>JAHQIW010007237.1:0-600000 GCA_019055375.1 Parelaphostrongylus tenuis
GACTGCATTGTGCCAAGCTGAGGAAGGTACGCATCTTAACCACATTCTTGGTGTTTCGGATGCTCTCCAAATTAATTATTCTTTCCTGCTTTAATGTAAAGCAATATTATTACTCTTGTTGACGTCTCAGCCCACTTCCAAATATCTGTTTGACTAGGAAATTTTCACTTCGCTGAGCGAGACATGGGATTCTGAAACAGATCCATCCCTCATGAGTATCACGTTGTCGCTATCTGGGAAAGAAGCCCTCTTACAAGCGCTTGCAAAATTTAGCATCGAAATTTATATTCATGAGTAATGAACAATCATGTGTACCTCAGGGTAGTTTACATTTTATCAGTATATTACTGGTTGGTCAAGGCTTCTCCCGGAAGGCGTGTTAGAACTTCCTGAAGTGGCTTTCCATCCAGTGAAGAACGTGTTGCCAGGTGATCATCCACTGTGGCTTCACTCATTTGACTATAGTTTAGGCGAATAAATATGCATATTTGGCCAATGCAATGATATGTTCAAGAGATCCTCATGAACATGCGATAGGGGATTTCCTATTGATCTAAACCTGTGCATCACAATCTGAAAAAATATCTATAATTTCACTGTTAAAGTTCGCCATCAGTTGAGATGTGTGCGATGCACATTTCGTGCATTTAGTGGTCAAGGGCGCGAAATAGAAAATCAAACCAAAATGCACTTTACCCCGGTGCATGTTCTTTTCATTTGTGTGTTTTCCTACACGATTCTTTAGTGCACGTTGGTATCCATTCTGTACTTTCCAGAGGAAATGTTGTCTCATCGATCCGTCAAAAGCTGTGCCCTGAAATCAAAAAAAAAATCTAAAAAACCGTTTTTGGACGAGTCCATTTTACGGTGAAAAGTCGTGGTTTTTGAATAAATGCACCTGTGCAACTTCTATTGACAAGTTCAGATTATGAATCTGATGCTTTACAAATTGTCTCATTAGTCAAATTAATTTGCAACATAATGATGTGTGTCTAAAAGCCTTTTAGATCTCAAGCATTTTGAGCCGCGGGTGCAGATTTTTCCAATTCCAACAAATCCTCAACTGTGGCCGCCTAAAATGGCCATTAAAAGATAGCGACTGAATAGTTTTTATTTCTCCAACAATCGTCAGCTATTATAAGACATATCCTTGTAATGTCCACCTATTTGTGTCGTTTACGAGCGATTCTCAAAATGTTAGCTATACATAGCCCATACAAATCTATCGTCATCCGGTCCTCAATAAAAATTGCCTATGCATGTTAGACCAAGTTTCATTAGAGATATAAGCATAGTTAACCCTTTACTCGACGTTGCATGGGAGCAACAATAGCTGCGATGGGATGTTTAAGAATTTCTCGGAAAGTTGATCGTTCACCTTCTTTCCTCCCAGAATCTGCAAGAACTCTAGATATTTCTTATTCTGAAACTTACATTCGCAAGCACTGGCGAAAAATCGTTTTGCTCTGTGTATGCCTATATTTTCCATTCACAGAAGCGATGTTCAACTATTTCAATGCATCCTTTACCGCTTACGCTACTAAATTTCTTTTTTAACCACTTGTCGTATTACAGAACTTACACACTATATCCATGGTTTAGCACATCCCATGCTTTATTCAAATAACACTAAAAATTCTGAATTGCAGAAGAATTTCTTGTTACACACATGGTTAGCATATAAAAGTCATTTCAGATGTCATATAAAAAACCATTATAAGACCAGTATTGGAAACAAGTCTGTAGGGCGACTTTATGAGACTTTAGAAAGAAAGCCTAAGCAAATGGAATTGTAAGTGATACATACAAGCCATAAATCGTCGTGAGTCTAACAAGAAAAGTATGAAGCCGTGATTAAGACATATAAGTGGTTTACAAAACAACAGCATCAAGCATTAGTGGGGTCATCATATTAGCAACGTTGCTGTCGTTGTCGATTCTGAAACTTTGCACAGACGACCTCGATCACGCTAGTCACTGGTGAGCATCACTTGAACAGCGTATGAAAATTTTAAAGAGTACAGTAGGCAAATAAACATCAGATATGACAATAGAGACCTTTGATATACCTCTGAGAAATATGGGGAGACAGAAAAAACGTAAGATTAATGGAGAAATGAAATGAGCAAGTATAGTAGTGACAAATGTAAAAATTGAAAATTTCCACAAGATTGATCATGTGAATGAATGATTATCGTCTGCTATTATGAAAGCATGTCCCTTACGTTGGTGACGATGTTAGTGAAGGAAAGCAGAACAACGTAGGCAATGTCAGTCTTTCCAAGATCATTCATCGAATTTTTCGGGAGGTCTTCGTAATCAGTTATTGATTTTGATTTAGCGAATACTTGCTCTTCTGGAATTCAACGCCTATAAGACTGTGAAGAGGTGTATACAACAATTTTGATAATACGGTGAATTTTCGGCAGGCTGCTGAGTTTTTATATAAGATAGACGTTCTACAAGTTATAAGAATGATTTACTCCAGTACAAAAAAGATATTGCATCATAATCACAAATGCTAATTATAAAAAACAGCTGCAGCACAAGATCAAAAATGAAATAACAGACTGTTACAAAAGTAACTGCAGCTTGTGCATTGTTGGGAATTTGCCACTTGATAGATGGGATATGTATCCTTCTATACACGCAGTTATATTATACATTATTCAATTTACCTAAATCGCAATTACTTTAGCACCAACCTAATATTATTGGACGAGCTAGAGTGTATAATACTCACTAGAATATTGAGATACCAAAACAAACTAAACTCGAAAACATTTTCAATTAGGATTGTATTGCAGCAAAGTAGAACAACTGCAAATGAAACAGAATGAACAAAAACACAAGTGAAAAATAGTGACCACTCAGAAAACAAAATAAGGAAAGTCTTGCACTAATTGAATCTTGCTATGCAATAAAGAATGGCACATCAGAAATCAACCTACTAGATTTTAAAACGTGATTCATCCCAAACCGTATAGTTTTCAACGTTATACTACCAGAAAGCAAAATTGAAATTGTAAGCACTCAAGGAGGTTTATTGCAGAAAGATCAATTGCTCCTGGATGAGGTAGTCCGGAATGCATACTTCCCTTCTACCGAAGTGAGTCAGCCTTACTTTCAGCTTGTCCTTTCCATCATAAATCTACAAAGAACAACTGCCATTATCCCTTAAAAATTTGGCATAAAATGAGTAAGCGATATGTATGTTGTTTGTTTTATCAAGAAACTTTCGCAATCTAGTTGTTTCCACATGTTAACATAGTAAGTAAGACATAGAGGTGACACAAGTGCATTTTGTTTTTCAATTGGCTTGCTTTTTGCGCTACAACAGTCAAAATAAAATTTTGTTTCACATTTCAGGATTTCTTGTCCGACAAGTTTTTCCTATGAACAATTAATAACCATTCGATAGCGCAAATGTCAGCAATTTCAAGGACGTAGTTTATTTCTAGAGAGGACTCCTTATTGAGCTGTGGTAGTCAAAAGAAAACAATTAGGTTTAGCACTTCAAAGGGTGGGTCAGTAAAGACACAGTGGTGGTGATATATGACTGTACAGTCTTCTTGAGGCGCCAGATAATTGGCTTTTCCTCTCCAGTAATTTAGTTCCTTTCGTTCTTACGGGAAGTGAATAACAGAAACACTGTCCTGGGAGAATCCAAAGAGTTTCATCTCTTCGGGCTACCGGGAGATATACACTGGTTTCGTTGTGTGTGGTTATTGCATTCCAATCTTAAGTTCTCCTCGATGCCTACGGAATGAGGGGTAATTATTAGGAGAGAATATTAGATTGTCACCATCATTTTTGAATCGTTTCATTACCTACATAATACACTGAGGCATTACTAACCTTATCAAGCACTTCCACTTCGAGTCCATCCATACCTGCTCCCATGAAATACTCAACTATTCGCATGCATTCTAGTATAAAATCATGGCGCTTCTAAATATGACTACAATAACATATAACCAAAAATTAAAAGTTGCTATGATTACGCAGTTATATTGAACGAGATGATGTTGGAATTAATCCCCAGTGATCTCAAATTAGCTAAAGTGTCAAGTCAAAGTTAGCCGTCAAATCATTCTCCAGACAACTGCTGATTAATCACAAGTAGAGAATTTGCCACAGTGTATACACACACCACCAAAAAATTCCCCTCGGCCTCAACTACTGGATACGTGAGTCCATCAAGGATAAACACCATAGTTCCTTTAAGAGTAAGCTATGAAGTCACTACTGCCAAGAAAAAAATTAATCCAAGAATTTCATCCGAATTCGTGAAAAGTAGGTTAAATACAAACCGGGATCGTTTAAAAAAATGATGCAACAAGATAGGACCGTTCGTTATAGCAAGAATGATTTTTCACTTATTCACGTTTCCGTTTAATCTGGTGATCAGATGGTCACTGATGTGTCGGGCAAATGCGTCGAAGAAACTCTAGGAGAGACCGAAAATTTATGAGTGATAATAGTCCATCGCTATGCTGAGAGCTCTAAGAGACACGTACATATGAAACTCAAACACATTGAAATGACTGGTCGTCATTCACTCCATATCGAAAAAATCTTCGACAAGGCGGATCGCTTAGCACAGTCAATGAAAAGTCAAATTACATCGGAGATTAACTGTGATTCGAATCAGGCGACCACAGGAAGATGTGGTGGCTTTGAAGATTTCGTCGGCACAAGGATGGCGAAGGACATGAACCACTTCAAATGAATAATTATCGGGGAGGAAGACATAATGAATACTTAAACGAACGTTGTAAAGTCAAGCAGTTCCCTAAAACAAGAAGAATACACCCAGCTACTTATACCTATGACGAATGAAAAATGTAAAATTTGACGGCGCGCTCTACAATCAGTTGACGACGATTGATAAGATAACTGATTTAATAAATGAGAGGCGGCGGATTACGCAGTTGTAGTGACGCCACTTAAATCATAGAAACAAGCTGAGCTCCGGCTAGTGCCTCCTTCTTGGTGCGGATCTTGTGAATATCATCATGCGAACTTGCCCAAATCGATGAACACAAGCCGTGAGAAGACTTGTCGTCAATTCTTACTCCGCAAAGGTGCCTGAATGCACATGTGGCCTTCACAAAAACTCGCGCTGGCTTGGCGCTGCATCGATTCAATTCTGCTTATCCTCCTAGACAAACTGAGATCAGTCTGATACCAATTTATCGATCCAGTAGAGATGGATGATAAGTGAGCTATAAGCGCGAGATCAAAACCATTGATCTGGTGTGCGCGACAGAGCACCTCTAACCACTGTCCCACACGCGCTCTTCAAGACGGCTCTACTTACACATAGTGTCATTTAAAGTAATAATGAAAAAAAGGTTTTTCAAAATATATAGAAACCTCACCCCATGATAAGTATCGTATTCACCAACTGTACAGCAGATCGCAAATGGAGGTATTTCGTGGTAGCGATCAAGGAGTGGAACCAATTGAGCATTGGTTACTGACACTGTTTTTCCCTCGTCAATCAGAAAAACGTTCACAAAAGAGGAATCCTGTTGAAAAATAGCTGCATTACTCTATGTTGTTTGCACGAAAAAATAGAGGGAACAAGAAAAAACATGAGTGTAAATGAAGAATGAAGAATAGAGATTCATACGGAGCATTGCACTGGGGTTGACACCACACAACGTTGCCACGTTCGATTATACCAGACCGCAGCTCCATCTCCTTTCAGCCACTCCTGGCACTCAGAATCTTCTACAGCGCCTTTGTAGTCGTTGCTGTTTAACAAGTGATGTATAACTAATGTTTTTTAAGGGTGAATCTTAACTGTACTCAGGAAATAAAACGACAAATTCATTTAAGGAATAGAAATACTGGCAATTAAGTTATGAGCTCAGCCCTCACTCGAACAAAAGCCTTATTTTAGGAAAACGACTGAACAGTAGAAGCTACGGGATAATATCGTCAAAGCTCAAATGTGAAGTTGAACCAGCTAACCCATTCAAACCGCAGATGTTCTACTCAATGACTGAAAGAACTGCGAGATTGCGTAAGTAATTTTTGACACGATTTATGAACAATTTCCATTTACACGCAGGAGGGGATCAAGAGAAGACCCCTTTCGCTGTACAAAGATTTTCTAATGCGTTTTAGTGATTATTCGAAAGCTCAGCTCTCGAGGGAGTGTTGTACGTGCTCATTTCTCAAAAAGTCCTGTTTATAGTGCTCTAGCATTCAGAACAAAACGACGTTTCACATGCACCGCGCGTTATTATTGTTGAGGTCATATTTCGCTGGAAGCACGAAAGCAGAACCTTTAGATGAAATTTTCTAGTACCAAGGTTTACGTGTTTTATTTACTTTTTTTGCGAAAGCGGAGAAAATCCCATATTCAATAACAAAAATCGCAGAACACGTATGAGCCGTGCCTGCACGACCGTTGGTCGCGTGTAGACCCACGCCACGTCGCCACCGTAGCCGACAGACAAATGAGCGGTTTTTGTGAAACTCAATCTTATTTCCTCCACTACACTGGAGTGAAACCGTCTTTCCAGAAAACCAAACAGTGTTGAAATCGTCGAAACTACGCCATCAAATGATTACTTATGATTCAAGGAAAAGCTTTGTCTCGCGTGATGGAATACAAAACTTTTTTTTTTCCGCTACAGTGTTGTCAAAATAAGCATTCTATGAAGCAATCACATTTTTGGGTCATCGACAGTTGAGCTAACGATTACTAACAGTCCAAGAAAAAAAAGATTTGTTCGAGGAAGTCAAAGCGTACCGTCACGTCAGTCACCGTCAGTCACGTACCACATTATTCGCGTATACAAATCAATATTATTTTCCCTGCTATACTGCAGATAAACGACCTTTACGAAAAATAGAAACAACGTTGGAGTCGTTAAATCTTACGCTTTCTTGTAATTACTAATACTATAACCCTTTCAGGACCGCCGTTGATAGGTAGACGCGCCGCGAAGTCGCTTACGCGGCACTAGGGAAGCGGAGCATTTGCGTCTCTGTGCGAGAATGTTGTGCTCCCTGCGTCTCCGTTCCACAAGTGCCTCTCTCACGATACGAGACACCGCAGTTACAGTAGCTGATTGAGTCCGTGAGAAAGATGAGTGAGAACAGTAGCAGAGGAGACTACACTCTGGGTATAGGCAACCAGTTTTGGAGAAAGCAGGTGATCATTACCATTATTTTGATCATAATAATCATACCCTTAACTCGAGTGTTTTATTAAGACCACGCTCAAATTTCAATAGATCCTTTCATTTTATTTGAGTCAACATGTCATGTGGTCTGGTGAGGCTCTTGTACAGCCCGATATACGTGTTTCTTCCTTACAGACTCGTCAGTCGGGCAGAACCCGTCGTCTTTTAATCTTTTTATAGTCAGTTCTCTTAAAAGCCTAACACTTCCTATAGAGGCATCAAAGACGAACGTTATACACACTATGTCAAGTGAAATTTTCACCTAACACAGAGTGTTGAACACTCGATTATTCGTTGACTGTATGTTTATCATAATATACCTTTACTTCGAGTTATTAAGAGCATGCTCAAATTTCAATAGATCCTTTCATTATTATTTAACCATCTTGTCATGTGGTCTGGTAAGGGCTCTTGTACAGACCGATACACGTGTTTCTTCCTTACAGACTCGTCAGTCGGGCAGAACCCGTAGTCTTTCGATCTTTCTATAAACAGTTCTCTCAAGAGCCTCACACTCCTATAGTCATCGAAGACGAACGTTTTACACACTATTTCAAGTGAAATTTTCACCTAACAGAGAATGCTGCGCACTCGATTTCTCTTTAGCTGGTCTTTTCATCATATCATACCATTGTTTCGAGTGCTTTCTTAGGACCACGCTCAAATTTCAATAGATCCTTTGATTTTATTGGAGCCAACATGTCATGTGGTCTGGTCTGGTAAGGGCTCTTGTATAAATAAAAATAAAAATAACAAAAGATCTATAAATAAAAAGAAATCTCTTATATTAAAAGACCGAAAGACGACGGGTTCTGCCCGACTGACGAGTCTGTAAGGACGAAACACGTGGATCGGGCTGTACAAGAGCCCTTACCAGACCACATGACATGATGGCTCAAATAAAATGAAAGAATCATAAAAATTATAATTAAATATCATTATCACTAACATTATCTGACAAAGATATACAATGTTTGAGCAGCTAGGTCAAGTGCGAAAAATGAGCATGTTCAGTGCTAGCCAGACAGTTATGTCTTCGCATGATTACACGCCTTCTTACAACAAATTTTTGGGCAGCGAAAGGGATAGGTTTGAAAATCTGTTACCAAACGGCAAAATACCCTTAATTTGAATGCTACAGCGCAACAAAATAGCTTTTACGAAAACGAGCATGTACAGCAGTCACCGGAGATTAAAGCTTTCTAATGGTTACTAACCTTCTAATGCAAAGTTCTTGTCCAGTAAAAGAGATTGTTTCTTCATTTCTTGTCGGATAACCGAAATGAACCAACTTTACTATATTCGCTCTATGGGTACGGTAGCATGCATGATGCTACTTATTATGATTACTACCGCTCATCGTATAAAAACATTATTTCCCAACATGTGATAGTGTTCTGCAACTTATGTGTTTCTACTTCAATAGACTCTAGACTCCCACACCTTGAACAAGTACTATGAACCACTATGGTAGTAAGATTGAAATGACTGCAGGTTATGACTCGGATCTTCTGCATAATTATAAGTACAAAACAGAAGTTTCGTATATAGCTTTCATCGCAACATCTTTTATTTCACAAGCTCCCGACTAAAATAAACCGCTGAGAGGGGTGTGCGTTCAAATCAGTACCTACGATCCAAAGTAAGAATACAAGTATGCACTAAAATCAATACACTTGCCGGCAAGATGGTTATAACTTAGTGTCTTCTAATTCTTCTCGCTACTAAAAAATAGGCTCAAAGCAGCGTACAGGATTGTGACGACGGACTAGAATGGACTATCTACCTAATCGTAGACGTGTTCGTGTTGCTACCTAGTGATCAACATTAATAAGGGCTTACTTTGATTCTCTCTGTTCTTCTTCTTACTTCTTTGAATAAAATCGAACTCTAATATTAATAAAAGGTGGTTGGTTAAATTACTCATACCTCATTCCCTCGAGCATCCTTTTGTATTCGCTTTCGTGATAACAAGATCGGATATAGAACTCTTGCAATGTGATAAAATGTGTCAATATTACCTGAAATACTCAATGTCATTGGCTCTTATCACATAAGCTTAGACAATCTCAGAAGTTAATAGACATTGCGAGAAACTTTATTGTTCACTAATAATACTGCTAAATATAACTATTAATATCCACGATTGATAATCTGAGAAAACTTTTATGTCCCCGAATGCTACCATTGATATCATTATTGATAATAAATAGTAAAGGGCTTAGAAAATTGAGCCCAGATTCTCATCTAAGTGTAGGTGAGATTCAATGGCGTAAAGAATTAGTGTTTCCAGAATATATTTCAGGGCAGACCTCAAAGCTCTTAATTATACCGCTATACCATTGATGTCATTATTAATAATAAAAGTGGCGTGATAATTTTTTCCATTTCCTATATAGTTTCCCTTGAAGATTTCTCAGGAGATACATAGAGTTGGTGACGTTTTTTTGTTCCGCCAAAGCTTTGACGTCTTCGTCTTGCTCAGAACCCTATTGATCCGAGTCGATGGTCCATAAACGTTGCTACCCGAAGTTCTTCTTCGTAGTCGTGTCAAGTCGGATCTTCTTCCGTGGAGCACGATTCAATGAAAATCTCACTCGGCATTGTTCTTTGAAACAGAAGGGTTCTTAACGACTGCCCATTAAACTGATCAGCGGTTCAACTCCTGCTTTGAATTCGATGTTTTGCCAATCACCCAGCATCTTCGATAAATGACTTGCTTTTCCTTTTTGATGAGCAGAGATGAAGATAGTAAAACTGATTAAATACAATATTTTCTTACGTTTCGGCGGTTTCACACTCTTCAGAAATTGGAGGGGCCATTTGAATAAATAGACTAACCAATTAAGTGATTTCATATCTTTAGCACAAAAATATGATACACAAAGCTTCGTTAGCATAGTACACATACTCTTTTGAACACTAACCGTACTGTTTTTTTATAGACACTGCAGTAATTCTGCTGATCATCCGCTCAGAGCACTAGTTGGTCATGGAAAACGATAAGTTGTTACGAGGAAGTTGGGTACTACGCAAACAGAACATCTGTATTTGAATGTCTTTTTATGCCGAAATTATAGAAGCGCTTGTCTGAGTAAACAGCACATCAATTCGACCTTTTCAAGCTCGAAGAAGGCGATTCCGTAGAAACTCCCGCTAAAATAGTGTTTTATATCTCTCTGATAATAAACTTGTTTGTTTTCACAAAGAAGATTTGATATACTCAATCAATGTGGAGGTCGACGTTTTTTATTCTATAAAAATATCAGAGTACACTCCACTGCCGACGGTCAAGAAAAAAAGAATGTTATATAGCATTCTGTGAGGTGTAGAAAAAATCATCAATAATTTGGCCACTAATGTAAATGAAGCCATGCAGAAAAGCTTTCTATCATCCAGTTGATTTATGTCAATAAATCATAACACCTTAAATTCAAAACATACTTTCTCACGACTTGGCAAACAGAGGAACTTTCTTTCAAATTTCTTCGGCTCATAGGGAATCCTGTTCGGGCCTTCGATGGTATCCATTGATCAGCGTCACTGGGGAATTGCGCCGATCGTCTTGAAAAACAACTTCTCAAACTTTGTCCTGTCTTATTATTTATTGACTTCGTTCTATTTTCATTCCTTTATTGTCAATCATTTTTGAAGACACTTAGCAGTAGGTAGTAAACTCGTCGTATGGGAAAAGGCTCCTATATTTGACCTTAGTGTTATTAAAAGGCTTAGGTCAGCTACAATGCTGAAAATAAAGTGCACAATGCCTCTTGTACAACCGTACAGCTTCCGTTTCTAGCAGAACTGCTACAACAAGCATCGCGATGTCGTAGTGTGAACAACAATTAAACGGGGAAGGAGAGAAATCAAAACAAGTTAGAACGTTCTGGTCATTGCAGTCAGGAGATACAAAATCAAAAAATTACTTTCTGAACAAACCCTGACCACATTCTCACACAAATATCATCGTTCGCACAATTAGTGAGAGAACAAAAGCATTTACCGCGTCTCGAAGGTGACAGAGACATTGTGCTCCCTCGTGATTCATAGTCGTCACGGAAACCATTAAAGAAGTGTGAACCTCCTCGTCTTGCACTGATTCCTCTAGAAGATATGGAGTCCTCGTTCACTTCCCAATTTCGTCCATCAAAATTTTCGTACAGAGGTTTTTGTACAGCTATAAAACAGGCTATCCATCAGATATAATGGCAAACCTACTTAAAGATAACTATCGATATCGTGAAGTCCATGTCTGTCCATACCTGAGGTTAGAGAGTTGGAATGCGTAAGCGTATTCCTTCCAACTGCGTCAAAGTAGGTCTCGTTTGAAACATTTGGAACTAGAAAAGAGTGAATTCGTAAAACTGTGAATTCAAGATTTGCGAGACACGTAAAGTGAAAAAGGGAAAAAAGGAACCATACTAGTCTTCGTAGGTCTTGACCACTTACTACTGTCGTCTTCTTTACCACGCGTCCGATTACTAGCCTAAAAATGGAAATTTCGAAAGTACCAATCGAAGCTTAGACAAACAAGCCGTAATTGATAAACTTTTACAATGGACTACTATGAGGAAACTCACCTCACTACCGCCCGGTCTCACAGCACCATTAATAACCTTCACGATGCCGTCTTAAAATCAGTTATATTGTTTCTAATAAGAATATCAAACGAGACAAATCATGTATGTGCTAGAGCTCAACAACCTACCTCCATTACTAGCACTCAACGAGAACGTGTTCGAAAACTTTTTGACAACAAAGCCCACTTGCGCATTAGGGGTGAAGTCATCTTTCGCCCATATATCAAGCCGCGCAGATATTTCGCGAATAGGAAGTCCTTCAGGAAAATTCGAAAGCAGATCTTCTATCTAAAACATCTAAAAAAGATGAAGAGAGAAATGGACTCTGATATTTGCTTGTGATATGGCACTCGAAATTGAAAATGTCAAACAGTTCGTTAACCAAATGATTCACGAGGAAATGGTGAACCTCTTCCACATTCATATTTTCAATCTCGTTCAACAATACTCGATTTATTATACTGCAACTGCTATACTGATTGGTTGCTTGAGCATCATCCAAGCTATGACCAAATGCCTCCTTCAGTTAAAATTACCAGCTCCTTCACAGTTTTTGGTAGACGATAGAGAAGGATTTCCGAAACCAGAAAAACTTTTCGTAGTTTGGAAATGAACGGGACATGAAGGTACAACGTGTGGATTGTGTGCAAGGAGTAAAATTGTTTTTCGGATTAGTTTTCCAGTAGGAAGCAGCGTAAGATGTGTTTTCGTAAGAGATATAGACTGCAGCTAGTCACAGTTTTTCTTCTGTAGATGTTCGCATCCAGCCATTTGTCATCCACCAACTTCTACAGCCATTCAGCACCCATGTACCCGACAGCAACACTGTCGCGGCATGAAATCGGTTCTTGGAGAGATTGCTGCTTTTAGGCTCGGGTTAGTCGTCAGCGGCAGCGCGTCTCAGTGTGATAGAGCATCTAATTAACAGCTCTGTCTTAGTATCCATATAATACCTTTGTCACCATCTAACAGGATGACAAGCTCTCTCCTCTATACAAGCAGAAGCAGTATGGCAACTCGATAAGCTGCTCGGCCCGCACCGTTCATTGCAATTCAGATACTCATTGCTCCGAAAAACCTGCTGCTCATATACAACGAATATGACGTTAGTAAAATGCTTTCCTATATCCCAGCATCACGACAATCCTATTCTGTAACGACGTCGCATCGTCAAGCTTTGGACGCAGGATTCATCACGAAACTCGTAATTTTCAAGAGTTGTATCGCATGGAAAGCAGGGTGATGAGCTCTAGCTCGCAACTGTGAACTGTGCACCTAACCTTCGCTCAATCCATTAGGGACATGTTACTCCTCAGTCCGGCATTCTATGTTCACCTAACTCGAATGCGAATTTTACGTCGGTTACACAAATGAGCAGAACTCGCCAGCGTCAAATTCCGATGCCAACAAGCACCAGCCTCCACTCTCATTATATATAGTGTATTTTTCAAAATCGCATTTCGCGTGCGGCTGCAAAATAAACTCGTCCGAAGGGGTGCTGCCCTTTGTAAGTTCTTAAATGCCCCAAACGCCGTTTTTTGCTCTCATAACTCCTACTTCAATTTCTTTTCCACTGAGTAACGAGTGGATAGACATACTACAATTGGAAATCTCATGAACCAAGTAAAGTCAATATGGACACCATGTTATCCATACGAGGTGCCGGTAAAGTTGGGATTAACTCGTATGTTGTTGCAGGTGTTCTCAGTAAATTACCTCTGGTTCTCAATATGTGTTCATAAGTTGTTATTTTCCTATCTGAACGTATTTGGTTGTCACCAAAATCTTTCAAGGCTGTTTCATAACGTATCTGATATCAGTGCTTGAAATCTGATTGAATCAAAGACTAAAAGCCAACCAAACCAAGGCGATGTATTGATTTTTAAACAATTTTACGGCACAAAATTTATCTTCTCTTATGTGCTCAGATTGATTAGTGCCTTTAAACAAACAGCAATCCTAATGAATCAGTATAACTTAGGTTCACGAAAAAATACCCATAACTTCAAAAAAAAAACGCACCTTCCGTGCTAGATAATCCATTTCCGGCATCTTTTGTTTTTCCTTTTCAGTCGTCTGAAACTGTTAAATGTATATTTTAGAACAACTAAACAAAGCAAAGGTATGATTTCTCACAGTACAAATGATAAAACATAAAGCATTGCAATACGACTCTCTGTAGACCAAATAATTGGTGAAGAAAAAAAAAGTTTGAGATTTACAAAGCTACATTTTTCCGGTTAACAGACACTCATGTTCACAAGAGCATGACTCTTTTCTTATACGATCCTTGCTTAAAGAAACACATGGATCAAAAACACTGGATAAAAATATACATTTTCGGCCAATGTCTCGACGTCTTCGACTTCTTCGGATCCGATGATTCGAGTTGATGGTCGAGTCTTTTTCGGCGAAGCACCGCTCAAACGAGGAACTCACAAGGCGATGTTTTATATTTAAGGCGGTTTGACGGTGACAATTTTTACTGGTTTTTTTGTACCATATTGATGATACATACAAGTTAGTTTAGGAATGTCAAAAACAACCGTACCGTCAGCGATTGTTGACAGAAACATTCTTGATCCAACAGAAGACCGTCAGAATGTACTCTGGCAAGACAAGGAGCATGTCAAATATCGTTTTGTGGATGATCAAATGAGCAACTTCACCAAAAACCCTTTTTACCAAGAATGAAGAGGGTCATTACTGATAGTAAGCCAATATAGGAGGCTACATGTTGAGCGCTTGGTGAGATTATGATGAATACGATGAACAAATTTCGTCTTCATTTCAAGCCTCACACGTTCACGTTCGTATGAACATGATTCATTTCTTATACCTCATTCTTACTTGTAGAAACAGATACTCTCGAATGCCACATCTGCGTATTCGGTGGTTTAGAAAGCACAGGAAAGCACCGAATATGAAGAGGAAAAAGCACAGCCTCGTGACCATTTTTGCATATTTTTCCTCAACATGGAAATCAAGGACATAAATTCCTTTCTATAAAACTCAGATGTCTAAACTCTGGAGAAATTCAGATTCTAAGCTGCACCGAGAATCGACTACGAGAGTTTTCTTCAAGAGGTTGCAAAACAGGTAGATCTAACACGTGATGTCTTGGAAATTACCAACGCACGAAATTTCGTTAATTATTGTCTGCAAATTTGTTACGAGAATATTCATTCAGTGTTACCCCACACTTTTTCTGAGAAAAAAAAAAGATGAAATGGTCACGTGTGCTGTTAGAAAATTGTCCAAATCCATCACATGTTAGTTTTTCGGTGTAAAATGAACAATACGTTCAGATATTTGCTTTGATTTATAGACTAAAGCAGATCGAAAATTACTTACCGAAATGGGATTGGACTGTACACGTAGTTGATTTTGAGGAGCACTAATGGTAATACCAGGAGGCAATAACGGAGAAGCAGCTCCACCCGATACTACACTTTGAAACGATCTGGGTTTAATCTGTACAAACAAAACACATTCAGATAAATCATAAAAATGAGTTTCAAACAAATGTACCTCCTTCTCGGGTGTATGCCTATCTCTGTTATCGAACAATGGCTGCTGATTTTGGAATCCAGGAGGAGCTTCCCATATCAGAGCTGAAAGATGAAACTAACATTATTGAAACCCTTCATAAGTTGAACAGATTCGTAAGTAAATCTGCTTATCATTGGTGATTACGTTCAAATCTTGCCTGCTTGCAAGATAACTAACTCATCGCGATCAAACTGCCCCCACATGTTATGACTCATTCTCTCTTACTTTATATTAGTAATGTGACCCGATTTTTGACTTGATTTTCTGAGACAATATTCGAGTTTTCATTTTGTACATAAGCTCTATAGTACTCCCCATATTTTCTAATCACTGGGGAAATGTGCTGAACCCTTCTGGAATCGCAGCTGCCAGCAGGTGGCGTTGAGCTCGTCGTTGGCGCATCAGTCACATGCAGACAATATCTCCAGGTCGATCGCACACGACACGCAACGCCGCCATTAGCGCAATTGAATGAAATGCGACGTTGTGCGGTGTGCTGCGTTCCGTAGCATGTGATCCCAAAAAGCTGACTATCGAGTACGACGATGGAGGAGAAAACTTGCCCCTGTAGAAATTCGCAGCTGTAATAACATTGATGTATATCTCGATATTTTATATTATTTGAAGGTCAACGATTCCAAACAACAACGACGATTGATAAAGCTATGGAAAAGACTGATACCATAAAGTCTGGGCTTTGCTCAGCATACAAATGCAAGTATACACTTTGATTATCTGATGTAAAACCCTAGCGATATGTTAAGATTTCAATTTTGTTGTCATACGTAAAAAGCGGCCGAAAAGGAAGGTCAGTCAACATTCTACAAAGTTACTATATAGACTATTTGCGCAGCAAGAAAAACAATTGGAAAAAAAGTCATCTGGCTACATGAACGCAGGCCAAAGTACTCCGTATTCCAATGAATGATAAGCAGAGAAATGGGAACGATAGTGTGTTGAAGTAATATAATATTATATATTTGCTAATTTGGATACGTTTTGTTGCCGCTGTTGTACTGCACCGCGAAACTCAATATCTTATTGTATTTTGTGGCTCTAGTGGAGAGTCGTGGTGCCACCAACCGCGACGTGTGGGAAATATAATTTTATCATGGAATGCTACAGGGTTGTAAGATGACTTTCCGAAGATCAAGTACATTTTTGAAGTCACCAGAATTTACGCTATTTGGAGGCCATTGAGAGTTTACAAAAAAGCTCTGCCTATCAGAAATAGCATGGAAATTATATGAAGGCGCAGTGCGTGGAACAATTTAGAATATTTTGCTGGTCAAAGCTTTTTCCCAAACTTCTGATGACCTTTAAAAGCGTAAATTTCGGCGAATTCGAAAACTTGCTATTTGAAAAGTCTTTCACAAGCCTGTAGCCTTCATGATAAGATTAGTTTCCCACGAGCCGCCGTTGATGGGAACACAACTCTCCACTAACGCGCACACATATTAGGTTGAAAAGAAAGTTCTGTGGCATACGTAAAAAACTGAAAATTAATTCATAAATTCGAAACAAAAACAGTGATAACTGTTCTTCAGAATAAAGGTCATCATTTTCTACGACTGTCTGCCATCAGTCCGCCAAATTCGACTGGTCGAAGAACTAATTCCGTAAGTACTCAGCGACGGTTCATATTCAAAGCAGCAATAAAATCTTCGTTGTTCAACACTGTTGAACGGCTTGAACAAGCCTTGTCTTCGAGGTCAAGATCTCCGGAATTAAAGCGTTGAGAACAGTGTCCATTAGGAAATTTACTTGTTGTGCATTCAACTTCGTTGATTTCATCGACTGCATCTCGCTATGATGGAACCTTTCGTCCGATAATGACGCAATAATATACAAACTCCGCTTGTATCGTTGGACATGACGAAGTCTTGTAACAAAGTGAAAATAAAGAAGAATAATATCTAAGCCTTCAGTGGGAATATCCTACATAAGAACCTGTGATATTCCCATGATATGCACGGGAGTTCTCTAATGCTTACTAGAGTGCCTCAGAAAATTCTCCCCAACCCAGTACTTTGTAAAAATTTTTCAAATCAACTGTTTCTCTCACTGTATAATACTAGACGGGGCATAGATGAGATGCGTGAACTGTACAAAAGAGATAAGAAACGTTGCGGTCGTTTCCTACTTGTTGCACATACAGAAGGATGTTCTGCTCCTTACTTTTTCTTGTCGATATATATACCATGAGCGAAAAAGAAAATTAGGAGTCACCAGAAATTTTTTCAAACGTGTACGACGACATTACCTCTACAGGTGGCATACGACGCAAAAATGATGCCAGCTTTCAATTTTGAAACAACGTCTTTCAGGTCACAGAGAATGTTATTAGTAGCAGCAAAAAACATAAAAACCTACACAGAAAATGAAGATCCATAAGATACTCCAAAGGAAAATGTGAATTTTAGGCGATCATAGTATATTTTTCTCCTTCTAATTACTAGAAGGATCAAATTTCAAGTGAAATAAGCAGATGAAGAAGTGAAAGTTAATTCATTACATGACAGTGATCGGCAACATATTGCTTATATCTGCATCTACAGCTTCTCCAAAAGGAAACGCACTTTCATCTTGCTGATATCAGCACTTCTTTCTTTGTTTCGTTTTCTCTCCCCTCCTACACAAAGGTCTTCGAATATTTCAAGTATTGCTTGGCTGCCGTTTGAGGACTTCGTCTTCTTTATGATGATTGAAGAATGCTGGTTTAGACGATTCTCTTTGTGATCATGAAAATAGCCGAGCTAAGGCAGTGCGTTTCGAATGACTGCAAGAGAGTGTTGTGGAAGAAGATAAAAAAGGCGCCTTTTTTACTTTTTCTTTTTCTCAATTACTAAAAATTCACGGAATGAAAATCGTTACCAAGAATTCTGAGAAATCAATAATAAACATATTCAAACTTGGAAAAAACCTGTGAAAAAAATAAGAATAAAATTAGTTCATAAAACAAATCTTTCATAAGCCTATGAAGGTAGGAATTTTTGAAATGATTAGGTCGAAAAATCATCACCACTTATCAAAAACCAGATCCACCTCGAAAAGTCTGATGACGGACAGACAGTTTTATCGAACTTACAGGCAAACTTGCCTTTTGAGTTGACACCTTGATCAGGCAAACTTCCATCTTCCGAAGAGAATGAGAATACTCGACTCGTCGGCGGTCCCCTCCTCAAAAAATATTAGATGATTTATTACTGGAGAAAAAAATTTTAAATAAAGCAAAGTGATAAAGCCATTTAAGACTGATCAAAAATATATTAAATGTGATGGAAATTAAACACTCAAACTGAGTCGGGGCTTGCCTATTCCAGCTACCATGCTCGCTTCTCATCTCTGAGAATGGCCCTTTTTCTTGAATTCTGTTCTTTTTATTCGCATCATAATGAAGATTGAGATGACCTCCTCTGAAAGCACTTAAATCACCTGCACAGTAATTTGTGGGATGAACTGAAGTGTATACGATGGGTAATGCATAATCAATTAATTCTGAAGCAAAAAGTACATAGTATAAGACACTTCAACCATATTTCTCATGATTCGCACTGCATGTGGAACCAGATATGGGAAACCAAACCAACAATAAGAAATACAGAGGGAAAGAAGTGGATTGGAATGAGGGTTTAAAGAGAAGAGTATGTATCTGTCTCTAAGTGTATAGCCTCCCCACAAATTTGACCGTCAGATAGTGATTAGGATTTCACCTAGGTAGAAGAGTGAGATACAGCGGGGTTTATCCGCCAGCAGCGTTTGGCGAGCTAAGTTGCAAAATTCGGAAAAAACTGATTTAGGGAAAGTCAGCAGAAGGTAACAATTGATTGCGATGTAGCGGATTTCACTGAGATTCACAACTAATGTGATGACGACCCGGAAAAGTTCAAAAATGGTGACCTTGGGATTTCAGAAACCATTAATAGCTCAGCCAGCAGTGCACCAACATCAATACTTTATATGATAGGCCCTTCATTCACGAAGTCGGACGATTAGACAAGAATAACAAAGGATGGAATTTCCGACTGGATAGGGAATCACTGGCACCGGAAGAAGAAAATAAGCCTATAACAGAGGCTGATAATTGCATCTTCTATTGCTCCACGTGGGACCGCTCTAGTATAAATATCTTGGTAATATGTTATAAATATGCCCAGTGATTAGGGTGATGTGCAAAACTTGCGTCAGGTGGGACTCAAAATCACATTTAATCGTCCGGGGGCGCGACCAGACGCAAGCTCTGTACATCACTCCACATCAATGGGTACATGATGTAAAATATCAAAAAAAAAAAAACTAACGTGCGGAATCTTGCAGCCGCACCATAATGTCTTCTATGGTTTGCGGTTCTCAGTGGATTCATCCCTCGAATAGGTTCAATTATAAAAAGAAATAAAACCACTATTCCACAAAAAACACCTTGTAATTCGACATACTCTCACCTTTTCTCTTCGACTTTTCCGTGGCCATTGATCGAACTATATCCTTGTTCTCGTCCGTGACTTGTCCGTACCATAAACCGCCCTTAATTATTAGATTCACAGTATAAAAATGAATGGTTCCCCGTTAGAAAACTAAACTTTGACACAATTACAACATAGAGCCCACCTGAGAATAAAATAAATCAGGATATGACTTGAAAAGCGTCTCAAGGTTGGGGAAGCCAAACTGAGCAACGTTACATTCTTTCCCATTAAGCTGCCTAAAATTGAACATTTCGCCAACGGAAATATGAACTCAGAATCACATTTCCTACTCATAGGTCTTCATTATAGCTGCGACTGTGGCTCCTTCTTTCATTGCGAGCATGACGGAATTTAAGCACTTCAAGTGATCTTCCAACTCCGAATTTGACATTATGAACCTGATGGTATAAAATGCAAAATATCTCAGATTATATAGTTAACAATGGATGAGATATACACGAGCCGAAAAAACTCTTCTGTTCAAAGAAAAAATGTTGGAAAGAATTTACTCGTGCCGAACCACAAGTCAACAAGTAACCCGTATTAAGAAATCAGGTGAGATCAAATTAAGCCATTAAGAATGAAATAAACATAAGAAATGACATTCCTCAAAATGTCAACATAAATAGATCAAAACATGGAAAACATCTTAGTTTAAAATTGGATTTGGCAACTTATTCTACTCTAGAAGAATACTTTCAATGGTTTGAGCAGCCTCTCGTATTGATTCCATGGCTGATGGAGAAGTCTCGTGCCAAAGAGTATTTGTCAATAACATCAATACCTAAAAATAAGCGACTGTTATTAGTTTGCTGGATCTTTAATTCTAAAAGCGTGTGTAGCGCAGTGGATAGAGGTCACCAAGCTTTCCCTCTCTCCAGAGTCAGTATATTGTTACCAAACTTTCTGGGAAGGTAACAGAACAGACCTGATAAATCGCAAGGCCATCGCGACTCATTGTTAAGGTCACATATGCATTCATTTACTTCAAACGACGGCTGATGATGCCCAATGGATGGCGCATCCCTCAGGGATTGATCACAGCCAAGAGCTTTACCCTCTCCTTATCTTTATTGCTACAAATACTCAGCACGAGAGAACAAACCTGCTCGTCAACATCGAACAGACATATGTTTTCATATAGCCCTTCAGCAGCGGCTCGCCTAACAACAGGTAATGGATTTGAAAGCGATCGTACTACCTGAAAGCAAAGAAATTGCTTGAAAGAGCTTTCAGCTTATTGCTTCTCAAGAGATAAGACTCTACTAAATCGACCTTATCCTATAAAATTCAGTAGAAAAAGAGAATAATCTATTTAATACACTCACTAGTTGAACGGCGGTATACCATATTTTGCTTTTACGATTGCATCCAAGCAAAGAGCACAGAGAGTTGAGCGCACATTTGATGCGGATTGGTGACATCGATCGCGAGTTAATAATCTATAAAATGGAGAAATACTCACCAACGAAGTAATACGAATATATTCAAACCAGAGTTCTCTACTAAACTCACCTTGGTCAACATCACAATTATGCGAGAGAGCGCATTTGAGCGATCCGGACAGTGCTCAACGATGTAGAGTCGCGAAAGGATTTGCGGAAGAAAACGCAAAACACTATTGCCTATTCGTGGAATTTTCCGACCGACATCAAATAATTCAGCTACCGAGTAGAGAAAACGCTCCATCAACTAAACAACTTTTCATCACAGCAGCTTCTTTCCATTTGTTTCCACAATAAGGGATAGTAAAAGAAAGAAAACACCATTTGTATGACTGTTAGTGAAACAAAAACCTCTGCGAACGCTAATCTTGTTTTTATGCGCATGCTTTCATGAGCAATTACTTTGGAAACACATTTCCGATGACGTATAGTTTACTTGTTAGTCGAGCATGCTACGATTTATGGCCGCCACAATATCTCAACATGTGATAAACACTTTTACTTCTTTCCGTGTTACTGAGATACAAAAGTGGGCCTTACCAAAACTTCATCGATTCTCAATTTTTCTGTGTTCTCCACGTGGACCGCAGTGGCTAGAGGTGCTTTACAACAAAACATGGTCAATCAATCGATGGTTCGATCCCACCCTCAATGCCCAACAAATGTTCCATCTCTGCGGAGTTAGTGGATTGTTACGTTTCGGGCCTGGGAGGACATCAGCCTACTTGAGGCATTGTTGGACTAGTTCGAGTGATTGTGAAAGCCAGATATTTACTCATTCACCACAAACAATGATACATGAAAACGAATGTCTGACGCACCTCTTAGGGGTCGATGAACGTCAACAGCTTCGTGCTTCTTGTTCTCTTATGTATTTCTCCATAACTAGATCTCCTAACTCTTGGATGTGAAAAGATCAAAACCCAAAACATCTCTTCCATCATCCAATCACGGTAAAATAAGCTTCTGGTAGTCTCCAGATACATGCAGAGTAAAATTCGATGTGTGCTAAGTTGGCTCACCCAATACGGTAACTATGATCCATTACAACGAATAGAAATTTATCTGTTTAACATTAGATGGCAGTTGTCCTATGAGTGATAACTTCTTGGCAATTCCCACAACCGACTTTCTATTATCCACGGCATAGAATAAATATTTCAGTACCTTCCTTACATCACCAGATGCGAGGTTATTTAGATTAGTGTTTACTGAGATAAAATAAACAATGCAATGATAATAACACAATTATAAATGTTTTGGCGATTTCGTCTTTTTCAAAGTATGGAAGGTTCAAATTGACAAGCAATCTACTCTGCTAAGAATCTTCTTAAAAAAAGCATATGAAATTCGTTACATAAACATTTAGTCGCATAAAGAACAACTTCGATTAGATACTCACCGCTCTCTTAATTTATGGTCTTCCAGTTATGTAGATAAGCCGCACCGAGTGTTACTACACAGGCGAGCAGCTCCTGGCTCAGACCAAAAATTAATCTGAGATATAGGGCAAAATCACGCGTAATGACGAGGATACTCATCTCTGCGGTCCATTTTTAGATTTCTTTTCCTGGTTCTTCTACAGTTTTGTGGACCACTCCACTAAACGCGCATAGGACACACATAATGGAGATTTTGAAATAGAGGTAACTATGTTCAACTCCAAACTCTAAGGAAGATAAAGACGCCGAAACGTCAGCAAACGAACTGTATCGCTCTGTCAGAATGATTTGAGCCTTTCTCAAGTTTGGTACGCCAGCGGCTTACGTACGTTTTGGTGGCTTTGTATGCCTCGCTAAAGCCACATGTGGCGTTTCACCTGTTATATTGGGTTGGCAAGAAAATTTCAGGACTTTTGTTTTGTTAATGATTTTTGATGCATTTGAGTCTTTGTTTTTACTACCATACACTTACACATTTGTTTTAAGATGTAACTGTCCCGAAAACAAGAACGATGGTTGACGCTACACGAGTATCATTTGGGTACAAGTGCTGCTTGAACTTTCCATGAAATTAACGAGGCCTGAGGTGACGGAACAATTGGAAGAACTGCAATTTTTGATCGTTTCAATAAATTTTGGAGTGGAAATGGAGAATTAACACACGAATAATTAACAGGTTCCCGTAGGAAAGAAATCCTGCGAAAAGTATCAGCAGCACTTAAACCGAAACGATACTCGTGTAGCATCAGCATTCGCTTGCTCTTGGGATAATTCCATTTTGAAACAAATGTACAAGAGTTATATCTCAATACAACTCCAAGAAGTCCTCTTGAACGATAGTAAAAACAAAATGTTGAATACATGGAAAATAATCAACAAAAACGGAAAAGTCCGCACAATTCATTGCCAGCCCAATAACAGTCTATTGAAATGAACTATATTGCTATCTCTACTACCACTACTACTACTACTACCCTACGATAACTACTTTGGCATCGGCCTGGAAAGATAAGTCCTTGACATTTACATACATTGATTTTGATGCGAGTGTGATGAAAATTCGCTTTTTTGACTCATAACTATCCTCGTACAGAAACAAGAAACTTCAGCGCGAAAACCCTCAAAGTGTCTGGATTTATAACAAAAATTTAGAACTAAATCCCAAAGATGAGCGCGTCGTCATCACGCGCGATTTCGTGCCACATCGTAGATCAATTTTGTGGATCTGAGACAGGCACAGTGCTTGCTCATGTAAGACGCGGTGCGGCTGCTCTACATAATAAGTTATGAAACATAGACAAAATAGTGAGTATTCAAGAGAAGCTGATTGTTTTGCTAAATGTTTGACATTGACTTTTGTTGCTGTGGTTGTAAGAGTGTTTGGCTTAGTAGATTGCATGCCAAATTATATCCTCAAGACTCTGAAGATGGCAAAACCACCGAAACGTTAGTCATTGTATTATTATTAAAGCTAAATGAAGCCCTCCGCCTTGCTCAATCTCTAAAGATGCGTCATGCATTCGTCTTCATCGCTGGATGTGATTGGAAACACATCCGATCTTACGGAAGACTTGCGGTGGCCTACCGATATATCAAGTCACTGCTGCTCCACCCAACAAAGATCTCGTACCAATTCACCGACACAACGATGGAAGGCTTGGTAAGCGTTGAGCTCGGGTTTGAACCATCGACTGATCGATCATCTTTGTCGCAGCGCACATCTAACTACTACACCACACACTCTCTGCAATACTATTATCATTAATGCACCGTATTAGTGTATTCAATAGATACTATTACTACTAACATCGCACTGCTGGGTCAAGGAAAAATGCTAAAAAGCATCTCGGTAAGCAATCGACTACTTGAGAAATTCACCTAGCTGACTCATAAAAGAGAATTGATCTTTTGTTCTGAGAACATATGTTACCATAATCGCTCAATCTACAGATAACCATAATATTTTCCACTTGATATCGTTGATTATGAACTAAGATACTTGTGAGCACACTGACGACCACCGTTGATTTCGCAAATGCCAAGGAAAAAAAGGAAGAAAGTCCGAGAGACGTTTTTTCGGATTACTAAACGTAGAGGTACTGTGGCCGAGTGGCTGTGATACTCGTCAAGGCGTACACGGAGCTGGCCCCTCCCCAAACATTCTTTGGCAGTCAACAACGTTTGTCCCTTGGAAGCCACAGCCACGCTATCCTCGAATTGCAAGAAGACGTGCTTAACGAATAATCAATGAAGTTCAAGAAGACGTCAAAACGAAGTGAATGCTAGAAGTGCACCCCGAAGAGATTGGATTAAGGTCTCCCTTCTCAGCTTTGCATATCATTCAATATTTTTAGATGTACAATTGTAATATCATAACATTTCCATAAAAACGTTACATATATATATATATATATATACATATATACATATATATATATATATATATGTTAAACATATGAGCGCATGTGGCGCAGTGGTTAGAGGTGCTCTGCGTCGCACACGAGGTCAGTGGTTCGATCTAGCGCTTATGGCCCACCAAGCCATCCATCCCTCCGGGGTTGGTAAATTGGTACCAGGCAGGTTTCAGAGTTGTCTGGGAGGATAAGCAGCACTGACTCGGTTCAGCGGGAGGCCACCGCGAGTCATTGTAAAGGCCAGATGTGCATTCAATCACCTCAAACGAAGCTAAAAATTGAAGTCGAATGCATGGCGCATCCCTCAGGGATTGATCAACGCCGAGAGCTTTATCCTTTTTTTATGTTAAACATATGTATACATATATTCATGTACATATGTATATACGCATATATGTATACTTTAAGGTAATCCAGTTAGCGCATTATATGGGTAACAACCAGTTGAATAAGCAAGAATACGATAGCTGTTCTGCTAGATGGACCATGACAAAACCGTGTTGCAAGTCAAACAAGTCTGTCGAGAGAACCAGTCATTTCTTTTCTTAACTTTCGTCCATTATAAAAGAGTATTTGACAACTTCGCAACTATTATAGTAGTATCAGCACCCTTTAGTAAGAAGTGAACCTGTCCTTAATAAGAACTGTCGACAATCAGATATTCGTTCAGCAAACGACTTTTCATCCCTTGAAGGGGTGCGAGCGATGCAGGAACAGTGATCAGCGAGCTCAACGAAGCCAGAAAGAGAATCAGAGTATGCAGAAATCGTGAAGATTCAGAACCAGACGGTTCTCTGATCATAGAGCTCAAGCATACGTAGACCATGGACTTTCAATGATTATGGAGAGAAAGAGGACATATACAGAAGAAAGAAAGCAGCACTGATTGCACTTCTACTTCGACCTTTCATAGAAGTTACTAACGGATTGACGGACCCGAAACTACGCCAACAAATCTTCAGCTCATCAATCCTCCCAACCCCTCGTTATTCAGCACAGAAGTGAGCTGTTATCTCAAAAACGTCAAGAATTTTACGCATCAAATCCTTGGAACATATTCCATTTGAGATCCAAGAGAATACAGACCGACGTTTGAATATAGAAGAGTAGGTCATACAACAAGTACAAACCATGTACGAGAAGAACTGAAGAAAGGATTGCAAGGTGATGCATTTCCTAGGGCTATTATCTATTCGCTGGGAGAACGTATCGAAAGCTAGAAGAAAACAAGCGAATTAGCAGTGCAAACGCTTCATGGATCACGGTGTGATACTCGTCACCATACACCTTGACACTCTCGCAAAAAGGTGGCACCCATGAGTGTTGAAGTTTTTCTTAGTGATTAACATTGATACACAAATTATTTCTCCTCCATTTTTTGTAATCAGTCGAAAGCTTGTAAAATGAAGATTATGAAGACCAACTGGACAAAACAAAAAGGGTCTTTTCGATAAATTGTTACGAGATTGCTTGCAACGAAGCTCGTTAGCGAAAGAACAAAATAGGTTCTGTGGAAACATCTGCATGAGTTCAACTACCGGGAACTTATTGAAGAAATTGTAAAAACTTCATGACAAGAATCTGTGCATCAGAACTGGATAAGGAAAATGTGTGGCCTTTGTAAACGACAACTCGTTAGTGAAAATCCTTACTACTGGCAATAACGATCGGAAAGTCAATGTCTGAAAGGAAGATTTGCTAGAGCTCGTACTAGTCGTGATAATAAGCTGTTCACGTATCTAAATTAATAGTAATAACGGAATTAACGGTGGTAAGAGTTTAAACAGTCTTAAAAGACTAATTAAATATATGCACACTGACTAACGGATACACCAAGCCACTCACGACATATATCCGCGAAAAGTGAGAAGATAATGCACTGGCCACCGTGCTTGGATTTGTGTTAACTCACGTCATCGTGAATGTGTTACAAAAAAAGCTATTCCTGAGATGAAATTTCCCGATCATAGAGACCGACATGATACAACGTCTGTACAAGGCTAATTCACGTATTTGCAACTCTGAACACGTTAAAGCCATTACCATCATGTCTTTCGAGATAGACAACTGATACGCCATTAAAGCTTGCGATGCACGTAATGTTGTGCCTTCACTAACACCTCCTGCAAAGTAAACAAAATCACTACATATCGCTGACTGAAAAAGCGAGAAAAAGCTGCATACCGGCTGACAAAATGAGTCCACAAATGAGATCATGATAGTACTCGTCACGAGACAATAAAGGAGCAACTGAAAGGAAAACGGTATCCTGAAATAGAAGATATGGTTCAGATCATTTGAAGCAGTACAAAAATACAATAAAGGATAACCTGAATGAAGTCATATTCATTGCGATAGATCTTTGACAACTCATCAGCATGCGCAATATGCGCTCGTATGGCATTCACGGAGAGCAAGCTTTTAATGCACTTACAAGCAGTCTAGAAGATGGCTGTTAGGCAAATTACGCCCAAACAACAAAAAAGAACACTGTCAAACACTACCTACTTCTCTAATTCGTCCAATTTTGCTAACACTCTGCTGAATAATCGACTGCACAACGCGTTGAATGTATTTCACGATGATTGCCTCCTTGATCTCTGGATAGCATAACACTTTCGTCATAACGCACATTGCCGACATTCGCACCTGACTTGTATTTTCAAAAACGTGATAATTTGGGATTAAAAGCATTTCGGAGGCAGTGGTTTTTGAAAACTAGGGAATATTTCGCTATAAATGAGAAAACGAGATGAATAAGGAGACAAGACTGTGAGTTACCAGACGTCCGATATCTCCATGACAATCAGTGGTGTAATCTTCGGCAGCACGGAACAAAACATCAAAGACTAAGGGAGCACTGGCATCATACGGTTGACCAGTAAATATTGCGCCAAGTGCATCCACTGCAGAACGACGCGCTAGAGCCCATTTATCGTCTACATCACTCTGCCTAAACAGAGTATACATGTATTGATTAGTTCGCATCGGCGTGTAGTTCTCAGAGTACATGAATGATTAGAGGCTTTCCTGCTGGACAAAGCTACTCCCTCAGACTATTGATTATTACTCAGAAGCTTCAATCTCGGTAATTTCGACGCCGTGCTTGTTTCTAAGGGCCTTCTCACTGCGCTGTAGCAGCAAAAATAAAACACATCTTGTACTCAACGTGCATTTCTGTTCGTCTAGGATCTGCGGAAGGCCTTTATCAAAGTTTAGTAGTCATTTGATGATTGATATATTTTGATGCCATTTGATAGTATAAATACTGACGGTTCTGGTACAAAGTTTGATTGTTCAAAAGTCTTTAGATGATGCTATATGAGCAAAAAGAATATCACGTTTTACACGCAAAGTTTTCTTCGTACGTAAGAGTTATATATGCACCAAAGCATATCAGTTTGTAAAGACAATCATGGAGTACTGCAGTCACACTAAAAACCTGATTTCTTTTCAAAACGGAGAGAAAGATTCCAGTTAAGTATCGAAAATCGTGCGCCGCTTGTGAATCGCTCTGTGCGACCCATAAACTACAGTTCCGACCAGGTTAACCCTTTCGGTACGGAGTGTCTAATATATGAACACGCCTCGGCTTAGTCGGGGTTACTATGATGGGTGCGCTCTCCAACCAATTTTGGCACTTAAAATTGCGTCATGAACATAAATTTCTTTTTTAGAAACAATTCATTATCGCATTATTTTATGGGAATGCATCGACGCTGTTCTTACTACCGATAACATTACGGAAGACTCTTTAGTAATGTTCTTCCTTAAGCTGATCACAAAACCCTCTTTACTAGCGATAAAAGCCAAGATTTCATTACAAAACTGCAATATTGACGATAAAGCGTCTCACCTATAAGTCTACGGCGCCAGGTGTCACGCAAAAAACCAAAGTTGCATCGTAATATTCACTTTAGTATCAATTTACGGCAAAAGTATGGCAACGGTTATCAACTAGCCAAATTAATTGAGCCCACTGTAGTAAACAACTTCTGCTTGCTCGACAGAACAAACAAAGACTTTTCTTGCAAAAAAGCTGCAAACTTTAGTAATATGAAAAAATATGAAGTTCTTTTTCATGACTATTGTTCTACAAACTTCGCCTTCCTAAATAACCCTACAGTTCCAAGTAAATTGTAAATTGACATTACTTGTCCAAATCCAAAGTGAAAGTCCAAAAGGTATAGATTTTTAAATTTCAACTTGATTAATCACATAATACCCTACTCTCGACTGCTTATATAGACCTCGCTTAAAGCAATAATAATCTGATAACTTGATAATCTGTTTCGAGCCTGCTGTTACGAGGTGTTTATTTTATGTAGGGATATATCCCCAGAGGATCGGGCTGAACCGAAGAAGACTGCGTTACTGAGGAGATTTTGATTTTGAGGACAAAATAGGTGCCTATCTAGCACGTATAAAACTTATCTCAGACAACAACTATAACACTCAAAACAGATTACAGCACTTTTGTTAAGCGTCGAGTGGTGCGAGTAGTGTCTCCGTCTTCTTCTGTCACTTGTTGAGTAACTTATTGGTTTTACTGACTCTAATCTCTTGAAGAGTACCATGTTATTTCATGGAATGCTCAAAAAGAATCCGAGTTATCGATTTGGCAACTACGGGCCTAGCAATCCGTAGCCCTAACTAATTGACCTTTGTCCATCAATTATCGTGAAGACACAATATTAGCTTCGCCCGCTTACTTTCGACATTTCGTATTAAGTCTCCGGATCTCTGCTCAAAAACATGGGTCGAAATATGAATCTCCATCGTTCAAAATTGGTGGATAGCTCGTTGTTCTTCTCTCACTTGATCAAAAATCCGGTATTCTTATATGGTTTCAAGCCGCTTCTTTCTTACCGCTGTGCTAAAGAATTGAGTCGCTCATCATGACTTTTCGAAATAGACACGTAAAGCTAAAAGCCAGGGAACACTCACTGCGTTTTCGTTGCAACAGTGGTAGTTTTGTTTCTAATGTTTCATTCACGCACAACAATAACATGGTTTCGTGAAGGCTTATCAAATGACCAACTTTCAACTAACGTTGCAAATGTCGACCATTATTAGTTACGCCTGCCAAGAAGACAATATCCTTTCACTCAACGACTTTCGTGACCCGACATATACTGAGGGGACCCCACTGCTCGTGACGCTCGAGGAAATCTACTTTCTTTATGGATGTCTCAGAATGATAATCGAGTAAACCTGCCCTCAACTCTTGAGATAGCCACAATACCGCGTTCCCAGGTTTTCACCACTGAGGCAGTCGCCAGCCTGTGTGCATCGTAGAAAGAACTCTCTTCGTTAGCATGTCGACCGCCAATTTTCCAATCTAGAGTATTGCGCATATTATTGAACGGCCTTTCTATCACTGCGATAGCTACGCCACGTCCAGGTACAAAGCGAACATATATGTCGATACGATATAGCCAAGATGGAGATGAAATCATCCTGTCTTGAGGTTAAATCGAACTCGCTTCTGTCCGGGTTCATCGCTCTGGTGACCAAAACTGATATAGGCTTTGTTGTGAAGTAGACGATGGCTTTACTTTCAGCTCAGCTCATTGCGACACTGCACTATGGGTATCACTCCGGCAGTTTTCAGGTGGCCCACGAACCATATCAGAGTGACTTCCATTCTAACAATTGATTTTCTTTACGTTTCGATGAAAGTTTCTGAGCCTCCTTCATCCTCATATGGTATAACTTCTGGATATAGTGTAAGACGTTTAACTTGTAATTTTGATATGCTCCCATTCTATGTAACAGCAGAGAATCATAAGAGTGACTGCAAATTGAAGAAAAACAACATGCTTGTCAAAAATTGTATCGTAAACTGCATGGAGCAGTTCTGCGTATTTTCACCGGTCACATTCTCTAGGCCGCAAACTTCCTTCAACACCAACAGTTTCTCATCCCAAATGAAAAATCATATCTCTCTTCCCTGAACGACGCCCACCACAGCATTTCCTTTGGATAAGCTACCAGCTGGCTACAAGCAGTGTGACAGAAAACTTCTATGGACTTTAATAGACAACGGAAAGAATAAGACACCTACAGAGGTGAATGCCCGCCACTTCTCTAGCTTCATTATCGCACCCTATCTATCGGTCCCCACCCCACGGACCTCCCTCTTTGAGGGATCCCGCCCGGTTAGTCGCGAGGGCACGTGGCGCGTCCCCAGGTGGTGGATAGGGGAATAAAACGCGAACCAAAAGCGAACGTGTGCTTCCCAGAGACGCAGGTGGATTCAGGGGACGAGCTCCCTGCTTCTGCAGCGCCGACTTGACAAAAACTCCATTTCTACGAGTCAAGTGGGCCAAAAGCCTGCAATCAAGCGGCTGGGAAGTACATGGGAGGCGGTTAGGAGTCGCCTCCAACAAATAAGCTCCTCCCGCTCCTCCGAGAGAGCCTGGCAAGCTACACGTTGGGTATCAAAATGCCAAAAACAGAAACAAATATGGGCCTAATTCCCCTGACCCCGAAAGAGCCCCTGGTACGGCAGCGCCAGGTAGGACGAGTACGGAGAGGCTGCTAAAATCTCAGGGCCGAAATAGGCTGCCAAGATCGAAACGGACTAAAATGACGATCTGTACCTACAACGCAAGAACCCTTGCTCAACATTCCGCTGTAGAAGATCTATTGATTCAAGCAAGAAGAATAAGGTACGACGTCATTGGCCTGGCTGAGACGAGAAGGCGCCATCCTTTTCACGCTGTCTATGACACCGGAGAAGAACTGTTCCTTGGAACATGCGATCGCAGAGGTGTCGGTGGCGTTGGCGTCCTCGTCAAATCGAATTTGACCGTGAGCATTGATTCGTTCGAACAATTAACAACCCGTATCGGACGATTACGGTTGAAACGATGTGGTTCTATGCCGGCTTTGACCATCTTCGTTGCTTACGCACCAACATCAAGCTATGACGAAGACGAAGTCGAAGCGTTCTATATGAACCTCGAAATTCTTCAGAGAAGAGCATACATTCTTCAAGGACATTGTCGGATATTTTAACGCAAAAATTGGACCTAGAAGAACGTCTGAAGAACGGCACATAGGGACCCACGGACTAGAATGGAATGAACAGGGTGAGAGGCTATCCGAGTTTATCATGACGACCCAAACCATCCATGGTAACTGGCAATTCCAAAAGCCTTTCTCTCAGCGATGGACGTGGGAGTCTCCCAATGGAGAGTACCATAACGAAATAGATCACATCATAGTAAATCGAAGGTTTTGCCTGACCGACGTCGCTGTTGTTCCCAAGTTCTACACGGGATCAGACCATCGCCTCCTTCGCGCAAAGTTCCGATTTTCGAGGAGAGGAGAGAAAGCCGCTAAATTCAAACAACGAAGTCCCAGAAATACCATAAACTGGGATGTATTCAAATCATTAGTAGGCTCTTGGGAAGATACCATTGTCGACAACATCGACGAAGAATACGATCGACTCGTTGAATATCTTCACGTTAGCGCTAAAAAAGCCGAGGGTCCCAAGGTCACGAAGAGACGCTTGTTTCCGCAGACACTCGAGCTGATACGTCAACGTGGAATCGCACGAGCTGCAGGCAACCGAAACCTTACGTCCGAACTTGCGAAACGATGCAGAGAAGCGATGAAAGAAGACCTTAAAGGGAGAAGAGCAGCAGTTATGGCAGAAGCTGCAGAAGCTGGGAAGAGCATTCGCAAAGCCCAGCGAGGCTTCGCCAACTATAAGACCAAGATGATTGCACTCCGATACCCTGACGGGACACTTACAGCTTCCAGAAGGGCTATGGAGAAAATCATCCACCAATACTACTCGGATCTCTTCGCTAGCCATATTCTCTTACCGTCATATAAATTGAAAGAGGACGAATATGTCGTTCCACCGGTCCTTCCTTCCGAAATCCGACATGCTATATCGTCGGTGAAAAACAGAACAACACCCGGTCCAGACAGGATTAGACCAGAACACCTGAAGAACCTGCCGCCAGTTCTCATCAACACCCTGGCTCGGCTCTTCACTCGCTACCTGTCAAATGCAAGGTCCCTATTCAATGGAAAACCAGCAAGACCGTATTGTTGTTCAAAAAGGGAGACCTTCACGACATAGGCAATTATCGCCCAATCTGCTTGCTGTCCGTTGTCTATAAACTCTTTACTCGAGTCATCCTGAACAGGATTGACAGAACACTGGATGAAGGACAGCCATGCGAACAAGCAGGGTTCCGAAAAGGATTTAGTACCATAGACCACATCCACACGATCACAAGACTCATTGAAGTTTCGCGAGAGTACAAACAACCACTCTGTCTCACTTTTATCGATCTGAAGAAAGCCTTTGATTCAGTGGAAATAGAAGCGGTTATAGAGGCTCTGGATAACCAGGGCGTCCCTACTCGGTACATAATGATCCTTCGTGAGCTTTATAAAGATTTCACGACCAGAATGTCTCCATTCTACAACAATATCACTATTGACGTAAGAAGAGAGGTTCGACAAGGCGATACATTATCGCCAAAACTATTCACTGCCACCCTACAAAACGTTATGCGAACATTAGAATGGGACGAAATGGGAGTGAAAATTGACGGTCGACAATTAAACCATCTTCGCTTTGCTGACGATATCGTTCTCATAACACCAAACATCAGCCAAGCGGAACGAATGTTGACTGATTTCGATAACGCCTGTGGAAAGATCGGTCTTCAACTGAATCTAACGAAAACAATGTTCATGAGGAACGGATGGGTTTCTAATGCCCCATTCACGCTCAACGGAACGACAATTTCCGAATGCTCCAGTTACATCTATCTAGGTCGTGAAATCAACATGATGAACGACCTAGCCCCAGAGTTGAGCAGGAGGAAACGAGCGGCTTGGGGAACGTTTAAGAGCATCGAAGAAGTAGTGAAGAGGACAAAGAACATCCGACTCCGTGCCCACCTTTTCGACTCGACAATTATCCCTGCCCTAACGTATGCAGCAGAAACCTGGTCGCTACGTAAGCAGGATGAAAGATCACTTGCCGTTATCGAACGCGCAGTCGAAAGGTCGATGCTAGGAGTATCTCGTATTTCGCAAATGAGACAAAGGATCCGAAGTTCCGACCTACGTCAACGATCGAAAATCAGAGACGCCGTTCTACACGCCAGGATATCGAAAATAAGGTGGGCCGGACACGTGATGCGCTTCAACGACAACCGATGGGCGAGAGCCGTTACCGACTGGATTCCTCGGGACGTCAAGCGCTCTAAAGGAAGACCACTGACCCGTTGGTCCGATTTCTTCACGAAAGCGATGGAAGAAAGATATGATGCTCAGCGAATTCCTAGAGCGAGGAGGACCCACTGGGCTACTCTTGCACGCGATAGGGAAAAATGGAAGAGTTGCTGGTACCCGCTCGAGTCACTCGACGATCAACGGGACGACAGGTGATACAGGTGATCTATCGGTGCCACGCATCAAGACAGTGCCAACAGCATACCACTTAACTGATGTAGCAACGCATGTTTCGGTATATGACGGGGTACTGACCTTAGTGAAAGTAACCTTGAAAACTTTTCGCGAGAGATGCAGTGAATGACATGAATGAAGCACATTCCCCAAAATAGTCACTCTCTACGTTCTTCAAACGAGATTAAATGCCTGTAGAAGGTCATTTTCGGTTCGATGGCTACCGTAAGTGTCGTTATTTTGTTTGAATTTTGACGATTAACTGATAATTCAGTATTTTTCTCGATGAATAGGTGAAAGGTTGCCAATAGTAGTACTTTGTGAATGTAATTATACAGTACAAAAATTCACAATGACCAACGTTTCCATGATTTCACCTTCAGAGCGTGGGAAAGTCAATCTGAAGTGCAATACACCAGACAATATCACTTCCATAACCAAAGCAAATAAAACATAATGACAGTTAATAGCATAGTATACAGCTTGTATTAAATGCTCACCGATTTCTTATTCATGGTCCACCAGTTATTATAGGAGACCAGCCGCACCGAGTCTTACATGGACGAGGAGTGTGGCCTGCTCAGATCAAAAATTGATCTGAAACTGATTTCAGATCAAAACTGATCTGAACCACCTCATTCAGATCGTTTTTGAGTTATAAGCCAGGCGTAGTGCTCGCCCACGTAAGACTCGGTGCAGCTGGTCTCTTATATAATGTTGCTCCATAAGTTTAGGCACTAAAGAAATAAACACCAAATTTATTTACTCGAAGTAATTAAAAATGCATGATTTTGGTATCGTTCAATTGAGCATATTTGTTGAACACTTCGTTATGCAACCTGCCTACACTTACTTTAAGATGGAGCTCTCGCGGGAACAAATTCGCTTGTTACTCATGCACGAATGGCGCGTTGTGGAAAATGTTAGTGTAGCTGTGCGCAAGATTAGTTGAGCTTCTTGTGGACAGCCGAAGCGCGACTGATCCTCCCGACTGTACTCCCCAGCCTTGAATTTCGCTAACAACTTCTTAACTGTCCTTTCTGCAACCGTATCATCGTCCCAAGCTCACTGATGAGGCGCGCAGCTTCACTAGCATCTTCCCTTGCGCGCTATTCGTGCATGAGTAAGCGAATTTGTTCCCACGACAGCTCCTTCTCAAAGTAAGTATAGACAAATTGTATACCAAAATGTTTGCAAGAAAATTTGCAATTAAATCATACTGAAATCATTCAATTTTGATCACTTCTGGCGATAAATTTGGTATGTATTGGTCCAGTGACAAGATTTATGGAACGACATAATCATAAGTGATGGACCATAAATAACAAAGCAATGAGTATTCAACGTATTGAGATCTATTTGCTTTAGTTATGAGACTATTCGGCTGACTAGACTGAATGCCAATTTGACAATGCCAAAGCTTTGTATTTTACTGACTGAGGTAGTTTTCTTGACAACCTCGTATCTGCTTATATAATAAAATACGGAATATTTCTTTCCATGCCGAGGTTCATAAACAGTAGATCCTACGACTTGATAGTTTTATGTTGTAATGGTTTCACTAGAACGGAAGGAGCTGTAATGCATCAGCATCTACCGATCAAGAAACAATCGCAAACAATCTCTTTTGATGCAAATCTACCTAGCTTTGAATGCTCCATCGATACTTCAAATTCAACTAATCATTACTCTAAACGTCGTAAGCCACCATTCTGAAAAGCAATAAGACTTTCATAGTACGAAAAAAGAAAGAAGGTACTTGCTTCCATTTCTGAATAAAATTGGATAAAAAAAAGAACTGGACTTTGAAACAAAAACTTCCTTGCTAGTCATTCAATCAATTGTTTGCTTGTCGAATTTTTTTTTTCAACTTTCGACTGAAATGTCCAGAAACTGGTGCTTTGACTACATATCATTCTTTGGAAAAAACACTCCAATAAAAATTCCCGAAAGTCAAAGCCAAGGACAACGAGTTCATCCTTAGTTGGGGTTGGATATTCAAGGGTTAAAGTTCTACAAAGAAATTTTAAGAACTAAGGTTCTGAGCAGAAATTAATAATTGTATAGAAGATGTCCGGAAATTTTAAATTTTCTCTTTTCACCTCAACAGTTTGAATCTGATTACACTTAACCACCACTTTTGGAGAAAAATGTAGCGACTTATGCTTCACAAACAAAAGTCCATACTGATGAATAGAATGATTTGAAGTTTCATCTAATATTTTATAAATTCCAATATGGAAACTATGATATCGGGATGTTGCTCATAAGAATGTACAACTCGAGATCTTCTAGACTGAACACAGTCAAACAAAGGTAAATAAACTCACTTAAGAATTACATTGCATACTGCCTCGAACAACTGAGCATTAATAAGATGTGGAGGAATAAAAGCAACAACTGAACATAGACCGATCCGCTCATTTTCTCGCTGTGCATTTTCAATCTGCAAAAATCAATGTGAACAGATTAACAACAAACGTAATATATAATCTGATAACATATCTTGAGCCTACGATGATGTTTGTTATGGCACTTATACAATACTGGATACGTGCTTCGGCATTACAGCCTCATCAGTAGCACGATGCCTTTCGGTTCAACCAATCCCTTGCAAGGGTATGTATCCACTACACACAAAGGAGTTGACGCCGAATTACTTACAAGATCATCGCATGTCAAGTAATAAAATCTCCGACATTGCAGTGACCAACAGTCGATCACTCGTGACTGGTGAAATTCGGCCACTGGGAGAATTTATCACCTGATTTGCGGTGATTTTGAACATAATACGACGCCAATTCCTCCACATGTAATGGATGTATACCCCTGCAAAGGATTGGCTGAACCGAAAGGCACCGTGCTACTGATGAGGTTGTACTGCCGAAACACTTGTCTGGCAGTGTATAAGTGCTATGACAGATCTAATGAAAGGCTCAAGATAGAACATCAGATTATAACTCGTTTTGAGAGGTCTATCAAACAGTCGAGCGCAAATAATCACAATTGAATTGTCCGACCTTCTTGGCTATCCTTCCTATCGTATCACTAACGCCAATCAACCCGTTTCCGCTGAAATAAGCAGGAAAGAAATTTGACGCAGCAGCGGAGGCAGCCGATCTTACAACAGCCGTGTCATCGCAGGCAAGAATTAAAAGGCGTTCTTGCCACACCGTAATCTGAATATTCATGGGTCATTGGCCACCAAATGTTATTATAAAAATCAGACATTCAAGATTAAAGTTCCCGTCATCAAATAAGGAACTGTCGGGAAAAAAAAGTTTTCTACTATAGCACGGAAACAATTGCAAATGATGAAAGAACTGACATCATTATTATCAAGAGCTACTGGAACTGCAGCCAAACAACACATGAACTCAGCCAGGGCTAGACGTGTCAGTTCTCCTCCAGAAATCTTTGGCTTCTCTAATTCTAGTCTCAATTTCCGTGGCATTGCAATAGCTTGATGCAAAATCTTAACGAATGTAATGAAGTATGGTTAAGAATGCATATAATGGTACCTTACAGTTTCGTTGCAAAAACAGCCAGCTGAAAGGAGACCTTGAAGAGAATGAGATAGTGCAAGCAGGAAGCCATGCCGATGGATCTTGAAACTTCACAACTTGAATTCTTCATCATCACAATTACGGCAAAGTAAACTAACGGGATTTGAAGAAGTACAGCCGTCAAGAAGAACTTCAAGTTTTGATGACAAATAAGAGGAGTGTAAAGGAGCGAGAAGACCAAGGGCTACAGCAGCTTGTTTTCGAATCACTTCGTCCCAGTGATTGACCTAAACTATCCAATACATTGATGTTAATCTGTGAGATGGAAAATTGTTCTGTTAAGCACATTAGAACAAGCATCTACCTTCTTATCTATCAGATGATCAATGACGGCGTCGGCATACTCTGGAAAGCCAACAACTTCTACACACAGCTTTGTGTAACATCGCGACCGATTACCAACAGCGATATAATCCGCTAAAAAGTATATATAAAACCCTAAGTATTGCTCTTACTCAAATGAAACTTTGTTTTAGCACCAAGAAGCCGTACCAATGGTCAGCAAGTAAATTCCGTTTGGGATATTGGATTGCCGACCCACGTTTTCTTGAAATGCAGCTGATGCAGCTCGACGTAAGTTCACTTCACGATCAAACAACGCAACACATACCTTATTTGGATGCTTTTTATGCAAAATATGATAAAAATGTCAAATAAACGCTCAGTACCGTAAAAAATTCCAGAAATCTCAGAATAATCCAAATTACATGTATGAATTGCTCTCTTACCAGGCTTTTAGCGACGGCCTCAATGTAATTTCGCAAATCATGCGGCTCATACGCTCGAGCAAAAGCCCAAAGAACATAGCAAGCAGCATCGCGAACATTACTACCAAAAGCATGTCCTCCCATTGGTTCCTCATAGAACAATGCTTGTTGTATAGTCGGAAACACCTAGATGGACAACTATAAATGTACAGAATCTATTAATAACTGAACAACATGTATAAAACTCATAAATATCAACACTGCGATCCGTAGTCAACAAGAAATTTTCAGGTAAACCATACCAAAGTGTGTGATAATACTTATTCACTTTCTGACCTTATCTAGAGCTTCCGGTTGAAGAGCTCCACGACGAGAAAGTTCAGCTAGCGCAAGACAACCACCATGCCAAGAGCTATGACCGGCCAAACTGTGGAAGTTTGACGAAAGAATTGAGTCCACAACTGCAATGAGAAGAAGACTTAGTATTACGAAGTATACTTCATTGAAAAAAAAGGGAGCCAGAACCTTGAATAGCAAATTCCTTTGACAGACGAGAGGTGATACGGCCTACACCCTTTGAAGCAGACCATCTCACAGTTGTGTGATCATCGGAAAGTGCACGTAAGAGACAACCAACCACCCATTCCACCTCAAAAGCAGGCGAACGTTGGACTATTGATATTCAGCAGAATCCAAGTGATTACGAACAGCAAATTTGAGTCCTTTCGATGCAAACCAAATATAAGGTTTTTCAGATACGATTTATTCTCACAGGCTACGTTCCGGCGACCTCGCGTTCTTCATAGTTTAGAAAGACCAGGTTTCTCATGTTCCAGTCAAGCTCCCCTTTTGATGCTCCAAAAAAAGCGAAATCGACGAAACGTCAGCTGTCAGAACAGACTGTATTACCAAATGTTATGTTTGACTCACAAGAGAAAATGGAAATTATTGAAGAATGTCGAGGTTAATAGAGAGTCGGTCTTGGAAAGAACATACGGTGTCATCAGGCTGTCCATCATCTTCGTCGTCATACCAAGCACTGCTTTTTTCGTCCCCATTCGTGTGATTTTGAATTGATTCCATACTTCGATCAGAAGGTTCTCCTCCAGAATGTCTTTTCAGAATTTCTTCTAAACGACGCCTTCCACGTCTAAAATACAAATAACATGAAATTATAGCTTGTTTTTGAGGTATGACTGTCCTGAATGTTCTCATAATGCTTTGATCATATGTCGAACACTACTCAACATAGAATAGCGCCCAAAGAAATCTATGAAAAATTGATGCCTAACCGATATCTCCATACGGCCACTTTTGGCCTTAAGGTTACGAGCGCAAGCCTTTGTACCAGTTTTATGAACATCTTTCTCGTCAAGGTATCCTTCTTTGACGTCTCCAATGGAAAATGAGGAGCAACTGATTCACGTATTGTTGAAACGTGGACCAAAAGATGTTGTCTATCTACCTATAAGTGACCTTAAGCTCAGAGTCATGCAGTTTGAGCTAATGACCTAAGAGAATTTCCATAGAAAACATAACTCACGTGTTTGAGAATAGCACAAATAAGCATGGTATAGCCGAGGATACATTCCGAATCTCTGGAGATATGGTCTACACACTCAGATACTATGTCAGAAATAAGTGGTATACCATCATGACGAGCAAGACATTGAGCGATCACCAAGACAGCAGCAGGCTGAAATCCAAGAGAATGACAAGTATATTATGAGAACAATGCAAAATAAAAAATGACTATGAAATACTTCCCAAAATTTTCCTGAAACACATCCGCTTTAGTGGTAGTTTTTCAAATGTATACTATTATGTACGAGCTTTGAAAACTCAAGAAACGAGCTGGTAAATCGAATTGCTTCTTTCTGTACGGAACTTAGGCTCTTGACTCTATATAAAGCCGCCCGTGGTTTAGTGAGAGCCGGTTTTCTGAAATATTACCGGTGAGTCGCTTCAATGGCAAGTTAATCTCTCCTAAAAACGCTAATCACACTACAAAATAGTTCGTAAATAAAAACGTTTGGAGATCCTAGCTGCGCGATCACTGACGACTAAAGACATTGTCTATACACTTAAAGACGTCCTCCCTTGTGTTGAACTAAATCCAGCTTGCAATTTATTTCGCGGCTCAAAACACAAACCTAAACGAGTAAAAACAATGCACTACAATCTGCGAGAAATAGATCAGTTATTCTTTGTGGTTTAGAAGATTTGCACCTTGTATACAAAGATCTGTAAAGCCGGTTTTTTTCAGTCCTACTTCTGCCTACGAAACTCAGTTAGATAGTTAAAATTAATGAGTAGGTTAAAATATGGATATTCAAAGAGAAAATACATTCAAAATATGAGCGGTAACGTGAGCACTTGACAGCGCCGTGACCTGCAGTCGTCAGAGGTTGACTACGACACTTACATGGTCCACCAATCAATGGTCCCGATCACGTGCTGAAAGCCCACCTAACCTTCCATCCTGGAATCGGGAAACTGGTTGACACTCGTCCGGAGGGATAAGCAGCACTGATTCGATACATCGGTAGGCCACCTAGAGTCATTGCAAAGACCAAAGTCATACAATCAGTTATATCAAACGATGCTGGATGAAGATAAATGCACGGCGCACCCCTTATGGATCGATCAACACCAAAAGCTTCAACCATTTTAGCTTCAATGTGAGCAATGTTGAAAACGCGTAAAACTGAACGAGAAGTAATAATCGGGCCAGACAACGTAGTTTCTTTAAGGAAAGAAATGTGACCATAAAGACTACTGATTTTTGAATTCGTGACTGATGTTGTTAATGCGTAAAACTGGACGAAAAGTTGAAATCAAATCAGATAACGTAGCTTGTCTGACGAGGGAAATATGACCATGAAGATCAATGATTTTCTAACTGCTTCTATGATATAACATAGACATGAAATAACTCTCGTATTGTGGCAAAATAGCCTATTAACCTAGGGTTTTTTTTCCTACTAAAATAGTAACTAACATGAGTTGTGGCCCATGGATACTTCAGGTATGAGGTAGCTACTTTGAGAATGCGATTTGAAGTTGAACCTGGTTTGTTGACAGGATCAAATCTAAAAGAAATTTGGCATTGGAAAAAAACACATATGAACCAACATGTGAAATTACTACCTTTTGAAGTCGAATGGATTCTTGCACACCACCCATAACCACAGAAGCAGCGTATGACGTTCATATAAGTCGCTGCTTACGTCACCTTGATATTGTTCCAGAGCAGACAAAAGCTTGTCCAAATACGACACCTTAAAGCAAAGACTAAAACAATGTGCAACTTTTGAATTCGTAACACAAGAATATTTCCTTATTTCTGGACATGAAGAAAAGTGCAGTGTTGCAGAAATACTAGCAATTTTTCTTGTTTTTTCAGCGATTCCGGTTTCAAAAAATCAAACGGTGTATATGGACGTGCTAACATTGTAGTTCGTCACTTCAGATTGATTTTTCTTCTCTATTGTTCACATTATGACGCGTCTGATGCAGTGATTAGAGGTGCTCTGCAACACACACGTGACTGACGGTTCGATCTCGCACCCAAAACTCATCAAGCCCTCCATTCGTTCCGAATCGGCACATTGTTGCTAGACTTGTTTAGCAGCATAGGCAGCACTGACTTGATACATTAACAAGCCACCGCAATCCATTGTAAAAGCTGGAAATACACTCAATCACTCATACCATACCTGATAAGTCGAACGCATGCATCCTAGAGATGACGAGTGCGTACTTGAGTTAATTGTTCAAACGGATTCCTTCCATGAAAGGGTTTCCATGCCGGTTGATTTCGAGGCTTCGTTGCGCGTCCCCAGATGGCGATAGGGTGTTGAACGCAAATGAAGAACGGTCTTATGCTTCCATGAGATGTGTACAAATCTAAGGAAATGGACTTCTTTTTTTTTCTGCTGTACGGATTCGGCACAAATTATTCATGTGCGTTTTCTGGGCATAGATGTGTCTGCGTATATATAGAGTTTATTCTATAAGTGCGACTTATACACAGCGGAATGGGCCTCACATCACACGTGCGATCGGGTGTATTCGAATCGGTTGATTCACCAAGCCTTCTGTTTCCGCAGGGTTGAAAAAGTTGCTAACAGAATACCCGGGAGCATAGAAATACTCACAAAATACATCGATAGGCCACCACAAGTCCTTCTTGTGGAGCAGATATGCATTCAATCACCTATAACGATGCTCTATAAGGCCAAATGATAACGTATGCCTCGACGTCTGAGCAACGCTAAAAAATTTATCCTCCAGACCTTTACGAGTCAAATCGCTCGAAAATCTGTATAGAAGTGCTTGGGACTATATATAAGGTGATTAGGATTCTCTCCGAAAAAACTTCATATGTACTTCAAAGAGAAAGGAATGCTACACACAATTGTTTCTAACTTCAATGCCGAGAGTTCTGCAAGCTACGAGGGGGTATCAATAGTCGAAAAAATTAAGTAGATCATTTTGTGGGCTCCAAGGAGCTTGAAACATTGCATCGCTGGGCAGAACAGCACAAAAGCGGTGCAAAAATTCGGGATTATTGTGGGGTAACAAAAACTCGACGGGCTAAGGTGATGATCAAAACCTACAACGCACGTTAACTGGCATCTAAATCCGTTGTATAGAATCGGATCACGCAGGCTAGATTGATAAAGTAAGACATCATCGACCTGGCTGAGACAAGAAGATGTCCACCCATTTAATGCCGTCTGTGACATAGGAGAACTGTTTCTTGGAACATGAGATCGCAGAAGTGCCGGTGGCATCGGCGTTATCGTCGGAACGAGTTTGATCATGATTCATTTGAACAACTAACAACCCGTATTAACGTATTAACGTAACGCTTACGATTGCTAGATGTGGATTGATACCGACTTTCGTTATCTTCGTTGTATACGCATCAACATCAAACTATAATGAAGACGACTGTTTTAATGGACTTAGAGAATCATTGTAGGGAGGACCATTTATTCTTTAAGATCGTCACTGGAAATTTCAACAAATAAATTGGGCCCAGAAGAACGTCTGAAGATCATGACATTGTAAGTCACACACCAGAAATTAACGAGCAAGGTCAGATGATATATAGACTTATCAAGGCAACTAAACCGCCTATGGTAACTTATAACTGTGAAAACCTGCTTTTTTAACGACTGACGTTGTGGTCTCGCAATGCACCTTAAAGAAACGGATCACAATACATAAAGTCGGAGGTTTTGCTTATTCGATGTCACTATTGTCTCAAAAATCTACGCAGGACTGGATCGCACCATTCTACGTGAAAGATTAGACCTTTCACAAGAAAAAGGCGTTAAATTCACAGGACGAAGTCGCAAAGTCACCACAAGCTGGGAACAGATCAACCAAATCATTAGTCTGGAACGTGTTAGAATGCCGTGATAGATGACATCGACAATGAATACGACGGGTTTACTTGAACATCTTCACGACAGTGCTTTGAAAGTCGAGAGTTCTAAGATCACTAGGAAATACTTGTCTCCGGAAACACTCAAGCTGATGTTAACTTGAACTTGCACGAGCCGACGAGCAAAAATCACGTCCAAACTTGAATTGTTGCACAGAAACGACGAGGATCTCAGAGTGAGATGAACTAGAGATATGGGTAATTGCAGAAGCTGAGAAAAACATTCGTAAAGACTATCGAAGCTTCGGCAATTACGAAAGTAAAGTGGCTGCCCTCCGAAGTTTTGATAAAGTAGTTATAGCTTCAGAAAGGTGATATAGGAAATTATTCACGATTACCATTTGATTCTCTTCAACAGCTACGTTATTTGTGGCTTGTCAAATTCTTTGAATCAAAATCCGGCAAGCTATTTCGTCGTTGAGGAACAGAAGAACACCTGGTTCAGACAGCAGATAACCGAACACCTGGTTCAGACAGCATATAACCGAACACCTGAAGAACCTATTAAAAGTTCTCATTAACGCACTGGCTTGAAGATTCACTCATTACCTTTCAGAATATAAGGCTCCTAGTAAAGTGAGTAAAAAATCAGCAAGACTGTGTTACTCTTCAAAAAGAGAGATCTTAACAACATAGGCAATTATTTCCCAATCTGCTTGCTGTCTGCCGTCTAAAACTCTTCACTCGAGTCATCCTAGACAGGATTGACAGAACACTGGGAGAACGACCTTATTTGAGCAGATACACTCTTAAGAAGGATTTAAGTCGATAAAGCACATCCACTTAAATATGAGAGTACAGAATCTGAATGAAACCGTCGACTAAGCCGAGAGGGGGACGGTCATAGATGTTTTGCAGAGGTACAGCATCACTACTCAATATATCGAAATCCTTCGTAAGGCGTGTATAAAATTCATAATTAGGATTTCACCTTTATATGATTCCTACACACCCATGTAAAGAAATGGGTTTGGCAAGGCGATACGGCTCTCCAAAATTATTGACATTAACCAACGAGCACGTTAACAAAAATTGGGAGAGGACAACAATGAAAGTATATCGATTGTCAGCAATTACATCGCCTGCGCTTTGCTATCAATATAGCTTTTATATTATCAAACAGACTAGCCAGGCGGATCAAATATTGACTGATTTCGACATCGCTTCTGGAAAGATTTGTCTCCAACTAAATCTCATGAAAACAAAGTTCATGCTCGCCTAACGGAACAGATATTTTCAAATGATTCAGCTACGCTATCTAGGTCGGAAAGTCAAGAACATGAAAGACCCTAATTAAGTGATGAAGAGGAGGGCAAGCGGCTTGGAGAACTACCCAAAGCAAACAGAGGTTCTAGAGATGAGAACAAAGACTTCAGACTCCGTTCTCAACTTTTCGGTTCGAAAATCGGCTTGCCTTGATGTATAGACCGGAAAATTATTGCTTCACAGCAAAATGAAATACTGCTGAGAGTACTCAACGTGATAACGAGAGGCTGGTGCAAAGACGAAACCCTATCACACAAGTAATACAAGAAGTCCAAAGTTCCAACCTACTCCAAAGACCAGAGCTCAAAAAGTGAGACAAAATGTTAGAAACTAGAGAGCCGGGCCCATAATATGACTTTACTAGTCACTAAATAGAACCACTAGTGGGTGGATGGCGCAAAATGAACAGAACAGGAATAGGAATCAAACCACCAAACCTATTGATAGGACTTCGTCATAGGATCGGGTAATAAGACTTCGTATGGGATAGATAAAAATGGTTTTTCAAGCAATCAGAGGAAGCAATATCCACTGCGTTACTCATGCTCAATGACAGAAACAGATTGGGACTTCACTGGCGCTTGTTTGGAGCACTCGACGATGAACGGGACGAAAGGTGAAAAGGGAATTATTTTCCCACATTCAGTTCGCCTTTTCAAATTGACCGTTTGCAAAAGGATCTAATCTTCTCGATGAACGTCGCAGAGGACTGGTCGGGCAGAGCTTGCAATCTCGCTGTTAGCGAAGCTTGGGGAGTTGGTTCTCTGATTGGCGGAGAATGTTGGAGGGTGGATCAACCCCGTACCAAGCATAACTAACCGAGCACCGATGTAAACTTTGGTTAAACACAAATGAACCTTGTATATTATTGTCATAAATCAAGTTTAGCCCTTTCGGGAGCGGGAGCTTGAACCCACAGCCTCCGCATTTCTAACTGGCAATTCTGGACTGCCTGGTCCACCTTCTATGCAACACAAATCCCCATTGTGCTGCGTCTAACAATGGCAAGGTGCTGTGTCTAACAATGGTGCGCTAGGATTAGAGATGCAGGGGAGGTGAAGCACACCGTCCAGGGCTGCCAGTTAGAGATGTAGGGGTCGTGAATCCACGATCCCGAAACTGTATATGCGATCTTTCCAACATATTCTTGCTGTAAGCCATTTGTAGTCAAGCGTAACTGGATGTAAAAGCTCACTATTTCACAAACTAAAGCAACTTTTAACAATGCAGTACATTAATATACTATAAAAATGTTCGAATAACCATTGAGTGATTTTGCTAGAATCCGTAGACTGACCCGCCTTCATATGATAACAAAAGCACTGAAAATGGAAGGAAATGGAATTTATAGTTTCAGACGAATAAACGTTTAATTTCAAATTCGATAGTGTTCATGTTCATAAATACTTATATCACGCACGATTTTAAAGCTCCGCACCACAAGAATGAATCTTGCAGAATTTCCTTGAAAAAGAAACTTCAACTTAGGCCATTTTTGTAAGGGCAATAGAAATCCAAACAAAATCAAATACGGCCTTAAAAAAATTGATGACAGACTGGTGTGCACCCACGAACTTCAGTTCGCAGTTCTATGAACATTTCCCCCCAGATAAAGCTAGAAAAGCTCTCGGCCTCCACAAATTTTTGTGAGACCCACTATACAGTCGCCTTGATCAAGCATCGTGAGAGGTGACCAAATGTATGTCCCGGTTTACGCTGACTAGCGATGGCCTACCGATGTATCAAGTCAGTGCTCCGATCCTCTTAGACAATCTGGTGCTGACTAACCGACCTCGGAGAGGGAGGCTTAGCGGACCATGGGCGCGAGATCGAACCATCGACCACGTGTGCATCTCAAGGCACCTCTGGTCACTGCGCTCTTGTCAGAGATAAGTAGCACAGATTTGGATGGACAGAGATGAGTAACATAGCGTGCTGTACAACAAATACACAAGAAACCTACATGATGTGGCAAAAGCCTGATGATCACTTTGAAGCCTCGAACTTTCATTAGATGTGAGATGTAACGTAGAGCGGTGATTGACAAATGATTCAAGCTCTTGTCAGAGTTGGCTAAAATGCTATGAAAATCATAGAAGTCGTTGCGTAAGAGAAAAAAGTCGTACCTGAAGACGGAAGTGTAATGTACGATTCCAACGTCTTCAGAAGCAATGGTATAACGCAATCAAGCAAATTCGGCTGTTCCTGGTAGATATCGAGTAAGCGAGCGTACCGATCAAAATCATTCTGAATCATCAGAAATCTTTTCATCATGAGCGACATTAAAAGGAATAAAAGATAAGAATATCGGTGTTGATCAATCCCTGAGGGAAGTGTGATGTATTCTTCTTCATCAAGCATCGTTTCGGATGACTGAATGCATATTTGGCCTTGATAAAGACTCGCCATGGTTCACCGATGTATTAATCCAATGCTGCTATCCTTCCAGACCCTCTCGTGTTTCTGGGTTCCTGGGTGTCGGACGGTAAAGTACACCGGGGTTTCAACCCCTCCACAGCAGGGTCACCCAAACGGAGAATGAGTCGAAGTTTTCACTCGGAAAGCTTAGCTGGGAGTAAACCGTATCAGAAACGACTGCTGTCTTAGTAGCTACCAGTCGTAAGGTGGTAAACTGCTTCCGATCCATAAAGGACGGAGACTGCTGTAATATGGTGACGACCTAAGGAAACCTTGGCTAGTTTTACCTCGAGAGTCTAGGAAACAAAACAGCTAAACCAGCACATTTTTATGTGCTGGGGTCAATTCAAATCGTGAAGACAAACCGTCCAAGTATCCTTCCAGTCAAGTCTGGTCTACTCAGCGGCCACGGAAGGCTAGAGGGTTTTGAGCCTTGATCATGCGATCGAGCCATCGACCATGTGTGTGTGTCGCAGGGCACCTCTAACCACTGCGACACTCATGCTCCTATACGATATTAGAAAATGACGATAACGTACATCGAGTACATCGGATTTTCCTTGAGCGACGACGTCAGGAAGAGATCCTACTATGTTCTCTATCACTTCGCGATGACTGGTTAACAGCATTCTCGGCAAGCATCCGATAACAGCGTCTTCACCACCATCGCCACTTTGCCGAGGACTTGGATCATCCGACTGAGTTGTGCACTTCATACTGAACAATAATTCTAGAAAAAAAAACTGGAGTGATTTCCAAAAAATAATTATGGAAACTTCCGGAAAAAAAGAACATTCATGGCAAAAAAGAGACACCGAGGAAGATGTTTAGGACTTTAGCCTTTTCGGGATCGTGAATTCACCTCCACTGCATCTCCATCTCCTAGCGTCGCAGTTCTGGACGATCTGCTCCACCTCTTTTGCATCCCTATCCTCCAGAGCAGAAATACATTGAATGTATTGTTGTGTCATTTCTATTGTATTATCGTTGCTATTTTCCTACTTATAGCAACATACCATATTTACATACAACATAAAATAGAAAAATGGCAACACTAACATCATCGAAATAATACAATAATGCATTCGATGCACTCCCACGCTCGGGGTTAGAGTGCAAAGGCGGTGAGGCAAACCGTCCAGAGTTGCCACGTTGGGGTCAGAGATGAAGAGAAGAGGGGCCCACGGTCCCCAAAGGGTTAAAAAAAGCTTAGAATAAGGCTGTCAGATACGATCTAAATCACAAACTCTAGAAAAGAAAACGCTGCCAATACATCCTATTAGACTATGGAGGATAGAGGTGAAGCTCTCGGCGTTGATCAATCCCTCAGGGGTGTGCCATGCCTTCGACAATTTTTAACTTCGTTTGAGGGACATGTCCAAGACCTGTCTGGTACCAATTTACCGACCCCGGATGGATGGATGGCTTGGTGGCCATGAGCGCGAGACCGAACCATTGACCTCGTGTGCAACGCAGAGCACCTCTAACCACTGCGGCACATGCGCCCTACGAGGTCATATAAACATTAATATGGAACAAGAGGAATGCGGAAGCTTCGTTGATGACGGAATCGAATTCTCGAAAGGGTGCTCTAGCATTTATCGAACGCGCGATCACAAAAGAGAATTCAGGAAATAGTTTTACCCATGACCCTTCTCAATTTGCGAAGTGATTTCGAGTATAAATCCTACTTAGAAAGGTTGGTCTTGCATAGATGGCGGAGTAGTGCAGTGGTAAGTAGAGGACTATGTCAGGAAGGAAGTGCTGGTTCGATCCTTTCCCCCAAGCCCTCTCTTGCAACCGGTCAGCGAACGCCTTAGCTCGCTTACTTCAAGGGTTTGCAAAAGGAATCGTCTCGATCAGTCCTTCACAATACTCATAAAGAAGGCTAATTTCTCCAGCACCAACCGAATCACCACGTGAATTTCTCGAAGAACTTTGTCAAGGAACGGGTCGTGCAAAATAGAAGAAATAAGGATAAAACAGGATGGAACACTCGACGTTTAACAATCCTGAGGGATGCGCCATGCATTGATCTTCATCTATCAGGCCTTTACAATGACTCGTGCTGGCCTACCGGTGTGTGAACTCAGTGCTACTATCTTCCCAGATAAGTCTGGCAAAAATTCAGCGACTGCGGCAACAAGGAAGGTTAGTGAGTCTTGAGCGCGGGATCGAAACCATCGACATAGCGTGCAGGCAGAGCACCTCTAACCATTGCGCCACACGCGGTCTTTATCCGTAAAATAAAAAAAGAACAAAATAAACAAACAAGGGAGGACACGACACAACCACTCAGAGCGCAGGTTGATTCAAACTGACTTCGCCGGAGAATTTCCTATTTGAAGGCCGCGTATCGATTGGAGCGCGAAATCGCCTCGGAGACCTTTATTAAAACTCACGACCCTGCTAATCTTTTTTGTATACATTTTTTGTGTAAACGACAAAAAAATAGTAAATTTGATCTAATGTGACGCAAAAATAAGAGACGTATAACAACAGGTTGGCGGCACTCAAGACACGCGAACGTTTATTCTTGTAGAATCATATTAGAAGTGAGTCGATCGCAGACGTTTTATGTTGTTGGAAGTGTAGGGCATAACCCCTTGAGGACCAGCGTGATACGCAGGCGAAATCGCGTTGTCGCTTTCCCGCGTGACGCGGTTTTCCTACGGGATGCGCTTGCTCTCCCACGAGATTTAATGCCATCATTATCTGTGCATGCATGTCTAGCTGTCTGTGCCTGCTTTCCTACGAGACGCGACGTCGCCACTACAGTAGCTGAATGAGAATTGACGTCGCGCGGCACGGCACGAAAGGTGTCGTTTGGCCCTTGATCTTTTACGGACTGCTTTTGGTCGGTCGCACAGCGCAACACGCTAGAAAGGTGCGATTTTTTTTATTCTATTAGGGTTTTCTCTCCATTTAGAGATCAGGACATTAGGTTTTTTGTGTTAATCTGAGACTCCACGATTTTCTCTCCATAATAGTTCTTTTTCATAGATATATAACTATTCTGTGCGTTAGAAACTTTGAATGCGAAACGTAATCTTCTTCTCACTCTTACAGCGTTGTGTGATAACCTTGCAAAAAGCCAGTTGCATCATCGAAACCCTCCAGATTTGGGCTATCGGAACGGCAAGTAAAAGTGTGGCAACGAGCCATATACAAGCCCAACCGAGCAAATAGATTCAAATGAGTGTGAAAAATTTTATTTTAGCTCCTACAGCGTAACTAAAGGACTTTTTGAAAAATCAAGCATGTTATTGAAATCGGAGAGAATTAAGCTCTCCAATGATTACCAATTGTATGACAGAAAAGCTTTGTCCAACGGGATATGCCTTCAAATAATCGTGTACCCCAGCTGGTACACCTCGTCCCTTATAAGTTAAGGGGAAAACTTGTAAGTAAACTGCCATGTCTTTCTTTCATTCCTACGCGATCCCTTATCACAATCCACTGTGAGGATCCCGGCACATCTTTTTTATGATTCGCTTCTTCACATTCGTCCTTCACGCAAGGGTCTGCGAAGCATTCACGTGTCGTTTCGACTGCTGCTCAAGAATTTCGTCTTCATTATGAATGTTGTGGAACGGTGGCCGAAAAGAATCTCTTTGCAGATTTTTGGGACAGCCGAGCTAAGTCATTAGCACGTAGTTACAACTTTATTCCTGATGACATGCTCATTAACCACCCGATTATTCCCGCAATATGCGTGTTTAAGCTTGAACTATGGCACAATTTTACCAACGAGAAAAAGTTCTTCTATTCTGATTTCATACAATTTTAGAAATGATGAGCTCGTCTATGGCGACTTAGACCTCAGCTTAGTTTCCGAAGCATTTCTCATAAAGGAACTTGTCGAGATGCTTGGAAAAGTGGTAGTCGGTAAGTGAGAGGACTGGCAAGTATAGTGGCCGAAACAGAGTTTCGTAGCGGGCCTTATTGAGGTTTTGCAGCCTTAGTCATAGGATTTGTCACCGCTCGGTATCGTCTAGGAGTGATGCCTTTCCTCTTACGTATGTAGCCGTTGAAGTTTCTGGTGCTTTTTATCTCCTTGCTGAAATTATTTTTCTTTCATCTAGAATTAGGAGATTATTATGAATCAAGTCAGCAATCAGCTATATCAGCAGACACCATGATCCCCTTTGGTGCATGTTCGGCTTTGAGATTTGCTGCGAACTCCGTCGTAGCCAAGCCACTGTGGCGATCGGCGTTAGTTGTCGCACCTTTTGTAGCTTTTATTAGTTCGTACGGCATCCATTCATCGCATTTCTTCAAATTTCCAAATTTCTTTCACTGCTCAGCTTATGTGCTTACATCGAGCTTTTCCGCAAAATCTCAGAGGCCTCTACGTGTATTTGCTTCCAACAAGGCCTTCAATTCATCGTCGCCAGTAGCTGATGCGATTTTCCTCACTCGATCCCCGCGAAATTGACGTTATTCCATTCACTAATACTTTCTTGGCTCCCATACTCTGTTAATCTTGCAGGCCGTTCGTCCTGAGGCCGAGTTGGACTCGTGACAGAGCTTGCTCGAATTCCTGTTTTGACATATGGATTTCTATTATTTTAACTCCAACATTGTCGGAAACGCAGGGGATAATTTCTTCCATAACTTAGCTACCACGAAATTGGTAAATAAAATCTATTCAACTATGTTTCTATCTTCGTCCTCTTGAGAACATCCGATAATTCGAGTTGATTGACCACAGCCGATCGTCCTTGTTATCGTTTGAGTCGAATCTTCTTGGGTGGGAGTACCGCTTGCTGAGAAGCTTACTCGGTTGTCCTAGTATGCAGGATTTTTGTTGTTTACAGTGGCTACACATTGGTAAACATCCACTAAATATGAAAAAGAAACTGCGATTTGTTGATTTTAGCGAGATTGCAGTAAAGTTGGATTTTGAAGTACACAATGAATAGTTGGGCAACACTGATGTCAGACAGACTCGGAGTTTGAGCCATGAATCGTGGTGCCATAGTCTACTGACAGCCTTTCTCTATCGAAATAAATTTTATACTCCCGTCGAATTGCTCCACCAATACAAGTAATGTTGATTCACACCATATTCTGCACTTCATACTTGTATGCTGCCTTCAAAGCTAGCGCCGACCCTAGCACAATTTCCACTCCTTTCTTTCTCGCTCAATTATAGTCTGTTGTGGTGGTCCGCTTCGTACGTGGTGATATCTAGAGGCACACTTCATGATTTTGAATTATCTTCATCTACGATTTTAGATGATTGACGTTATTCATGAACATGTCCTCGTATCGTTCAAGATGACATTTGCATTCCTCTAGAATCCACCCCGCTGTTCTCTTCTTCCAACTGTCCTGTGTTTTGGATTTAAGTTCTCCTGGATCCCGAAGAACGGATAGGTTTCTAGGATCTGAACCACGGATCCTGTGTAGGCTTTGAATGCCGGTTTAATTTCAAAAAACTTCGTTCAGAAGTCGTGTGAGTGGTGGGCATAATGGCTATTAGTGATAGAATAAGTCTGCTTGTCAGTTCCCGCACTGTGTTCGTATCAGTCTGGAGTAGAATTTTCGATTCGTAATAATCTGCCAGGTCGCACTTTTATAAGGTTACAACAGATTAAATACTTATAACTTGAGAAGGCAACCTGTTTACAACAAAAACAAATGAAAATAACGATATACAAACACAAAATACAGCACATGTGTCCGCATTAGTAATGGAGGTATGAGTTAAGCAACATGACACAGAGTACATTAGTAGCATTACATGAGAGCACAGTAGACTTACGATGTCAACACGACAAGGCTAATATATCAGAGGGTGTTGAAGCTAAAGTAGTAGATTACCTCGCAACAGTAACTATGTGCGCGTGGCGTCATCGACTGGGATTTCTACTTGAAGTGTTGTGTAATTTGAGCGGAAGTGCCACAAGAGAGTCAATGAAGTGAATATTAGTGTGGCTAACATGACCGCTCATATACGTCTTAAAGAACGAGTTGTGTCGTTAGGTTTCTGAGTTTGCTTTCCAGAAAACTTTACTGACGCCCTTTTCCCGTGCCAGGCGAACATATTAGATAAAGGAGTTCGGCCTTCAAACAAATTCTCTCCATGCGCGTACACATCGAATAGGGTTGACTGTTCAAACACTTCCGCCATTCAACTAGCCGTGTGCGAGAGCTGTGAGCCAGCCAACCTATGAAGGGCCTGCACTCGCCCAATTCAGTCAACGAGAGAGAGAGACAGAGGATTACAAGCGAAGTTGTTCCTAAATAAATCAAATATTAGGTTGGAAGGAAAGTTCCGGGGCACTTGCGAAAAATTTAACATCTGTGCATAGATTTCATACAAAAATACTAATAACTATTCTTCAAAATAAATGCCACTGTTTTCTCGCCAAGTTTATGAGAAACATCAAGTTTGGTTGTCAATTCGCGAGCACATGACGACTTTTCATCTTCCAAAGCAGCAGTCAAGTCTTCGTTGTCCTGAACGAATCTTGTCTTCGAGGTCGAGATCTCCGGCATTAAAGCGTTGAGACCAGCTCCAGCAACAGATTATCTTGTTGTGCCTTACCCTTCAACTTCGTTGATTTCATCGACTGCAGCTCTCGTGAAAGACGCTTTCTCCAATAATGACGCAATAATGTACAAACTTTGATTGTATTGTTGGACATGGCGGAGCAAGGTGAAAAAGGGCGATTATTATGTAGGCCCACAGTGGGCAAATCCCATATAATAAACTGTGATGTTCCTATGATTTGAATGGGACTTATCTCATGCTCAGTAAAGTGGCTTGGAACTTTTTTTCAAACCTATGTGCTTACAGTATCAAGCAAAATGATTGTAACTTACAGCTGATGCAATCACTACAGAAGAAGCATCGCTATTCAGGAAAGAGCAATTGTTCAGAAAATAGCTGCTACAGTGAGCAAATTTCCTGACGTTGTTGGAGTACTAGCCCATGTCTCCGCTGCATAAGACAACACTAGGAAGTAATCTGTATTAGAGAGACGAGGAATTTCATCTGTTTGAATGGCTGGTGGCCTTCATGAGAGAGCCAATGCGACTCATGCTGATCCATATCTGTTGTCCAGTTTCTCCTCCATGTTCATTAGTTATCTAGCTCAAAATGTTCGCCCTCGTACCTCAGTCAGAATTCTTCATCGATTTATGCTCAGTCGTATCCATTTGCTCGTTCCTTTTTTATTTACTCAGTTTCATTGATCATAGTCTCAGTTTCACTCGTGCTTCTTTAAAAGTGTTAGTGTCATACGCGAAACGAGGATTTCACAGGCCGTTATCACAAATTTGAGACTGGTAAATAATCAGGATGCATATAACGCAGTGTCAGAAAGTGTCTGCATTGTGACGCAGTTGTTGATCTGACGCTGGACAAATGAAGTGCAGACATCTCTCCGGCGTCGGTAACTGGATACCAGACTTATTCGATAGAAAGTTAAAATCCATTAAAAATGTCCTAAATTGAAAGAGGATTAATATGTCGTTCCACCGGTCCTTCCTTCCGAAATCCGACATGCTATATCGTCGGTGAAAAACAGAACAACACCGGTCCAGACAGGATTAGACCAGAACACCTGAAGAACCTGCCGCCAGTTCTCATCAACACCCTGGCTCGGCTCTTCACTCGCTACCTGTCAGAATGCAAGGTCCCTATTCAATGGAAAACCAGCAAGACCGTATTGTTGTTCAAAAAGGGAGACCTTCACGACATAGGCAATTATCGCCCAAACTGCTTGCTGTCCGTTGTCTATAAACTCTTTACTCGAGTCATCCTGAACAGGATTGACAGAACACTGGACGAAGGACAGCCATGCGAACAAGCAGGGTTCAGAAAAGGATTTAGTACCATGGACCACATCCACACGATCACAAGACTCATTGAAGTTTCGCGAGAGTACAAACAACCACTCTGTCTCACTTTTATCGATCTGAAGAAAGCCTTTGATTCAGTGGAAACAGAAGCGGTTATAGAGGCTCTGGATAACCAGGGCGTCCCTACTCGGTACATAATGATCCTTCGTGAGCTTTATAAAGATTTCACGACCAGAATATCTCCATTCTACAACAATATCACCATTGACGTAAGAAGAGGGGTTCGACAAGGCGATACAATATCGCCAAAACTATTCACTGCCACCCTACAAAACGTCATGCGAACATTAGAATGGGACGAAATGGGAGTGAAAATTGACGGTCGACAATTAAACCACCTTCGCTTTGCTGACGATATCGTTCTCATAACACCAAACATCAGCCAAGCGGAACGAATGTTGACTGATTTCGATAACGCCTGTGGAAAGATCGGTCTTCAACTGAATCTAACGAAAACAATGTTCATGAGGAACGGATGGGTTTCGAATGCCCCATTCACGCTCAACGGAACGACAATTTCCGAATGCTCCAGTTACATCTATCTAGGTCGTGAAATCAACATGATGAACGACCTAGCCCCAGAGTTTAGCAGGAGGAAACGAGCGGCTTGGGGAACGTTTAAGAGCATCGAAGATGTAGTGAAGAGGACAAAGAACATCCGACTCCGTGCCCACCTTTTCGACTCGACAATTATCCCTGCCCTAACGTATGCAGCAGAAACCTGGTCGCTACGTAAGCAGGATGAAAGATCACTTGCCGTTATCGAACGCGCAGTCGAAAGGTCGATGCTAGGAGTATCTCGTATTTCGCAAATGAGACTAAGGATCCGAACTTCCGACCTACGTCAACGATCGAAAATCAGAGACGCCGTTCTACACGCCAGGATATCGAAAATAAGGTGGGCCGGACACGTGATGCGCTTCAACGACAACCGATGGACGAGAGCCGTTACCGACTGGATTCCTCGGGACGTCAAGCGCTCTAAAGGAAGACCACTGACCCGTTGGTCCGATTTCTTCACGAAAGCGATGGAAGAAAGATATGATGCTCAGCGAATTCCTAGAGCAAGGAGGACCCACTGGGCTACTCTTGCGCGCGATAGGGAAAAATGGAAGAGTTGCTGGTACCCGCTCGAGTCACTCGACGATCAACGGGACGACAGGTGATGCAGGTGATACATCTTCGGGTCCGCCAAGCCACTACTGAGGTTGGAATCTCTGCGGCAATCTGATGGTAGCGTTTGTACAGAGTATCTTCAGGGGGTTCATCAGAGCCGAACGCTTTGTCTGCTATATATCTAGTAGCCACCACATGGTTTACTTCACTTTATTACTTTATTAAACATTATGACGAATTTCTTTATAATTTGCAAGTCCCCGAAGTTCAGCAAATCGATTTGTTTGCTCTCGTTCATGGCTTGATTGAGGACTTATGTTTTTCATGAATATTGTAGAATACTGCTTGAGCACATTTCCTTGCAGTCTATGAGTTAAGATAGGTATGCTTCAGCGACTCCCGAATGCAAACAAAAAAGGTAATAAGTCCGTGTAGGGTCGAGTATTATTGACGTTACGGAAATAGTTTTGCATATCTTATTTATGAAAATTCTACAATGTGGGCGTAAACCTTGACATACATCTAATTATATATTCATTTTAGTCCCCCTGCTTGCATTTATGTGACACGGTTTCCACCTTGCCAGATATTCGCTTTCGGATATGCGCAGTTGAATAGAGGTTGACCAACGTTGTGTAGGCGACAATTGTAGCATGCTAAATGGTACTAACCTTACGTACTTTACTGCGATTTCGTTTTTTATGTGGCCACCAAAAATTCCTGCACTATTCTTTTTCCTTTATATTTTTTAATTTTAGGTTTGGATTTCACTTTTTTCTACTCATTCTTAATTGTTTATCACGGATGCTGGTGAAGGTAAAGTATGCGTGATGTGGTGTCAATAAAGTGCATAGTTCTAAAAAATCTAACGATCTATTCTTTTACACCCTCATTTTGAGTGATTAATTAAGACCACGCTCAAATTAAATGGGTTCCTACATTTTCATTTGAGCCAACATGTCATGTGGTGTGGTAATGGGCTCTTGTACAGCCCGATACACGTGTTTCGACCTTACACTCTCGTCAGTCGGGCAGTCAGATAAAAATGAAGGGATTCATTAAAATGTGAGCGTGGTCTTAATAGAACACTCAAAATAAAGGTATATATGATAAAATACCAGCCAAAGAGCAATTGTATGTACAACACTGTAAGTTCGGGGGTAATTTCATTTGACTTGCAGTGTAAACCGTTTGTCTTCAACACCTCTCTGTAGGAAGAGTGCGGCTCCCGAGAGAAATGACTATGAAAAGATTGAAAAACGACGGGTTCTGCCCGACTGACAAGATTCTAAGGTCGAAACAAGTGAATCTGGCTGTACAAGAGCCCATTACCAGATCACATGACATGTTGGCTCAAATAAAAATGAAGGATGTGTTCGCTTCCAGTCGAGTGTTTTCTAACCTCGCTTTAAAAATTAATATATCTCTGATGAGGTTGGCGATATCGCCGAAATGTACGTAGTCTACTAACAAATAAACCTTCAAAGGCTTGAAAAGCCGCAGCGAGTTAAGTTGAATTTTTAAAGCGAGATTTTGAAAATGTTGGTTTAAGGGTCATGTTTAAATGGTTGATTGTAGCCGTAGGCTAAAAGACGGTGAAACACGTGAAATTTTACATGGTGGGGACCGAAACATGTGCGACCCTTCTCATTAGGAGAGATGACTTGTGTCGGGTGTGGCTCTGATGAGGCGGGCAACACCGCCGTAACGTAATTAAGCCACTAACGTACAGACCACGGAAAGGCCTCAAAAATTTTAGCACAATATTCTCTTTATGCAACAGATAGTGTAAAAATTAGCCCCATCTGTACTACTCTACAATTACTAATGTCATTGCCGGTAATTATAACAGTATTGTCGTCAGAAGGCGACCACCACCTATGTAGGCGACAACAACATTAATGTTCCGTGACTTTCTTCTGTTCAGCAATCACGGGGTTGTTATTGCACGTATATTTGGAAAAATAGGAAAATAGAATTTGTATCAGAGGCAGTTTCTCCTTCGTCAGAGCCTGGAAAGATTACATTGAAGTGCAGTCACATAGCCAAAGGCTTTCACGACCAAAGCAGAGAAAAGAGAACTTCAAACGAAATTGAAATCATAAAGTAGTCAGCGTTACTTCACTCACCGTTTTATTGTTTTGCTGTCCACTAATTATGTAGACCAGCCGCAGTGAATCTCAAATGGGCGAGGTAAGTACTCTCCTCAAATCCATAAATCAATCCATAAAGATCGATCCAAGATATGGCGCGAAATCATGCGTGATTAGGAGACACTCATCTTTACGGTTCATATTGGGATTTTTGGTATGGATTCAAAACGCCTCAAGGACGTTCGCGCTGAGGCCTTACGCTCCTGTGCGGGGATGATTACATTTACATCAAAGTCTTCCTTCTTATATGTCTGTGCCCTGTGCGTGTCTTGTAGAGCATTTCATTAAGAATTACGTTTATCAGCTACATGTTCTTCTCACGTACATAGAGTGGCCTGCCCGTTTGGCCAATATATTCACCGATGCAGGCTTTGCAAGAGATTGAGTAATCTGTACCATTCCTTATGCAATCACCGTCTTTACCATTACAAGAAATTACGCACTCTTTTGTTGTACTTATACGATCGTACAAGCGATTGCGGGCTAGATGACGCTTGAGATTATTCGGCGGCATTTCAGTCATCGCAATCGCATCATCCAAGCCCGCCCTTTTCAAACAACGTTTAATAGCTACACTTATTTCGTTCCAAAAAAGTGGAAAGCACAAACGGGAGCCTATTTTCGGTGATGGCTTCTTTGGGGGCACGCGATGTTAAGGTTTCTTTGGGTGCACGCGATTTCCTCTAAATTTATCCCGGCAGCTACATTTTCATAGCTATTGGAAATGGCTATTTGCCGAGCTAGTTCTACGGATTCCACCTTCTGCTCTTTTACAGTACGCACACGGCCAGATGTGCGGAAGGTGTTCTTATAAGCGCTTTTTTTATTGTGAGGGATGAGATGAAAGGTGATGAACCGATATATTCTTGTAACTTGGCTTTCGCTACCATTAAGTGATGTAGCCGCTTTCGGATAGAACATCAGAGTTGTTGTTAACAATATCTCCACACTGTAAAGTTTTTAGGATCGTGATTTTCAGATGCGAATCGGTTTCAGGCGTTGTTTGGCTGATATCCGTGACATTGTCATTGTTAAATTTATCAGAACAGAAGCTCACTCCATAATCTCTGGAAATTCTGTCCATGCAACTTTTGCTCAGAATCTTTGTCAGATGAAAATTGGTTAGTTTCCGTTTCTTAGCACAAATTTTCACGGCTATTCCCTACACTGAGCAAGAAGTTTTTATAGTGTTAGTATGCCTGAAAATGGATTTTTGAGCCATGCATATGCTCTTTTATGAGCACTTACACAGTGCAATACACGTGTGTTCACGCCTTGACAGCCTCGTCAGTTGCACTGTGCTTTTCGGTTAACCCTAATCTCTTGAAAGAACCGAACCCCTTACATAGAGAAGGCGCAGACGTACTATTCATACGTGCCATCAAATGAAATAAATCACTAAATGGCAGTGCTGTGCACTCGATTGCTCTTGGGTGGTATTTATGAAGATATCATACCCTTCGTTTTGGGTATTTTCTTGAGACCATTCTCAAATTTCAATCCGCCTGATAAATGTTTTTGAACCATGCATGTGGCATATTAGAATTTGAGCGAGGTTTTGAGACAACACTCGGAACGAACGGTGCGTTGTTTCCATAAGAACCAGCCGAGAAAGCTAGTAATCATTGGAGAGCTTATATCCCGAATTACCCGTGAGTGAAAACGTCTTTTCGAGAAGACCTTCTATAAATCTCCTTTCGACCGCTCATCTATAGACCCACTCAAAACGATATAATCTGATAGGGATATAACATGTTTTAGCTGTCAGGTCCAGTGCTATACAGGCGCCTGATTCGTCCTACTGTGACTCATCTGTAGCACTTTCCCTCGATTCAGCTGATCCCTGTGGCTAAATTATCCTCTATAAAGGAATCGACGTCGAGTAAAAAAACCACCCCAATTCAGCTTGACTGCGCTCACCACAATGTCAGGTGAATCCATCATCTGACTTGGGGTGATTTTTTTACTCGACGTCGATTCCTTTATACAGAATTATTTAGCTTAAGGGGATTGTCTGAACCGAGGGAGGGTGCTAGTGATGAGTCTCATTGGGGCGAAACAGGTGCCTGTACAGCACTAGACCTGACAACTCAAAACATGTGACATCCTTACCTTTTATGACGCCAAAAAATTCAGAATAAAATCATGTTTCATACCCGTATATTTCTCGCAGTACAGAATTCTTTCTTCAGACTACTAGTGATCATACGATAGCGTAAAGTTTACCGACTTCAACGCTGTGCTTTTATTCTAAAAAGACCGCTTCCCTGCAACGTCACGGAGAAAATAAGATTGATGCGGATGCGCGAGCAAGTGTTCTCTGGCCAGTCCGCAAGCGGCGAGTGGAGGCAGAGGGAGTCAGCTCGAACATCGATCTATGGCGCTTAAGTAGTAGTATTTAATTAGGAATTGTTTTCCGCTTTAGAACAAGCTCCGGATCAGACGTGTCTTTCTAATACTAGAAGATTTTTTATTCACGTTCATGTGTTTTAGTGCTTCCAGCGAAGTAATAGTTAAATTGCGCGGTCGATGTGTCATTTGTAATTTTATTTTGAATTTTTTCAGCGTTATGAAACCGTTCTCTTAAAAAGAAGTACAACGTTAAGATGCGGTTTAAGTCTTCGATGATTTCCAACACTTTTTATGAAAACTTCTTGCGCAGCGTATGGGATAGGCTTGAATAACTGTGCTACTGAATGGGAAAAAAAATCAAAATTGTTGATAGTAAGTTAGTGATTTTTATTGGAAGACAAGAAGTTTGTAGATACACTGTAGCTTTGATAACCTGAATCTACACGCTCCTTCCGTATGTTGCGAATAATTTTTATTGGCCTACCAAAATGTTAGCAAAAACTAACATGCAAAAAGTGTTTGAAAGTCAGCACATATACCGCTTATAGAGCAGATTTATTCATCATATTTTCATCATAAATTAGTTCTAGTTCATAATGCATAAAAGTGGCAGGTATATAGGGACAACAGTCATAAAAGTAATGGCACGTTATCCCACATACTGGTACCGTAATAAGGGTATTATATGGAATCCGCTTCTCTTAGCTAGGCAGTGAAAGTTATGGAAATACAACTGAAGAGCTTTAGACGCATAATCTACAGAAAATATGGCGTTCATTGACTTAAAAAAAAACGAAGTCGTGCTTGTGGTTGTGAAACAGACCCGCGAAACGGCTCCTATAGCCCAATGTAACTCTGTACTCGAGCTAACAGTTAACTTAATCGAAATCTGATAGATCACAGAAGAATTGTCGGGAAAGGGATTCCCCTTTACCACGGAGGAAGATCAGTTAGAAGGATTAACATTGTGGTCCTCCAGTGAGTCCAAGTAGTGAAGGGGAGACCGTGATATCAGTGGCAATGTACAATCCATGTTCAATGATGCGGAACGACGGGTTGACAATGTTGATTGGTAGACCAGCCACACTTCCAGTAGGTATGTTGATCTGGATACCTTTTTGTAGTGTATCGCTCAGCATCTGTAAGTAAGGATTCAGTCTGAGAGAAGAAAAGCACGAAGTAGCAAATAGTATCAACTTGACAAGAAAAACCACTTTTTTTTTGAGAGCAAGTTTTGAGCACTATTAAAGGAAAAAACTTCAAGTATCCATGTACTCTAATTATTTTGGTTTGCATAGTGTAAGGAAATACTAGTGAAGTGGTGAGCGATACGACGAATTTCAGTTCTGAGAGAAAAATTCAAATTATACAGCTCCATGAATGCTCAACATGCATCGCAACATAAACGATATTAGATTGTTGCTGAATTCTTCTCAATTTTTTCATTCGTTCTCGTTTACTAATTTTTTTCTATTTCACGATATTTTAGCGCAGTTCTGTGAATGAAGAGTATAACGTGGTGGTTCGAGATACCGCGCAATGCTCACGGGGTCACTTGTTCGATTGTGCGCCCCGAGCAAATCGAGCTCTGAATCCTATTAACATAGAAAGATTTGTATAAGATTTGCCTTTACACTCAGGCCAACTATAGATTTAAATACTTCGACAATGTCTCACGGAGTGCATTAGGCATCTCAACGGGATTGATCAATGGGTTCTGATCCCTATCTTGTTCTCCTTGAGATGTAAATTACACTGAAATTTGTGGACCTCAAATTATGAACAAAGGAGCAAGAACGACCGGACCAAAGTGTCTATCAGAGCACATCTAATCACTGAGCTACACGCGTTCGTCCACAGTACCAACGAATTTACGGAGTTGTTGGCATATTGAGCAGAAGAAAAGTGTTATACACTCGTCGAATTGAAGGTGTCACTGTCAGTGAGAACGTGAAGAGGGAGAAAAACAGTTATACTAGCTCACACAGAATTTATGAGGGCAAAATAGCACAGCAGACATTCTTCTTGATTTTAAACAAAAGCATGTGCAAATCCTATTCTTCACGACAATGATCATTTTGAAGTTTAGTTGGTAGTTTTCGCTTACAAGAGAACACATGAATATTCAATCTCATTCTTTGCAAAGGTATTATTCATAGCAGTGTTAGTAATCATTTCAAAGTATAAATCTCTGGCTCGAGCCCTACGTGGTCGGCTTTTAAACGAACCCTTTTATGACAGTGTAGAGTTTGAAAGAAAATTATGTACCACACGAGCATATTTCTTGCCGGACAAAGCTGTTTTTTTAGACTATTAGTAATCATTCGATGTAGTTAGATCTAAAGATTCCAGCGCTATGTTATTTTCTGGAAAGATCGTTCTTCTTCAATGGAAAGGAAAGAAAATATGAAATTACATACGCGAGGGGGATTTCGTCTTTTTAACGGGATAGAGGCACAGGGCGGATGTGGTCGATCCAACACGGCGGTCGACGGACTGGCCCTTCCGCGGACCATAAGAAAATACAATTCTTGTTATGCACTCAAATTTGTTCCTCAAAACTCCAGATAAAGCATCTGATTCTAATACCAAACAAGTTTTGTAATCAATCATGGGTTTTTCGTGCTCCCAGCGAAGTAATAGTTGGATTGCGCGGTCGATGCAAAACATGATATCATTTCGAATATTATAGCGTCATAAAAGTGTCCTTTTGAAAACCGGGTACGTGCGACTCTAGCTAGAGATTGAAGCGTTCGAATGATTACTAACACTTCTACGAAAAGTTCTTGCATCTAGTTATACACACATAGCCGTAATATTTTTTTTGCAAACCATATGATTACCTTTTGGATGAGTTCCTTTCCGAGATTTCCGAGATTATCAAGAGCGTCCTGAGGCAAACCCAATGTTCCATCTTTGTCCGTCAACTTGAGATTCGTAATCATTGCTGTTCCCACGAGTCGGTTTCCTTGCAGTTGTGCCACGATAACCACTGTTGCCGCAATTGTTATAGTTCCAACCTTATATACATGTTTTACGCCCATAAACCATCACTCATTGGAAACAAAAAAAAAACAAAAAAATGGGTTTGAGCTGTTGTTCAAAACACATCCTAGTGAGGTCTCAAGTATATTGATGTTTGAAGCATGGGTAATTACTATTATCAGTGCAGCTGATGACCTAGCTATAAGCTTTATCTTTATATCATTAAGAGTCATAAGATCTTCCAAAATTCATTTGTCGGCTTCAGTGTCTTGTTGCTAATCGTGATTTATTGTTGCCGCGAGATCAACACTCATTCACTAGTAATGGACTGATTGCTCAATGTGACTAATAGGCTAAGGATTCATTAAATATAAATAGTAATGTTACATCGCTTATCTGCGTTTGAGAGTTTAACTATTTCACTTTAGGCTCATTATCATGATCATTAAGGAGAGAGAACTTTTCTGTAAAATGTCGTTTTGTGCTTTGATGAGAGAAAAAAAGTGACGGCAGCCGTTTTCTTTCTTCAATGAAAAACGAAGTTCATTAAAGTTCACATAAGTATGGGACGGTATTTTCACATTCAGCAAGTAAAGGTCTAAAAACGATGTTAGAATGATTGAAAATACCCTGTTATTGGTACCGTAGATGTAAAGGTCAGCATCAGCAACCAAATCGAGGATCACCGTGCCTGAAAATTCGAGAAATATGACAAAGGAACGAAAACTTTGGAGCGCTTGTTGTTTAGCAAAGTGGACTCGAAAGTGCAGGTGAAATTGGAACTACCTCAAGTAAACAAATATACTTGTAACAATATTCGTCTTGGCCTTGATATGAATTGGTTAAAGAAACAATCAAAAACTTTGTATGTGCCTTTCATATTATTACATAATCATAAATGACGCTGATTGCATTCATGAGCTGCAATATCAACTTTGATAATGCTAAAAGGTAATCAGACTCTGGTTGTTGCACAAGCTTAAAACATTGGCTACTGTGCTACATAACCGTTTTTTGAAGAAGCCTTTTCATAACGCTGTAACACAAGGAAAACATTTGTGTTTCACACATGCATATTTCTCGCGGAAAAGAACTGTACCCTAGAATTATGAGTAACCATCCGACAATGTACGGATACGGAGATTGACTTATAGGACTCCTGTCCGCAACACGTCTCTTCCATGACAACTTCTTTTTCAAGAAGAGCGAAGAGCGCCGATGGACTTGGGAGTCCCCTGATAGCACGACTTATGCGGAGATCGATCATATACTTGTAAAAAGAAAATGACGCCTTTTCGACACTTCAGTGGTTTCCGGATTCTGACGGAATCTGATAACCACCTCTTATATGCAAAGATTCGATTCAGCCATAAGGTAGAAAATAAATGCTGTTATCGCTCAATAAAGGCAAAAGAAGTCGTGTACGACGAGAATGTTCTCAATAAAAACCTCTCCTCATACAACTGGCAAATAAAGCAAACTCGATCGAAGTCTACAAGCTGTTGTCGATAGGCTTAAGACCTTTGCCAAACTAGCATCAGTTTCCACAGAAAAAAATTCTGAGCACATCTCCGCAATTACCAAGGAGTTGCCCGAAAAGGGAATTAAACGAAGCTTTTACTTCTGCAACACGCCGAGCTAGTGCGATAATCAATGTTAGCTAAAGTAGATCCTCGCAAAAAGATCTACTTCAGCACAAGCAGAAAAAGTTGTCAGAAGCGCATAAACAGAAGGAAGAGACAGTTAATGAAGAATCCATGGTGCGAAGGTAAGCAAATAGAACTGTATGGTTCTCCAATCAAGGAGACCACTTCGTACGTGTATTTTAGACGTTCAGTGAACATGGTGAACAACACGAAGGAGGAAGTAGACAGAAGAAGGGGAGCAGCATGGACTGCATTCGGGTCTCTCAAAGAAGCCATCGACCAGATAGTGGACCACAGACTCAGCGCTCACCTTTATGATTGGACGGTCCTCCCAGCACTGTGTTACAAAACAAAGACGTGGGATGACTCTACAACCTACGTCAAGAAGTCGGCGTAGAACTCATTGGGAGCTTGAGCGAACTTATGATAATCAACTGGCACTCTCAACGTCTAGCTGGTTTGCGCAGCTTCGATCTTCGAAAATTTCCATCTTCATAATCCAGAGATATATACATCGCTAGCGAAACACAGATGGGTCGGTCATCTGATAAGAAGAAGAGAGGATTGATGGACGAAAAGAACAGTGAAGTGGCCTCCAAGAGGATGCATGCGCCTTGTCGGAGGACAATCAAAACGATAGATGTGTTTGTGAGTAACGTCAATCATCTGTAACTGCAAATGGCAATGAGTTCGGATTCACGGAAAAGGCCTCATGTACGTCAACCGTGCCCGAAGCAGACCACCAGCATAAAAGACAGTTACGCGAGAGAAAAACGAATGGAATCTATGCTGGGGCCCTCACTACCAATAAGGGCAGGCTGGTCAAGTATCCAAGCAAGTAAGTTTGATAATCATTCGATGGCTCAAAGCTCGCTAACTCTGAGGCTAAAAATGATTTCCAGAACTATCAAAAGAAGATTACGTATCGCACTCAAATTTTCCTCAGTACATAAGAGTTATATTATACAAGAAAAGCATGTGAGTGTAGAGGAAATCATGGTGCATCAGAGTAATGCAAAAGAAACTCGAAGATTTTTCTCACAGAACAGAGAAACAAACCCTAATTAAATAACGAAAATCGCTCGTCCTTGGCAAATTACGCTGTGAGATCGATAAACTGTCGTATCGAAAAGTGTTAAACAGGCAATTCTCGTCTAAAAATAACTAAGCAAAGAGTGGGACTGAAGACTTCAATTGATTTAGTGAATCTGCTTAGCAAAATTGAGTTCCCTCTCTAATTCTATTACAACTGACTTTTTTTAATGCCAGAATCTTAGAGGACTCTACGTTATATTGGATGGATATCAAGTCTATTTCAATCAAAGTAACTATACAATCTATGCTTCTCAGCTCATTGAGCTGTATGCTTATTTAGAGAAGGAAAAGATGCAGAAAAAATTTCGAATATTCGCCATTTCGTAGGACATTATCAACATAACGGCCATTTTTGGGTTGATTTTTTGATTTTGTTAGACTTATAGGACTCACCGCCTTGAGCTTGACTGAAGATCACTGAAGGTGCTCGAGCAGTGCGTATCACAATGGAAATTTTCTGATTAGGATATTTCTCGCGAACGGCTGGCAGAATATCACCGAAGCAAATCCCAAGATCAGCCAGACCACCTGCATCATCTTGTCGTTTGCCTCTTTCTTGCGTAGACCGTCGACTTCGCAACTTTTTGAGCTTCCGCAGTGCCTTTCTCAAGCGGCTTGATTCCTCGTCTTCGTCAAGCTTAACATAATTAACTTAGTATCTCAGCTGCGCTTTCATAAATTTTCGTAGATAAAGTATTCGACTGTAGTGATTTGACCAAGCCAATTTATAGAAAATTAGAACAAAACGAGGAATTCGTACTTCATCTAGAATACCAAACTATCATCAACTGAATAGCTTCGGAAGTCATTTCTAGCAAACGCTTAGGCAAACAGTAGGCTTTCCTGGATGGTCTGATTCTATCACAAAATTTGCGGATGAATTTCATTCCACGACTTCAGAATAATACATTTGCCCCTAAATGAGTTAAGATGCCGCAAATTTTGCAAAAAATTTTAGGTTACTTGAAGAAGGAACTAAACAGCCTGTAGAATCAGATATTATCGTATAATTGACAAATCAGGCCTGATTACTTATCAATAAACATATCATGGATTGGAGCTCACAAGAAATGTCTTAGATTAAGGTCCAGTTCATACGAGACTTTGGCAATTCCATATTACCTTGCTGTTTGTCTGTCTGTCTAAATGCCAACGAATAACCATTTCACCTCGACTTCTGTACCTTCCAGTCCTTCGTCCTCGTCTTCGCTACATGTTGTCTTTAGAAGTTCACCAATCCTTGGAGTATCAGGCCCAATTTGGAACGTCAGAAATTGTTTTCTACAAAAAAAGATGTAATAGTATGGATTTCTTGAACAAATTTCAAATTCGCTTTCTGAAAAGTTCACATATTGCTGATTTATCTATTTAATTCTTCATCGTTTTTGAAGAGCTTTTACGATATTCAGATTTTCACTCAGAAGGGTTTGACAGTGTTGAACGCGGGCGACCAGACAATAACGCAGCTCCAAAAGGGGAACGCAAAGCCGTCTATGAGGCTTACGTATTCAGCAAGGAACTTCACATTCTCGTTGGCGGAATCGAACCTGGGATAACAGGCCCATCAAATGGAATTCACCGCATTACTCTGTTTATGACCAAACCTGGGAATCGGCTGAGATGACTTTACTGCACCAGCCTTTCTCGGTTACGTTCCGCGCTCAACTATCAAAATTTGTATGCAGTGACATCCTATTCTTCTTCAAGGCCCCGTCTGCTATTTAGAAAAGAGATCATAAGCCTCAGTTTTGAAACTTAACCGAATGAACAGAACATGTTCATTGGGTCAGCAAGCAGTCTTGTTTTTGTAGTGCGCTAATCATCAATCCTATGTGTGCATTCAAGGGGAGAGCCAACCGTTAAGGGGTTTGATCTGTTAAACACATATCGCCATATAATGCCTTAATGTCTTATATTGCAGGAGTGACAGCAGCGCATGGCCTTTGGTAGTGTACCGATAGTATGCGCCACGGAACGGGTCAAACACGGATCCAGCTCTCTCCTGAGGTCTCAAGTCTTGCATATCACTCGGCATTCTTGCACTGACTAACCAGTAATTGAGATTTCGCATACTCCATTATTCTCAATGCAATTTCGTACAGTTCGTATAATTTTGAAGTTCGGCTTCCCTCTCTAATTTCCGAATTGCCCTATATTTTATTTTCTTCGTTGATTGATCTATACTATGTAGATATTGAAAAACTTTACTCATTTAGTATTTCGACATCTCACTCAAAGTCGCATATAGGCTAACTGGTTCTTGAAATTTCATTCTTGTAGAGCAGGGTAATGATAATACCGACCACTGCAGTAGATTGCCTGTAGAAACAATCACTTTAAACGAGTATTTGGCATGATTACCGTTCTACACACAGGGGAATGGCCGAGCGAGGATACCAGTTCGAGCGGTGCGTCGCCAAAGGAAATTCGACTCAAACGACAATGAAAATGAAGACTCAAAGCAGGAACAAATGATTGCCGACAGTCGAGTATAATCATCGGCCTTGAGAAATGACGAATCAGTTGGAACTTTAGCCAAACAAAGTTTTCTGTTAATCTGGCAGTATTGGCTCAATCAACATGGAGGTTATACTACATAGTTTCCCCGCATTTTAATTCTGTTACCGCTATATCATAATGCTTGCATGTATAAGGTTCAACTACCGAGGTTTGAGATACACGATGTGAACACAACAATTAAGAAGAGCGGCATGGCAATACAGGCAAGTCCAAGCAGACAGTCTGTCATCGTGAGGAATATGGTACAAAGAAACAAAATCTCACACTGTGATTAACTCAGCAGCGACTATACAACTATCGCTACACTATCTGTTTTATAATTCAACGAATGAATGACTAAACATTGTAGCGTCTCCAAAGGCATAGGAAGGTTATTCCACTCTTTCCTGCATAATACTTCAGCTTCATATATGCCATCATAAAGCTAACAATGTAGATAATGCAATCACTGCAATGCATCGGCGCAAAAGCAAAAACTTTCTAAATTGACATTACTATAGTCAATACTGTATATTATAAAAAAAAGAGAATTATCAAAATTTATGGATTTTCCAGAGTTCTAACCTTCTTGTTCTATCTAAATAAAATTGTGAAGAGTAGATTCAAATCGAAGGCATACATTATAAAATATATGTATATATAATTATATATGCATATGCGCATATATATATATATATATATATATATATATATATACATATGTGTATCTTTAAATTGGTTAGTGAGGAACAAATGATAAATCGGCTAGAAAAACTAGTGTATGGAACACAGTTTTTTTCCTTTTGCTGGAGCGTTGTAAGAAAATCTTTCTGAAAATAGCCACGTAGGCATTAGTCATAGATTTAAGCTATCAAATGATTACTAACATTCTTATCAAAAATTCTTGTACAGCAAGGAGTCGCTTCTCCATTTCTCCTTAAATAACCGAAAAGAACCATATATACATACATATATATATATGCTATTATTTATTTATTTAGTTAGTTATTTATGTGTTCATCATGATACAGTAAATCTTGGGTTGAGGAGCTCTGATTGGTTGAGGAGCTGTCGTGAATAGTTACAAAACGCTAATGTCAGGCGTTATGTGTAAAAAATAACAATAAAGTCGACATCAAATGAAATAAGCAGACCTATGTAGTTGATAGAACAGTGTGTTGATGGTGTAGTCGCTCAAAATGAATTCCACCATATGGGTACCGTACGGGTGAGGGAATGAGGTGGGGAATGCACCGAACGGTGTTCCTGAAAAGAATTTCAAAACGATTAACAATAGTTTCGCCCAGTAAGATAATGCTTCTACAAACAGGCTTAGTCATTATTTTTTACGCATTTCCAATTAGCCACCACGAAGATTTCGTTTTGACTAAGTTTTCGGAAGAAAGAGCAACAGGCATCCTACCTCCTTGGCCGTTCTCACTGAATTCGCCGCTGAGATTAACGGTGAAATCGTATGATGTGGCTTGAGTGTTCAACAGTTGTACACTCAGATAGAGATTGCTCAGCTTGCGCTCAAAAGGAAAAGTTACTTCACACTGAGATTTAGAAGACTTTGCCAACAAGCTCCCTGCTGTTTATTAATCTCATTGCAAAAGTTCTATTCTTCTAACTCTTTCAGCTTTTTGATTAAGATTAGTACATTTTTAGTATGTGTTACCATAAACATTTTCTACTCCAACATTTTAGTTTTCACGTACCAGGTCAAGATTGGCCGCTAGTTGTCTCAAGAACGATAATGGGTCGTCGGCAGCACCATTAGTGGGTGGACATCTTGCACACGTAGGAGGAGGCGGCGGCATTAATCGGACCAGCGGAGCACCAGGTATCTAAAAAACTGACTTTTCTCCTAGGTAGACTCATCTAATCCGTAAGATGTTTATGCTCAATGTAATATTGATTGTAAATATTTTGCAGCGTTTCCTACTATAGATTATCCATGCACTTAACTATAATCTGCATTCATTTTCATTTTTTCTTGTTTCATAAGATTCCAGTTCTCATACAGTGCGGATTTCAACATGTACTAGACTCGCTTCGTTATCGCTTAACTATAGCTCAGGAAGATTGGCGGGTTTGTTCATGAGTATGGCTGAGAATCCATCTTTTTCAAGTATCTCGTAGAGTGCTGATCAAGCTGACTCTCCTCGCACTTCTCGATTGAATTACTAGAATCTTCTCAAGATTTCACTGCAGCGGGCGGCCTTTGTGATCATTAGGGAGTATTACTCAAACAGAGCTGGTAATAGATCAACGGTTGGTAGACTTTGATGGCCAGAAGATGGAATAGATAGTCATGTGCGTATTGTATGGTATAGCCAGTCACCGCTTTATCAACGATACATATACGTTATATATCCAGAAAGTGAGAAAAGTTCTGTCATAATTTTTAGGTATTCAACAGTAAGAAAATTTTGTATAAACAAATAAATCCATTCAGTTGGAGGAATAATTACGTTTATTGGATCAACAACCATAACAATAAACAAAAAAGTTCATGACAAATCTCAAAATTGCCGTGTTTGGCCTCTATGCATTTAAGAAATCGCTTGCGAAAATTAACAGCGATGACTGCATACGTTCCCACCATAATATCGTCCCAAACGCGTGTTGAAGCCTTTTCAAGCGCGTCTACGGTATTGTAGCGCGTAGCTAAGACTCTTTCCTCCATTATGGATCACACGGAGTTGGATGAGATCCGGCAAGTCTGACTACCAAATGTCCCTCCCTCGAAAGTCTGGAAACTGCACTTGACAAACGGCAACCGAATGTCCAGAAGTCTAGTCCTGCTGAGGCGTAAATCCGTCGACGCTAAAGTGCTGTATAGTCCAAGGCTCCTGTACGGCCGTAAAACTTCCTGGTGAAAGCTGGGAGCGTTGATTTTGACGTTTCAGTAGATGATTGCCAGCGGCGTCTTTCCGGTGGCGCAAGTGCCGGCCAAGACCATCACAGAGGTCCGAAAGTGACTGCGACCCACGGTTTTTGTTACTGTGGACTCTGCTGACCATTCATGAGAAATTCACGTGGATTCTGGCGATTGTGGAGTGGTGCGACTGTGTCGATATCTTCTCATCCGGGAAAAGCACCTTTGACAAACAAGCACCAGCTATTAAACGAGTCATTCGGCGAGCCTTTGAAAGCGCTTTTTTTGTGTCACAAGGTGAAGACGAGTAAACTTGTGACTGCGCAGTTTCAGATTCTTTTGACACTGTTTTGGATGCTCCACTCGCGACTCCCGAGCTTCTTTTGTTATTTTGCGTCGAACCCTCCGAATTTTGTTAGATTTGGCTACGGATCTTCCGAATGTTTTCCGGAGTGAAGAAGATGGTTGGACGGTATTTTCAAGGACGATCCTCAATCACCTCAGTTTCTTTAAGGCGTTTGAAGGCTTGCAGATACTTACTGGTTCTAAAACCAGTTATTTATAAAATCTTAGCCGTTTTCATTCCCTTCTTATGCAACTCAACTACTGCGTTATGTTCATGAGTCAAGTCGGACAAAAGCTTGCAATCAAGTGGCTGGGAAGTACATGGGAGGCGGTTAGTAGTCGCCTCCAACAAATAAGCTCCCCGCTCCTTCGAGGGAAACTGGCAAGCTACTCATGAGCACCCAGCTCACACGTTTAGAGCCTAGCAAGCTATACGTTGGGTATCAAATTACTGAGTGCATACTTGAGTTCTAGCTGTTCAATGTGGAATTTCTCTGCACAGCCGCTTATGCTGAGTATGTGAGAATTCCTGTTATTTTAGTAATAAAACGTAATCACTGGTCAGAATGCGGTAACACTGAAAGTATAGCTGCAAGAGATTGGCTGAATCAAGAACGGTGGTACCGATGTGTTCTGTTAAGGCGAAACAGGCGCCTATATAGCACATAGACCTAAATGGCTCAAAGCATGATATATCCTTATCAGAGTCATTTAGAAAGTTCAAGTAAGGCTTTCGCGACTCACATACACTGATTCTATTGGCATTATTATTCTTGCTGATCTCAAAAGTCAACATAAATTTCATCAGAGACGGAAAATCAAAGAAACACATAGAGAGTCTAAAAACCTTAGTTCCGCGTTTCTCTGATGGGAGCAACATGCATCCATTTCAGTCAAGCATCGTTAAAGCTGATTGCATTATCATTCGGCCCATACAGTGAATTACTTTATCGTAGTCACATACGTGGGGCGGGGTGCCGTGGCCCAGTGGTTGTGATGCTCGTCACGGCGAGCGCAGGGCCGTACCTCATCCCTAGCATTCTTCAGCCTTAGCCGTCTACAATTAACTCCCTATGGTATACGTACAGCCAGGGTATTCTCAATAATACGAGGAGACCTGGTCAACCAGTAGTCTACGACGTTTAAGAAGAAAACAAAAAACGAATTGAAGGCTGGAAAACTACTGGGATACGCACAGTGGAAAAAACACGTACACACTAAGAAGATCGCATCAGTAAAGTAGAGTATCAAGTGCCGTATAACTTGTTCCACACGCTTGGTCACAACTTTTAAACTCCGGAGGCGTAAAGGCTTTGCGTCAGAACGTGTGATCGAACCAACGACGAGGCGTTTCGTCGAGGAGGGGACCTCTAACCGCTGCACTTTAAAAACCATAGAACCAATCATTTACGTAGCTCCATTCGTCAACTATACTATCTATTACGAAATTCCTACAGCTAAACACGATCATTAGTGAGTTTATGTAGTTCATTGCAACAGCCAAACACTCTGGTACTTCTCCAAAAAAAACAGTGCAAAAAACTTTAATGATTAGTTCTATACTCCACAAAATAAATAGTTCAGTTGCTGTTGCTTCCTATCGTTGAAATAAACAAAAGAAACTTGCCCATCAATAGGACTTACCATGGGTGGAGGACCAAGTCGGCCCGTACCAGGAGGCAATCGAATCGCCGTACCAGGAGGTTGTCGTCCTGGATATGGAATTTGTGGCGCCTGAGGAAGAGGACCAGAAGGAAATCGCCCTTGATATGGGATCTGTGGCGCCTGAGGAAGAGGACCAGTCCTGGGTGTTCTGACCAGCGTTGCTGTTTTATACGGTGTAGAGGGGAGATAAGTAGCTCGGTGGCCATTAGGTACAGCTCGTTTCGCTCGACCGAGTGAAACGACGAGCTGGAAGCAAAAAAGTCGTAGTTTCTGAGCAAAAATATTGAAACTGATTTGGCATTTTTTGTTGATCTTTCTATTCTTCTTTATTTATTTTTCCTCATAGACTACTAAGATCGTAAACGACTGCAACCATTGATATATCGCTATCGAAGAAATCTCACCACTTCATGTTGACCTTGTTCTTGATGCGGAACTGAACGAGATTGGCGATATCGATGGGCGATGGGTGGATAATTCCCATTGGTGGATTGTTTCAGACTTCTCACCTAAGAGATCTTCTTTTCTAATGGAAGCGAAGAACATTATTGAGTAAATATCTAATCACTGACCTGATTAGTGTTGTAGACTATTTGCTGGATTCCATGCGCCACTTGACGACCTCCATAAGCACTCTGAGGGATTTGAGGTGCATGAGGCGAAGCAACGGCTAGCGAAGGTGGCAGCGCTGCACGTCGTGACACTATTCCAGGTTGCGGTGAACCGCCTGGGGGTGCTGCTCCGCGACACTTTTGGCACTGGAAAGCAACTGAAAGTTGGTAGGATTTCTGTATATTCGAAAGCTTAAATCTTTGGCTAGCGCTATACGTGGCCGTTTTTGAAAAAGTTTTTTTTTTTATAGCACTGTTGCATCCCGAACAAAATCATGGTTCACGTGCGCCACGCGTTTTTTTCCTTATTCTGCTTCGCTGGACAATATTCTTCCTCAGGCTGCTAATCACTTCGATAGCACGATTCTCGAAGAACCCAAATGTGCTTGCTCTTTGGAGAAGCTTTTTTGACAGCGCTGTAGAAAAAAAATTTGTGCTTTATACTTCGTCGGACGGAACTCCTCTTTCAAACTATGAGTAATCAATTGATATCGTAAGTTTCAGTGATCCTAACGCTGTTTTACTTTTTGGAAAGGCCATCTCACTGCAGTGTATCAGAGAAAATAAGAATGATTTCCGCACATTCGGCAGTCTGTTTAACGACTAACCTACCGGAAGGGCTATCGATCAATGATAGGACGACCTGACGGGGTTAGGCATGTGATGCGCAACTTGTTGATAAATTGGGAATTTTTTTTGCGCATTACAAGAAACTCCAAATAAAACTATTGATTCAGATACTGCAAGATTTTCTCTACACGTTCATATGCTATTCGTGCTTACAGCGCTTATACGCAAGATAAAAATGAAAGCGCGGGGTCCATTTAATATAAAATTTCATATTAGATTTCACGGCATTATAAAGGGGTGTTTTAAAAAACCGGTCACGTACGGCTCTAGCCAGAGATGTAAGCTTCCGAATGTTTATTAACACTCTTACAAAAAGTTCTGTCTGGGAAGTACGGTCAAATATTCATTTGCCGCTGTCTAACAGAAAAGAGCCGAAATAAAAAATTAGTTCGCCCTAATAGTTTGCTAATATTGAGATCGTTCCACAGCAACTGCTCCCCGTGAATAAAGGAGAGGCTAAAATTAATCCGATTTGCGTAAATCCGGGTGTTTGATAATAAGAGGCAACGCAAAGTCGTGAACGCTCAAATCTTGATGTTTTACAAAAAAATAATGCAGTGAAATGATAAGGGATAAGGTTTTGGGTTGACTAATTCCTGAAAATGCGTTATACATGTGAATTTATCAAGCATTGTTAGAGATGGTCAAATGTATATCTATTTCTTATGATAATTTATGGTAATCTGCCATTGCATCAGATCAGAGCTGTTATCACCTCGAAGAAGTTTGGTAGCAACTTGCAGACCCCAAAAGGATGGAAGTCCTGATGACGCGAGGTGCGTGAACGATCACGTGTGTATTACAGGGCATCTATGACCACCGCTTCACATGAACCGTCAGTAGACATGAGAGTGATTTTGAACTTATGCCACGATAAAATGAGACAGATTGTCTCTGGTAATTTTTTTCAGAAAAGTCAACGTAAATTTAATCAGACCAGTTCTGTGAGCAAATGAAGACTACTGTGCAGTTGTGGAATGTGTATTAGGATCAAGTGGAGTTCACTGATGTTAGCCCTAGTTATCTACGTTGCAATTATTACAAATCAGAGAGTATAACCCTATAGAAGAGCAAAGAAAATTTGATCTCATGCAATTATTGCAGCATTTCAGGCGTCAACTAGCGTTGAGGTATGGTGTAGGTCATTGTTATAAGTCACCATGTGCTTTAAAAATCGTTTCAACTGGAATGATGCATTGGCTTTGAATGAAAAGCACGAACACAGTACTACATTTTCATCTGCAACAGATTTGAGTCGGCTTGGCAGGGATCAAAGTTCATGTGACTCCTTAGGAGAATTTCTTTCTATCACAGGGTTTTTAGATAGATACTGGATAATTATCGATGTAACCGCCTTTAGTATATTCGCCTCAAAGTATTACACTCTCCTTTCTTCGTTTATTAGTTGGGATCAATTAGTTTAGGAAATGATTAAGCAGACGATTAAAGGAAAATTTTCACCATTATCTTCTAAGAATGCATGCGTTGGAAGAATGAGACAGATAAATGGGCTTAAAGATTATGGTCTTATAGATGAGAATATAAGCAGACATAGATTTTCAAACTGATATAACAATTCAATAAAAAAGTGATGATGGAGAAACTTACAAATTGTGGGCTGGGTGTTTGACCCAGACCACCGAAAGGTAATGCGCTAGCAAATATACTCAACATCTGCGAGACGCCAATGAGTTGAGGCAGACTGGCAAGGCGACTGTTCACCTTCTCGTTAACGATGGATGGCAACATATCACATATTCTTCCAGGAACCATCTCCCTCACTTGACTGATGATTCGTGGCTAAATGAGGATTTTTGATGTTTGGCTATGAAATCAGTGTCCATCTAATTCCTAGTGATGATACTTAGATCTAAAAGCATTTTTGAAAATAGTTTGACGAGTTTGGATAGCAATAGGGGGAAATTAAAGGTTAACAGATTCAATACTGTGGCAAAATCTAGTAGTGTTTTTTCAGTTGAGGACAAGACATGTGAACGTGTATAGATTTTTCAGCTCGATGTTAGCTTATCACCTACCTATGAGATGAGATTTCAGTAAAGATATGAAAAAGGACGGAGAACTAGCTTTCATTCCATCATCTGAAAAAACTCACTTTGAATTGTGAATTAATGATCTGTCCTATGAGACCGCCATTCTCAATGTAAGCATCTGCGTATCCAATTCGAACATTACACGAGGCGATTCGCACGTAAGGACCAGCTGGCCCACGTTCTATGCTTAAAGCCACCGTGATTCCCACCTAGAAGTTTCAGAAGATTGGAACCACGTGTTCTGGTTCAATAGGTATAATGGAGCTCATAAATTTCTGGTAAATAGTTGAGGTTATTTTCGTATTTTGTAACTGAAACCATCATGAATCCAGTCGGGGCAATTACATAACCGATGTAATTGAAACTGAATTACATTCTCACTCTGAAAGTAACGGAGCTATCGCGGCAATTACAGATCAGTATGAGGCCTACCCTTCCTACTGCAAGTAAGAGAATATACGTGTTGCAGTACAAAAAAATGAACGCCATCACTAAAAATGCGCTTCCCACCCTAAAGTCACAATTTCACTACACACGATCAACAATTATTCTTCCTTATTGTGTATAACTCCATCATTGTTTTCTAGAGTATCGATTTACTACGTAAAGCAAGATATTGAACACCCAGCATGTTGATGTAATTGATTGGAAAATTTCTGTCATATTTTCGAAACGCACAGAAAAAATTTATTTATGCATCAATTAAGCGGTATCAAAATCTTCAGTGTATTTACTGCCTTTTTCGCAGTGCTATGATGTTTCATATATACCAAAGAGAATTGAGTGATGAGCGTCTGAGGTCGTATTTTTGCTGACCACTCAATTCTCTTGTGTATATATGAAGCATTATAACACTGCGAAAAAGGCAGTAAATACACTAGAGATTTTTAGTGTTGCTTATCACAATGGCTGGCAGCTCAACTTGGTTTATAAGGCGAAATCGCATCCCTGAGCAAACCCGTTAAACGTGTGGCTGACAGCTATCATAGAGATACTGAAGAATGAGTGCTGGAGTGAAGGCACCTTCGTGGTGTAGTGGTACCACGCGTCCCCGGTATGGATGAAACGCGGTTCGATACCCGTCTCAGGTTGCATTTTTGCTCATCACTCAATTCTCTTAGGTATATATTAAACACCAGTATGGCTCAAATAAAAAACAAATCGATAGTCAAAGTAGTCTCCATCCTTTTGAGGGCAATTCAACCACATATCCGGCAGCATTAAGAGATTGCGGCGGTAGAACTCGCGATCCCTCAATCTGAAGACTGAACATTTTGCTCAATTCTGGGACGTTGTGGTAGAAGTGAAGGAGCAGAAGAAATTCTTCCTTGGACAGTTCAATTCTGGAAGCTGTGTAGACGGATGATATATCGCTCGATAAGCAAGAAAACGAGCTGTCTTATGAGTCAATTTCGCATGAAATATATGTGCAAAAAACATTTTCTCATGTAATGCGGCAGAAGTTTTCTTACAACTTGTTATATCAGGTGATTATGGTAGAATAATCAAGCTCAGAATTCGACATTCTCATGCGGAAATGCAAAGGATTGTAAGTCAGTGCCAGAATTAGTTATCGTCAAGCGTAGGGAAGGCTTAATTTCAAGTTAGCTAACTTTCCCGTTAAGCAGAATGTGCGAAAACTGTATGCTTAATAATTGACAAAGCCTAAGAATAGTCGCTCAACTAGTCCTTTTCAAATTTGTTATAGGTCGTATAAGTCATGAAGAATGGCATATGTAGGGTTAAGGTTATTGAAGCAAATTCAATTATATTAGATTGACGCTGAAGGAAGTTACCTGCTGAATGTTCAGCTGTATGATTCCTGATAATGGAATTGGCAAAAGAACCACAACTTGGCCTCCTAAATTACCAGTAACCCTGAAAAGTGCTCGAATAAAGAGACGTCTAATATATTATTTATATTAATATATTATTCAATTAATTAAGAGAAAACTAACCCAACGTCAACATTGTCCACTTGTAGAACTATTAAGTTTGGTGGAGCCGGATACAGAGTAACACGCTGTGGGCAACGATATCGTGAGACATAGAGATTGTAAATCTGCACACATCCTTGAACCTGCAAGGCTCGCATGATATGGATTTTCTAAGCGATAATTCGTATTTATTCCAATGCATATTCGTTCAGAGTACTCATTCTGCCATAAAGAGACTATGGGCTACTTTTTTGGTATTCAATCGATAGTTAATACAATGTAGGTGTGGTATTAGACGTGGTTCGCGGGAGCTGTTTTCTACATTTGATTATTCTGAAGAAAAAATGCGATCAATTCTTTGAAGCCCAACTTAGGCGGATTAAACTTGAGAGTGGCCTTAAATATCTGGCATACAAAATCAGATCTAACCGCCCGTCGAAAAATACACGTCAAAATTTTATTCTAATTCTTTATCAATGTGCAATCTATACGCCATCTCAGTGGAAGCAGATCATTCTAAATGTTCAAAGGGCTTCACTATCACGCTTGGTGCATCGCTGCAACCCTACCAATTCCTCCTATACCGATTGCTCTATGTTTCTTGGATGACTTTTTATTCGATACTATGTTTGAGCTATTGTGAAAAATTATTGAGAAGAACGATTCAAAAGTAGGAATAGAACTTGTTGGATAGCAGCATTAATTGCTGTTTTGGCCTTGCAGCTGTTGTTAGGGACCCACCTGAGGAATGCACTGGGAGATTGGAGGAATTCGGGCCCTCTTAATTTCCTGGTTCAACACATCGGCGATCATAGCACTGGCATATTGGAATGTGCGTTGATTTATACGCGCACGAATTCCGGGATAGCCACGAACTCCTTGCAAAAGTACTGGGTTAAAATCATACGCTCTGAAAGCACAAATATTACTTTACTTTGTTTATGATGGTATCACAAATCCAAGTCTGCCCTGTATGTCACAAAAACCTTCCAGTTCCAATATTCAATAAGAAAAAATGTAGCACTCTACGCTTGGACCAATAGAGGACACTCGAAAATCCCGAAAAAGTGTAAATTTCTAGTTAGCTAGCCATAAGTGACGAATGAATAGTGATTTACGAAAGAAATCGTTTTAATTGTGTCATCAATGACGAACCCGCCAGCGAATGGACCGACGGCTTGTCCACCGGCAATGGCTTGTCCACCGGCAATTCGGACACCTCGGAACTGCTGACGAGCTACATTACCCGAAACGAACCCCGCCAACCAAATGAAGATGATCACCTTAAAACAATAGGATATCAGATGTAGCAGTTTGATTGGTTGCCTTTGATCTACTAGTGGAAAACTTTCAGATTGAGATGTTCACAATGAAAATCATTCCGATTTTCAGCTTAGATTGTACTGAAGGGAATACACAACCATTTTGTGCGCTGCTGCAACTTGTATTTGTTTTCACTTTTCGCCTTATGGCCAAACTATCTCAAATTTTATCAGTTTCGAGAATGCGGAAACATTTCTTTTGCTGAGATGTGCTCATTATGAAAATATTCGCTCAAGTAGAAACTCAAACTTTAAACTGCGACATCTACTGGAAAAACCACTTTCTTCAATAGAGATGTCATTTGTAATGACTGTGATATTGATTATTTTTGTAAGAACCTTACAACACATTCTGGAAGTAGCGTAATTCACTCGATTGGATCGCGACATCTGTATGCATGCGTTTCAAAAATGAACTCCGTGAGGCCCGAACCAAGGAGTGGTGATCTGATCTTTGAGACACATGTTCCATTGTTCGATTCAAAAGAAGGGAAAATAATCGTGCAATCACAAGAGAGAGAAAGAAACCATTCGATCAGTGCTTCCAAAGGACTGTCTGATCGGACGTTGTAGCATCCAAGTCGTGCGGAATACGTTAAGAAATCTGCATAATGGATAATGGCCGATAACTTCATTTCTTTGCATGTCACTTCCTTTCGTGCTGCACTCAGCAGAATTTCAAAGAATTATGGAATTATTGACACAGCTTTCTAGAAAAATATGTCTGAAATTCATCTGGATTACAACGTACTTCTTTGATGACCATACCAGTGCGGATCGCCAAGTGAATCTGAAATGTTCAAAGTAGTTGGACGAAAAATTGGATGTGCTCTGGCCGCGAAATCAGAGTGCCAACTGCAAATTCTTTCACTAGACACCGGCCAGCAATTGACAGTGTCAGCAAATGTTCGAATATTCAAGGAATATGTGAAAAAGAAATGGAAACACGAGAAACTCCGTGCAGACAATATGAGAATAGAAGACTCGTATCTGAAAAAAACGATTTATGCGTGGAGCTTTCAAAAGAATTTCTCTTGACGCTACACCAGAGCGGCTTGCTCAAAACAGTAGTCCAGTTTGGCAAAAACTAGGAAAATCATTTCATACGCTCGTGAAAGTGTCGTAAACACCTACAAGTATGGGAAATCAAAAGGTGAGAAGGGACATGATTTTTCAGCACTCAGTTCCTCCATCAATAGCTACAAAAATTTCATATTAGGCTTGCTCCATGAATTTCATAAGGAATAGATATGAAAACGACGTGTCAACGACATTGATGGAGGCATATTTTTTGCAAATGTGCATAGACAATTAATATTGACAGATTTCATTCCATCGAAAAAAACCTTTCTTTCTCGGATAGATGCACTTTGAGAGCATTTCTAAGCCATTACCGTAGACGTTGTGAGTCATAATGGATCTGAGGGAGAGACGCCACTTTGTCATCAAGTTTCCTCTACTATGAGCCATGTTTGCTGAAGCTTAGCAAGATTCACGTACTCAACATCCAAAATCTACTTCAAATTAGATGAACACCCCACGCAGCCTGAACGGCCTACTCAAATTTGCACTCTCTTGGTCATTTGAAGACAGAAGACCTTTTGAACGAAAACCGTCAAGAATAGTACACTCAGCGAAAGTCGGTGAATGAAGAAGAGAGATCAAAATTACATCAGAGAAAGCGATAACGACTTTGAAGAACTAGTAGCTTAGACTAAACGTCAATGGGAGTTGATACTGTAGATAAAAGAAGGCTTTAAGGAGTTTTTGTCGGATGGTGATAACGCATAGTTTTTGCTCGACGTTTTACACTCATGACTGGCATACAGTTTTCTGAAGCTAATCGAAAATTTTGAAAAGAAAAATCGCTACAAAGAATTACAGCTTTGTTTCACTAGTATTTTTTGAGTGGATCAATAGCGACTGTCATCAGTCCGTTAGTCACAGCCAAAAGAAAAGTACAAACCGGTTTGTATACTTTATAATGACTCCTTCGCCTTACTCTATGGAACAAGAAACTTGGTCTGTTGTGCTTACGATGGAAATTTGCAAAGCAGATAATTATTAAATAAGGCAGAATATCCGTAAAAATCAAAACGACTTCATCATTAGTAAACTGGTACGAGATTTAAATTATGTAATCTCAAAGCGACGGTGATACTGAAGTTATCTTTTGAATCATTTCCGTTATTTTCACTGTTTCAGTCCTTTGGAAGATATGCGTTTTTTGCTTCTTTTTTTGAAAGCCTCAACAGTCATCCGAGAGATTGAATCTGAGGTTGTCAACGATGTACTTTACGCTATAAATGGCATTCTTTTTGGCCCGCAACAGTAAAAATAAAATTACCTTCACACTCCAGCAATTCTTGCGCGAAGGACCTTTTCCCTAGACTTCCGGCAATCATGCAATAGCTTAAATCTTGACGTTCTGTTGGCATGCTTAGTTTTCCAAAGAGAAACTCTTTCTTATTCTGCATTGATGAAATTATAGTCGCACTTTACACACTGCGCACATGTTTGTTCCGATATATAGATGGGATTTCGCAACATTGGCACCAAGCCATCGCCATTTTGGAACATTACTCACAGCGTAGTCCAAGAAGTGCTTGCCCAGTGCGAATACAGTCTTCTCTTAGTAGCTATAGCGCACTGAAAAGTCCTTTCCAAGACGAAGTAAGCCATTGATATCATAGAAGTTTTTTCCCACGAATGATTTTTGAAGGTCTAAGAGAAGAGCTCTGTCCATCGAAAAATTCCTGAGTGTGAAAATAATTTTGATTGAACCGTTACAACGCAGTAGGGAGGCAGTTCAAAAATTGTAGTATACCATTGAAATTTTCGAGATTAAGCTATCGAATGACTATCAGAACTTCTGAAAAAAGCAAAAAAAGCAGGAAAGCTTTTCTCCCAAAAGGAAAAACAGGATGAGGATAGCGACAAAGTACCGCTAGCACTCAATGATATTCGTGAAGGTGACAAAACCTTTTGCGGCAGCAGACTCTGAATCCATGTTACTAGATTCATAATCACATGTTGGACTGGAATTTCGTGGATAATCACTGCAAATTAGTGAAACCAGTGGGTGGAGAGCTCGGACTTGCTCATCATAGCATAAAAAGGTTGAATATTATAGGTAGGTAGAAATAACAAGTGTGATAATGAGTCGTATAAAGAGGAAATTACTCCATACTTTTGAGATCTGCATCCGAAACATCTAGTTTCTGCAAGGTCAATGACATGTTGAGTTCCACGTCTCGCAGTGCTGTGTAAAGATTCACGAAACGTTACGAATGTGATCTGAAGAGACCTCGACGATTCCAGAAACGTCAGCACGGCATAAAATGAAAATGCTTCCATGTGGTTTCACTTCAGGCGAACGTCTGCTCTCAGAATTACTCAGGTATGTTTGCTGTAAAAGCCAAGGCTAATAGCAACAGTTATCTCTTTTCAACTGATGTTGTCGTGTTCTTTTTGGGATGTCGTTAGATGAATGTCTCGATAGGATACATACTTTATGTTCATGTGTCCAGAACGCACTTATGACCGTCCTTTATCTCTCATACATCAGTGTGACGTTAAGATTGTGATTGCACTCTCGCTACAACTCCTCTTTATTGAGAAGAAAATCATAGGCGGCTTCCATTTTGGAAAAATAGCATTTATAAAACTATCACTTTGTATAGTTACACATTATGGATTGTTTAATGTCGCTCATTAGAAGAATTTTTCCTGTCAACTACACAATACTTCAACTAAAGGAAAAGGCTATGAAAACGGTGTAGCAAACCCGAAGGACATGCTATATGCCGTTTTCATCAGTCGCGGGCCATCGACTGAAAATTACTCCAGATCGCAATGTCAAGTGGTCTTTTCACTAGAAGTGAAGTGATACATGTTCGGCGCCGGTTCCATTTGCTGCAGGGGTGATCCGAAAGGTATGTGGTGTTGTGTGGCCTGAAGAATCCCAGATTCCGTCTACCACTTCAGATGCCATACCACACCTCTTAAAAGACTTAAATTATTCTGCTATAATATATTCGAAATTCCTCTATTGTACAGTTGTCAGCAAGCACCCATCTGCGAGACCATAAACCTTAGTGAAGCTGAAGTTATGGAAGATATCACAGTTTCTAATTTTATTTTCTGTCTAATTCAGTTTCGGCGGTGGATTATGATATGAGAGCCGCATAGCATCTCTCGCTCATAACTTTCATTAATAGTGCTTAAGCGAGTCAATAAGATTACGACGACGAACACCGTGGTGCAAGAGCAGCTGTCTCATAAACGAGTTACTGTTCGGTTTGAAAGTTGACCGAAAGTGATGACATTCACTAGCGAAGCGAAGAAAAAACAAATGAAGAGGGGTCACAGCCAATTTAACAATCTTAGGCTACAGGGAAAATAACAAGAAAAGAATGAAGAAAACTAATTGGGTGGGTGGTTATCGGCCTGTGAAACTGCCAGGATCACCAAAACTTGTCATTATCTGAAATTTGGACCTGAACGTTCATTTAGTATATGCACGTTCATATCGTAAATATATGGAAGAAAAGACTTTCCCCACTCTCAAATCAAAGTGAAAGAAGGAAGAGCTGTCGTGAAAGGAAATCTTTTTTTTTCACCGATTCAACTCATCAGCATAGCAGAAATTCCCACAGTGTAAGTGATTGTAGGGGCCTAACCGTTGCAATTGGTCTGACGAAGTGTTGACAAATTACTGAAGAGAAGAGATAGAACGGTCTCATCGATGAGATAGTCGAAGAAGACAATATGCTATGCGATAGTTAACGAGAACCATTCGATTGCTCTAAGTCAAAAAAACAAGCTAGTCGAACGGTTCCATTTCGCCCTTCTCCCACAATCTGATTGAATAAGGCTACAGAACTAGATATGTATGATGCTGCTTGATAGAATAGCGACTTTTGCTAGAAACGAATCGAAATCATCTCTGACGGTTTCAGGTGAGTAATTAATTCTCTCGATTTACTCACTCAAAACGCGTTATGAAAAACCACAGTTTGCGCACTGACACTGAAGAACGATACAGTAAGCTTTTTTATACAATGTTAAGAAGAAACCATATGTGTGAAACTGGTTCATTTGCCGTCTAACTCGTTACCACTTATTTTTCCGATCTTCCGATTTCGAAAAAACATTCGTTATAGATGCGAAAAGGGCTAACATTTTAATGAGGGTATGATAAATTGATTGATAGAACCAACATCCAGGCTTACAACAACTAGCGAAGGTCCGAGTCAATGAGAAGCTTGGTTTTTCATATAGAAAGATACTGCCGAAGAAAAGAGATTGGATCGCATTGGTTTTCGCTAACGATATCTACTGACATTTCCTTGACTGAATAGTACATTGCAACATTCAATTTTATTAAAGTGAAATGTAGTTAGTACAATGGCACCTAAAGAAGAACGTTTTATATCCGGGAATATGTGCCAAATGGGATACAAATAAGTGACATTTGACTTTTTTGGAATCCTAGCGTATATTATGTCCATAATTCTGCAAAATCGCCCTTCTATCTCTTTCTTCCTAACAAGAGAGGTTGTCTTATTTTCCTCTTACCACTACACAGATTGCATACCAATTGCAGACGTCGACCTTTAACGTCTAAGTTGTGAGGAAGGTGTCGAAAAAATAAGAAAAGAATTCAGAACTTTACAAAAAATGGCGAGAGGTGGTTACCGACCTGTAAGATTTTGTTGAAAATCGATTTACTTAAATATTTAAGTTGTTCTTATAGCGAAGATTCATGTGATTATACACTAGATCTTTTTCAAATGCTACATAGCCAACTGGCAATGATTTTCTTTTCCTAGAGATCGCAACTGCTGTCATCTGGCTTTTCCGGAAAGGATTGTTCCGTAAAGACTGCGCTTTTCCAGAACAAAAGGATTTCCAACTTTGCTCCGCTTTGGTTGAATTTTCGTACGTGCTTGTGTTCGAAAATGTAAAGCACACGATTATCTATAGTTTTCACAACAAATGGTAAGTGAGCTAACAAATCGTCATCAATCCTTCCTGTCGATGATTGTGATGGCTTAACTATCAGAATCACTTGCCCGACATCTTGTTGAGCAGGATTTCGAAAATTCGTAAAGTTTTCTTTCAATCCTCTCTTCTCCAATGAGTTTGAGCTGCTCGATGAACACGTAGAATAATACTCTTTTTTCGAGAATGTTTTTTAAGAACTCTCACCATCTTTTCGGCGCCATCTGCCTACTTTTCTGCGCTCGACATCCGGTTGAAAATAGCTATAAACGGCTCGGGTGATTACCCTCGATGACAGCGCTCGCGATCTGCTATCACAGAGATGATATGTAACTTTGTACTTTCTTTCTCACAAATAATAACTGCAATGATGGATCTGCTAGAGAAGTCCAGCCAAAAAAGGACTGGCGCCAAACTTGACTCTATGCTTATCCTTTTCTGTGGAGTTTCTCCTTAACATCAAACAAGTTTCGATAGGAACCGTTACACCAGCTGAGGAACATACATATACATATATATGTATACGCATATATATATATATATATATATATATATATCTGCACAATATATACAAGGTGCAGTAGAAGTCTGATAACTTCGTGTTTTCCTAATTTTAGCATTGATATAATAGTTTTTCATTAATTCCGACGATCTTATTGATATCTTTAATCGATTTTGGTCTAGTATCTGTCTTATTCCTCTGCCTATTTCCAGTAGTGCTAAAGTTAAGGAGCGTAAAAATGAACGCATCACGGTAGTTGAGTTGCACAAGAAGTGAATAAAAATGGCCGACATTGTTAAAATAACTGGTTTCGAACCAGCAAGTGTCTACAAGCCGTGAAACGTTTCAAAGAGATTGTAGTGATTAAGGACCGTCCTCGAAAAGATCGTCCAACCACCTTATCCACTCTGGAGATTTGAAAGATCAGCTGCCACGTTTAACGAACTCAGGACCGCCCGTTGAGCAAAATGGCTCGAGAAAGTCGGCATCAACGAGTGGAGTGTTCGAAACATTTCCGACAGCAGTTTCAACCTGCGAAGCTACAAGATCTCTGCGTTAACTTCATGGTCAAGAAGATGAAAGAAAAACGGCATTGAAAGGTTCGCCGAGTGATTCGTTCAAGAGCTGGCGTTTGTTTGTCGAAGGTGCTTTCTCACGAACAAGGAATTATTAACAGTCGAAACACTTCACAATCGCCAGAATCAACGTTAACCTTTCAAGAAGGGTCAGCAAAAGTCCACTGTAGCAGAAGCCATAAACTTTCGTTCTTTATCCGGCCTCTGTGTTTACATCACCGGAGAGACTCCGTTGGCCTTCATTGACAGAAACGTCAAAACAACCTTGCCAGCTATCAATAGCGAGCTTTGCGGGGCCTGCTGGAGCCCTGGAATACTCAACACTTTGGCCATACTGGATGACAAGTCTCGACTACTTGTTACGCTATAACGGTTTTCACACGCACTTCGGAAGAAATTACAGTGGAAACGTGTGCGAGAACCGCCGGGGATTTTCGCAAGCGACTTCGTAAATGTATAGGCCAAATGAGGCTGTCTTGATTATTTTCCATAAACTTTTTTGTTTATTGTTGCAGTCGTTGATCTAATAAACGTGAATATTCCTCCGAGTGCATGAGTTCATTTGTTCGTGCAGCATTGTTTGCTTTTGAAATATCTGAAAATTTTATGAGAACTTCTTCGCACTTTGTATATGCTGGCGTAAAAGCCGTCAGCTAATCAAACGACAATCGGCAATCAATCACTTTGAAAGAGCACAGTGATTCTTTCACCGTAAGCAGAGTGTGAATAATTCGAAGTCGATTTCTTTGTATATGGGGGAAGTGCGAGATCGAGGTGGGGGTACATTCCTCAGAAGGAGCTGACTAAATCAAAAGGCACCGTGGTACAACTGAGACTGATGAGGCTCAAAGGCCGAAACACGTGCATACACTTTATAAGTGCCATAATAGACCTCATGAAAGGCTTGAAATATATTGTCAGGATGTATCAATCTTAAGCCACGTAGTCGAAGAAAGTGTTGACATCCCTTATTTATGAAAATCAATAAAATGTAGTGGCAACTGAAAAGCCGTCGTTAAACTGGATTTGCTTAAGAATTTTATAGCAAAAAATATTCCATTTCAAATTACAGAGTAATGCAAATATTTTAATAACGTATGAGGTTGAAAATTCTTGTGTGGTAATCCTCATATGCAATATAACAAACTACGAACCAATTTGTCTCTCATTCGAAAAGCTCAATCATCCAAACAAATTGAAATGGACGCTAAGATCTTAGTTCTGAGACGCTAATGCAATGTTGATTCCGACGTAAGCATGTATGAGCCTTGTGGAATGGGAACATCTTCAAATGAAGTGTTGAACACTTTAAATACAATTAATTGAATCATATAAAGTTTAAGCACGCGATTGTTAGAGTGAAGACGAGGTAGACAATGAATTTAGTTTTCTTGAATAACTTCAGCTGAAACGAGGTTTATCTCTCTCAAAGTCAGTAACTCTATTCGATTATCCAAGAGTTATTCATTGTTCATAGCAGGATTGAATGCAAGTCGGTTTAATTCAAAAAGATCCCAAAGACTTAGGTGATAGACGAAAGACGATGCCTTATGTAAAATGTTACGATTAGTACAGATTGCAGCCCGAGCAGTATCTCGGATTTCATGCTGTGTCAATCTCGAACGATATCTGGGACCGGGGTGGAGTCAAAAACACTGAACATTTTCTGATCGCCGACGAGCTGCTGTAGTGGCCTCCTCATCTCCGGCTTGATCAGTGTCCAATCACGTTCAAAAGCAATGGGCTGTGATAACAAAAGAACAATTCTGAGCACCATCAAGGAGGACTTAGAGCTCTGAGTTTACTTTCATTGTCTTACTTTTCTAAATCCGATCTTAGTGAAGGATGGAGAAATATAAAACGTGATGGTGGGTAAATTTAAGACCCACGTAAGACATTAGCCATTGCTATGCTGAGTACCAGACAGTGCTTTTTTCATGCAAATAAATCATGACTTCAATTACTATAATATGGCCGTGTCTAATTTACTTGTTGAAAACATTTTCGTTTATGTTTTGTGAATATCAGGGTGTATATGAGAAAGAATGCTGAGAAAACTGTTTCTTGGTTCCTCAGTCGCGCTCAGAACGTCTACCTTCGCAACTACTTCACCTCGCCAAAAACAAGCAAAATACATGTAACTGGTCATCATCGTGCATCTATCGTTGAATAGATTTGAGTCAACAAATGCTACAAGTTTTCAGAATGGTTAGATTCAGCATTTACGATGAGATATGCAATACATCAATATTTCATGTGGAATTTACAATAACAAACAATCTAAAATGACAAAATTGGGAAATGAGAGAACATGTCTCATAATTGGAATGAATAACGAAGTATGCAGCGTGCTTTGACTATTATAATCTTTAAAAAAACAAGGATTTAGTACTGCAAGTAGATAGCATGAGAAACACTAACCCATAAAAAACAAATACAATTTCATCTATTTATAACGTAACTCAAAACTTGGGTTTCTGCTCGCTGAATAATGTTTTCCACAGCTCCACAACTTTCCGAGACGTTCAGACAATATCAACTACCGTTAGATAATGAATACATTGCACATTCTGTTAGCTCTTAGATCATCTCAGAAAACAGTGCAATCGGAAATACTCTGTTCTCGTGAGACTAGCGTTTCATCTAAGTCCAAAGATCTTCGTTGGATCTGATGTAACTTTCCAGAGAAATGTTCCAAAACAATTTGATTAAATAATAATATTGAGCTGATTACATTATACAGAGATTAGCAATCACTTTATCTCTCACGGTTGTGTCCACAGACAAAAGATAAAGTGTGAATCATCACTATTTCTCGAAATAAAGAAGCTTACATATTGCTGAGATCACCAAATTTTGACGAAAGAAATTATTTACATTAGAATTTCATCACAGTATGTGTAAAATATCAGGTTTTCTTGGTATACTGTGACTGAAAAGTTTATGGCGAAGCGAGCACCACGGATAACTTTCTTTCGTTTTTCGTCACGGTCACAAAACTTAGGATGTTCTCCTAGTCTGCGGTGGCCACTGCCGCCGCAGACACTAACGAAAGGTCAACCGGTGGTCAACCATTTCGCTGCGGCATTGAATATCTTATCGATAAGAAAAAATGTTTGGCATACCTATAGTAATGCCAGTATCATGAAAATGGCAGTGATTATCATAGTGCTTGCCATCAAAGTAAAAAAGAGGCTTTTGAGTTTTCAAAAGTTATTCGGAAGTAATATGAAGCACTTTCAGTAATGTCCTTCAGCATGAGCACGGCTTTAGTTCAACTTCAAAACGGGCCCACTAAGATCCTCATCCCTATAGAACCGGGAAGTTGTTACCAGACTCACATGGGAGCAGTTCACTTCTTAGAATTCTAGTGGAAATGCCCTAGTCCGGCTTTCTAAAGCACTAGAGTGAATCAACTTGACCAACAAGCAGCGACATCTGTAAAGATGACGACAACCCTCAATCTGGTCACAGGCCTTCTAAAATGAAAAGAAAGTTCCAAGGTGCAAATGCTGCAGTTTCAGGCAATCAAAAAGTTTCCATATGTGTAACAACTCCCTTCACGATGAGATAGAGTGTTTCGAAGAGCATTAAAGCTACGATCATAGTGAGTCTAGAGGAACGTTATTTACTGTTCTTTGCCATTCTCTTCCTGTAGTGAATGATTATAACGAAAATTCATATTAGTTGACTGAGAATGGCAGCATTTTTCGGTTTAGTTCTTGAAGCGAATACAACTCGGTCGCAGACTCGGGGAATTTTCTCTGGACTACTTAGAAATTTTTTAGAAAAAAGGCTTAGACGCCGTAGACTAATGGTTGTGGTGGTTGTCGCGACGCGCTTAGAGCCGAATTCCATCACCCAGCTCTCCGGTTGTCAACAACAACGCCACGTGCAACACCACAGCCAGACTATCTCCGAGATTGCAAAAAGACAAGCCCGTCAGTATTCTACGACGATCAAGATGAAGACGAAAAAACGAGTTGAATGTAACAAGTACTAGGATCTGCACAGTGAAGAGAACACTGTAAAAACGCCTTAGTAAAGTGTCTAGAGATTGAATACGTCTCCTTACAAACACTTACAAGGACCAATCACTTTCACATCCATACCTTATTTTTTTCGAAATTGTATCAAAAGCTTCAGGGTGCAGTATTGAAAACAGGCATGAGATCGCGATGGTAGTTGTGCGATATCTCCTTGAGATCAGCGAATTGGGAATGGTCTCACTAGCCAACAAAACATCGTTTTGCCAAACTTTTCTTAATTCACACAAATCATTATCCAGCTTCCTATCAGTTTATCAAATCCACCTATTATAATCTAAGCCGACAGCTTTATTTGCGCCCATAACTAATTTCCAGAACCATTTTCTGAATTTGCTCAAACAAACTGAGTGCAATAATGCTCATAGATAAAATCCACCTACGCAGACATGACAAACAATTTTTTGCCAGTTAGGACGTCGAATGTTTGTTTTCTCTTATCTTAAAAACAGAACTCCAGTGCGAGTTGATATTCATTTAGTCGTCGTGAAATGGGAGTTCATTCGGTTGACGTGAATAAATTAGAATTCAGGCAGCATGTGAGTAATGAGACATCGGAGTCTCAGTGTGAGCAATTTCTTGACGAACAGCACAAATTAAGAAGTAACACTCGCGACTAATTTCTCGACAAAAGAGGACAAATTCTTAACTAACAAAGTATTTGAGAAATTGAGGACTTTAGGAATTTTATGGAAGAGCCTTTTCTCTATAGGATTAATCTCTAACTTTTAATGGGTCTACAAACAAAACTTCCTCAAGTAAGACAGATGTTTCGATTCAAAATCTCAAACCAAAGCACAGCAGCAGACAAGAATAATAAATGATTAAAATACGTCTTCAGATCATGCTAGATGAAATCTCTTTTCTTCGTCTTAATTCATAAAAGAGCCTCATCAGCAGGAGAAAATACGTTTGATGAATTTAGAAGGTCACAAAATCCTTTTTCATAAAATGAAAAATCTGAGTAAATATCAGATCTTTGCATATCTTTCGGCACTAGAGCTATAAACCAATTTTAATAAACAGAATTAATTAAAATTGCTTAACAACATTATTTAAAGTATGCGTCATCAGCCTGAACACAATTCTGCCATTTCCTCAGCATATAAAGCCGGATCCTCTCAACTGTTTCAATGACAGGCCCTCGATCAACTGCGCGTGAACGCCTGGCCCTTCAAGTTGGTGTTGCCAACTCGAAACTCATCAAAGAACTGAATCGCTGTTCGCCTGGACACTAAACCTTGAGTCCTTGCACGACTGATGTTCTCGAAGGCGGTCTGTACATCGTGTCCAGTTTTTACTCATAAAGCAGCAAATTGCGATAAAGGCTTTGTTGAGCGGCCATGATGCAACAAGTGTGGGTGAATTTGGTACCAAAAGGAAGCTTAGAAGATTCTGTCCAAAGCACTATTGATTTCTCGTCTGAAAGATGGCAGAAATGTACTCCAGTTTACGGCGCATACTTTGAATATTGTTGTCAAGCAATTTTAATTTCTTGTGCTTAATAGTTTCGTATCTATTGCTATAGTGCTATCACTTGTGAGAAGACCTAAGCCATTATGGAAAACCGTTTAGAAGTTTCATATGGGACTGAAACAAGGATTCTTCCAGTGCGACGCCATTTGGCCACAACCATCTGGTTCATAGGCAATTAAAGTTACTTTTAAAAACTTACAGGCAAAATATCAAAGACACGGGACCGCATCTACTAGTGTAGTCCATAGAAAATCAGTACATAGGTATGTTGTAAGCTGGATGTTCAATATGAAGTGAGAACCTAGGACTGATTTAAGCAGTGTCAAGGTAATCGGTGGCTCCGGCTCAAGATACCGAAGCAAGCATCTTTGTTATTGCACTTAAATGAACAACTTGTAAAGATACCCATCAGTTACTTTTTTATTCTCTGCCACAATACAAATGTCCATCTCAAGCCATCGTAGAGATAAGACAGCACCACATAGATAAGAATTGACATTAAGCTTTCGATTTGAAACAATATATTTCTGCGTGAACTACTTTTTCGGGCAAAGTGAAAAAAATCTCGTCCAAAGTAGATTTCACAGTCTGTCAACAATATTGGGAGAGGACACATAGCGAAATGGCTAGTGATGCAAGCCGTCAGGAACTGTGGTGTCGATATCTTGTGGGAACGTCTCAGCTCGCCTATGCTCAAGATTGCAAGGAGAATCAGCTTGAACAGCAATCTAATACTACGTTCACAGAAAAGGCGAAATCCTCACGCAACAAACGAGACAAGTTGTAAATGTTTGGAGATTCCAAAGATCTTCGGGGCAATAAAAACGAGGAAGTGAAGGATTATATAAGTCCCAAGAAGCGTCCAGTACATGTGACGACGGGTCATGCAAATAGTAAAAAATAGCAGCATTAATTTATGAAACAGTACGCTCAATAAAAAATACTAGGATGAAAAGAGTACAAGCTTATGGGTTCATACATATGACTGGATCTCGCGACAGTTTGTGAAACCGGCTTTCACGAGATCGTGGTATGAATAATCAGCGATCAATAATATTTAGCAATACCTTTCAATCGACTATCTTGAGACCTCGCGTAAGAACATTCTAATCTGACATCATATTTTGAGCCTTTCATGAGGTCGGTTATGGCACTTATATGGTGCAAAACACGTGTTTGGGTCTTACAGCTTCTTCAGTTGCACAGTGCCTATCGGAGCAGTCAGTTACTGGAAGACACATCCCTATATAGAAAAATCGACACCATACCTTTTACAGTCGTTGTACGGTGGAAGAATCACCGTGGCGCTCTTTCAGATTGATTGTGGATTGCATGGCTTACGGCTGTCACATAGCATATGTAACATTACCTTTCAATCGACTATTTTGAGATGAACAATATAATCTGATAACATAACAAGATATGTCATCAGGTCGACAAAATTTTCTTTATGACTTAGAAGTACCATGAGGTTGATATACAAGATTTATTTGATTGGAAATGTGAAGTTTCAATCTTCTTCAAAGCCGATGATTCGAATCAACTATTCAGAGTCATTCGTCCTCGTCGTGCGCTTTCGTCTTCATTGTCATTCAATTCAATCTTCTGTGGTGATGCACCGCCCAGATGAAAAAGCTTACTCGGCGATATATACGGAATGATTCGCGCGTTAATTACTCGTTGATGGTGATTTGTTCTGTTATCTTGCGAATCTATTTCTGTAGTGGTCTGCATGATTATCAATCAATATCAAGCGTACTAAGTTTTAAAAGCGATTTTCCTTTGCCCTATGCATAATTAGTTAGTAATGATATCATCATGAAAGCAACGTTATCTTTAGACTTATCGTTGCTTGGGCTACTTTAAGTGGTTAAAAGGATCTAAAGAAATCAAAATAGCCGAAGCATCAGCCATTGCGACTGAAAAACAAGATTTACCAATTTCGGACAAGATGATTCGTAATATAACTAGATTTCAGTCTACCCTCATTCTTTTCCATTCTCTTAAGACCACAAAGAATGGGGTAAAAAAAAAACGACAGATGTCTTTACCATGAAAAATCGAGTTTGTGCTAAGAGAAAGAAAAACAAAGGAAAACCGGCGATGATTGTAAGGACATTCACAACCCATTAGGAAAAGATGCCAGATTTCGGGCTGTTCACAATCGTAAAAGGAGAATTCAGGGGTCTGTTTGTCTGCGAGATACAAATGGTTGTCGTCAAGATGTAAGTGATTGTCAGATATAAGTGGATGTTGTAGATGCTTAAAATTGTGTGAGAACATGGGGTACGCGATCAAGATGTCGGTGATTTTCGTCACTGACAATCCTTTAACATCATTTCCCGGAACAAAATTTCAAGTGAGCTCAATATTTTTCTTCCTACAATCTTTTCGTGCTTCTGACCAGCGGTTTTCGTAAGCTATACCTGAGTGAAAATCAGCTCTCTAACCAGCTAGTTTACTTATGGCTAAAAAAATCAACCTCTTTTCTACGTAAGTAAACCTGCTGTGTTGGTGCTAGTATTCAGTCACACGGAAAAGTCTGTGATACCGAAGATTATTACAGTAGCGGAAAGTCTGGGTGAAATATGTGTATATTTTCGGCATTCTAGGATTGATCAAAAGCAGACATTACGAAATTTTATTCGAAAGGAAGTGTCTGAACATCAATGCGTAGATGATGCGCGTAATTCTCGGAGACACATTTCACTGCTGCTCTAGAAAGTAGTAAGAGTAGCTACTGGTTATTTGGGCTTCACTGTTAGGCAGGAGACGATCTGGGATACTTTCTTAGCAATGAACAGGATCTGGATGCGTGAAGGAGGAAGATTTGTTTGCACTACAGTATCTCGCCGGCTTTATTGCAATTATCGGCATATAGGGCTATCCAGAATCGGGATTTAGCGTAAGAAAAACCGAGCACGATACTCGTCATCTCACTTCTTACTGTTTTCTAAACACTAAAATGGAATACATTGGAAAATAGAAATCTTTCAAAAGGCGATATGTAAATTTCTTATGTATTTTTACAAAACTAATCATCACAATTTACTGTACGCATTTCAGCTCTTGCATTTGATTCGTTTCCTCGCATCCATCCTCCACAGAGGTCTTCGAACATTCAACGTGCTGTTTTAACTGACTCTTAGGGATTCCGTCGTCTTTATGAATGCCGTAGAATGCTAGATAAGACGGTCCTCCTTGCATTCGCCATAGCCGAGCTAAGATAAGCTTTTTTGAAATCATTTCAGTGGACTTTTTCATAAGTCCACTGAAATGATTTCAAAAAAGTTCCGAGGTAGGGAATCAATCGGCTCCTGGCTCATCGCCTTCTAATACACTTTCCAATAAGAAATATAATCATTGGAAAAGTAAAGCCAAGCTTTCACTTCAATAGTCAATAACAATCAAATAGGCGAAGAATTTCTGCAATTCCGTGCAGTTGAACGTGCAAACTCTGAGGCTGCATTTTTTGAGTTCCACGGATTTACGCTCGTGGCATATGCTGTTCGTTTCGTCAGCTTCACACCGTATTAGTTTCCATCTACGTTGATCTCCTATTATCTATAGCAAACGACCCAGAGCACAACTAACGATTGAACTCAAGGAATTTTTTACATTGATTTAGGCTATCGTTAACTCGATTAATCGACGCACAACGGCGCACAGCCTGATTGAGAACTAAGCATAAAAATAAGATTAGCAATCCGGAAAAAAATATCGGATTTCAAAAGTACGAAATTTCACAAGACAAGCAGAAAGGCCGCTTTCTTACTGCTTTCTTCTTGAGGACTTTTCTCTTGACCTACATTGTAACATAGGAGAGAAATTGGACGCTAAGCAACGGTCGACGAAATTACATGCTGCAGTGGACAGCAATCAAGCGTCAAAACACAAACTAATATGATTTTAATACCCCCAAAAAAGTCAGGCGAGCGTTTCGAGGCTGACAATCATAATAAATTTGTCGAAAAATTGTCACAGTGGAGAACCACTGTTGAGAAATCAATAAAATGCACCATAAACTGGAATGACTGTCTCCAACTTTGTTCATTAAATTCAACTGAAGCGGACCATTCTGTTGCACGATGATGATGATGATGATGATGATGATGATGTCTTCTCACATGTTGCACCACCTGCACCACTGCAAAAGCTAAGAAAATTGCAGATTGAAACTCTTGCTTTTCCAGCACTTTCATCAAGTCTCTCCCAGACTGGCCAAAAGTTTCTGAAAAATCACTTGCCGCCCGACTGAGCTATCTCTGCAGATGCTTCAGTCAAGTGTTATTGGTCTTCTAAAGTAAATGTTATCTGTGGGATTTGTCGATCAACATTGACCATTCTCAAAGAGTGATTGGGTCACCGTCATGATTTAGCATTGATTTTTATTAATTACTTTAATTATTTCACGCAGCCTGTTTTTTCATTATATTGTGCGGATCCCAATACTTCTATCTCTATTCGTTTTCTCGATCTTGTTATCCCGGTGATCTTCGCAAACTTCGCGTGCTGATCCACTGCTTCTTGAAAATTTTAATTTTTTCGTAAATGTCGTAGATACTGCTTGGTAGATATCTTCACAATCCTAAGGATTACAAAAATGAGGGCGTTTCCAATTGAATGTAGAAGATTGTTGAAAGAGAATGGAAACAACACATTGATTCTTGATAGTGTGTATCACTCTTCACTCAGCCTTTTCACCATTTCACATAGATATCAAATTGAAATCAGAGGAAAAGTCACAATCACTAGATGAAAGGAAGCGTCTCTGCACAATTGTAATTCACGAGTTAGCATAGTTTACTTCGAGAGATGACCTTGATCAGTCTGTCAAGATGAGAAAGGTCCATTTTTTACCAAATGAGAGAAATCTTCTAAGATGCAAGACGACTTTGAATTGATAATTCCATCTTCCATAATAAAATGTGAAGTGAAGGTCAATATTTTCGGCCATCATTTTCAATATTAAGCAGTGATATTGTTGACATTCAGGAAGATATATAGAGATGATAAGATATTATATTACTAGGACCATTGAGTTGTGAACAGTTTAGTTACGCAAAGAATAAGGTGTACAAAATGGTTCTTCTAATGCATTTTGATGTAGAAGATGACCAAAAAAAATTCCAACTAAGGTCGAGTTTAATGGGTGAATGGCATAATGCGAATGAAGTTTGAAGGTACAGTTCTCAAGAAGTTCTTACCTTCATTCCGCTTTATTCAAGAAGATAATTCATAGTAATAGCATAGGAAGCATAAATAAAAGAACAAAGAAACAGAAACTGTAATGGCTATAGTGAAACATGTTATTTACGAATTAGATAACAGTCTCAATTTGTACGCAACGGACAGTCGCTGATGTGCTGCCGAATAAAGCTTGAAATTGGCGACCGTGCATAGGTGGGCGATCGCGAACTGGATGTGCCACAATGGGAAGACGATAGCGATAAATTGCTGTGTGTTGTAGAAAAAGAAAAGATTGATCCACAAAAAGAGGCAAAGCTTTGTATAGGAATAGCAAAGTAATTATACTGAAAAAACCAAGACCAGCATCTAAAATCGCATTGTAAGCATCATCTCGGCTAAGCAACGCAATTTTTCTGGAAAGAATTCGGGCTAACGGATTTCGCAAACTTATTCTCCATACGGCTAATGCGATTTATAATAGACAGCCTGTCTACAGCTGGCTTTCAGTTAGCCACGTTGCACAACGATTGACGTGGATAAAACTGAGCACCATCTACCTCAACTGCATGCTCTGTTCTTTTCGTCAAGGTTGCACAGGCCTGATCAGTTCGAAGAAAGCCATTACAAATGTGGAAGCATTCGGTCTGACTTGCGTAACTGTGTGTGAGTATTGTGGACTGCTTTTGCTTTTCTCTTGAGATTATCAGATGAATTGCATGGCCCTATTTCATACGCTTTTCTTTGAAGTGCCCGATCCAGTACTTAAATGTGAATCACCTACTTCACCACTGATAGGCTTTTTCGACGACTGTGGAGTTTTCTTCCGTTGTTATAGCCCTTTTTAGCATTTTGGTTTCGCCTATAGTTTCCTTTTCAACAGTCTAATGGAATGAACATTTCTATATCTTCAAAGAAGCACAGAAATGCGTTTTGATAGGCTTATTTGTAAGATTTTTTTCCAATGTTTTGCTACACCTTTTACCAAATGATCACAACATTATCCCTTTTCTCCTAGTCCAACATTAAAAGCAAGGGAGACAAAATATTACCACAAAGTTGAGTAGTTCAGAAATGTGTTGTTTATAATCTGGAAGGCAGCTACTTTTAGCCTATTCGGATTCTATTAAGAAATAAGACAACTAAGAGAGGACGATGCCATTGCAGTGTTTAAGCTAATTGATCTGTGGCTGTTCCAGATCTCGTGTGCTTCGTGAATACGTGTTCTGGTTGTAGATTATTTGCTTCATTGGTAGAAACACTACTTGTTGAGAGCCGATACAAGTGAAGCAATAATGGACTTCGTCATCGATAAAAATCACTATGTAACCTGAGTTGCACCTTTGAAAAACGGTTACTTTATCGTATGCCTTCCTGGAGGTAATACCTCTAGGAGATATCTGCCCGGTGGTCTCCACTTGAACAACTCATTAGAGGACTTCGAAAACGGTGAGTTTGTTGAAGGTTGATTTCTTGCTTGATCCTATTGAATCTAATTCGGGGTTTTTCTAATGGAGTAATAGACGTACATGGTCGACTGTGCTGTTCACAACCTGATGTTCCTAGGCTTTGACGAAGGAGAAACCTATCCAACGTCAGCTCTCAGAATAAATTATGTCGTAAAACCTCGTGAATGATTTAAGAAAAAGAAGAATTTCTCAGAGCGTTACTATTCAACATCCTACACCATACAAACTATAAAAGCAGTCTAACTCTCTGATTTCTCAGTTATTATTCTCCACAATCTAGAAATTCATGAATGCCTGAATTGTTACCGTTTTCTTCATTTATGAAAGTTGCATACATTGTCTTATTAGATGACGTTCGCGCAATATATAAAACATTTATTTGCACATGTTCCGGCTTAGTGGCTAGTGCTGTCCAATTTGGCTACGACGACTGATAATGGGACAAGGCGGTATTACGCCACAACCGGTTTCGCAACGTAACCATCGCAAGCAAAAACAACGACGAACATGCTGGAAAGCGTCCGAACAATGCACTATCGTCTACGACACCGCTGACAGCTAAGGTAGCAAAGTCCATTAATGCATGCACTCCTTTCGGCAATGGACGGGTCCAGTCGAGGATCAAGATGTAGGTGAAAGACCCGGAACCATACTGGTTATGGAGAGAAGTGTTTGTAGATTACTAACCGCTTATTCTTTTTTTCATGGAAGTGTACAATATGAAATATAGTCACGACGAAGGAATGAAATGATTTTCATGTGATTCAATGAAAAATCAGGATTTCTAAATTTACAACATTCACAAAATATCACTTCTACTCTCTAATTTTATAGATGGAAAGTAAAAAGTACTATTGGAAAAGTTCTGATGAGAACTGGAACAACTCAGCACGATCAAGCTGTTTTTAATTCGTATTGATAAGAGAAATGTCACTGGTGGGCCATGAAACTCAGGAGATGGAACAGAATCTGATGCTGAGAAGATAAATATATCTCACGCTTAGTAGATTCTTCATTATGAAACAACATCAAGACTCCTGAGTTCTACTTTGCTTCTGGATGAAAAACCCACGTATGAAGTTCGGTAATGCTTTTCTGTCACATAACTATGAAGGGATTTCCAACAAGAAGTTTTCTAGAGAGGACATCCGCATGGGGCTTTCTGATGTTCAAAAAAAAAAAAGGCCGAGGAATGTTGATGAAATCGAAGGCGATGGAAAAAAACAATTCTTAGCTGTGAACGACCTTGCAACTAACTTGTTTAGTTGATATAGTGAGAAGTGTAGCGAGCATTGATGGTACGCTCGCTCTGAACCTGTTCTTCTTCCGTTTGGCATGAATTCCTATTTGATTTCAGACGTATCAACGTGTTGCTTGAATTATTTGATATGTGGTAATCATTTTTACTCAACAAATGTCTCTCATAGCAAAAAGCCTAATACACTGATAACTTTCTTAACGTATCCCCCTTTCCTTTCAATGTTTGTGAGATCCAGTTGTTTACACTGCCTCACCCAGGCATGTAAGTGTTCTTGTTCGTCGAACTCTGCGTTTCACTACAGATCTAGTCGCAAGATGGCATTTTTCTCTCAATGATATCTATAAGGCTTGACAATTGCCAATGATGGCGACGTGGCGGCCACGTCACGAATTTCGCGGGGATTCAAGTAAGGAGAAAAAGGTGTAGCCGAAACACCGAGAATCCAATTTGAAGAGATATTTATTTGCGCCCTCGCGGCAGGTCATCTAATTCAACTTCCAACCAAGTAGCTCTGATGCATTACACCAATATAGTTAGCATTTCTTGCAACGAATAGAAGTGAAATTGTTGTAAGAGTTATTGGATGCAATGCAATACAGAATTCAGTTGAGTACAGTGGAATAATGGCTGGCGTTTCAGCGGTATCGCCTTCTTGAGAGCGGGGAAAAATCAGGTTGACCCGCATTTCTCTCAGTCAAATACTCCAACAAACCAGCAGAAGTACGTGATAAACAAATTTTTGTTCACACTGTAGACAGCTATGAATTTTTTTAGTTACATGAGAAGTAAACTCCTGTTGAATAAAATTAATCCAACAAAGCTTGTTAGACGGTGGAGTTCAAGAGCACCTGCATATAAGATGATTTCACGCAAAAAAAAATAATGGAATTTGCAGTTTGTGACGTAGCAGTACAAGTCTCTCATGACAGGGATCGATAGTTCCGAAAGTGCGAAGTTGATTTAGCACTGTTTCAACTGATCTATAGATAAATTTGAAATTGTAAAGCGAGGGAGAGAGTCAAAAGGCGTGACTTCTGCATACTGATGTTTAAAGAATTCTGTCCGTAATTTTGAATCATTCTCAGCCATGCTTTCGTATCGAGTGTGCATGTCCAGAGAGCTTCTTAATTTCAGTGCCTGAGTCCCATATGGTACGTATACGTACTGATAAGTTTGGGAAAAAGTTCTGAAAAAATGCTTGTAACTTTTTTGAGTGTCGGTCATTTCTTGTGTTTTTGTGCTCATTTGAAAGCCCGTCTTCTCCCGCATTGATTGGTGGAGAGTTTATCTACTTATTAATTCAAAACGGAGTTAACAAGCGAGTAAATTAGGTTGATGATGATGCACGAATGGTTAAATGCAACGGTGGCAAGTTAACGTATCAGTCTCGCTTGGGGCGAAGACACAGTTGGCAAGAGTACGGCGTACAGATGGTTCAAAAAGTTTGACGATGCTGAAGAAAGTTTGGAAGATCAGCCGCGCTTAGGTCGCCCAAAAGATTTTGATCGTCAAGGTGTGCTTGAAGCGACTGAAGAAAATCTCTCTTTGACAACTCGGTCATTCATTTATTCAACACCAGGAAATCGAAAATTTATGCTCGCAAAATCGACTTGCCGGAGTAGTGGCAGGAAGTGCTTGAAATTGAAGGAGAGTACTTTCGATATTAGTTTGGTCTTTTTCGGATGCAATAGGTGCATAGATGAATATTTTACAAGTATTTTCTCAGAACTTTTCCTGCAACCTATTAATGTTCACAATGTCGCGTCGTGCACCAGGATTTTCTATAGCACACGCGGTAATGAAAATGTGGAAAGTTATCCGGTAAATTTAGGTTTCAAGAAGACTTATCACTGCTAAGTGATAGGAAACGACAAAAGAGACTTTTATAAACTTTCTCAGTACAAAGAACGCTCATATGTTGAAAAGTCTCCGATGTTTTAACAGGAAAATCACATCTTCCCAAAAATGGACTTGTTTCCAACTGTTATATAAGTTTTGGTTACACTTGTTTCTTTTTAATTAGTCCATGTTTTGTAGTCATTCGATAGCTTTAGAAGTGCTGATTTTGATGTTGATCCTGGTTTGTGGAACGATCTTTGTATTATGTTTCACCATCCAATGAAACAAAACGTTTTGCAGTAGCAGTTCGTTTTTCCAACTTCACAGTGTATTTTTTCTAATATACAGTGAAATTTCAATTCTAAGCAAGCGTTAGCGTCATGAAAAAATTACAGTGTTACTGGAATGATTTATAAAGACGTATTAAGCCCGATTTCTCCGAAAATTTTCCCTCCATATTACGATTTGTGTGGAATACAGTCGTATTGCATAAAATGTAATCACGTTTTTTTGACTTTTTTCCAAAAAGAGGAACTTTTGAGTGACGTTGAAAGTTTGGATTTCATTAGAAAGCTACGACATTGTCACTGCAACGTGTTATGCTCGCCACGCGATCTCGCTACCTGTTGCATATAAAATCAACGTAGGACTATGGGTAAACTATAGATTTACCATTTAGGTATTTTTTACTTTATGTGCTGGCTAATCCATGCCGTAAGCGTATTCCTGCTCCGATGGTTAACAAGGGCGTAGACAAACAGCTCCTGAACATGCAGTTATTTTCTCGAAAAAATAAAGTTCCGTGAAGTTTATTGTTCCCCTATAAACGATGGTATAAGCCATTTGACGCCGTAGAGGGATTGATAATTGTTTAGTAGTTCCGAGAAAATTCTCTAAACCGGTCTTTCCCAAGGAAGTTTTGGTTGTGCTTACTTCTCTGACAATAAAGGTTACTTTGCATGAGATCTTATTTATTCTAAGTTTATCATTCTGGCTTTTCGATACAACTTCGTCAGCGCAGTCCATTTTTGACCCTGTAAAACACGGCCACGTCCCTTTTTTCAGACTTATCAGTAATCTGTTAGATGAAATCCTGACAATAGCGATACTGTACTTGGTATCTGAAAAGGCCTTCGTGATGCTCTGTGAATCAAGTTTCACATGCGGAGTCTATTATTGAGCTTATTTTTGTTATAGATTCGGGGTTTTTCCGTTTTGTGGGAATTTCTAGACTTTTCAATTAGAATTATAAAAGAATGCTATTCTAGCGATCTATGTGTTCGAGCTTTTTTTCATTCCGTCTTTCCAAATAAACCTGTTACCAAAGCTAAGCTTACGCACCTTAAGCCGAAGAGTGCAAAACGTAATCTCCTTTTCGCTATTCCAGCGCTTTGTTCAAAAACCAAACTTGGACTCAGAATCATCTAAATTTATGTTAGCAAATGACTACTGAAAGTTTATTCAAAGACCATCCATAAACCGCAACCACCGAGTGCTTTTTTGTTGCGATTATCACGACACTCCACTAGCATACCCTAGCTAATCAAAAATTGGCGCGTCAGGTGTGACATTATTTAAGCTTAGCCGCTACAGCGTTTTAAATAAGCGTTTCCATAAAACAAGTGAATCAAGTATCAAGATCGCAGAGCTATATGCTGTCGAATGATACTTCAAATCTAGTAGAAGTTCCCTGTGCAGCGAAAAGCGCATCAAAACGCGCTGAGCGTGAAACTGAACTTTATATTCGCTAAGAACGCCTCTTCAGAGGCCAAGTAAAGCATTGAATTGACGAGGCTTGAACTATCGCTTAAATACTAGAAATTTAAAAATGGAAGGAAAAGGTTCTGTTACAAAAGGATTGGTAAATGATGTACGATGGCAAAATTGAACTCCTTAAATTCAGCTCATGACCCTACTGTTTCTTAGCCGTCGGAGGTGACTGATTGCCACACGAGGTTATTCACATACCCCGTGTGTTCAATCGACAGCACAAAAAACCGGCAAGATTTTGTAATCAAAGACGCGATCTTTGTCGATAAATCTGCAGCATCAGCGCGCAGACCTTTTGAAGCATTATGTATCAATTCCAGAAACTTAAAATGAATCACAAGAGAGAAGTTGAATTCTTATAATGACCCCAGTGCATACTCCAAGTTGAATATTTTACTGAAATTGCACATTGTACTACGTGAACTTTGTGCTCCTAGACACTCTTGCGTGAAGACACAAAAGAAGCGATGAATACTCTAACGCAGCTGAACTATTCTCTTTAGTTTTTTTCCTTCATGGATGGGAAGGTCTTGACTGAGTAAATGATATGCCGATGTGATTCTTGCCAGACTATGAGGAAGGCAAAATTTTTGAAAATTTATTCATTATCAAAAAACATTGTGCTGACAACCTTTCTCATGCTTATCAAAACCGTAGATGTTTTACTGTTTCATAGCGTTTGTGTCCTTTATTCAATTGTTTTTGCCTCGTTTCAAACCTTCGTCATATATTCAAAGAGACCGGTTTCAGCTTTTTTCGAGATTTGCTATGTCACTGGCTACGTAGGTTTCGGCAATCTCGCCCACCTTATCAAAGCCACGCCCGTACCGACCACATAGGATAATAGAAAAGAGGAGACCTTGAATATTAGGACCTTTAACACTTTACTTTATTGATCCATCTTCACAGTATTTCTTTTTTTTTTCACTGATCGGATCCTAGTACTTCTAGCATCCAATTCGTTTTTCGTCTTCTTCTCGTACTGCGTAGAATACTAGTTTACCGAGTCTCCCAGCAATCGCAAGAATAGCCTGGCTGTGGCGCTCTATAAGGCATTGTTGTTGACTGCCCTACAAGTTGTGAACTGGAGTTCGGCTCCACGGGCGTCGCGACGAGCAACACATCCACTCGGCCACAAAGCCCCCAATATCGTCTGAGCTTTTTCACAGTCGATGGAGCATCATGCTCACTATGACCTGACCACTGTCTTTTATTTGACTGTTTTTGAGACCTCGTTTCTGAATATTGAGATCTTTTAATAATTTGTGGTCTTGCTTTACCGCGTCTCCTTCTGACTACTAATTAGAGTGGATGGTAAGAAGTGTGGCTCTGACGACGCGGGCTGACTGCCAAAACGTCTATAAACCACTATGATAGCAAACCTCAGAAAAAGTATAATTCAGTCTTTCTGAATATAACCGCAGAAAATCAAATTCCATCGTATCGGATCGTTAAAGAATATAGCACTCTAGAGAATTCACTTTCTCATTCCAATAATACTCGAAAACAAGACCTCTGAAAAGTCTTCTATTTTTTCGTCACATCGGCCCCCGTCCTCGTGAACAACTCAAATAAATCATAACATTTTGTTAGAACAGGACTATTCATTGAACTGGTCACAATGAAGTCCATACATGCTTAAATCAGCTTCAACCAAACGAATAAAAAAGTTGACATATCAGGTTCAGATTGAGCTGTTATCGAGTGCATATTTAAGATCTGGCGCCGCCTTCTATAATCTTCACGGTATAAATGGATCTATACCAGTAGGGATATAGATGTTAGTTGATTCTGCATATCATAATCAGAAAGAATGAACTTTCTTCGTCAGCAATAATTCTTTTCTAATTTGGTAGAACCGTTATTCGTTGAATAAATCCCAACTCCGTATAGATTCTATGCATAGTATTTTTATGCTCTTCTTGAGAGCTATAAAACACGCTCATAAGAGCGTTGTGGGATTAGCGCACGATACGGAAAGTAGCTACTCGCAATAAATGCCATTAACTGGTTTTCGTGTAGATGTGTGACAAGTTGTTACGACTAACATCCGGTACGAGCCCAGTCGCGGTCTATTGGTGAACTTGACTGCGCCATGTAACAACTACAGAAAGGGTTCACAGTGGTTTTTTTTTACATAAACTGCTAGAAAATATTATTTATTATCTTATTAGAAGAGAGATTAGTTTATCTTACGACTGTATATGCGCCATCGTTTGGATACTCCGAGTAGTCGCAAAAAAAAAAAACCATTTGAAAAAACTAGAGGAAAATGACCTAAAAGTGTTGACGAAGTTTTTGGAAATGTTCGTCGTTTACATTGCTACCACCTTATCGTTCTATTCGTTTTTTTTTTACTAAATAAAAAGTAACAATAAAGCGTTTCGGCTTGTCGCCAGAATTTGAACGTGAGAGGCAGATTCGCCTTCAGGCGTAACTCTGAGGTAGCCATATACCTCTTGATTTCATGTCTCAAACATTGAGATACTGCGATTGTCTGCTGATTTCTTCATTTTTAGCTTTTCCAAAACCGTTTGGTGAAAAGACTATCTATTATAGATGGCATCCATAAATTAGCGCATGTTGTTTTGCAATAAGTCATTTGATTCGAAAAGACGTTGATTCTAATTGTACGAGGCCTTTTAAAGATTTGTCAACATGATCTCTGTAAACATGCACTGTTTACAATGCAAATATCGCTGAAGATTTTGCGAGATGACTACTCAGATACGCTTTTCGTGGTTACTGCTTTTGTCACAAAAAACCGTTTAGCAGTATTTTTGCTTTAGATAAAATCCCGCTCTATCGGGTTTATCATGGAGCCATTAGAATCACGAAGGATAAAGGATAGAAAGGGTTTGGACTTGATCAATTTCTGAGGTATGTGCCCCCGCATCTGACTCTTAAGGCATCGTTAGAAGGTGATTGTATGCATATCGAACCTCACAGTACTCGAAGTGGTCCACCAATGTATCGAATCAGTACTGTTCGCCTCCCAGAGTAGTTCGAAACCAATTCACCTACTGCGGAGAGTTGAAAGGCTCAGTGAGTCTTGTGCTTGAAATCATCGACCACATGTGTTGCAAAGCACCTTTAGCCATTGCGCCGCACACTTCTGCCGAAACGTCGTCACAATAAGTGCTCCATAACATCCTCATATCAGCTTAGTCATCTACTCATTCGAAAAACATCTAAAAACATATTAAAGAAATCTAACAACATCGGAAATCCGTTGTAAAAGTATTAAAGTACAAAGTGCAGTTTACAAAGAGATACATGGAGGTGTGCAGATTGATATAAATACAGATACTGATACAATACGATACAATACATACAATACAATAATACGATACAATACAATACAAATACGATACAATACAATGATACAAATATTTTACAGAGTCTACCAACTTTTTCCAAATGGCAGGTCATTAGTCGCACAGAGCAATTCACAAGCGGCGCGCGTTTTCCGTTATTTGACTGAAGTTGTTCCTTTGTCTCAAAAAGAGACTTTAGAGTTTCTTCTGTATTCTTCTTGTTTTGTATGACTCTAATATTCCATGACTTTGTCAAAATGCTCAAAGGGGTCAAATGCAAATCGTCAATTTTTTTCGTTCTTAGAGCGCTCTTTAGAAAATTCTAGAACCGATTTCATTCTCAGAATCGTCGAGATGTGAGCTATTGAATGACTATCAAAAAACCCATCAAAAAATTATTTATAGGCTTTAGTCGAAAAAACAAAACAAACCAAGTGTGAAGCATAATACTATTTTCGTTGCTGCAATGCAATAGGAAAATCATTTCAAAAGCCGAACACATCACTGAGATTGTCAGAATCTAGATCTACAACGAGGTGATGTGGAAACGAGGAAAACAGTTTTTTCCCAGCGAAAAGGGCTTGCAAGAAATTGTGTGTCTCTTCGTTACATACCGAAAGAGTCAATTTTTGTCCAGGATTAGCATTGTACACCATAGCAGTCCGAAGTAAATTCCGAAAACTGCAGTATATTTAATCATGCGCAACTTCTCGCCAATACAGTTTCGAAGTCAGTAAAATTCAATCTGAGATGTAGGACGTGTTCAGAGCATTTTGTGAATTAATCAAAATCAAGAAATTTTTATCACTTTGGTTTATGAATCTGCAAAGTAAAGTTCCCGCTGTAGCATTTCCTGCTATAAAAATTATCATCTTCAAACTCTTTTGAAAACCTCTCAATTTTTTTTGCAGACCTCGCTCAAGTCTGATAATTATATATCATTTTTGAGCCGTTTCTGAGGTCTGAGTGCAATACAGGCTCAATACATTTTATATCATTATTAGACTATTATTGTTTTTGAGCGCATTTCATGAAAAGCAGTCGAATGGAGAGGTATGACTCTCTTCAGCGACCAAAAGCTCTGCTTGTGGTTACTGCAATGTCAGATGATTTTATAACCTGATTTGCAATGATTTATCACGCAGCGTCGATTCCTTCATAGAGTAAAGCCTCCAGGGATCGGTTGCACCGAGGGGTTGTACTACTGAAGAGGTCTGAGGACGAAGCAAGCGCCTGTCTAGCACTTAAACCTCACAAACGATTCGAGACATGTTCAATCACATGGATCTATGGAAACCATCATATAAAATTTTGTATATGAAAAGTACATAAACAAATAGCGTTTTTAACGTACTCAAAAAAGAGTTCACATATCTTCTTTACTTTTACTATTATTACAGCAAAAAAGGGAGTCATATGTGTACAATCAATAGAGCTCCAATTACCTAATAACCTAAATACAGTAAGTATAAGTGCAGCATTGTATAATAGAACGCCAACGATCTCTTTTGGCAAAAAAATTAATCGCAAAAAAGAACTGAACTCTGCAGAACTTCTTCAATGCAGCACACTATAGAAGAAATTCAGTACCGCAGACTTTACTTTTCTGTAACAAATTCTTCAAAAACGTGTAAAAAGGTCTGAAGAGTGTACTAAGAAGCAAGCAGTTAAAGGGGCTGACTAGGAGGCTGATGCCCAAAATTTAATATTCTTCAACTCGTTACCGCTTTTGTAGTATCAATAGATATATGAGCAATGAGACTGAAAGTTGACGATTTCTAAACGAAGAAGAGCATTTGTCACAAACCTGATTTTTTTTATCTAGAGGCAGCCATTTCGTGGTTCGGAAACCTCACATGGTTTGACTGTTTTTATCATGACGAACTCCATGTATCGCATAGAAATAGCGCCGAAAAAGGTAAAGCAAGAAGACGTAAAAAGTGAAATAAAGAAGTTGTAGGCGAGGAATATTTTACTTCGTCAAACACAGAACCTTCTGCACTAAGTGTATCTAGTCAGTATTTGGAATTTTGAACGAATTTTGCCATTTTTGAAGTTGGTGCGAGGTCGGCATATCCTCTCCAAAGTCGATGATTGACATCGCGACAACTTCGCTTTCTTCAGAGCCGTTTTGTAAGGTCATAAGCCTGAGAAAGGTCTAAGTTTCATCCTCGCGCAAACCGCAAATAAAAGTCTGTAAAATATTCTTCATTCTGCTTGCAGACGTTCAATAAAAATCGGTCTTTCGGCTCATTACTAATTGAAGTTTTCCAGTCTCGTCATAAGTGAGTTTTGGATCTTTGTACAGCACGAAACCATCGACGCTCTTCGATTCAAAGCTTAAGTGCCATTAACGTGAGGTGACGGTAAATTTTATGTCAATCATTAAATTATGAGTCATTTAGCAATGTATAAGCAAGAGCTCTAGAAACAATACACTTTGCTACCTTTGGACCTTCACGACGCACACTCAAATCGTGCTATCTATCCCAGGCTTTGTGCTCTAAGCAGATCGTTCTCCACTTTCATTAGCCATCTCCGTGACATTTTGAGCTACAAAGAAGAAAAATATTTATTCAACGTTGATTAGCAGGCTTTTTCTCCTAGTTATTGATTGCCGAAAAATAAAGCGGCTATAGAAGGCAAATACACTGCGTAATAGAGATTTTTATGATATCTCAACAGAGAATTCGTGAAGCTCTAAATGGAGATGACGCTTAATTTCAGGGCGAACACTCCTCCTTTAATCTAGATCGGACCGAAGTTCGTCGCCTTTTTCTAGAGGAACCGTAGCACTCCGCAGTACTCAGTACCATTAAGAAATGCTGAGGTTTCGTCAATGCATGATCACTACTGAAAAAAGATACATTAAAGGGCAAATATAATTTAGTGAAGTTTTCCGCAATGTTTCCAGCCACGTTAATGTTGACAATATCTTTTTTCGCTTTTTCAATAACTGTTTTTTCCATTATCGATCCAATTATATAATCCTTCCTTATCACAATGTGTGTTAGTGTGTATGTATGCATGTGTATGTATGTATGTATGTACGTATTTATGTATGTATCTATGTATGCATGAATGAATGAATATATGTATTTTTGTATGTACGTATGTATGCATGTATGTATGTATGTATACACATATGTTATATGTATGTATCCATGCATGTGTGTGTTTTTATGTATGTATGTATGTATGTATGTATATACAAGGGCATATATGTATGTGTCCATGTATGTATGTATGTATGTAGGTAGGTATGTATGTATGTGTATATATGTGTGTGTTCACAAAAAAATCAAATCTAAAGTGTATAAAAGACGAACAAAAACGTAAACGACACGTGCCCGAATTTCATTTAACACACAGAAAACTTCACTTCAGCCAAGCTTTGCTGGTATAGATGCAGCAATATGCAAAATCAAATTCATGCAGGTGCGCAATAAACGTCTTTGTCAGCTGGCTCTCCTTAATGACAAATCGATTTATTCATGTCACAGCTATCTCACACTGGAGATGAAATGTACTTCTCAAGTGCATTGCCAAGACTTTCATCTCGTGCAATCCACGTAAATCCTGTGATGCTTGGTTCAAGTGCTCCCAACACTGAAGTGTGTAATTAGTTAGTACCAGAAACATCAAAGAGACGTATGCCCTCAAATCCTCCAGTTTCTTGAGGTTTCTGAGTGGGGATTTAGTGTTGGTAAGAAAGGTAATTCTTTGAACTTCTACGCCTCAGCTGGTCACTGGATAACAACCAGAAAGGCAGAGAATATCCGTTTAGCTCAGAAATTTTTATAAAAAATTAAGACGCCACGGATGTTAAAAGTTGCCTTTCATGCTGTGTGTACTTCCGCGACCTCGTTCGAGAAGTTTTGAGTTCTCAGTAAAAATTGCCAAACATCTGATAGCAAGCATTTCTTGCCACAAATAGCTGCTTTTATTTATGAAAATAATGGTCGACTTTTACAGGCAAGCTCGATGTAACGCTGATAGCATTGCAGTACGGAGTGCAAATTCTGCTTCTCACAGCATTCTCTTGACTCATCTTAGGTGACACCAATGGAACATGCCTGAAAATGTGCAACAAGAACAACCAAAAACTCAAAGTCGTTGATGCCAACATTATCTTCAGCGCATAATTCGCAACCTTGACGGAACAGGGAGGATTATATACAGGAAAAAGGAACTAAAAAGGTAGAATGAATCATACCCTTACTTCTACCAGTTATAAGGAGCTCGACAGTAGTCACTGCAATGTCGGGGATTCTGTCACCCGACGTGTGGTGACTGAAATGATTCAGCGTCGATTTCTTCAAAAGCGGGGGTATATACCGTGCGAAGGGTCTATTGAATTGAAAGACACCGTGCTATTGATGAACCAATGGAAGCGAAACAGGCTTGTTTATCGCATATGAGACATATCAAACCTCATAAAAGGCTCAAAATATGTTTTCAGAAATAAAAAGGCTTTGGTCCATTGGCACAATACGTGGCAACCACTCTCCATATGTTTTCAGAAATAAAAAGGCTTTGGTCCATTGCACAATACGTGGCAACCCTACGTCATGCTCAACAACGGACATTAAACTTTATGCACTTTTATTACGGTTTCAGATAATTACCTTTATGCGTTTATCTGTGTCCGATATTTAGGTCCATTTGGAACAGAGCCTCCAATGTTTCTTTAGCTGTTAATGAAAACAGCCATATCTAGATGTAAAAGAACGACTCCTACGCAACTTCAACAACTTTTTTTGTGAAAAACACTACTCAGGTTTAAAAAAAAGAGGGTTATCCATAGAATAACGGTAATCCTGGATAGAACTCACATGGAATTAAATGACGCACTCAAGTACTGTGTCTGTTGAAACACATAAATTTTTGATAAACGTTTTATTTATGTTCAAGGATGTGAATATCCATGTTTCAGAGAGAAGCTAGTTTAAGACACATAACACGGACACTGAAGCAAATGAGATGCTAGTGGATCTTAACGTCCAGGCAAAACCTATGGTAAAAGACCAGGCCTACCAATGAAAGCCATCTTGAAGATATATTGCATAAATGATCTCTACTGCGAGCTACTTCTAGCTTGTAAACCATTGGTCAAATTTCTTTATTGCTGAAGTACTCCCTACAAAAACAATAAACATGCCCACTATTCAACCAAGCGGTCTCTTATTCTCGTATAAAATGGGGAAAGATTTGAGCTCTCTTCCATCATCATAAGTCTACCGAGATGTGCTGAATGGGAAGTGATGTGGAACACCATTTTGATAAGCGGACTGGTTGCGCAATTATATCAAAAATCAACAATTGGTTTTGCGCATTACGATTTTCGCCCTCTACTAAGACACCTATGAGATTAGCCTTGTTTCGAGTAAGTGAAAATAACGGAGGAGACAAGAAAGTTTACGACACTTCCGTCAAAGTCCCACGGTTCCGTAAAGGCCCTCACACATATTCAAGCCGCAGCTCAACTCCCATCGAGAGGTAAACTTGCCTGTGGGTAATTACCTCTGGAAATGTAACTAACATGTTGTTGATACAGCTATCACACCAATAAGCTTTGTGTCACTGCTTGCAAGAAGATGGTGAACACTGCTATGCATTGAACATCTGAACTTTAGAGTCCATAGTAAATCACAGGTCACATACAAAGGTACTGCTTACAGATCCCTCAAACAAAGACCGTGTCAGAATTTTTTTAATGGCCGAGTGTAAGGAACGTTTCAATATTCTGATAAAATGCTTACAAACTGTTTTATATATAGGAAGTACGTAAATCACTTGGAACCTTGGACGACCCATTTTCACTGGCAGAGTGGGCTCCAGCATAGTTTTCATTCGTTTCCGTTTCGCTCATCTGTCGTCAATGGTGGAGATCTGCTGCGGGCATGGTGACGTACACGAAGTCCATTCCGTGAATCCTGACTCGTTACCAGTTGCGGATGAAGATGGTTGACGCTAACCACAAACACGTCCGCCCATCGTTTGAGTGATCTTTCAAGAGGGCGCCTGCATCTCATGGAGTCCACTCCACTGTTCTTTTCGCCCATTTGTCACCTGCCGTTCTTATTAAATGACCGGCTCATCCATGTTCCGCTATAGATGTGTATATTTCTGGATTATGAAGAGGAGACGGTTTTTGAACATCGGAGCTGCGCAAATCGGCTAGACGTTGAGAGCGGGGTTGATTTTCAGAATACTTTGCTCAAGCACCCTATGAATGGTCCACAGACTTCTTGATGTGGTTGTAGTATCAACCCACGTCTCTGCTGAGTGACAAGAGCTGGGACGACTGTCGAAACAAAAAGGTGAGCACGGGTTTGGGGTCCGCTATCTGGAAGTACGTATACTGCAAAGATTTTCCTCGCAACGCCACCTCTTCTGCGTTTCAATGATACTTAAATGGTCATCTGTATCATCTATATCACATAGCCCAGTAAACTTCTACTTAATAGTTTCCGGGCGTCAAATGCACGTTGGAGTCACCGTGAATCTTGTACAGGAACCTTTACTCTTGCTGCTAAGGTAGTGAGATCACCACATATTTATCGTGATGTCTTCAGTGATGCAGGAAACCTCGATTTTAAAAGAATTAGAAATCTGAAGTATTCTTATCGATGCGGTGGACTTAGTTTTTACGCATCGCTCTAATGAATAATGCAAACGAAATTTTTTTTTTTTCTCCTGATATTCCAGTAGTATAATCTAAGCGGATATATACCCTTACAAAGGATTGACTCGAACAAAAGGCACCGTCCTACTGATGAAGCTGAAGGGCTAAAACACGTGTATAGCACTATATAAGTGCCATATCAAACCTCATAAAAGGCTTAAAATATGTTATGAGATTATATTGTTTTGAGCGACGTCTCAAAAAGGTGTCGAATAGAAGATCTAAATTTTTTGCTAGTAAGGTGTAAAAAACATAATTTTCGTTAATAAGAGAGAGATTGTTCTAAAAGTTTAAATATGAAGAACATTGAAGTGAATATGATGCGTAAGGTGCTTTTCGTTTGCCTTATGGTTGAGAGCACTTGAAACTAACAGCGAGTTGCTATGTGATAACATTATTACAAATATTATCTTTTTTGTGTCTAGTAAGAAGCAAGGTGGGCTATGGCCGAATGGTTGTGATGCTCGTAGCGGCGCGGCGCCGCGCGGAGTTAATCATCACCTCCCAGCACTTTCCGCCAGTCAACATCGAACGCCCACTGGAACGCCACAACTAGACTATCCTCGAGGTTGCAAGAAAACCTGCTCAGCCCGTATCCTACGACGCTTGTAGAAGAACATGAGAAACCAATAGAATATTAGAAGTACTCGTACCCTCACAGTAAAAAGATCTATGAGATAAATCAAATTGAAAAAATAAAAAGAGCAAAAGCCATAAAAATTAAAACATGAGTCATTAATCAATTTCTGAGGCTTTTTGAATAGTATTTGATTCAAGAGGAAAGATTCAATGAAATGGAGGAACAAGAAAGGATACAGAGGAGTATTTCGCCATAGTTTATGAACATAGCCGCGTACAAATCCGTTATTGGAAAGGTTGTTTGAAGAAACCTTTTTCGCTGGATGAAGACTTTTCTTGGACTATTAATACCCATTCGGAAGTACAATCAGTGTAAATCCAAAAATGAATTTGTCTCTCAGAAAGGCCTTCCTCGAACGGCGTAACAATGGAAATAAAATTTCGTTTTAAACGCGACGTGAGCTATCGTGTTTATAATTCGCTGGATGGATCTCTTCTCTCGAACAATCACTATCCATTGAATAACATAAATCTCAGCAACTTCAGAACTCTACTTGCTTTCATAGAAGGTCCCCTTACAGCGCTGTAGCGGAAAAAATGGAATTATTTTCACACAGACGCAATTTTCATAGGACAAAGATTATTCGACGCAATTTTAGCAATCATTCCACAGAGTTGTTTAGCCGACTCCGAGAGTTCGCTTGCTTTCTTAAAATACGTTCTACTGCTCTGTTGCAGAGCACATTACTGAACTTCGAATTAGTCGTGCTTGTTTGTCGGCCTGGATGTCTGGTGGCTCCGCATCGATAATGTCGCGATTCATGTGTGGAATGTGATTCCTGCTATAGAATATAAGATTTCTCGCCGCTTTGAAAAAAATTCCGGATTGAATTCTTTCGATTGTGATACTGAAAAACTCCTCTACACATTCGTATGCTTTTCATTCTTCTAGCGACTTATAAGCATGATAATAAAATAGAGCGCGGCACACGTGAAGCATAATTTTATCTTGAATGCTATAACACTATAGAAAGGCCTTTCTGAAAAACAAGTGCATTCATAATGATTTGAGCTCTCGATTGATTACCAATAGTCTAATGGAAATTATTTAACCAGTGAAAAAAATCCTCTCAAAAAGTCCTTTCCGGCAATGAAAGTCGTATCCATAACCGTTTCCATTGCGGTTTATCTGGTTTTTTCATATCTCGACTATGAAATAGGTGAAAGCGAAAATTACGACTCGGAAACTAGGGAATTTTCACAATTTTCTTCATAAGTGGAGCTCAGAAGAAATGAATTCAATCACTCCGACTGTTCTCTTCCGGAAAAAATAGCAAGAGAATAACGAAAAGTTTCCGTAGTCATTCGAATCGTTCGTTCTAATGTCGTCATTATAAATCTAACCACGGATTATTGTAACGATCCTGCAATATGCCTTCGGTAGAGCAACTAGCAGCGCCGGCTCTAAATATCCATTTCGAGATCTCAGAGGTCTATTTCTGGGTTAATGCCTGTAGCTAAGCGCTAAACCCTCGCCGACTGCCTTCACTGGCCTACTTTGACGCCACAATACCCAGCTCTCCGAGCTGAGTCGTTCGCACTCGTGGGAAATTCGCATTCAAGTTCATTTACACAGTCGCCCGAATACAACCGTCTAATCTATAGTACTATGGTGTCGTCTAATCTCTACTACTATGATTTATCTTTTTATTGGAGCAACGACTTGAAATCTAGAAGAGTAGTTGGTATTGTGCTCTGAAAGCATTTTTACAAGTGCTCTTAGATGAAGTGAACTTACTTGTGTTTGTGAGAATATTCTGTCGATGTTAGACATTTTCTCAGGATTAAGATCAAAGATACTCTATTTTTGCAATGAGCAAATACGAAGTCGTTATTTCTTATTTATTTCACACTATAGCGACGCTTCGGCGGTTCCGTCTCCCTTAGAACCTGGTGGCACCGCGCTGAACAAATTCTTGTCAGCCTTGTATAACCATAAAATGAAACTCTTTCCTAAAAAAGAGGCGCAATTTCTTTTGCTATTATGCAGGCACTTCGATGGCCAGGTTGCAGTCAAATTACATGATCTCTCTGGGATATGACGAAGGTGAAATCAGCTAAAGCGTCTACTTTTGTATATAAATTGTGTAACAACAAATAGCATATGCTTACTCATCAGGAAAAATTATAATCATTGGTCGTGCTGGGATTAATGGAAAGTTGATTGTGGGTGAAAATCAGGAGAGAATATTTCGCGCCAGACAAGCTGTTAAAGCTGTGAAAATTCCTTGATGTTGATTTTTCTAGACGTAGTAATTTGAGTAGTAAGTTTTTCTTTGACATTTATTTCAAAAGTTTTCACATGACTTTTTTCATTTGACATGATTTTTTTTTATCTGAAGCATTTTTTTTTTTCAATGTAGCACAGCCTTGTTGTGAGTCTGTGAGAATGTTTAGAGCCTTTTCGAGGTTGGTACGTCAGTGGCATACGTACGTTTCGACGGTATTGTCCGCTCCATTAATGCCACACGCCCCACACTGAACCCTACTTTACAGCAGCGATGGGGAAACGTTATGGTGATAACACGTGATATTTGTTATCACCACTTTTTCAGTTAATAGATTACTGGTAGTGATTATGGAGAATCCTTCCAATCAGCTGTTTTTGAACCTCGCTGTAAACATACAATATAGTCTGTAAGAGAGCGCATGTGGCGCACTGATTAGAGGTGCTCTGCGTTGCACATGAGGTCAATGGTTCGATCTCGCGCTCATGGCTCACCAAGCCGTCCATCCCTCCGGGGTCGGTAAATTGGTGTCAGACAGGTCTCAGACTTGTCTGGGAGGATAAGGAGCATTGACTTGGTTCAGCGGTAGGCCCACCGCGAGTTATTGTAAAGGCCAGATATGCATTAAATCGCCTCAAACAAAGTTAAAAATTGAAGGTGAATGCATGGTGCATCCCTCAGAAATTGATCAACGCCAAGAGCCTTGTCCTTTATCCTTTTCTGGTCTGTGAAGATGTTGTTACCGTGAGTGTTTACTGCACAGGTACCGTATACCACTACAGGGTTGTTCATGAGTTGAGTAATACTCTTGTGGCACACTTTCTAGTGCTAAAGCAACAACGAATTCACACTGGTCGAGTGACGCGCTCAAAAAAAAAAAACTCATGTCATTTTTCTCCATGTATCAAATCGGACACGATGCAACGGAAACAGCTCAGAAGTTGACCCACAGTGGCCAAGACGCGAACAAGAGAGAAATGGCCCGGAAATTTTTTGTGCTAGATATGAACGAATGAGGACACTAATGCCTGTTACGAGTTGTCTGAGGGGGAATCGAAAGTTTTCATCACGGAACCGCTCGAGGAATCGCAGACGAAATCAACATTCACAGTCCAATAATCGCTCAGCAATTGACTAACAATAGAAAGATGAAATTGAATAATCTGGATGCAGTATTTGTATTGATACTATCTATTATCTTGTTTGTCGAATTGAATTTCATATAGTTAAATAATTGGTGTAATTGAATGAAGGTACTGAGGTCATCGCTAACACGTCTGCATTACAGCCTTTCATTGCAACAAAAAAAAAAAACGAAACCGTTCTCAGCTACATTGAAATATGTTACGAATATTGCATCCCCACCCCCGTACACCAACAAATGGTATCCTACGGAGGAATGAGTTAATACGAAGAGGGTCTGAAGCGCTAAACATCTCTTATGAACTGACTTCGCTTCAGAAGGTGGTTGCAATGGATTCCCTATTTTCGACAGATGGTGTAATGAATACGAAATTCATCAAGCATGGTTAAACGAGCGTAATTGGGGAGCTACATGAAGAGCGTGATGAAATCCTGCTAAGACTGTCGCGTATGCCCAAACGTGACCGTCAGAAAATGCAATCTATCCAGGATACGTCGTCCTATTAGCGACGATTGGAACGAATGAGGCTACGAGATTCAGTCTTATTCACCACTCTCGTTGAAACCTTTACTCAACACGTCATCACCTTGCAAGCACATTGAGGACTACATCTACAGAAAATTCACCTCATCGACTAACCTGCCTCTGAGGTCCCTTTCGAAGGATTTGTCTATTGAAACCTCAGAACTTTTGCTTAAACATGGATTTCCTCGAATTCAAACTGACCAGATGACGTTTGCGGACAGCCATCAATTCTCAAGGTTCAGTACAAAATCGATCGTTGGTCCATACTCAACTCAACCATTTTTTACGATTGTTTTGAAGTGATAGTACTGGAACTAGACCCATTTTAAATGAGGTGTAGTGATGTTCGAAAGCGATATTTTTTGTCTACCTTGTTTTTTTTTTTTGAATTTCTGCTACAGTTTGATTCGCCTTGTGACTCTGATTATGATGAGCACAGCGGTCTATTTTCTCTCTGCAATTAAGATTTCAAAGACTTTGGTGCACGTTTTCCCACTTGTTTTCTCCAAGGACGTTTGACTAATTAAGTGAGAGTCCGTTCCGAAGAAACTTTCTCTGAATAAGATCGTATCATTCTTGGATTACTTACAGCGAGTTTAGCCTCTTGTGAGATGACATTCCAGCGCTAATCAAACTCAAGCCAAGTTTCTGTCGTTAGTGCTTGAGTGTCTTTTCTTTCGGGCGAAAATAACACTGTGACCTAGAATTTCCTCGTCATTCTGTGCTGTGCGTGGATTTTGAGCCATGAGTTAAAGGCCCGTCACTCGTATGCATCAATCATGCGCAAAATTGCCGACTGACCAGTGACATCTCAGTTATGGATGTACTTTACCGCTCATCATATGTTCTATTTCTTACCGACATCTGACGTTTGCATTGCATTCGTCATAATTGGCGACCGCATTTGTCGTTTCATCCTCACTTTCGCTATCATCCCGACCGTTATGCCATTTCCAAGACGTGTCAAGACTGCCGACAAACTCAATTCATGCACTTTCAACTCAGAACTCTTCTTTTCAGTTCTACTTCTTTTCGTAGATCTGTTCACTCATTGAGTGACCGATAAGACCATTAGAAATGGATAAAAAAGTTGCAGTGTTGAAAAACATGGTTGAAATTGGCAGTACATTCATTCGTTTTACCGGCTCGCCACTTTTGCGCATTTCCGTATGGATTCATTAGCAAATGTGTGCCACGATAAAGATATGCTTTAACTTGATTGTAAGCAGCATAAATCAAAGGAGCAGCAATGAACAATAAATCTTGGCTAGTAAGCACCAAACAATCTGTATCGCTCTGATCGTTTTCTCCCTATGGCGTCCATCACTATTCTCTTAAGTCTTTTCTATCTACTTTTCTGCTTCTATTTTATTCTTGTTCTTCCCTAAAGCAATAAATGAACCGTTGGTCACGCCCACATCTCAGTTTTTTCTTATGGTTCTACCACTTTTCCTTATTCACACTCCGATGCACTGTTCCGAAGTCGTATTGATGATGTGTCCGGATTGTGCTCTATTTCCGCCGTCCATTTTCGCTTTTTCGTCGCTCTAAGGCGATAAAATGTCGATTTATAGATAGACTTGCTTTGCCTGCACATTCCGTATGTGCTTGCAGATGTTGCTCGGGTAGTGGCACTACACTTCCTGTGTTTTGTCACTACGAAGCGAGCAGCCGTCATTGAGAAGGCAAACGTACTCGAGTCATCAGCAGGTATGATTCTGTTCGGTACCACCAACTTTCTACTTGCATGAAACAATTGTCGTATTTTCCATTGAAAAGGTCATTAATGACAGATTCTGAATAATAACTATCTCTAATCTAAAAAATCTCGTTTGTACTTTGAAGCGTGGGTATCAGGTTCAAGTAGCGGTCGAATTTTTGCGTACCACTCGATATTTCAGATGTATATTTTTCGAACTTCATTTTGAACCTGGGTGGAATTTTTTTACTCCCATTGTAAGTGTCTTCAGTGCATTCAAGAGACGCTGCTCCTGTATCACCTGTGCCACATTCGATGGTCATCCGTGGGTCATCGACTAACTCGACCCTATGGCGCAAATCCCATTTATCTCTGTCGCGTGCCATGATTATTCATCTGCTTTTGCCCTTCAACAAAGGATATAGCTTCATAATTTCTCTGTGTGATTTGTGAATAATTCTCACCAATGACTAAAAAGTCTTAACTTGTGCCTTTGATATTGCCTTGAATCAAATCTCAATGGATCTTGTTCGATAGTCGCCTTTGAGAAGCGTTAAGTTTTTCGCCGACGTGGCTTTCCAAACCTACGGCGTTTCACTCAGCATAGGTGAGAGCTTCAAAATATGCTACTTACTTGCATGGCGTGAGTCAAATTAAGTAGTGTCGGAGATACCATCCCGTTCGTAAGAGAAGAGATTTATAAAGTCAAAAAACGATAGATTTCGTCGACTGCCAATCTTTGTGTTCATTACGTCGATCTAGATTTTGTAACTATTTCGAGGCTCTCGTATTATTCTGCTCAGCTTCAGAGCAAAGACATCTGCTATATCGATTATTTGACAAATACATAAGTTGGAGCATGAACTGGAGATATAAAGTATAAGCCAGTGTTAAGCGACAGTACTTTATGTTATATGGCTTCCCTTCTTGTGCAATACCACTGCCTGAGTAGCTGCCGAGTGATTTTGAGGTTGACGTACTGATGCAAAGCATGTGAGAAGTTGAGCAGGTATTCAGAGGGAAATCTGTTAGATGACTGGGTATAGTGCTGTTTGAACTGGTGCTCATGAGCTCTTCACCAGCGAGTATCAATCACACTTTGAAAACGGAAACCGTTCGGATGATATATCTATCCAGTCTAAGTCGATAAGAAAACAGGCATACATTACTGGCAGTAGATCAAAATGGACTCATAAATGGATCTATTCACGATTCCAGTATCAGCAGAACTGCTTATACAAGGCATATGATAAGTTACAAATTCCCTATCTTGTAATCACATTGCATTATAGCAAAAGTCGAGAAAGTAGGTGAGCTCTTCAGACAACAGCATAAGAAAACGATAATTTTGATGTTAAAAAATTACTGTTCTTCTTCTTTTCTTACAAGCTCTTGTTTTGATCTTGATAGAATCACAAGAAAACCGAGATACAAGTAAAACTTGAAACCTGGTTCTCTTCTCGTTCTCTAGCAATCCTGTGACTATCTTTCACAGCATAACCTACCGTTGAGATAAAGAATAGGCAGAAAGTTATCAAGCGTGATGTCAGGGCTTCATGTTAGCTATGGTTTACGCCGATTTGTGTTTCTAGATCAATTTCGTTGAAGGATGATCACTGAAAGCCATCTCATACGTTGAAACTTATCTGAGAAAAAGGCGGAGTAGGGCCTTTGTAGTGTCATGCCAACGCAATGCCCCGATTAAGGTATCAAGGTACACGGCGATTGCAACCACTCCCCAACTTTCAGCTGCGACTTGGCATTCTTGTGGTCATTCTTCACATCGTAACCTATCTCAAAAATGATTTCTAAATGGGAAATGAGAGTTGAAAAATGTCTTAATGCAATCATACATCGTTTGTTGATCAAACCAGTAACACAAAATTGATTAAAAAAAGAAATTTACTCGGCGAACGTTTCGACACGTTTCTCCTTCTTCCGAGCCACTACGATTCGAGTCAACGAGGATTACAGTCTTTCGTCTTCGTTGTAATCTTCGTCTTCGTAGTCGATCGAATTGAATCCTTTTCCTTGGACACCGCTTAAATGAGAAGCGTCACTTGGAGGCACCTTCGAATACAGAGCAATTGTTGATGATAATGATTACTCGTTCACTCTACTCTAAATTTTCACCAGAGCATCCATCCCGAAGGAGTTTATCCAGCCATATTGCTCTCCATCAAGATACTTACATTTCCAACGTCCTTCAAAGCTGATAATTCATTATCAGTGTTTTTGATCATCATAATGAACTACAATTACTTTATGCTTTTACATAGATCCATCGTGTATTCTTAGTAATGAGTGGGCGAAAAGTTGTGAGAAATTGCTTGTAACTTTTTTGGATGTCAGCCCTTTTTGTATTTTTCGCCTCATTTGAAAACCCGTCTTCTCCCGCGTTGATTGGTATGTAATATATCTACCTATTTCAAGATGAAGTTATCAAGCGAGCAAATTAGGTTTTTGATGATGCACAAATGGCTGTTGGGTTCAAATGCAACGGTGGCAAGTGAACGGATCACTCTTGCTTGGGGCGAAGACACGGTTGGCAAAACTACGGTGTACAGGTGGTCTAAAAAGTTTAACGAAGGTGGCAAAAGTTTGGAAGATCAGCCGCGTTCAGGTCGTCCAAAAGAATTTGATCGTCAAGCTGTCCTTGAAGCGATCGAGGAAAATCCCTCTTCGACAACTCGGTCATTCTTTTCTCCAACAGCAAGAAATCGGAATTTTATGCCAATGGTATCGATCTTCTGCCGGCGAAGTGGCAGGAAGTGCTTGAAGTTGAAAGGGAGTACTTTGACTGTTAGTTTTGTCCTTGTTCGGATATAATAGGTGCTTAAATAAATGTTTTACAGGCATTTTCTTAGAAGTTTTTCCCCAACTTATTACGTTCTTAGATAAATCTTGGTGTTGAAATCTCAGTAGTGAAATTTTAGTGAGCACAATTGCCCGCAAAACTTCTTCAAATACAAATACAATGATTTGACTTCTTTTTTGCCATGGCCTGATGTTAAACGACGGGAGTTATTATAGCTGATATTGCCATGATTATCGAACCGTGAATGTTCGAATCGATCTGCTTATTGTCCATGGGACTCAATGCTCATGGTCGAAACCATTTTAAAAAACTTTTCTTCCGCATCATCAACGGCATTTAATGTGTCGTGACTCCTCATAACGGTGGCGACAGTCGTATTTTATCTTCTCATTCTGCATGATACGCCTTTTGATGGAGAATTTAGTTGTGCAAATTTTCATAGAGTCCACGATATTTTGAAAAGCTGTGATCGGCTCCGTAATTTTCGCAGTACTTGTATTAACCAATGCTGCTGCATCAAAGCTCCTTCTTGGAGGTCATTTTACAATTCTATGTTTGACGATGGATACGTATGGGTGCCATGCTGAACCTTCGCAAAATATGCAACGAGTTTACTTGTTCCAGGCGATCCTTAATTATTTTGTATCTATTCCAAACTCAATTGACGACAGGGTTTCTCCAAACTGTAGCGCGGAGCATAATTCGCCTACGTGTTAGCCTTTTGAGAAAGATAGAGTCATTTTGATTCTCACTGCGCAACGTCAAATCTCACTCAGCTATTGTGATAGAGACATGGAAAAACAGGCAGACAGCCAGACACATACATGCAGAACCGCTTGCCTATCCGCTTGTTTGACCGCCACGCATGTGACGATACTAGCCGCGTGCTTATCAACGCTGAACCTTGAAGGGTTAAAACACAAGCATGTTTTGGCGGGTCTAAGTATGTACACAAAATGACATTTAACCCTTAAGGGACGGTGTGTACCAGCTGAGGTACACGATTGTTTAAAGCCCTTTCTAGCTGGACAAAGCCTTTCTTTTAGACACTTGGCAATCATTCGCAAGCATGAATTTCTGCGATTCTAACAACATGTTTCATTTTTAAAAAAATTTTTCATTGCGTTGTAACAGCGGAAATAAAATCAAGTTTTACACTCAATTTGCTTCATTCGCTTGGCTGGAGCTTCGATACGGTTTTTCACCAAGGTTCTACAATTCATTAAATAGCTCAAAATTCGAAACTTTTGATTCTGTGGTTGCTTTATGGAAGCTTATCAAAGAATGTTGTAAGAGCGAAAAGAAGATTGCATTTCAAGCCTAAAATGCTACCTCGCCGCTTGGAGGTCATGGCTGGTTTGTCGGTACTTATAGGTACAGTTTCTACTTTAGAAGAATTTCATCGCCACAGAAAGGACGGGACGTCACGGAGAAAGTTTTACAAAGGTAATTTAAGTAGAGCAAACATCCACGTGTCAAACACTTTCTAAGTTTCTGTGAAATAAGCACATCAAAGCATGAAGGAGTTCATTTTCAACTGTTGCTGAACAATTTTTCCCCATTCTCTCTAGCTCTGTTCTAATGTCATTCACCAGCCCAACATGTACTAATGTTAATCCTAAGTTAGTTGTTGTGGGAAAAAGTCTTTTATAGTGGCCTCCACTAAACAAAAGAAAAGAACGTCTTGCCTTTGGTGTAATAGGCACGCTTGAACTTTACAATGGGTTTTTTTGAAAATGATAGAGTGAAATTTAGCTTTTAAGAAAGTAATGTTGCAATGGAAAGATAGATCATCACTGAAGGAATTTCTACAAGTGTGTTCCTAATAAAAGGAACTTCCAGTGTTCTGAAGTCCCAACTTTTTAATATAAAAGCGACGCCCATGGGATGACAGCACATTTGCAACACATTTTTCCCAGTTCCTTCGACAAGAACGTGTGGGTTTAAATCAAAGACAAGTTTTAACGAGACACAAATCTCAGAAGATACTTATACGGAGGATTTTTGATATTTATTAAAAGCAAGCCTTGATGGAGTTTATATTCATCAGTTGTGGGATACATCCGTGGAAAGAGTGCAAGCGATTCACCCCCAATTTCACAGTTTTTATTGATGTTGTAGATTTTCTACTCAAGATATCCAACAATCCCCAATTTGTACATTTGTTGTCAGTCTATAATTGATTGCCTCTACTTATGAATCAGTACCGGTCATCAGTTCAAAATCGTTGCGTCATATTCATACTTCATGCAATTGAAAAGTTGTACTTCCTTCCCTTTCACTGACTATCAGTAATCACTTCACAGCTTGAGAAATGTAGGATTTAGTGCTGAGCTTGAATTTCCAAAAGACTTTTTTAGTGCGATATACTAACGAGAAGAAATGTACTCCTCACTTTTGAGGTAGGCAAGGTAGTTGGATGTGTCTTATTGATAATTACATAGCGAGGTTGTATGTCAAAAGCACTTAACTGTCATAAACCATGGAACATCTATCACTAAAGCGACTTTCCTACAGCTGTTTTTAGCAACGAACCCTCATGCGTCCAAAGAATCCGTGCTTTCCAGTATAAAAACAGTATCCTTTAAAAATAAATATGTGCCCTGCTCTTGAAGCGCATATTTGCCGCCTATTTGTGAGAATGAGTGCGTCTTTTTTGAGACATCATTCTTCTGATCGTTACATATATGATGTACTACAATCAGCTGTCAAAAATAGGGCATGCAGAGTACATAGGAGTCGATTAGTTTCTTGCATTCGAGCCTAACGTTTCCTGAAAGCCTCCTATAGTAACCAAAGAGTAGGGCAAGATTTTAGTTAACGACACCTTTCACGGCCATTTACTATTATCTTTTCTTCATTGTCTCTTGATATAATTTGCAGCAACAATGCGGTATTGGCTGAAAGTTTGGAGGTCTTCCTTGCATTTAGTTCAGGAAGGTTGAATTGACTCGCATTTCCTTAGTCGACCATTCAAAAGCACACGTCCGCAGAAGTGAATGTTATGTGACAGCGAACAAACAAGAAATCTGTTGGACTGACTAGTTTTTCTTATCTAAGTACGTCTATAGCTTACTGCACAAAGTTCTTCGGTATGCAAAAGTATTCAACTCCTCTGAGTATATACGAATTATAGATGATTCATAAAAGTCAGCATAGTGTTTGCATGCAAGCGGTGAACGAGGAAGAACGTACCCTTGGGAAGCAGAGCACGACCAGGTCTATGGTTTACTGATGAACGACTACAGACACCTGCACGCGATCATATTAGAGTTATTTCAAGTTCTTGGAGCTTAAGGGAGAAAAGTGGATCTGCTTGACGGCAATCAACTAACGAGGTTTACGGAATACGCGTATTAAGTGTCAAAGATTGGAACAACGGATATTGCCCATAGCAAAGGTAAAGGGATATATAACAACCGATAAATCACAGAATGACGTGCTCTTCCTTGATTCGACATAGATTCCAACTCTCGAATTCACTAATAATCCAAATTAATCAGTGTTATCGATAAACTAGTATCGCATTCAATATTGCATGATCATTATTGACTAACTACCCATTTTTTGATATATAATAGTTGTGGAGACTTTTGGGCACTGTAAATGATAAAATTCATTCAAGACTCAAGATTTACATCGCAATATCCTTTGTATAACTTATTACATTTGGATTAATACCAGAAAAAGGACGACTGCGCAGTAAACTAGCGCTTTGCTTCATAAGTAAATACATGCTCAAAAGCATATGAGAGGGTAGAGAGAATTTTATTGTATTCAAAGTGATGCAGGAAACCTGAAATTTCCAACAAACAGAGAAAAAAAAACCCAATCAAACAATGAAAATCGCGCACCACTGCTCACTTCACGCTGCGTGCATTGATTTTCATGGCCGTCTCATAGTGGTTAACTCAGCAAAGTAGAAGCAGGGAGACCTAAGTTTTATTCACCATTTGGAGCCTGCCCTTGAATTTTCGTGTAGCCCACTTGAAATATGTTACTGATGGGTGAATCGTGAAAATCTCCGTTCACTCTAGTTGTAATCTGGATTTATTGCTGATATCATCTTTTCGCCCTGATTTGAGGATTTATGGCTCTTGAAGAACTTCATTCAGAGTATCATGAAAGAATCAAGGACATTCCTCTTGACCGTATCTCACAGGATATGGACGGTAAGGAGAAGCTAATTCTTTCAGCTTTTTATCTATCTTAACTCTCCTCTATATGCTAGTCTAAGAACTAAGCCCTCGCCAGGTCTCATGCACAACATAGGCGGTTATCTATAACTGTAGGGAGAAATTTCTTGCTGGTACACCAGAAAACGCATTCGAGCACTCATACAGTCGCTTTGTTGATTAGTTACGCAGGGTCTACAAGCCAAAGTTCCATTCCAATTTATTCTACTGAACTCATTTCCCACTCGAGTGAATGAATTATTTTCTTTGACTATTGCAACGGAATAAGTTATGTGTGTCATAAGGTGGCAGCGCACTTCATAAAATCTCCATGAGTAGCATTCTGGACAAATAGCAAGTAGTGTAGTGGCAGCGATGCCGTTTATCAAAAAAGCTTTTTGAATCGAGCTTGCCTAAGCTTACTAGGCTTCCAGTCTCCCCTGTGTTGGAAAATTCTAACCTGACTTGTCGACAAACAATTCATTTCCTGCAATCAAATGGAAGCGCTCTAGCTCGACTAGCCCTGGATTCCAGGAAGAAACGACTCAATCAACATTCAACGACATTCATAATCACGATGAAGGTCACCAAGCAGCAGCTTAACTAGTACGCAACCATTTGGAGACATTGGTGACTGATGTATGCGACAATACGAGTTGAATGAATGAATGAAGTACTGAACTCCTCATAATAAATTTATATCCGAATAGTATTTAGAAAGGTGAAAATGTTAATAAGTGTAAAAAAGGATCAAAGATTTTACTCCTACTACTGAAACGATCAGCTTTTCGCGCTTTACCAGCTTGAGAAGACTCTGAGAACATATGCGGCTACTTTATGACTACTGACTGAAAAAAGTTTTTTCCAGATGCACCTGGAAAAGGTTCGGATATTGTGGGGCAGCTGCTCAATGAGAATCCTTTGCTTCGAAGGCTCGCAATGTTCAGTGACACTCCAGGATTGACGCGGTTCGTGAATATTCAACCTGGCTCCGGTTTTCTTGAGATCATGTTTCCTTCGCTCTTTTCTTTCTTCAATCACCCTTTTTTCTCTTTGATCCGTCCTTAAACATAAAATATAAGCAAGGTGAGTTTCAGTTTAACTTTTTTCATTTTACTCTCCTGAAAATTATATATGCACGTTTCAGTAAGTCGGGCGTTCTTCAATTGCCAGATGAGCTGCAGGTTGGTTCAAAATGAAAATTACTGAGCTGTAGAAGAGCTACTAATTTCAGATGTCAGAAGTTTTGGAGACCACACCTAATTGCTTTCTAATTTCACTGTCTGCCCCTAATAAACAAATCGAACGAAAAATATGCAGAGATACGCACATACAAATTACAGCTACCTTGTTAATTTGAATAGAAAAGACATAGGAGATTCAGAGTTTCTTACTAGGGCTCTAAGCAAAAAGATTCGCGCCAGGTAGTTTGCTTGTGACTACCGCCCTTCATCAACAAGAATTGTTAGCAGAAGTGGATTTGAAAGATGTCGCTAAGACGACTTCTAGACTTCTTTGCGTAATCTGTTGACACCGTGAGGTCGATCATCGAAATTTGAGAATATGAACAAGAACTGATTCGACAACTTTCAGATGTTGTCGGAATCTTCAGCCTCGGCGCGTTTTGGAGCGTTAATGAACCATACTGGCTCAAGTAGTGTGAAGAACATGGTGTTTAGCAACGTTCCGATCAACGAACAGTTCAACATAAGACGAAAGGTATAAACGGCTTCAATCCATTTTCAGTATTTCTGAAATATCGGTTCCAAAAAATACTTCAGCCGTCACGTCAATTATATCAATAGAAATTTTTGACTTGAATACACAGTGAATCAATATAATCATCGGCTGATTACTAGATCTACGAGCTCAGTTTCTAACTTCACGCTAATTTATTTTTCGCATTTAGTTTTGATAATAGCAGTACATCAACCTGTTCACCTTTCTTATTCAAATTTTCTTATTCCTTTCTTGAAAGTTTACTTGCTAGATTACTCTTTGTTCTCCTTTTTAGCCATCTACGCTAAGAAGCAGCGCACTAGCGTGAAAGAAACAACCTTATTGGTAGACTTGGGTACTTTCATTGGTTTTCGGAAAATCATTCTATATATTTCATTACTTATTGCATTGAAAGCGAAAAATCAACTTTCTTTTATAGTGGGAAGGGGGAGGGAGACTGAAAAATGTGAACTTGTTTCAGCAGTTGCACAAGAAGTAAACAACCTTCCATAATTTTCATAAAACTTATAACTTTTCCAAAATTTCGAAATTACTAGCAAACATATTTTATGCTCTAAGATGCGCTATTTTTCTTGGCTTATGATGAAGTTATCAAGTGGAAAAATGTAATAAGAAAAATTGGCAAAATGCTTATAGTCATGTTGATGAACGACATAAGGCTTACTTTCATTGTATTCAAATATTTTGTAAGACCTCATCCCGAATGGTAAAGTATCATCACCCACATCCACAAGAAATCGCCTTTCTGCTCAATGAAGATCAGAAAACGCTTGTTTCGACGTTGTCTGTTTAATTACAAGTAGAAAATTGCAGCCTATGGGAAGCGTACGGTTCAGAAAAACATTGCTAGACCATTCGTCTGACGAGGTCGAGGTGACTCAACTTCAAAGGCTTTCCTTTGCTTATCGAAAACATCTATTTTAACCTCACTATAATTTCTTTTGCACTTTGCTCACTTCTTACTGCTTTCATTGTCAATACGTACTAAGCACCAATTGAGTGCTCGTAAACAGCTCGTATTAACCCTTTGACTACGACATTGATTTATCAAACGGCAGGCGGCGCGGTCGCGCGGCGCGTCGAATGATATTGTACTAGCTTTCTAGTGTAATCAAGATTTTTTTTTGCCATTAGAGAAGGTTTCTTCATCAGTAAAGTGTAAAATATGATAGAAAAGACATCAATGAGGCTATTGATAGTTGAATCTTTTCTTAAAAACCCCGCGTATCTGAGGGCGAACACAGATAAAACAAGCACAGATACGTACTCTAGAGGCAACACGTAGTCTTTTTTTGCGTTACAGGTTTATAGCACGAAAGTCTTTTCGCAAAACAAGTTCAATTTTGAAATCAGCATTTCTCAAGCTACTGAATGACTGCTTTGTTTCGTAAGAAAAATTAGTTCAATAAAAAGATAAGAAAACACGAGCATGTATTACAGAATATTACCACACTTCACACAGTTCGTATTGTATCTAAAGCAGGGATTTCTTGAACAGGGCGTTGTTTTCTTTTACACGTTTATACAAGTCCCTCCAGTCATACTTAATTTTTTTCGCGGTGATTATGTTTTCTTAGAATCAAAACTTTACTATTTATTAGAAAAATCGCTGTGAAGTCAAAAATATCCAGAACGTATCTTATTTTCTTTCCGTTCGTAGAACGTGGCATGAAGGTCATCTCAGAGGCTTAGCTTACTCTCGAAATAAGCGTTTTTCAAGCTATCAAGTGACTGTAAAAACACAGATAATAAGAAACAAATGTTGCCTTTCAAAAAGAGTGGTTGTCTGTTTAAAATATATGGGATTTCAACATATGGGTGTTTTAAAAAGAATTCTTATTGAAGTATCTTCAGTATATTACACTATTTAATAATGACAACGCTTCCTTAGAGGCTCAATTTACCGAAGCAGTTAGATTATGTCAATTGCAGCGCGCTCTAATGTAAACTGCCTACCGCGCATGGCGCCCAGCTCGACAAACCGTGATCCGTTTTTGTATCATGCCGTAGTCAATGGGTTAAAGCATCACATACTTTGCCTTGTAAGTCATCTACTACGTCAAATATTTCCAGCAAGAGGGCATACCGTTTGCTGTGAGCAATTCATTACTAAAATCGCTGACGAACGCCGGCATATTTGAAGCTACAATTCCGACTCGCAATGTAACGGTCAGTGATCAGTATGTCATGAATAGCCACACGAATTCAAAGTCGTCTTAAGTATGCGGACCGTTGGCTTGAGAAAGACTTCTAAAAGGCCAGAGATCTTGTCTCCTATATGCACATAGCCTGGAACACCAGGATTTTCTATATGACGATAAGTAGCAGCGGAACAGCAATAATAACGCCAACTTTCTCCAACTAAAAGAAGCTAAACGATGGTAAAAATCAGACCTTGCCCAAGCGATGACCTGTTTTCCTTCTTTATAGCGTCCTTCCTTTTCTATTAATTAGTATTCATTAATTTGTCCCTACGATAAAAGATTTCCAATGCTGACAACTGAAAAAGAAATCTCCCATAAATTAAGATAGCATAAGATAATCAGCTCCACCATTTTTGAAGAAATGTATGTTGTGGTACAGTGGTCAGAGCTCTTCTGCAGTGCACATAAAGTTGTCGAATCGATCTTGCGCCACAGGCAAGTCGAACTTTTCGTCTTTCCGATGTCAGAGTCGTCACTCTACTTTGACTCCTTGTACCGGCCAGAACCCATTCTCATTTTCACGAAGAAAGTGGACAGCATCGAGTATACTACACCTTTTGATCAGACGCCCAATGTATGTGTAATATAGAGCGATAACCTTTTCCATGCACAAAATGGACTCCATTTTTCAGTCTTATTTCTACAAAGTCTCTTTTAACCGACCTTGGCCAAGCAACTTGAGTGCTCCAGGAAGGATGAAGGATAAAGCTCGCAGCGTAGACCGACCTTTTGAGAGATGCGCTTTGCTGTCGACTTCACAAGGCATTGTTATGAGTAGCCGAATGCTTATCTGGTCTTTACATTGGCTTGTGGAGCCTCACCGATGTATCAGTTCAGTACTACCAAGTCTGATATCAACTTGCCGGCCTCGGAGGGGTTGAAGGCTTGGTGAGCCGCAAACGTGAGATTGAACCAACCACGGCGTGTGGGTCACAGAACACCTCTTCAAAGGAATGTAGGCTTTTTTGAAAATCACGGAAACGATTGCTTCCACTGCGCGTTTCTTTTCTTATTTAACATTCAGCTCATTGATTGTGTTAATCTCACCTTTACCTCTTTCGAAAATCCATTTATAATGCGTTTAGTATAATAAGAAAATCCAGGTAACGCTGCCAAATGTCGTACACTCGTCGACTACATCACACACCAGCACGACTACCTATCCATAGTGAGTACCATATTTCATCATTTCTAGTTTCATTTTGCCTTTAATATTGTTTTCGATTGCAGATATTATCACGAAAACTTATAGCAGTATGAAGTGATGAGATTTTAATAGTTCACTTTTGACTGTTTTTTTCAGTACAACAACGAGATCCACTGTAACAGCTGCACAGCATCCGGTGACAACTATGCCCATGTCGACTACTACTTCATCAGGTGAACAAAGAATCTGTGACTGAAGAAATATCAGAGGAAATAGAGAGCGACAGAGAGATTTTCAGTAGTATTCACAGCAGCACTTTCAGAAACGCTGTCGCCTCTGCGAAGAAGTACCGTCAAGGCGAAAAAGCAGGCAAAACTTGGGTAAAACAGTTATGCAATGGATATTTTTGATATTCATATAGTTGGAATGTAATCTAATTAAACCATTTTCTGATTTCTTTCCAGCATTTAGTAGTGAAAAGTTCTGCGGACGAACATGTTTTGGATATATTTTGCCAACATTCTACAAAAGGAAGGAATTCCTGAATTTCACACCAAACTTTATCCTTGTTATATTTTATTTTCTATGTGACCTATTATAAATCCAATTTCAGCTTGAGGAAATCGTCATTCCAAGGACTTCTTTATCAACTGGAGCCAGAAAATCGTGTAACAACTGCAAGTCTACCCAGCACTACGCCAAAGATCGCGTGGGATGTCGAACAATTTCCAGTCGAAGACATTATTGTTGCTGAAGAACAAGTTGTAGTACCACGAGAAAGAGGTGGTCTCTATTCCCAATGAATGAGTTTTCTTTTTCAAAGGTTCTTTCACTCCTCTATGAATGCTTTTTTCTCCCGGTGATTTGATAAGAAAGTGAGCGATCCTGAAAATTTCTCAGCGGAGCGGTTAGTAAGAACATTGCAAAAGAATAAATATATAGCGAAGGGAAAAAGATATTCGGATCTAAAATCGATGTGGAAACTGCTTATTCATCAGCGCTACACCACATCAATAATTAATGAGGCTTCAAGTGACTGAAATTTCATAATTAGAGGAAAAGTCCTGTTCCAAGTGTTTGTGACTTGTGAGTTACCCTAGAATTGCAGTTCATCAAAAGAAAATATCATGAGCACTTGGATTCATTTTGTAATATTTTTAATACGTTTATTTGGAAAAAATGACCAACTATTTTGATGATAGCTTATTTTGAAGGTGGTCTAACCGTGTCAGGCACGTGGTACTACCACGACAACCGTGTGGAGGGTGAGGTGCGACAGAGGCCGGCAGCACTATTTGCGGAACCGAAGCTTCACGAAGAAAAGCAGCTGATGCGACGGCGCTTGAGCAGGGAACACCTGGAGATGATGCGAGTAGGGTGATAGAAAATAAACTAATGGTTCTTTCGTTTCTTCAAATTTGAGGTTTTATGTGTTAACATCATTGAACTTCCCGGACTAAAAGATTCTTTCTGGAGAAAAATTATGAAAATGATAGAAATCGTCATACAGTTTCACATCGACAATAATTATAACATCGTTTTAATTGCTCTATAATAAATCTCATTCTCTTCACTATTGTTACTCATTACTTGTAGCTCAGATAACCCTTTTACACACGATGTTTTAGTACCAGCATTTTCTCCATTCGCTTCGTTTTCCTTCTTCCGTCATTCATGAAGATAATTAGAGTCCAAGCCCACTTCTGCTACCTGTGACTTTACGATCTTGGTTTGGAACCTTTGTTGGTGGGGTTAGAGCGTTTCAGGATCATCACCACCGTTGTAGGTCTTTTTCGATTAAAGACCTGGCGAACCGGCTTCTCGAAGAACGGCAGCGATTCTTGCAATGGCGGCAGATGCTATGTTTAATATTTAGTACGACACGAAATATCACGAGGCCCACAAGTCACTGTATAAGCCAATAATGCATTTAACCCTTTCAGGACCGTAGATCTATGGCCTTTGCATAGTTAACCGGCAACTCTGAACGGTCTGCCTCACCTTCCCTGAATCTCTAACCCCCAGCGTGCCATTGTTAGACGCAGCAAGCTGGGTGCTAAAGATCTAGCAGAGGTAAAAGTAGACCGTCCAGAGTTGCCAATTAGAGATACAAAGGCCGTAGGCCCGCATTTCCGAAAAGGTTAACTAGCTCTGCGATATTACGAATGGAGTTCACTGCATGGAGCATTTCTTATGAATTGGACAACTTCACAAACTCAGTGATAAATGAAATGTTCACAAATTGCTGAATGCATTAAAACAAACTCTAGAATTATTTCCTTCATTATCAAATTGGAGCCATTCAGTGTAAGACTGATCAATTGGCTTTTTTCATTGAGTTTTTATCATTATCACAAAACAGTGACGACCTTACCCACATTGGGAGCAACATCACAATTTCCAAAATGTAAATTCAAACACGAGACCTTTCATGAGCACCGCATTTGTGCAGAACAAATATGATATTATTGTTGCAAAGGCACTGAAGTTATGTGCCTAAATCAGATAAGCAACTTCAGGATCCGCGCTTTGCAATCGAAGCCGAACTAACTCGTATGAATGAGCCGGCCGACAGCGAACTAGTGACTCAAGAACGACCTAAAATACGCCGATTCATAGATCAAGCAAGCGAAAACAAAGAGGAAAATCAGGTTCTTATCAATTATTGCGTATAATCAAGTTTGTCGAAAAAAGGTAAAATTCAGCGAGCCATTTTCGATGAGGAACCATTGTCAACAGTCTCAATGCTGCACAAAGGTGGACGAGTATTCGAGCGAAGAGTCACCGAAATCGGAGGCAAAACGGTACTTTCCAAACTCTATACACTCTCCGCCATTCATATTAGTTAACTCCTAAAAAGCGCCTCGGTTATCTCATTCAATTAAATTAGGTTCCGAAGAAAAAGTGCTAGAACGCGCCCCCGTTATAAGCGACACGCCGGTTCAACTCCCATCTAAAAGCAAATTTTTTCTTACCACTCAAATCTCTTACGTGTATATCTGGAGCATTACACCACTACTAATAAGCACTAAAAGGAACGAAATCTCAAGGATTTCGAAGGAACAGAATTCTTTTCATTGAAGCGCTTTTGACAGTAGTCTTATAGTGTAATATACCCGTGATGTAGAAAAATGTGCAAAACTTTTGCGTCATTTGGGACTCGAACCCACATTCACCGCATCCGGCTGTGCATGCTCGAACAGTTGCACTACCGACTCCTGTTTTGACACCACTCTTTCTACGCTACATCGCATAAGTCTGTCAGCAACCAACCGTCAACGGTTTCGCCGAGGCAGTCGTTCTCGATATTGAACCAGAAGTTTTGCACATCACTCTACATTACTGGGTAAATTATAACATCACTCCATTACTTGAAGCGGTTAAATAAAAAAAATTCTATTTGATCATCCAGCACCCAACATCTGTCAGCGTGATTGGGTCCGATGTTCAATACCGACTACCTGGACCAAACTGCTGATGGTTGGTTGCTCACAGATGTTGCGTTGTAGCGTAGAAAGAGTGGTGTCAACACAGGCGTCGGTAGTGCAACGGCTGGAGCATGTGCTCCCGGTTAGGGTGGAATGTGGGTTTGAGTTCCAAATGAAGCAGAAGTTTTGCACCTCACTCTACATCATTGAAATTTGAAACACATTACAACAACAACCGGGTTTATTTTTTTCAACTGGGTTAAAAAAGCGAAATCGCATACCCGACCAAGCCTGTCAAAGGTTGGTGGCTGATAGCTAACATTGAGATGTTGAAGAATGAGTGGTCGGGCAAATGTGCCTCAGTGGTGTAGTGGTAGAGCACGCGTCCCCGGATAGGATGAAACGTGGGTTCGATTCCCGCTGAGGCCGCGTTTTGCTCACCACTCAATTCTCTTAGGTATATAGAGAACATCATAACAATGCGAAATGCATTGGAAAATACTACTAATGTCGAGTATTAGAAACGCATTACTTCAATTATTTTGAACAGAATAGAGTATGCATCTGTGCTTGATGTATCGGATATGCTTTTTCACTAGGCTGACAAATAGACCAGTGATGAATTTCTCGCTTCTGAAACAGGTGACGGTGGAGTTGGGCAATCGACACCTGCATGGTGTAGACCTGATAGTGCGACCAGGTTCTGTAATGCACGGATCACTACCGAGAGACGAAGAGCGCGCAAACCTCGAAAAGGCCAAAATTGAGAAACGTGAGTACACCAAATTTGTGACTGGTGATGATAGATTCCGAGACAAAACTAGAAATTGCTATAAGCATAAACTTGCAAAAAATCTCTCTTAATAAGAACTAGCCTTCTGAAGATGTATGACTTGTCCTCACAAATGATGCATTTCTCCATCTGAACTTTCAATCGCCCTATTTTTAGTTAAATGGGAAAGTTTTCTTCGTTTTTGGGTTTCGCAACAATCATAGCAGGGAGATTTCGGAAATGACCGCTATCACAATGATTGCTCATTGTAAAAAAAGGATAGTTTTCATCGTTTGTGACTAGATTCTGAATTTTAGCCGTGTGTCTAAACAAGATGTTAAGTCCATGATTATATTTTGCACCTTTTTCATCACAAATTGAAAAAACTCATAGTTAGCTGTTACACTCTGTTCCTAGATTTCAGACTTATGCTCACCTCTCTAGAAAGCTGTTGGAATTTTTCCGAATTCAACAGATTTAAACTACCCTGTGCTTCATATTCCAACTGCGCCATAAGAACTTCTATTGTTGTCAATATATGAATGTAAAACTTATAGTATAACGTATTTCTTGTCAGGTTCTAACTTACTGTTCCTGGATAAAGACGGAAACCCACTGAGGGTGGTACCAAACCAGTTTTCTCCGAACTTTTCCGCCATGGCGACGAGGTCTTTCACACCCAGTCAGGCGGACGTTTTCGCCCAGTCACACATTTTCGATAGTTCGTGGGGAACTGAGGTATGACAACGAGTTACAGCTGACGATGAAGAGTTTGGCAACAATCAAAATATAATTAAGAACAAATTCTCTAAAAGTAGTTAGTACAAGCTAAGTATGGCATCGAAATAATGAAACAATGTGAAAGTGAATAAATTCAAACGGCGAAAAAAACCGAAAAATGTCTTCTAGAGGCCTCCAAGATTGAGTCTTGCATCCAAAGGAAAGAGAAAAACGTACTTTGAAAAGATTTTTAGTTCATCTCGAATTCCATTTAATCTAAATACGTTGATTATGAGCTGTGATGCGCTTTTTCAATTGCTGGAAAGCTAAACTTTTATGATTGAGACATATCCGGCCAAGTAAGTTCATCTATTTAGCGCCCTTAAAATCGGTGCAGGGCGAGCCATCATTGAGGCCTGTCATTGCAAGGCGATTTTTATTCACACCGCAATCAGTATTTCTTTTGCATCTAGTAATCAGTAAAGGCGAGGTGAACTGGTTTCTTGAGTTTACATTTCAGTTTCAGGTTTGCACCAAGGCCACGAAATTTTAGGTGATAAAAAGGCAGATTTTGAGAAGTCAAATTTTACGCAAGTGAATTGCCACAGCTCTAAAACCAGTACACAATACCGTTAAAACTCTAGAGCACTACGGACACTATGGTGTCCATATGCTTTCGAATATAACTGAAATACTAGGTTGAGGAAAAAAGTTCCCTGGAAAACGCGTAAAATTCAAATTTTATGTTTGTTTCACACATTATCGGTTACTGTAAATCCATGGGAATATTTCAATGCGGCATCATCAATGCCGGACTCTAATGCAAACAACTAGATTGAGTCTGCGACAAGCTGAAGGAAACGCATCCGACATTAATTCGTCGAAAGTGGGCTGTTTCAGCAAAACAATGCCGAACCTCACACCGCAAAGAAGACTAAGGAAAAGTTTGATTATGAATTGGAGGCAATCGAGGTCTTACCGCACCCAGCCTACAGTCCAGATGCTGCTCCATACAATTATGATCCGATTTCCGCTCAATGGAACATTTCCTGCATAGATGCCGATTCGAGACATTTGTTCGACTTAAAAAGGCATGTTAAGGGTTTTTAATCCAAAGCCTAAAGAATGGTAGTTCGAGCAGATCCAGAAGCTTGCAGATGGTTGGCAGATGATCGTGGACAATGGTGGCCTTTATTTAAAGGAGAAATTATTGCTACTTTAATTGAATTTATGTTTAAACTCTGGATTTTCAGCAGGTGTTAAGGGATTTTTTCCTCAACCTAGTATGCACACTTTGTACTGCTCAGTTCCTTAAGCAATACTCGAAAAGGGTTTGTATTGTTTTCACAAAGATTGCTAACCTACTTGAGCTGATTTTTGTCTTTGATTACTTCCGTTTATCGTCAGGGTTACGAACAAAATAACCAGAACACTAAGACACCTTATAGAATTTCATTCATGACAGGCTCAAGAGTTTAAAAAAATGCTAGGGTAAGTCAGACTGGCAAAATATCATATATGAAATTTCGAGATAACTGCAGGTTGACACAGACGACGTGGGCGAATGCTTTTCCGCACAGGCGGAATCCGCGCTATCTGGCTTACAGCCTAGTGAGCTCCGTACCGCACACACGGCGATTGAATGTCTCACGACATGTGCACGGTTAGTTGTCTTTTCCACGTCTAACACCTTTTACTGTTGTCTTCACTTTCTCGTTTTAATCTGCCTTTCCCATATGCTAAAGGATAAAATCAAGGATACAAATGATGAGCGTTGACTGATCTCTTGATAATACATCATGCACTCAAATCCATTGATTCCCTTGGTCGTAACGGCTGTTAATCGATAGCCCAGCACGATTTGCAAGCGGCGCGCGATTTTTATCACTACATGAGTCTTTTTTCCTGCTTTGAGAATAATCCTGACTTTTTGATGTTATTCCAATACTCTATGATTTTCTCTACACTCTCATAGCCTTGTTCCATATACATCTGTTAAATGCGAAGAAAACTTTGAGGGCGAAAAGTGATCTTCTTCTCGCTGTTACAGCGCTATATGAAGATCTTTCTAGGAATCACACCTACTTTTGAATCACTCAGATTTATACTGTTAGTAATTATAAAACATTCAATAAAAAGCCATCCACAGGTTTCAGCCGAGCAGCAAATAAAAGCTGAAGTGAAAAATTATTTTATTTTCGCTGCCACAGCAGTGAGAAGGTTTTTTCAGATAGCAAACACAGTGTTAAAGTCGACGAGATTTAATCTTTTAATTGATAATCAAAAATCTGAAGAAGTGCTCTGCCTACTAAAAAAGCCCTTTAAATAATCATGTACCTGTGAGATACACGCCGTCCCGAACGGGCTAAACTCGGTAGAAAGCGCGAAATGAAAATGCGCAGTGAGAATGTTCGAGTGTACCGTTGGCTTCCCAGTGGCTAATGGCAGCTTAAGAACGCGTTAAGTTAGCGCAGCTATCTCCCAACAGCTCTGAATCAGTTGGCCGATGCCCACAGGGGTAGTAGCCGAATCCGAGACGCGGGAAGGAACCAACGATCAGTTGTGCATTGCAGAGTACGGCACCTTAACCATCATGGTAAGCATGTGCACTGCAACAATAAGACGTTCAAAAGAATCCGTAAATATCTTAGCCTAACAGCATCTCCGAATCAATAATAAGAAGCTCGGCCAAGAATCGATCGCCGGAATCCATTTCTTGAAAACGGCATCGTGAAAACCTGAAAACGCCTCTGCAAGGTTACGTCAGGAAACCAAGGAATATCATATGCACGACCAGCGTTATACCATTTGGAATATGTGCTGGGTTCAGCACAATTAGTGAAGACCGACCATCTAAATATCTAAGTAAGATAAGATATGTCGGTCGACTGCTTGACAGCGGAATGGAGCACACGTCCATTATGTGCATCGCAGAGCACCTCTAAGTACCGTTCTACATTCATCCCTCGCGTACGCTATTCATGAAAACATCCCATTCAATGTAATATACCTAAAGCAGATTGTATATACAGATGATACAGAGGATGAGTGACATCATGAGCAGGTTTTTAAATATTGAAACTGAATAGTGCAATAACGCAAAAAAACCAAGTTACATTTTTTCAGTCTATTCAAACCTTTCATCGGCCTATTTTTATTTCATAGATCATGTCTGTAGGCGATATCAACAAACTGGGCAAGTTAAAGAGGGCCGAAACAAGATTCCGTGAAGGTGACAGAAATTATTAAGGACGGAGAAGTGGGTAATAGAATCGGAGGAATAATAGTTCCGCGTACTAATGTTTGTTCCCAGGGAATCCTATAAATCAGCTGAAAAACATAAAGTGACAAATAATAATCTGAAAAATGAAGTACTCATGTTTACAACATCCGTTAGACTTTTTATGTAATTTTAAACTCCGTGAATTGGATACCTATTGTGCCTGTGTCAAAACATATTCAAAAATGAGTTACACGGGATACTTACTTACTTGAATATCTGGAGGGCTTGCTCACTCATGGTGCGGGCCGCAATAGGAGAAATGCCCTGGCTTAACTGCCTTGTTCCCTGAAGACCCGAGGTAAGCATAGGATGTGTACCACTTTCCGCCTAATAGGTCCCAGGACGGCGTCATCCCTAGTACTGTTCACTCTTGGCTGGGCTTTCCGGGTGGGAAATGTCAGACTCCTTCTCAGTTTAGGTGACCCTAGCAGGGAAACTGATCCCTCGCCGTACTTTACAGTTCTGCACACAAGAACACCTCCCAGCCACGATGAGGCAGTAAGCTATTTGGTAAGGCCTACACGAGACAATGCCTGATTTATCGTCTTTAAGCGATCGGCTCGCAGAATACGGCCGTCCGGGAAGATTCAGGTCCACAGTCAGCAGGCCTATGTCAGTTCATTAGAAACCTGATTTCTAGTAATGGAGATCTATGAATGCTTGATAAGGTTCAAGAAAAAATTACGGTTTATTAGCTTTTAACATATGGGTGAGAAGAAAGACAACAGTTTCTCATGCTTAGTGGCGAACCTACAAAACCTGATCTGAATATCACGATGACTAATTGCCGTCAAATGGATGAGCGCGTGTGGCGCAGAAGCACCTTGTGTGGCACACGAGGTCCACGTTTCGATTTCGCGTCCATGGCCCACCAAGCCATCCATCCCTGCGGTGTCGGTAAATTGATATCGGACTGGTCGCAGACATGCCGAGAAGGGTAAGTAGCACTGATTCGATACAGCGGGAGGCCACCGCGAGTCATTGTGAAAGGTCAGATATGTATTCAATCGCCTCAAACGAAATTAGAAATTGAATAAGAATGCATGCCGCATCTATTACGGAATAATCAGCGCCGAGAGCTTTGAAGCTTTCTTATAAGTAACCCTAAGTGAGCGACCGTCGAATGGATACCGAGCTCTGATAAAGCCGGACCTCTGGCAACATAATAGCAGCTATTTTCACTTCATCACTCGATAAATCTGTCTTACATTTTTTTTCTTACTGTGCGGGCCCCAGTTCTTCTAGCACTTAATCACTTTTTCCGTCTTCCTCTTGTACATTGTAGAATACTTATCGACCGCGTCTCCTTGCAATCTCAAGGATATCCTGGCTATGGAATTCCATAGGACCGTTGTTACTGTTGGAAATTGTTGGGGGTGAGAGCAACCTAAGCGACGCGTCGACGGTCGTCACAACCACCCGGACACGGCCACCCTACAGCATTTATTGTAGAACATGAATTATATTGTTTCCTCTACTAGCGATGAAAATTCCACTTTCAAATGGAGACGATAAGTAATTAATAGAAAGAAATCGCATAACAGCGAAATCCCGGTAATCGATTTCTCAGTTATTTCCATAGTTCTACTAATCATTTACATCAGCAATATGGCACACAGCCAGCTTCGTAAGAAAACAGAAGCAACCTTGTATAACCACAATGCGGCGCAGAAAATGCAGTATTAGACATGTCGAGTAATAATATACATTTGGTTGCTAGTTCGAGTACATCCTAAGCCACCAATCTCATCAATCCTCCTAGAACGACAAACTGGTCCCGGACTCACCCGCAAACATTTTCTTTCAGTCCAGAAAAATGACTATTATCTAAGACCAAGACTCTGAACGCTCTGTTAACGCTATCCCGAGCTCAAAAGTTCGACTATCTCTGAACCTCGGCATGATCAAAGAAATGCTTTTTCACGAACTGTCCTTTTATAAAAAACTTGCAAGTTTCAAATAAAGAAGAGCACTATCCCAAGAATAGCAGAAATCAAATTGACCACTAATCAGCGCTGTTATTGAAAGAGAAGAAGTTCTCAAGAAGCGGTTGAATCCACGTGGAAATTTCATAGATAAATGGCTACAAGCGAGAGAGCGCTGAGCCGTTCGTAAAAGAGTATTACATTAGCGCATGGTAGCATCCGCAGGGAGAGATCCGTCATCAAAAAAGTCGTGATGAAAATTTTCGGTTGATTTACACTTGGAAAACTACATGGATATCTACCTAACACATTTCCATTATGATCAAATCGATCACGATTTTCCACGAATTTTTCTAATTTTCATAAATTTTCTATCAAACGAATTCTATTGCAGACAGAAGCGATGCCGTTCAGTGAACTTCTCCAGCTCAGTGTCGACATGCGAGATATTTTCTGGAACAAAAGGACCAACGGCAAAATTGCAACATCGACTCGGCTTTACTTTCTATATCAAGAAACAGACCGACACTCTACGTTGCATAAATAGTGCGTTATGTCAAATTATGTCTTTCTCTTTACCTACCATATTTTTTTGCAGTTCGGTAAGAACAGTTTCAAGACGATTCCGGGTGTTTTTCAAGTCTTCTAATTATTCACTCAGAGTTTTCTCCTCAATCGCAGTTTCCCTTTCGACTTTTAAGAACCACTTGAACGCCGTTGATTTGTATCGTTATCTCAAAACAACTACATATCTCTGAAACTTTCAATCATATGATAACTAAATGAGCCTTTTGAAACTTCTAAAAGACCAATTTTGAAAGTTTCTTCCACTCTGAACAACACATCATTGTTAGCGATCTCGTCTTAAGTTGAATAACTTCATGGAATTCATCATACTTAAGCGGTCGTAATCCTGCCAGAGTTAATCTGAAAACAAAGACCTGGAAAATTGTTGGCACAATTATCTAGCAACGATGCTTTTTTCGTCTTGTCTAATTTACAACAAACTTTTCTGTACTCTTCAATTTTTCCAGTCAATGTTCTTGGCTGGACAGCTGTAGGTCAAATTTTATTTTTAGCTGAGCTTTTTTCATGGCTTTCATCATTTTGGGCTGAGTAGAAATCCTCTGCTCCACGATTTTGACACTCAGTAACTCCTCACCACAGTGGAAGCGCGATCGAAACTTCGTTAAATCCTTCATAAGTTCACGCAAAATCCATTACTATACGTAATATGCACACATACACATTACAAAATTCACGCAATATCTGGTTTCACTAATCCGAAACCATCACTGAAACCGAACGCCGCAAACACTTAGGTTTCTCGTGAATCCGAGATTTCAAGGAGTAGTCACAAATTGCAATATGATTTGAAACAAAGCAGCAGTCTCGTTTCTACTACCCTTTTAGTTATTCTCATAGGTGTCGTAGTTACTCTGGATATTTTGTTTCCACGAGAGCAAACATACGGCCTCACTACGACTATGTAATGCGATATGAAGAATTATTCAGAGCTTTAGGTGAATTATGCCTATGTAGCGCAGATGTCTAAGAATGCATGCCTTCGCTCCACCACTCCGATTCCAAGTACATGAAAAGTCGTGTTCACGTTTAACACATGCAATGAAAAGTTTTCAGTAGATTCTCCTAGTAGTTCTTCATGTTGTCGCAGCCGATGGTGGATGTTTCTGATTGTCATTTGCGATATAGAGTTCATGGAGAATGGGCATTTCCATCAAAAAGCCCAGCCAAGTATAAATCAATGGCAGAAATTGTCACCTTCCTGGCAATAATTCATCTGCAAGATGCCGAAACTCGACCTTATCCACAACGAGCGTCATCCGCCTCTATTACGACTTGCTCAAACCCTAGCGCGACTAGGCCGACATTCTAGGAGAAAATGTGGTGACTGACCGAACTTTTCACAGAATCGTCCGTGGAAGTAGATCACCCAACCATGAGCTGGAGCATTGAAGTCACTATAAATGATTGAAAAAGAGATTTCAAAGCTTAAAAGCACTTGATAATTTGACATTCACTGGAAGTCGTTTCTGCTTCCATCTCTCCTTTACTAGACAATACAGTGACTCCTGAGATGGGAACATTCACTCAAGCAACACCTTTGAAATTTTGTTTCAAGAGATGCAGGAAAAAACTAAGAAGACTTGGTTCTAGATGTGATTCGTCTCAACAACTTGCATCGTGGAATTATTTCTGAACCCGAAATTTCAAACTTTGGAAATTTTGCCGTTAGCGAATCCGAGATCCGATCGCGTTCTCATCGACTACTCTCCTCACAGGGCTAGTGATTTGTTGAGATTTCACTTTTTATTTTACTTATCTTTAGTTACATTAAGATATAATTGATTTAGCCGAATGCTCAAAAGGCTCCGGTGTTCTCTTCGTGCGTTCGTCTGGTCTCCGAAACGAAAAGGCCACTAGTTTGGACACACAGTTTGATATTAGTGAAGATGATTGTATATTCTCGTGTCTGACAAACAGGGTTTTCAAGAATTTAAATAGACTTAACTTTCTATGACCTAATATTTATCACTCTTCCTTCCAGGCAACTGATGACCATCCAGTGCGATGTGCATCGGTTGAATACGAAACGAAGACGCAACGGTGTACGCTGTCGTCCGATCCCAGAGTAAATGCTTTGTCGTCACACCGATTCACAACGTTCTATGAGAAAATATGCCTTGCTGGTGAGTATATCGCGGGAGACACGCATTGGATAACGTTTATCTTAGAGTTCTACGCATAGTATGGATCGGGTTCTCCCATATTTTTTTATAAAGACATAAAGCCATCATATCTGAACAAAACCAGAAGAGGTACGTCATAATGACAACTATTTTATCCTTTGTCGATTAACGAACACCGCTTGAGTAGAACTCCGTACAGATTGAGCATATTGATAGAACTTGAATGCATGTATATCCTAGATTTTTTTTTGACTTCAGTGCCTTCTAGCAATAGTATTATGTTGAAATGTTCGTATAAGCCGATCAATTAACACGCAAAAATTCGACCTCGGACGAATGTAGCCCTCGTTTCACCCTCACCGAGGAATTTTAGATTTTGAATTGGACTAGACTGCATTTACGCGTATCATTAAATCTTCTTAGATGAATATTTCAACATAATACCTCTGCTAAGAGGCAGTAAAATTAATTCAAGTTATGCACATAGTAAAAGCTGTCAACTCAACTGGGTTCAATACCGATATGTGTTTACGAGGTCAAATTCATCAAGGTATGGTTGTTGACATCTTCGACAGTGCATATCGAAAAAAGAGTGATGCGGTGACCTTGGTGGTTTAGTGGTACCACGCGCCCCCGGTAACGGTGAACACACACGGTTCATCTCCCGCCTGAGATCGAGTTTCTGAGCCTCAGTCAATATTTTCAAAAGAATACGGTGCCGAGATTTTCAGTATTCCAGAGAATGTCTCAAATCAGTGCTCGGGAGCAATTCTGGATCGGACACCAAACATGGTGATGGTGGGCTTCATGCGTGACACTGCAGTCACTTCCGGTGCCGATGAGTGCATCGAACGATGTGTACTAGCAGAACAGTCACATGGATTTAAGTGCTTATCTATCATGTACTATTACGACGTAAGTTCAATTCAGAAACTCTCCCATATAACGCCAGTAATTGTCGAAGCTCTAGGAAATGCCTTATCTCGACTAATTTTTATGGAACAGTTCATTTCATTTTCTTGATGACGTCAAAACTTAGCTTAAATGTAATGTACTTGACAAGCACTACATTTCTACCAGCCATCTGCTCTAGGTATCAATTAGGTTCTACAAGTGTTTCACAGTGTACAACAGTGAAAGCTTCAAAGCGTTATTTCTGAATGTATGTCTTTCATTTCGAGTGTTTTTGAGACGTCGCTCAAAACATGTAGTCCGATAACATATTTTAAGCCCTTCATGGGGTCTGTTAGACCACTTATACAGTGAAAGACACGTGTTTCGGCATTACAGCCTCGTCGATCAAATGGCATCCTTCGGTTTAAGCAGTTCCGCGGGAGGATATCTCATGTATAGAGGAGCCGACGCCGAACTGTTGCACATGCCCTATAGTGCAAAGGTCATCTTATGAGTGGCTCAACAGACCCCTTGAAAGGCTCATAATATGTTATCAGATTATATTGCTTTGAGCGAGGTCTGAAAAACACTCGAAAACGAGGTATGACCGTCACGTTTTCCCAGCCATGAACAATCAAGTGCATAACTTTAGTCGTTAGGTGATTTTATCGCCTTGCGACAAGTGCAAATACTTCGGCATCGGTTCGTGTACATAGAGGATATCTTTCCGCAGAACTAGCTGAACAGAAAGGCAAAATGCAATTGGCGTGCTAATGCGGAAACAGTGTCTTGCACTACATATGTGCCCTACCAGCCCCATAAAAGGAGTAGAATAAGTTACCGGGACGTACATGTTGAGTTTCAGGAGCTCGCTTTGTTGGTACCTTACCTACTGTTCTGCATAGAACGTTAATATTCAAGAAATTCTTAGGGAGCGATACCAAACTGCATCCTAAATGATGCAAGTTCTCGCACGAATCCCAAGTCAACAATTGTGGAGCTATCGTCGATTGTCGACTACTTCGGTCTGGACGATTGTTACGGTCTGCCCGAAATGGTTAATATCCGACAGGTAAACGTTTCAACAAATACCAAACGGTTTTGAAAGTAATGTCTAAATAACAGTTGAAAGACAGATTGCAGTCAAACAGAGACGTTATGAGCACAAATATATTTCAAAATGTGGAACCTCTGTAGAAAGTAAAAAAATTATTGGCAGGCTATCACTAATGCAGCCGTCTTGTGATAAAATGCATAATTATTTCCACACTCATTCTATAGACATTTGTTCCAAAATCAGAGCCACTGTTTTCAGAAATTCTATACAACTGTACCGATCCGGGATAAGGAAGGCATTCTTAGATTTAGAGACCTTAGGTAAGAAGCTTTCGTCTGTTTCATCTACCGATACTTCAACCATCATGTAACCACGCCACTGGCACTTTCTAATATGGAACCTAGAGAATTGATGACCAAAACAAGGTTGAATAGACGCATTGTGTACCACACGTAAAGGCAGTAATGCATCAGCCTTTTTCATTTCAAGCCGAACACGAGGTTGTTAATAATTCAATCAGACAACTGACATTTCGGCGGTTTCTCTTTCTTTTTCGAAGCTTGAGAGGATTAGCTTGTCAGCAGTTTAATCAGCCAAACATCTTTCCGAAACGGAAAAAAGCCAGAAGTAGATTCACTGACATCAAGACTGAAACATTTTTTCTCATACTCACCACATTTTCTGAATCATTCAGTGAATTGTCAAAATGGAAACCAACCGTACAGAGTTCACATAGACTTCAAACATGAACCTGTCTCGTTATCACGTGTGATAAGACGAATTATTTATGAATGAGAGATGTCAGAGGTGCATTGGTGGTCCATGTGAACTTTGAACGATTGGTCTCCACTTGAAGCGTTAAATGGGAAGACTGACTCATAAAAAAAACGGTGAGTATGTGAAACGCTGTTCTGCTTTTGATGCAATTGAAATATAGCATTCTTCAGAGTAATGGCGCTTTTTCGTTGACTGGATTGTAGCTAACATGATCCTAACAGGCTTCAAGGAAGGCGAAACCGCAGAAACGTCAGCCGTCTGAATAAAAACAGGAATACGTGCTTGATTTACAAAGAAAAAACTGTAGAATCTTGAACAACAGCGAGATTTATAGATACATAAAATAGATAGCAGCTTTTAGGCAGTGCATTAATGCTCTTTTCAAGGAAATTCTGATTCTCTGGAACTCTCAAATCTTTACCATACAATTTTCTGCCCCTTCTCCACCGTCAGAGCTCCTGTTCTAAACGCATATTTTCTCTAGAGTGGCCCAATTACACCTCAAAATCTTGGCTGATGATTCTCCTTCATGAACTTCAAGAGACAAATTTTATCGAGTTTTCGAGAAATAATTGAATCTAAAACAAAACAAGCTTTTTCAACAAAATCCCGCTTTCCTTTTTATACTGGAAACTACACCTGAGAAAGCCTCTAAGAGACAAAATCTCGCCGTGATAGAGAGACAGAGAGCGATCTTGCCATGAACGTATTTAGATGAAGTTAATGCTTTTGATTCTCATAGAAGTGATATAATCTAAAGCCCATACTTTTTACGCATTCATAAACTATTAGGGCACTTTCCCTAAGATTTAATGTAGACCTAAGGCTGGAATGTACTCTAGTTATCGAATAATTAGCAGCTGAAGAAGAAACCAGCGATGTCGCGAGAGCGCTGAACTGATAATTAGCTAAAATATCGCTGCACCCAACTGATAGTGGATATCGACGACTTACCCAACTATTAAATGCACCTTAACAGTTTTTCTAAAATATTTAACGCCATTTGGATAATGCCGCGCTGAGCAAACTAAAGATAATTTTTGATTCTTTTCAGATCTCGACTCGCAGCATGAATAAGATCGCTCTTCAAAAATTTCGAAAAAAACTCTCAAAGCTTCCAATCAGGCAATAATTGTACATCCACATATTTCACCAAAATTGGTCATCAAAGAATTTTCAGGAGAATGATATAGGGCTTTATTAGCTCGAAGCCAATTTAACATCAACACTCATTTCGGGTACTATTTTACTCAACTCATAGTGAGCTTAATATTTTAATAATTATTGAAAATGTGCTCTTGAGTGCAATAAATTGCATTGTCGATAAAATTTACAATATTTATACTTTCTGTATAAATCACATACGATCGTAAATTATAACCTTAATTGTATATTGTATACTATAGATTGCGAGACTCATATTCACAAAAAGGAGCGAATTGGTTAGGCAACACTAGGGTCTGACCATGTTTAGCACTTATGAGTGCACTTCACATGGTAGACGGTGAGAGAAATTGGTAGAGATCGAAACACCACCTACTCAATTCGGCACACAAATAAATTACTATCTTCTCCACACACAAAGGCATCCCTATAAGTGTGCGAGTAAAAGACTCACTACTGGTCCAGACATGGACAGCTACTTCAGACACATTAGATAAATTCCACTAAACACTAGAGATTAGAAAAACGAGGAAAAGTCTGTGTGTACACTACGATGCAACTTGATAATCGGTGGCGACAGGTTAATAGAGAAGTAGGAAAATGTCTCAAAGTACCCAAATTTACTATGGTGCTTCATGTCGCTCTTATGACACGAAACGGGAATTCGACCGATGGTTAAAATAATAAGACGGTTAACATTTGAATACATCAAACAACGAAAACAATGGAGTGAACTGTGACTAGCAGACCCTTATATCGCGAGAGCCAAAATGAATAAAACAAATAGCACCTTATCATTAGTATAAAGAATACAATAGATTGATTGTTCGCACCAAAAGACTGGAGCGAAATCGGAGCACATGAGGATTGAGCAGCAACGGACCGGCCGTGATGAGGATAGGAAGGGCAGACTGTGGTGAGAGAAACGGCACGCACGGCTTCGGGCACAAGTACACACCGAGAGAGTGGTGGCGATTGCAATTTCATTGCTTGGGCTAAAATGCATTGAATGAGCTCATAATAAATATTACTTAGACACGTATACAACAGATATTCAAAAACATTAATAAATAAAAATGCAAAAATCTGACCATACATGGCCGCTTTGATTCTATTAGAAAAACCAAATCAAATAATCTCTTGACCGGAAAACCAAAATCAAAGTGAGACGATAAAGGATAAAGCTCTCGGCGTTGATCAATCCCTGAGGGATGCGCCATGCATTCGCCTTCAATTTTTAACTTTGTTTGAGGTTACTGAATGCATGAATGGCTTGATAGGCCATGAGCGCGAGATCGAGCCATCGATCTTGTGTGCGACTCTGACCACCTCTACCGCTGCATTACATGCGCTCAAGTGAGACCATATTATAAAAGTTGGTTATTTGATTTCTTTAAATTTCCTCAACAAGTGGAGATCAGTCCTCTCAGATATCGCGTCAGAGTTATCTCAAAATTCGCTACATTCCAAATATGTTCAAAAATTATCAAAAAAAAACCCATCATTTCGGATATTTACATATCGAATAGTTGTGTAGATTATGATATATGTTGTATGAACAGAATACAATAGATCAAAGAATTCATGTACCTGTATCTGCTGTTGTTTTATCAATTGCTGTTGACGTGCCATAGTTGCCTGGAAATTTGACGCAGCAGCTTGCACATGACTCGTTGCCACCCCTGTTCGTCTTCGTGAACCTTAAGATGCTAATAGTTACGGAAAAAATTCAATAAAAAGAGAAGTTCATCCATCCAAAATGATGTACGCAACGAAAAGTAGAAATGAAAACACGAAATACCTGAACTACTACAAAATCGCATTCAAGTTATATTTAAAAAACATTTCTCAACTCATGTACACTAAAAGACAAAAAGTTGGCTGTCTATAAATGAAGCATAAATTTGAAAGATTACTACTTACCATCGACAATGAAAGGTTCCTCGTCGTCACGCGGACTTGCCTCTTTACTCAAATCAGTTTTACGCCGATTTTTTCGAGGTATTCTAGCCTGAAATATCCTTTCATTATGTCAACTTTTTGCAAGTTTCAGCTAGAGTGGAAGCACGGAAATGATATTACCTTTCAGCTGCAGAGTTTGAACCATTCTGTTTACGCTTATTAAATTTTGGAGATGTCAATTTCACTAACATTTCCCCTATTTGTACACAGATATGCTCAATTCTCCTTTCATAACGAAAGCTAACATAGGTACAACACAAGTCCGCAAACTGAGGTACTAGCAATAGTCATATGGTAGTGGAACTGGTAAGTGCATTAATTGAAAGATAAATCAGTCCACGAATCCAGATAACCACGCATGAAACGCCTTGAAAACACAACTGATGTAATTTGAGAATACTATATCACTACATTATCGCTCTTGAAAAGACTATAGCAACACATGTCACACTAAGACTAAGAGGTGTGGAATAACGCCCTGAGTACCGAGTAACCTAAACATAGATCAAAGTCTGTGGTGCTACACGTCACAGTGGAAATAAGACCACATTAACATTGCAACGCTACCCGCAATCGCCAACTGTCGCGCAAGAATCAACGTGATAATCAAGGGGTTAAAGCATAAAAACGCTCAGAACGCCCACAACAGACATATTGAGTTTTAGATTGAAATACTGGACGATCTCGTGAATCGAGCACGACTTGGGCGTGACGTACGTTTCAAACAAGTGGCTATTATGTGGAATGTCAGCTTCTTTCGCTGCTTTGCGCGCAGAAGATTCTCGCAAAACTTGCATTTATTTGATAAGTTACATAGAAAAGATGCTGTGTTTAATGACGACAGAACAGAGCTCTGTTTCACAAATGGTAATTTACAAAAATCCCTGAATATTTTCAATTACTGAGGATGGATTTCATATGGCGCAGTGATTAGATGTGCTCTGCGTCGCACATGTGGTCGACGGTTCGATTTCACGCTCATGGCTCACCAAGTCATCCATCTCTTCGAGATTCATAAATTAGTACCAAACTGGTCCTAGACTTGCTTGGCAAGGTGAGCAGCACTGAGTCGGTACAGCGGCAGGCAATCGCGAGTCATTGTAAAGGCCAGATATACATTTAATCTCGTGGAATGAAGTTCAAAATCGAAGATGAATACATGGCGCATCGCCCAGGGATTGAACAACGCCAAGAGCTTTATCCTTTATTTTTTTAGTATGGATTCCACAGCGATAGAATGCGTTTTTGGTGAGAATACGGCATACTCAATTCCCTGCAGTCACACCTTGCAAATGGTGTGTTCAGTTAACATATTCTATGCACCATTTTCAACAATTTACCAGGGACTGTAGTGGCCAGTGACGCACGCTATTAGTGAACAAAGTTCGGATCCTTTCCACAACCTTCTCCCGCAAATCCACATGAAGGCGCCTCAACTCAGCTACTCCCAAGACCGCACAAAGAACCTTCTCGACCAGTTTCTACAACACTTATGAAGCAGATGTAATCCCTAAGCTGCAGCCCAAACAACGAGCAAAATGTTGGAAGATCTTTGTGAAGTGATGAATAGGAAGAGACGAACCGAATGCAAAAGTATTGAGATCTACGCAGTATGTGTGACAGTGAGTTATGTAAAGATTACAATAAGTACGATCTTCTACCGTTCCAATGCAGACTTTGTACAGTAGAACTACATAATTATAAGCATTGCAGTATGAGTTGTGAATTGAAAATAATCCGAATTTGTCTCCCGCCTATATTAATCGATTCTACAAAATCTAAATCTTAGATATACAACTGGATGTTTTTCCCCTGTGATCGGTATAATGACCAAATGTTATAGAATCGCATTGATAGATGTAGAAATATAAAAAACGTTGATATATAGTTCATGTATTATGTATAACTGACCATTCAAGGCTAACATTACTGTGGTTTGTTTCACCAAACGTAAGAGTAGGAAATATTCGAAAAGAATGGTCCAGTGAAATAAAATAATGAGCTATATGTAAGAAATTGTACGGAATACAGAGAAAAAAGAACTATAAAGGGAAAAAACAACAACATAGGGAAGGTGACTAAATTATGGGTGGTGCTTTGACTTGTTTCGGTGAACATAACTGCTGCATCAATGATCGAATGCATTGTAATTGTCAACACTATCTTGATAGCCTTAACGCGACACGACCTCTATCAGATTCATACGCAGCAAAAGTCGCCTGTAGGATTAACCCTTTCCGGACGGCAGCACAATCGAGATCGCAAAAGGCGCGCGATTCTCTTTATCGCCTAAGGATTCTTTCTGAAAATACTTTGAGCTTTTTGTATCACTCTGATAAACATAATGTTCTCTATACGCTCATATACTTTTTGCGCATATATAACCCTTGTGTGCCAAGAAAATTCTGAATGTGAAATGTAATTTTATTTTGGCTCTTACAGCGCACTATGAAGACCTCTAAAGACCAAGTTTAGCATTAAAATTTTCGAAATTTGTACTATCGAGCGAGTGCCAGTATAGTCTCATGAAAAGCTATCCACATGCCCAAACCGACTGAAGCAAGCAAAGTAACTGTGAAACATAATTTTATTCTCGCTGCTATAACGTACTAAGGAGACGTTTCCAAAAAACAAGCACAATGCTCAAATTGCGAAGATTGCGCTCTCGAATATTTACTGGAAATTCAGGCGAAAAGCTTCGCAAAAAAGGACGCTTGAAAAGCTGATGGTTGAAATGACGCCTATTGTTCATAAAGGGTTCGCAAATCTTGACCCGTAGCATCTTGTTGATTGGAATAGATACTCTAGAAAGCAAAAAATCCCTTGTTTGACTACGATGAAATTCTCATGTTCTGGATATTTATTCCTAACACTTCATCAATTTGAATAATTCAAGATCAAAATCTCGCTTATGAAAGAAAATGAACAAACGGATCTCCTCTGGCGAAACATTATGGTGATGTTTCCCCGGGGTTTGTCTTTGCTCATTTCTGCAGCAACCGCCTTTACATTCGAAATACCAAAAGTTGCAGATCTTGTCAACTTTTTAAGAATTCCCGGCTCAGAATATATTTTTGAATAATGCTGCACAAAAATAATACGCATGAGATCACTGAATGTAAAGATGGGAGAGAACCTACAAAGTTCTAGAATTCTGAGCAATTTAATGCCAGTTATAAAAAGTAAACTCCGTCGGAAATGCACCTCAGATTTGTGGTATATTCCTGGAATTGGTTTGACTTCAACTGTTGATGGGCCTGTTTTGCAAGGTGCTTGAAAACAATCAGAACGCACACCTTTCGTGGATCGCCTCATGATTTCTCTCGCACTAATTTTTTACCAAGGTTTTTTTTTTCGTTTCAGATCGGGCTGATGCCAAATGGTTGTAGGATGTTGAGAATGTTCTAGTAACTTAGCCGCAGGGCCGCAGCACCATGGGTCGACATCCAAATAAAACGGGCTACCGTTTAATTATGCCGATAGACACCTCATGCGTTAACCAACACGACCGCGCTGCACGTGTGATCTGCGAAAGCCTGCTGCGAAAGCCTGCTGCGAGCGCACAAACAGGACTTTCTCAAAATATTTAGTACAACACTATTATAATGAAGGAAAATGCTCAAAATAACATCCTATAGATGTCTTTAGAGTAAACTAATCTAAGCATTTAGTCATAAGATGTACTTATGGAACACTTACTTTTTGTTCGGCAGCTGCCTTTTGACTCTCACCTTGCGCCACAACCTGAATATTTACTTTTCTGAATGTTTTCACATATTTCTTGAAAATCAGTGCCGCAATTAGCGTGTTATTTTCAAAGTTTGAAGAACCTTTTTAACGAGCTCAGCGATTCGCTCGTCTTCAGCTGTATCGGGGTGCTGTGTAGCTGGTTGCGGCCGACGTGCACCATTAGGTAGCCCCGTCTAAAATTTTACACATCTGCGGCAATAGAATACTAAAAGGTGGAACGATCGGCAATTAGGACAGAGGGAAAGTGAAAACCATACCTGATCGTGACCATTGACAAGCCTGCCTGGACCATTCTCACCGATTTTGGTTATTCCTGTACGTCCATGAAAAATCTGAGCCCGCGCATTATGCTCAAGCGAAAGGTTACCTGAATGAATACATTAAGATATTGGAATGTTAACTAAGAAAACTAATAGACAGAGAACATTTATGAGCTATTCAGTTAATAAAATGAATTGTATTCGTGTAGAACAGGGGCTCAACTTCTAAGCGTGACCATTCAGGTTTGAAAAAAGTTCGATTTCGAAACACAAGGGGAATCGGATTGAAGGATAAAAGGATGAAGCTCTCGGTGTTGATCAATCCCTAATAAATGCGCCATGCAGTCATCTTCATTACTTAACTTCGTTTGAGGTGGATGAACACATATCTGGCCTTTACAATGATTCGCGGTGAATTACTGATGTATCAAGTCAGTGCTGCTATCACCTTAGATAAGTCGGGTACCAGTTCACCCAACCCGAAGGAAAGGAAGGCCTAGTGAGCTTTCAGAGCGTATTCGAACTATTGACCATCAGCTGGTGGATGATGTGTATCGCAGAGCACCTCTAATCACTGCGGTACGCGCTTTGAAATTCAGAATAGCGATTTGACGAAACGTCTGGTACGATGTACGTCCAGCCTCTAAAAAAGGTGAAGTCACCCAAACGTCAGTCACCGAACTGCTGCTAGTGCTACTGCTACCATTATTAAGAATGCCAATCTCGTGCTGGCTAAACAAAATGTCTACGTTTATCACAATCTACAATCTCTAATTTATCACGAAAACATCCTTCTCCAAAAAAGAACGAACAAATTCTACAATAACTGTTCTCAAGCTGTACCAAGATCTGGTCTGACCTCACCCTATACCAAATCAAGTACCAAGGTTATTTAGAATTAGTTCGTCCAACCAATTCACAGAGGAAGGCGCCTGCACGGGGTGAAAGCTCTAGCAAGGCTAAACCTAAAAAGAATCCCAGTGTACCACAGAATTTGTACAGAAGTTCAAAAATCTCAAGCAGCGGGAAAACGTGAACGCAGATCCGAAGAGCTTTTATGGATCAAAGATGATGCATGCGAGAAAACGAACTGAATGCAAGTGCTGGAAAATCCACAATGTGCGCGTCACGTGGAACAAAAATAATTCATTGATGACAATCATTTCCAACATGCAGCCGTAAATTATCTCGGAGCTTACTTTTCTTTTTGCAACTTTTTAGTCGACAATTTCCAAATATTCAATACACAATCTACAATGATTGTCCAACAGGTAAAATGATGCCAAGTCGTGAACACTATATTATGCTCCATAGCTATACACAAAGCTACGCCACAAACTGCAAATAAAATCAAGGCGTAGGTTAGAAAAAAACTCGAGCACAACGAAGCGATGTATCCCTAGTATTCTGGAGATTTCGCAGCTCAAGTAACGTCTTCATAACGCCAGATTTCTATCCTTTCAATCAGTATATGACAAAAATATATTGATCGAGTGGCTTAAAAATAGTCGAGAATTTTTCTAGTGCTTCTCTCAAGCAAGAAGAACAAGACATTTTCCTGAACGATTTGGCTTATACCAGAATGTTACAAAATTTTTATCGACTAGCGTTTTGGCATCTTTCCCTTCCCACTGGAGCCGCATTAATTCGTGCCGATCGTTTACTCGGGTGGGAATACTGACAGATTAGGCAAATGTAAGTTTCGTAACAATCTCAAGCAAGTATGAACCACCCAAGAGACAATTATTGATTTATGCAGAGGTTGAAGGGAAAATGATTCAAAAGATCAAGTTTTCACTATTTCATTGAGACTTGCAGATAAGAGTGAACCTAACACGATAATAAGCGACATTTAGCAGTGAGGATGAAGATCTTACTCTCCCTTTGATATTTTCTAAAGCCGAGTTTGCATCTAAGATTGGAAATAAAGAATTCCTCACGTTTCGAGAAAGGAAGCGATATTCATATTGAAGCACTTAGTAAGACAATCGCAACGGAGCAATACTGGCACGAAATCAATGAAGCAAAAAAAGCACTCGCCGCTTCATTGAGAATTGTTAGAGGTGACTGATTGCATATTTCGGCTTTAAATTGACCTTGATCGGTGTCTACCGATGAACCGAGCCAATACTGCAATACTGCCTGGTACCGATTTACTGATGCCGAAAGGATAGCAGTGTCGGTGAGCCTAGGGCCCAGTATCGAACCAACAACTACATGTGTGCTACAGAGCATTTCGAGCCACTGCATCACATGCGCAATCGATGAAATATCATAGGAAGTGCGGCACTGAATGCAGAAGTAGCCGAAAAAATGCCTTACAAGCAACGCTTCAAAGTTGAACCACATGAGCTAGAAAATTTTCCTCCCAATCCAATATGTTCAGCCAATTTCTCGATAATCAAATAGTATTTCTTCAAACACCTCTATGACTGCTACTTGCAAAACTTTTCGACAACAAGGTTGCTGCAGAAATTGGACTTTCGAAATTTTTCTATAACCTGCAGAACTTCAGTATTTTATGGCACTGAATAAATATATTTGCATTTAGCTTGTAAAAAAACCTAGTTGAATTAATATAACCATGTTTTAGAGCAGAATTACCGAATTTGAAAAATTTTGATCAAAATCATCTAATCTTTTGCACCAGACGAACTACTAATGGACGAAAAGTGCTGAAAAAGTGCAATGTATCAGAACGACCGAACAAATTCAAGAGGGAGAACACACTCACCGGAAGACGGTGATGTGGCCAACGGGGCGATCATTGGAATTGGCCCCGACATTTGTCCCGGAGTTATCATGTGATGAGGATGAGAGCCACCAATTGTATAGCGCTGATCTGAAACCATTACGATAACCGGACAATAACACAGGAAAGAAAACTCTTTATAAAACCATGAACACCTAAAAATCTTTGAGTCAAAAAATCTCAAACATTATCACTAATTCGGTTTTACTTGCATTGCATTTCTCGTATCTAGTAAGTTCTCAGATAAGAAATCGATAGTCAAACGCAACATAATGATATAAGTTAGAAGAAGAAAACCCTTACATATAAGTCCATGATAGTGTGACCTAAGAATGCTAAGTTGTATGCAAAACGTCCCACATCAGGCGGAAATTGAACCCGTGTTTCACCCATTCCTAAGACACCAGCACCACTCTGCTACCACTCTTTCTTCGATATAAATCATCGAAGCTGCCAGCTTCCAACTTTAAACGGGTTTCGTCTGGTTAGCACATGTGGGCATTAGATTCAGTTACACTGAAAGGCACTGGATACCCAATCGGTTGACAACGATGTGAGTTGTTATTAGCTCACATTTCTCTTTCGTCTGTCTCGCAGTAAATTTATGTTGGCGCACACTTCTGTGCAGATCTGGTATTCAATTGATGAACTTATTCCACAATTCTCATTCTTGTTTCGAATATTTGATGAATATGACAAAACCTACGAGTAGTAGTTCCTACAATTATATTTATTGACAGCATAAAATATATCAAGTTCTCAAAGCAGAAAGCACAAACACTTTTGGAAAGGATTCGCTGAATACATCATTTTTGTTTTCTTCACTGAAAAGCATCAAAGTTGTTTCTACTATCGATAGTCTTATTAAAATTTCACCAATCGTACTCTATAAAATTCATATGGTAATTCTACGTTTACTTACGACCTTCCAAATTAACATCACAAACTATCACACTGTTATTGCAGCTCGCGATGCGATCGCGTCCATGCTGTTCAAAATTTCAACGTCATGTCAAACGGCTGAAAAAGCCCCTCGTAAGGCTGGAACGCATGGTCAACTCCCGCCTGATGTTGAGTGTTTTGCATACGACCTAAGATTTTTAGAATTATATTCATAATAGCATATCACCGCCAAACCCAGTGAATATGGAATTCATATCATAACGTGGGATAACTCATGCCTGCTATGAAACTAACCCTTTCCCGAACGATGAGGGACATTTTGGTTTTCAATATTTCAAGGGTCTTTTGCGCTAGACACACTTTTTTCACCGAAATTTCAGTAACTAGTCAAAAGATCAAATCTCGGAGATTTCGATACTGTGATTGATTTCCGAAAAAAAAAACCGTTTTCCCCTGTAGCAAAGGAAATGAAATCATATTTCACAGGAGTGCTTCTTTGCACTGTTACAGTGTGTGGATGGCTTCTAGCTATACTATACCAATACTTAATCGATAGCGCAATTCTCGGCGCTTCTGGAGTTGAATTTAGCGTCTGAGAAGATCTTCACAGTGCGTCATACAAGCGAAAGTGAAGTTACGTTCTACATTTCGAGTTTTCTTCTCACATGAGTACCGACTATCCGGGTCAAGCCGTTGACGGCTGGAGGCTGACAGATAGATACACTGTAGTGTAGAAAGAGTGGAATGCAAAACGGGCGTCAATGGTGTATCGGATAGAGCACGCACTTCCAGATAGAGTGATGTGTAGAGTCTAGTCCTGCCTGACGCGAAAATTTTGCACATCACTCTACTACATCAATGGGTATATTTTAAACATCATATCACCGCTGGAAGCGGTTAAATAATAAAAATTTCATTTAATTTCACATGTTATATATGCACAGAAGTATATGAGCGTGTAGAGAAGATTATGGAACACTCGATCAATACAGAAAACCTAAAGATTTTTTTTTTCAAAACGAGTAAGAAAACCCCTATGACAAAAAGAATCGCGTGTCGCGCGCGATATCGTTAAACTGCCGCCAGGAAAAGGATAAAGAACTGAAGAGAAATCTTCCGCTACGGATTAAAAAGTGGTCAATTAGAGTCAAAATTGCTTCATATAAGCTAAGAGATCTGGAAAAAATACCAGTCATTAGGTGCTGTTGCTGTCCTGCCACGGCGACGATATTCGCAGCCATTTGTGCATTGCTTGGCCGGCGTTTTACGGAGGTGATAGGTGCGCTAACCACTGATGCATGTGTACCCGTTTGAGATATAGCAGGAGCAACACAAACGGACGGAGGTGCACCACTCTTTGACACCATTTCTACGACAGAGGCGATTGATGAGTCTATAAATAAACCGTTATGGATCGAAACAAACTGCACGAAAAGAGAGTAACGTAGAGGGATAACGTTCACCTATGCGGTCTCCATTTGATGCCGAAGATGTTCCACATTGCGATGTCTCGATGGACGATGATTCTGCTATATGAGAACTAAGAGTTCCAAGAGCATCACTACCTTGTGGATTCGCTGTCAAGTCATCCAACAATCCCGCACCCAAATCAACCATTGGCTCGATGTCATCCAAATCACCCAGATCACACACTGGAATAGAATATATAGCTAGGAATGGATCTGTCACAAATTCCATACTTACAATGATCATCTTGTCCTGTGAACAATTTATCCACTGGATGTTCAACTTCTTCGACACTCGACTGACCACCGGTTTGGGGTTGTTGACTTCCATATGAAGAACCTCCAAACATGCTTCCTTGTGAATCTGCTCGCGACATAGGTGTACTACTGTGGCGCTGGAATACAACTAAACTCACAAAAGATAAAGTTGATCAAAAAATGCCTTTTTCTAATCAAAAGATTTCGATAAACTTGATTGTAATAGTCATTGTTTTTGGTTTTCACACATCCATTTCATCCTGTCCTCCCGGAATTCTACAGATTTTCAGCTTTCTGACATGAGACATTGTGTAACTCATAAGTAAGGAGCGTTTCTTACCAAGTTTACGCCATCATAATAAAATTTCTTAGAAACTCTTACCCAATACGGCATTTTCTGAGTGGTTAAACAATGGAATAAGATAAAGAACCAGCAATAGTTTGGACCTTAATAATTTTCTAGTTTCTTCTTCATGAACATTCTTTTCATGGAGTCGTAACATAATCAGAGAAGTCAGAGGCGTGCTGTCTAAAAATTGGATGCTATGAAGCACTCTGTATGGCAGGACATGTTACGATAACTTAAGAACTATGGATAAAATAGAATTGATTGGCAACATTTAACAAGAAAAATCAAGTCTAAGAAGGAAGATAGCCGTACATTTTACAAATATATACGTAATCAATGATAAGACACACAGCACCCTATTAAATAACTCTAACAAATATATTCTGATTGCAACGACCACTAACCATCATCATCCCTTGATGGCTACCAGGATTGAACTGATGAGGCGTAGCTGGCGATGTACCATCACGAGAAAACTCTCCAGAACCGGAAGTTCGTTGAGAAACACTTGGATGAACTGAGTCAGGACCACTATGCATCCCATCTGAAAAAGTGACAAAGGGTGTATAAATGGCGAAATCAGACGTACGGCACTGTGTATGAAGATCTACACGCTTGCCTAGTGGTGTCGGATATGGTACAGGAGGGCCACGTTGTGCTGGCCATGACTGCCCAGTGTGAGCCGAGTTAGGTCCCGGTGGCTGAACATGTTGTTGCTGATACATCATCCGTTGCTGCATCTTCAATAACATAGGAGTGAGCCACATCATAAGACCAGACGAAATCAACATCGTTCTTCTGGCTATCAAAGATTGCAGTTGTTAGAAATACCTGTTGATGCCAAATATGCTGTTGTTGCTGTTGCTGTTGGATTTGTTGCTGACTCGATCCTTGAGGATACCCAGGGTACTGAGCAGGTACAGCAGATATTCCTCCTGGATTAGCCGGGAAAGCAGTACCTGGTGGATAGCCAGAATGGGTCATGATTTGCATTCCACTAGGCTGAAACGAAATTTTATACAAATTTCTTGGGCTACGACAGGTAAGATCCGAACCTGTACCGCCATGGCAGCAGGATGCATCATGCGTTCGGTGTAGAATTGCTGCTGTTGTTGTGCTTGAGCGGCTGCATTTTGCTGTTGCTGAGCAGCAGCAGCGGCGGCCAACTCAGCCTCCTTCTGTTGTTGCTTTTTAGTTGGTTTCCTCTTTTTCTTAGGAGGAGGAGGTTGAACAGTTTCCTAAATGAAAAGAGATTACAGAAATGTACTTGAACGCAGCAATTAGTTATAGTTTCTAAACATAAGATTTTTGATAGCACAATGTACCTCAACAGGAGGTCCACGGAACTGCGCAGAGGCAACAGGAGATGTAATCGGCATATTGTTTGATTTCAGATGAGCAGGATAACTTTGAATGCGTTGCTGTTGGATATTTACAGGGACCTGCTGAGGCATCTGCGGTTGTCCAGCAAACATAGGACTTTGCGTGGTGGCATATCCCTGAAATCACTTTTAGAAGAATGCATTATTATGAATATTATAGAACTTAAATGCATGGAACACTGTGCCACTCTTAAGCGATCTTCAGTTGGCCTTCAGATTTTCACAAATCTCAAAATCAAATCCTTAGAGATCTTCACTGATAGTAAACAAGTTTTCCTCTCCTATCATAGAAAGTAAAATCTTGGAAGTTTACAACTCCCAATAAGCTATCGACTATAAAATCACATCGGGGCCATAGGTCTCAATATGAACTTTGAAACATCCTTTATACCACTAAACATATTAATAGCTACTCCAGAATCATTTCAAATACTGAATTCACTTGAGCGGCCTTGAAATCAACGAAAACAGACGAAAAATGGATTATATTTCAGAACGTTCAAGAAAGCTCAGCATAGCGTTGTGAAAGACCACTGAAATCGAGAATGGAATCAGCTTTAACAACACTGAATCATCATACCATTGCCGGCGGTCTCTGCTGAGGTGGTGCTGATTGAACCGGTGGCGCAGAATTGTAGAAACCTCCGGATGTGAGAGGAACTTGTAGGGCTTGTCCCTGTACCTGTCCGGGATGTTGCTGAGCCTGAGCAGCCGCTACAGCTGCAGCATGAGCCTGTTGCTGCTGCATCATCATCCTTTGGCGTTGATCCATTTGAATCTGAATACACTTAGAGTGAATGAAAACAACTCTGTAATGTTTATTTGATCAGAATATCGAGACTACACAACATTTTGCAATCGTAAAGTTTCGGACAAACTACAATGTCCAAAATGTTCAGATTAGATTTGTAATTTTCAAACTTTATACAAGGTGAGAACCTTCCACTTCGCGAACATTACCAATAAAAATTTACCTGTTGCTGCATTGCCATATGCTGTTGTGGGTCCATGACAGGTGGGCCAGCGGATTGTGGAACGTTCGATGGGTGAGGATGTTGATGAGGCTGAGTACTGGCTGGGTACATATACGATCCTGCCGAAGAGTATGACTGATGGTGAGGTGGCATATTTGCATTAGATGGTCCACCAACCATGCTTGTTTGTTGCTGTGAACTGAAAACATGTCAACATTTAGAAGACAGTCAATAGCACAATAGCAAATAAGCGAATTCTGAAAAAACGTAATACCTCAATAAGTTAACTAATAAAGGACTGTTGTTATTAACTGGTGGAGGCCTCTGCATTGGATGAGGAGCAACTGCAGGACCAACTTCTTGAGGATGCTGCATTGTGTGATATCCAGGTGGTTGACACATTAGTCCACTAGTTTGTGCAGTACTTTGGAGCTGCGGGGTACCACCAGACGGACGAGGTTCACTTCAATTGTGGCGTTGAGATTGAGCAGAGGAAAAAAGAAAGAAAAGTAAAGAAAAAAAAAGACAAGAAACTGATACAGATAGAAACTATTGAGAACACAAAACATAACGCGCGAGAGTTCATCTCCGACAGTTTTTTTACTGCAGAATAAAAAAATCCCACTAATATAAACAGTGAGAAGTTGGGCTCCACTAGTTGGAAGAGTCACAGAAATAGGTGCTTTTCTGAACAAGTTGCCTGAACAGTTCGACTTTTCAAGCTCTAAGGAAGGTGAAATCAGCTGAATGGTTAGTAAGAATGAAACAAATATGGTGACAGCAACCTCGTGTCTGCGCAACAAGAAATCACTAACAACACTAGCCTACCTTCGCTCGACAGGCTGTTCTGATGGACGCCTTTCTTCCACTTTCAAATGTTGTACAGGAGGAGGGACATCGTTTACAGAAACAGCCTCGTCATCCCCAACTTTTACTTTAGCTACTCCTAAAGACCACAACTGTTTAAAAAAAACATCCAAACCTCAATAACAGCTCTCAAAATCTGAATCTTACCTAAACGTCCTAATGTGCTGGGTTGCTTGTTAGCAATACGTTTTAATCGTTGCGCAAATTTAGGCGGTAGACGAAAAGTAAGACGACGACAATGAACAGACGGAACGGACGACGAGGTGGTCATGCTGTGCCGTCGACTTTCATCTGTTTCGAATGGCGCGTTCTCCTCGAATTCTCCACTTCCACTTGTTGACGCTACGGGTTCGAGGTCTGTAAGAGATAGAATCCAATGATTAAACTTCTATTTCTACCACTAGGAGCGATCAATCCTATAAAAAGGAGAACATATGTGGATCGAGCGCCAGTTATTCTAGAGTTTGATTCAAAAAACCTCAATCTGCCCTTCTAAGATCTTGAACAACCATTTGGGCTAGTGATCTGCTGAAGTGATCTCTTTCAAACGTTAAGAAGAGAACTGTCAAGATGCGATCCGACAATAGACGAAAAGCGGGAACAATTTTCGCCTCATAGAAATCTATGGGGAAAGTCTAAAGAGAACGTTTCCACACTACTTCATTAACTTTGATTCTTCAAGCTCTAACTCATGTTTATTACAAACTATTTAGACCTATTCCATAAATTCCATATTGGTACTGAAAAACAGGTTCAACATCTAAACAGCAAAAATTAAGACTACTGCTGACCAGAATGTTAGGAGATTTCCCAAGAACTTCTTTCTGCTAAGAAAGAGTTGAATTAAAAGCGAAATTTATGCCATTGTGTCAAAATCGCTCAATAACAAAGGAAGTGAAAAAATCTAATATTCGAGGTAGCATTCACTTACGCGAAAATTCTTCTTTCACATTCACATGAGCGAATGGAGTTGGGAAATCTGCTTGAGCTTCAGGAGGAGAATGTGCCGAACTGGAAGGGTGGCGTGAGTTAGTGTTAGATGGGGGATGTCCGACGACAGCAGAAGAAGCAGAAGCAGAATTCGAGTGCCACGGAGACGCTGACGACGACGACGACGGGTCTAAGGACGACGCGCCCAGCATCAACGCACATCAAGCGCCCTTGGTTACTGAAAAACTCAAGCTTTTATCTTTCATATTTTTGAAAGAAAGTTTAAGGACTTATGAAGGAGTAAACCCAGAAAAAAAACAGCCACAGATGGTAAAAAAAAACAAATTTCCACTACATTCTTCTGTTTCCTACTAATTTGGCATCTCTTGAATAACATTTAGTGGAGGAGGTCAGTCAAGGTAGCAATGCTTTGAAACACAGAAAGAAAAAGAGAAAACAAGAGAAACAAGAAAAAGTCAGAATAAAACGGAATAATCGACGACCAACGCGGAGGTGTTGGTCAGAGCTCTGCAAATATGTTAGCTTTTGAGAAATAGTCTTTAATAAAAAAACCAAAACAAATCACTAAATATAAAAAAATGAACGAGTTTTCTAGAGATTACAAAGAAGATCCAAACAGGTAGGTGAGCTAACAGCGTAAACTGATTACAGAGAGAAGTAGACAGCAGTTAACTAAGATCTCAAACGCTCAAATATTAAATAATTCTTCGAAACAAGCATTTTACATTCACAATCAAAAAATTAACACAATCAATTTGTACAAAACCTGAGGAGAAACAATGAAGGCTTCAAGGTGATCTACACATTCTTATGTAATGTACAGCTCTTTTCAAAAGGAGGAATAGTCTCGACCACATTCTAGAGAAAGCGAGGATTTACAGGTTCTGAAGAAGACGAGGTCTCACACCTCGTAGAAAAGGCGAGATGTAGATATTAGATGTTCAAGAAAAGGCGAGGCTCAGGGTCTGGAAAAGGCGAAGCCCAAACTCCACAGAAAGAAAAGTGTAGGTTCTGAGAAAGACGAAGTCCAGGCTCTGGAGAAGGCAGCAAAAGGAACTGTACTGCTATCGCTGCTAGCACTACCCCTACAACCACCAATTCCACTTCGGCTAGTTAAAACCAGTCTTTCATTTATAAAACTATCATTACAGCTTTACAAAGGATTTTTATAATTAGTTTTTGCAATACACCGCCTTCTCCAAGGCAGCTGGGCACTGAAAAACAACTTATCACTGGACGTCATTATCATCAACAACCGTAATGCACGAGAGGAGCACTATCGGCTGAAATTCTCATTCAAGCAGTGCTTCTCCGAACAAGATCCAACTGGAACGACTGTGGAATATCGGCGGGAATCACTCGGCTCTCTGAAAAAGACGAGGTCCCACAGGCTCTGAAGAATACGAGGTCCCACAGGCTTTGAAGAAGACGAGATTCCACAGGCTTTGGAAAAAAGCAAAGTCGTTGAGACATCAGCCAACGAACTGTACTCTGCTAACCACAGCCAATACTACTACTAAAATTACCAATTTCGCTTCGGCTAATCGAGATCAGTCCTCCAGTTATAAAGCATCATTATTGAAGCTCTTACAAGCCAATAACTACAGTGACCTCTTCAAGATAAATTCTCCAATAAAACCGAAGATTATCACTGGACATTCCGGACTGAACCGTCCAATTGAGGAACGCTCCTCTAGAGGGATCCGTCTCGAACGAGAACGAACGAGCGTCGAGGATCGACTGGGGGACCAAGTGGCTCCCAGAAGAAGACGAAACGCGTCGAGACACTAGCCGAGCAAATTCTTTTCCTTATAACATTCGTGAATCTGGCTCAGTCGCTAAAGATGACATGAGTCTTTGATATTTACACATATTGCCACTGAAGCCGAGGCTCACAGAAAGTCGGTGTTCTTTCGAATTTTCGCGACTTTGAGAAGATTCAGAGATTCCACGGGAATAGATATGAGCATTATAGTGTACACGACTACTAAGACCATCAACAAAACAGAGTAATTCGTATTTCTAAGAAAAGAAAAAATGCGATAAGAAAATACAACACGCGGAACTTCCGAGTAAAAAAAGCAAAACTCCATAGAAAAGCACAATTCGGGCGATAACTGTGTAAAGGAGCGATACGACTGAGATCTACTCGATGCTCTGAGCAGATTTCCGGCTCCGGAGGAGATCAAAAACGAGGGAAAACAGGACGATCCGGGTGGGCGAAGGTGAAGTAGACGCCCCGGGAACGCAGAGGAAAATACGAGCCGCTCGCGTTGCCTCGCCCGCCGCTGCGGCGTCACGGCCGCGTCGCGGCCGAATTGATCCCTGGACTACGACGGGGGTCGGCGGTTCGCCTCCGACCGGCGGGGCGGGGAGCTGCTCCAGAAAAGAGCGACGCCGACGATTGTCGAGTGGGGAGGAGATTGTGGGTATCTCTGCTCGCTGTTGACCACGACGATCATTTCAGCAGCTCCCAAGACCATTTCAGTGATTGATTGGGGACCGAAAGAGATGCCTGGCACAGGTTTATTGGGAAGTATTAACAAGGGGAGAGATTGCTTCGGTGGAAAACCGCACTCACAATTCCCTTGTCTCTTCCGCGAGGAAATCCCATTCTCCTTTGAGGAGCCGTTTTCTCCTCTCCCAGGTGGACAAGATACTCTCGGGCTACGGACGAAGCTCTGCCCACTGCTTAGTCGGGAAGATCCTGATATCTATCCCTAATTTCAATTATAAATCCTCGACGAACCCAGATCTTTTGCACTCCCAACATCCTTTCCAAAATCGGTACCCCCTTTACCATACCTAGAATCGGATTCCACCGCGGCCCCCCTGCATGACATCTTTCTTTAAAGGGACTAGATAGTTTCAGGTTCATGGGTCCTGGCACGAAAACATGCCTTTGAAATACGGCCACGGGAAACTCTGACGTCCTAAACCAAGCCTTTATCTTCTCCTGTTTTTGGACTTGCCTCGTTTCTGGTCTTGCTAGGCTTTGTACTGCTTAAGCACATCCTCGAGGGGTCGGAATATTCTCCGGATTCTTTACTTTATTCCAGAAAAATTCTAGAGAAACATTTTATCAGAGTATATTGACTTTCAAGCGGCGTCTTTAAATAGTCGATTGGAAGGTACTGCTATATGCCGTATCATCAGCCATGAGCCATCAACTGAAACTCACTCTAGACAGTGGCATCAAGTGGTCTTTTCACTTGGCATGCAATAATACATGTTCGGCGCCACTGCCATTAGTTGTAGGAATGAGCTGCTGGTCTTGTGCTACTGAAGAGGCGTGCGAGAACGTACGTCTAGCACTCAAATTACCTTAGTAGATTTCTGAAAAGGCTTCGAAAATTCTGTTGATCTTTATCTTTACTGCCCTCTTTTTTAATAGTGGTATGATGTCATGCTCTGCTACCATCACTCTGCGATGTCCTAAGAGCGCATGTAGCGCAGTGGTTAGAGGTGCTCTGCGTAGCACATGAGGTCAATGGTTCGATCTCCAGCTTATGGCTCACCAAGCCATCCATCCCTCCGGGGTCGGTAAATTGGCACCAGACAGGTCTCAGACTTGTCTGGGAGGATAAGCAGCACTGACTCGGTTCAGCGGGAGGCCACCGCGAGTCATTGTAAAGGCCAGATGTGCATTCAATCACCTCAAACGAAGTTAAACATCGAAGTCGAATGCATGGCGCATCCCTCAGGGATTGATCAACGCCGAGAAAAAAAAGATGTTATAAACGCATTCATAAGAGTACTGAGTGTTATGCAAAACACTCGACTCCAGGCGGGAGTTGAACCTTTGTTGCACCCATAGTGGAGACGCGTGCTACCATTACACTACAGATGCCACCGCACTGCTACCACCACTCCTTTTTGCGATATGTCCTACCGTGCCCATCAGCAACCAAACTCTAACACGTTTGATCGCGTAAACGCATATCGCTTTCAGACACAGTCGTGCTGGCAGCTATACGAAGTATTTGGACAGTTGGACGGACCGTCTTCAGTGATAGTGCGGGCCCCAGCACAGGGAAACCCTACTGGTTTATCTGTTTTGTTGCCTGGAGTTCCGAGTTAAGCGTAGCTCGGGCTTCCTCAGGTCGCCACCACATTAGAGCAATCGCCGGCCATTGTGGATCAGAGGGAGATTACCACCCTGTGACTAGTTGCTACCAAGATGGCGGTCCTTCCTGGTATAACGTCGGACTCTTCAGTTTGGGTGGTCCTGCTGGAAGGGGGAGGGGGGTTGATCCGCACTCAGTTTGGGTGGTTCTGCTTACGCGGTAGGGTCTATCCGCAGTTCGACACCCAGGTTCAGAAGCACCGCTCAGCCACGATGGCGGTAACCATCTGGGAGGGCTATTTGAAATGTATACCTCTATCTCAGGGTCAGATTTGTTGTTGTCTAAGCGCCTCCTCTGGTGATTTGTTTCTTGTTGTTTCGTATTCAGTTCGTACCATTTTTGTACTCTTCGGTGTCATAGTGCATCTTCAATTCTCGATGATAGTAATTATTGTTCACATTTCCAGAGAGATGAAGTACTTGGGAGCGTATCTTCTTGCCACATTAGGAGGCAATCAATCTCCGTCAGCAAAGGATATACTGACAATCCTTGGTGAGTAGTGACTCCTATGACAATATTTCGTGTGCACGTGATTGTGATTAAATGCCTTCTTTGTCTTGAATTCGTAGTCCAAATATGATAGAATTGTGCAAACAGATTATGGTGTGCGTATCTCCTACGTAACGCTTCTGATAAGGTAATCTCAAATTGCGAAGTCGTACTTTTCAGGGCCAAATAATTGTGCTCAAAATGTTAGTTTTAATCCTTTGGTAACGAAGTGTATTCATACGAACTCACTCGTACTTTTTTAAATTTTTCCTTCAGAAGACTTTTCCAACAGACTCTCGTAATCCTTCGATAGTGAAAAAGGGCGTTTACAATCATGAGTTTGATTTTTATCCGAGCTTCCTTAGTGCGTGAAAGCAGCGAAAACAGTGTGATATTCTACACTCAATTTACTTTGTTTGCTCGGGTCAGGCCTGTGGATGGATAATGCTAGAGTTTTAGTAGTCATTCGACGGCTTAAATGTCGCTGATTCCGAAGTCGCAGTTTGTCTCTAGAGAGGTCATCATAGAGCATTGTAGAAACGTAAAGAGAATCACGTTTCATCTTCAAAATTTCTTTACCCGTAAGAATTATGTATGTATCGAAATCATATGAGCGCGTAGAGAAAATCATGTAGTTCCAGAGTAACACGGAAAACTCTGATTTTTTCCTCTCAAAACGACGATTGAACTCTGTTTACGTGGCAGAAATCGCGCATCGCTTGCGAAGCGCGTTGCGCGGCCGATCAACTGCCGTTCCCAACGGGTTAACCAGGTGCTCGTCATCTGTCGTCATCCGTAGGATTCGTCTGGCTCTTTCCGATAAAGCCATCGTGTAGCGTACTCGGTCATAAATTATGGAATAAATATTGATTATTTGGAGGTGTTGGGGAATGAAAAGATTGAACGAGAGCCTATCATTTAAAAGTGAATTCGTACTGTTTCCAAGAGATTGAGATGTTACTCAGGCTAATCGTATTTCGTTTGCTGAGGAAAGTTTGTTGTGGATGTTCGTCATGGTTGAAGAAAGTAAAACATTTATGGTAGGGAGTTCTTCTATAACTATCTCTTTGCCGATTTTCGTACGTATCTTTTCAAACTCTTTGAGAGCAGTAGCAGTGAAGGAGTGGCATAATAATTGTAGAGGTCCCACATATTTCTTATAACTCGGCAATATAGTTCTAATCCAATTTTTAATCAATTCAATTGCTATACACCACGTTGAACAAATTGATTCCACTAAAAACTTGCATTCCTCACATATTTTGATGGGTAAAATGTTTACCACATTTGAGATTAACCTTGAAAGAATGGTTAGCTCTGAGGCAGCCCATAAACTCCTAATTTCAAGCCGACTAATAAAAGGGCGCAAAAGCCATCACTGTCATAGTACTGATCTTCCACAGTTGTAATTTCGGCAGAACCTGTACCGTAAAATCATTTGTTATTGATAGCCATTTTGGAAAGAAATGCGTGTGCGAGGTTGAGATAGCTCTAGGCACTAATCCTCCATATCAAGCAAGTTCTCGTTCGTCAATGATCACGTTTCCATAGGTTCCACCAGCCAATCCTTAGAAGGATATTCTCGATCATTCGACAGACTAACTGGTGCAGCAGGCAATCAAAATCGCCGACGTCGCTTAGCATGAGTACTGTTGTTTAATGATCTCTATACACTCACAACGTAGAAACGATCATGTTTGCGTAAGATATGAAGTAACGTGGTGGATAAGTTTATCATCCGATTAGTAAACGTTACGTTTACCTTGAACAAAAGCTGTCTAATTGAAATTTTTTGAAACTGTTTTGAATACGCTATAATTCTTTGATCTAAACGCTTTCTAACAGTGGTATGATGTTAAAGTGTCCGTCCGAGAGATTGAGTGATATGCAAAAATCTGACTCAAGGCGGGAGTTGAACCCACGTTTCACCCCATCACCACAGTCATCGCTTTGCGACCCCTCTTTCTTCGATATGAACTACCGAAGCTGTCAGCAACCAATTTTCATCGGGTTTGGTCTGGTAAGCACATATCGGCGTTAACTTCTGGTAAAAGTGAAACATGGGTTCAACTCTCGCTTGAGGTCGATTTTTTGTGTGTCGCTGAGTCTTCTTACGTGACTATTCTGAATGTTATTTTTATGCTTGGGTGGGTCTATCAACAATCTTAACGAGCTACCAAGAATAGTGAAGTGAGGATGTACAGTAACCTCGCTTAATACATATTCAAAGCGTAGCTACATCTATAATCTGCGAGAAGTAGCGTAATATTTGTTGTACACGTCGTTAATGGAAAAGTTTGAGATTACAGGAATTTGAAGCGTCAGTCATCTGACAATAAAATGAGAATGTAGATAGTTGCAATATACTAAAAGGCTGATTGTCTAAGCTCCCGAATATCTAGGAATCAAATCTATTTGATGTGAAGTAAGGATATATATTCTCAGAATTGTCGTCCAGAGTTTCAACGCTTGTAGGAAAGGGGAAAACGGAGTGTCCTATTTCTGTTCTCAAGAGAGAAACTCGGTTTATGTTTGCAGGAGCTGGTGGTCTTGATTGCGATATGGAAGATGCGAATAAAGTCGTCGACGCATTAGCTGGAAAGTCGTTAGTTGAAGTAATTGAAGAAGGAAAGAAAAAATTATCGTCAGTACCGTCCGCGGGTGTCAGTACCACAGTTGCTGCCCCAACGGCATCTGCTCCTACAAGTGCTCCGCAAGGCAAGCTATGGCAATCAGTAAAATTTTTCCTTTTTCGTCCGTTTTTATTTCCAGTAAGTGTAATATCAATATCAAATGGTGTAATTTTTTATTACAGTGAAATCAGTTGTGTCATAAGGCTTTTGAATACCAATCAAATAGGAAATGTAGAGGTTTTACTGTCATCAAGACGACATGCATCGATTTCGATGTATCAGTTTTAGAAAAGAGTGGACGCCGCGCACTGTTTTCAATGTGTTTACTCTTCCAGTGTTCTATTTTAGCTTATTGGCCCATTCTCTCTAATCATACAGACCATGACTTATACATGGCAAGTGTGTTAGGCATGATTAGAGGACGGCTTTATTATACATATGATAGTTCACTCAAACTCTAACGTTAATGTTAGCTTTGTCTTGAGGTTTGTTAGTGATCAGAGGTTTGAATATAGAGGATGGAGCTTGTAGGAAGATGCAATGAGGTCTACTGTTTCAGAATACCTGAATTTGATTTGTTATGGGCACTTTTCGCTGTAATAAGATGCGGAATCACTGAGGTTGAGACGTAGTTGTAATCAGCATACTTCACACGTTCGTACTTAGAAAATGTTGAAGCTCAGTAACATGAACTAGTAATTTTAGTCGCTATGTTCACAGTAACTTGCCTCACAACTTTATAATTTGTCGATTTACTCTTTTACCTGTATGGGATACAGTCATATTTCCAGTTTAGTCTTCACGTGTAATACCGCTTTACACTGTTTGGACTGATCTTCTCTGGTTATTTCAAAAGGATTCTAAAATTTTGTCCCTCGCGAGAAAATTCCCAAAGATCTTCATTAACTTTATCGACATGGGAAACTAGTCGTTGATACTTCCTTCAGGATCGTTCGTACCTATGGTTGTGTTTTCTTGTCAGCTTTCATGCAAACATTTCTACGTAGAATGTTGTCTGTTGAATTGAAGACCATGAGAATTAAGAGGTCCTATCAACATAAGACAAGATTTTCCGACCCACTAAGGAACTGTTCTAATTTTTTGAAAAAGTTCCAGTCTTAATAAATTTAAGTTCAAAGATTATTGTAATTAAGTGTACCATTGGAGTGATTGAGGAAAGTCTCTTATAGAGAAGGGTGGACTTCTCAAATGTTCGTATTTCCAATTATCGAAAACCATTTGCTGACAGTATGGTGCGGATGGTAGACATATTGCACCGACACCGTGTTCGTAAAAACTCGGCGTGTTTTACAGCTAGTCGTCGATTATTTGTTAAGTAGGCCATAAATCTGCTTCCTAAATTGCTCTGTAAGGGATGGTTGTCAGTTCTGAACGTTTAGGGTTCATAATGTACGGGCATAATGTAATTTTATAAGTAGGTACATCGTTTATATCTTCCAAGGTTCAGTCTGACCATAAGTACATGATACTTGGATTGTAGCTCATCTTTTCCAGCTGAAACTAAGAAGGAGGAGCCGAAGGAAGAGTCAGATGAAGATATGGGTTTTGGTCTATTCGACTGATTTGTTTATTGTTGTTCTCCACTTATTTCAAATGAAGTTTTTAATATCGATTATTGTTCAGATCAAAGTTTTCAGCATATTGGAATAAAGTACTCTGAAAGAGAAATTGATTTCTGCGGCGACTCCGTGACATTTTTTGTGTAATAATTTATGCGGTATATTCTTTGCGTTGACATTTTTCACTTAAATGATGTGCGATCACTTGTGAGCATATAACTTCAACACTCGTCATCAAAATGTTAAAGCAAACTTCATTTAAATGTGTGCTAAAGCAAACTTCATTTAAATGTGTGCTAAAGCAAACTTCATTTAAATGTGTGCACAGGCGGCCTTACGTTAGCTTTTCTTAAGTTTTCCTTATTCTATGAATGCACCCGATTGAAGAGGGGAGGCCGAGTGGCCAAAGACACAGGCTGTCAGGAAGCAAGTGTGGTTCGATCCCCTCCTTCAGCACTCTCTCGCAATCAACCAGCGCGCGCTTCAGCTCGGGTTCCTCCGAGAAATTAAAGACGCTCAAGCAACAGTCCAACAATCTGCGAAACATCTGAACATTGTGGAGGATGCATGCAAGGAAACGAATCGAGCGCCTGAAGTGCCAGGATTGGTACAGTAAGATGTGATGAAGGGTAGTTAAATTAAAATGAAATATAAATAATAGTCCTTGTTCGTTTCTTTGATCAAATATGTCCGTACAGTGTAAGTAAGGAAGTGGTAGTACTGCTGTATTGGATGCTAGGCTCCGCAGTATTTGCAAAAGATGTGAGTTCAAATGAGTTGGCGCTGTCCATGTGAGACATAGGTAGGCAGTTATCGGGAATACCGATGCGGTATCAGTGCAAATCATACTATGAACTGATAATGAATTTTGAGCTCTGAGCGCTTATACAGCCATACGCCTTGCAATCACTGTGAAAGAACGCCACGGTGATTGCTTGACCGTAAGTCGAATGAGTTCGTCGTCGATTTCTCTACATGGGGTAGATCCCTAAGGATGGACGGAAGGACTTCGTGCAAATGACGAGGCAGCCGATCTAAAATCATACTACTTTGATTTTTACAATGTTTCATGCCGGAAATGGCATCTAGTCACTGCTAAACTGACGTCATACCACTTCAGCACTTTGGCCTCATGACGTCATGTTACTACTTCATTGCAATGATGATATGGTATAATGAATACTTTGAATAAATAGTTTACTTTGATGAAAACACTGCAATTGCAAGTGACGTGAGAAGGTTTCCTTCTCTAGTAGTGAGCAAGTCCTTGCTTTAGATTTGACGATACCACAAAAACCCTAAGCTCCATTGCGCCACCCTTCAGACGATAACTTATACACTATTAAAACCAACACACACAGTTGCGTAGACATCTAAACACTGAAGATTGAAGGCCCCCTACCTAAATGAACAACCTTCAAATTCGTTTCTGTTTTAGTTTGAAAAACCATGACCTCAATGCCGAAAACGTAGTCAGACAACGAGTATTTACTTCTAGTTCAATCATTTGACAGACAAGTAACCAATGAAGAGGCATAATGAATGGAATGCTTCCACTCCGTTCACTCTCAAATCATCAATTTACATCAAAGCAAAACATGAATGTTAATATTTCTGTTCAGTCACCCGGTTTAAATGGAAGACATTCTCGAAAGTGATATAGTACAGAGGTTGAGCTGAGTACGGAAAAAAATCCAAAGAACCTCCAAAAAAGCTAAGTTCAATGGTTAAGCTAGTAGGGAGCGAAGTAAACTTTGGTTTTACTAAAAGACAGATGGTGTCATAGTTTACATGGTTACGTAAAAATTGTTAAATGATCGGGATTAGTACACCTAGATCTCAGAGGTCCCCTTCGTCTAGCTATTGGAACGACTTTGACTTTTTGACGAGTCTGATCAGCTTTCTCTCTTTCCTTCTTGATATCGGCCTGAAATTACTTGTAGAATATGTGCAGACATCGAGATTATTGGTAGCATTATTCTAACCAAACCTCACCATGATCTCTTCAAAACCTTGCTCTGGATGAGTCTGGATGTTATGCAAGTCGTCAGCTCGAACTCCGTCGACGATTGCTATTGGGTCTCCATGGGAACGTAGTCGGTCACAAACTTTTACGACAGGCTCCACCCATTCAACTACCCTTAGAAGTTCGGAATACGAATATCCTATAAAAATCAGAACACATCCTCATGGTTTACAAAATGATGGTGACAAGAGTACACAAATCCACAACTCAAACCTGTCACTTCTTGGACGAGAGAGTGAGGTTCGTAACAAGCGAAAAGAACAGCAGCTGCAAGCTCTCGATAAGAGAATCGCAACGATGCTACGTCGAGCAATAAGAGATCTAATACCTTGAAGCAACACCTTTGATAGAAAAAAAGTGTAATGAGCACGTTAGAGTGTAACGCAGTAAAAATCTTCCATACTTTAGCCATATTTATAAAATCCTCTCTCAAAGTGTCTGGAACTATGAAAGGTTGATCAACTACGTGTCTCTCACCGTCGTTCTTCGTAACCTGAACAACGCAGAGTCCTCATTGTACGGAAAGTTTTTGCAGAGAAGATAATACACTCGGTCACCTCTTTATTTCCCAGAAACTGCATATACATACTCAGCCAATGAATGGAGGTGACGGGTGAGAGCGACCATTGCAGTTCTTTTAACATGATGATTTCAAAAGTTCGCACCTGGAAGTAAGCATCAACTAATTGAGTAACAACATTGAACGATAACAAGATGCACAGCGCAAGAACTTTGAAGAACAAGTTTCAAACTAACATCTTGTTCAGTACACGCTCCGTCTGTGTATGATACAAATTCGTCAATCTTTGGAGGATAAATCTCCTGAAAAGCAATGCTATATATATACATATATATACATATACATATACATATATACTTATATATATATGCATATATTTACATCTATATATGCACATATACATACGGGTATATATGTGCATTTGTGCACACACACGCTTATAGGCACACTTATGTACACATCTATGTATACACACGTATGTATATGTACATGTAAAATATATGCATATAAATATGCGTATGTATATATACGCGTATATATTAGGTCTCATAAGCTTTGGATATAAAGTGATAAACACCAAATTTGTTAAGCAGATTTAATTCAGATAGCTTGACAACAGTATTTAAAGTAAGCGCCATCACCCCGAACACATTTATGTCATCTTTCAGGCAAAGCGAGCAGGAGAGGTAGTTAGCGGCGACAAGTCAGAACTGTACAGCGTATGATCCACCAACTCTCAACTCAGTTCGGTCAAATTCCTCTTTGTCAATTTGGCTACACGCAGCTTTGCGTTGTCTTGAAGTAAGACGAGATTGCGGCGACGTCGACGTGACAGGGCTCGAGTACAGCTCTCCAGGTGCTCACAGTAGCGCTCGGCGTCGATCGTCTCTCCGGTTGAAAAGATGACAGAAATGTGTTCAGGCTGATGGCGCATATTCTGAATAATGTTGCTGAGCAGTTGTAATAATTTCTGGTGAACAAATTTGGTGTTTTTTGCTCGAATTGCAAAACTCGCGAGAAGTCAGCCGTTGCACAAAAATTAATACAACGACTCGTGTCTGGCTTAAGATGAAAATTAGGAATTACTGAAGCATAGCGAGGTTCATAGATAGTTGCTTTTGGGAACTTATGAGAACCCTAATACATAAATGTACTAATATATATATATATATATATATATATATATATATATACATAAGATTACAGTTTATAAACGCATGTATGTGTACACATACGTATACGTGTGTACATATGTGCTTACATGTACATGTCTATACACATACAACATGAAAGTACATATATACATATGGATGCATCTACCATACATGCCTACATGTATATACATATATATTGCATACGTACATATATGTACATATACATATGTGTGAATGTGTCCTCTTCCTACTTGAGTACAAGTTGGTATCCAACATAAAACATTCTCTACATTATCAAGAATACGAAGTCTCTAGAAATCAATGTCCGAGTATGGTGGATGTGGCGGAGTTTCGCAGCACACCTAATCCAACCCTTGTAGCGTCGGCAGTGCAACGTGTGTTGACGCGCTGTCGCGAAGTGGATTGATGACTTCTTTGTACTCCAGATTTAATTAAGGAAGCACTTCTCCACCCTAATTGTTTCATCTCGATTAAGGGAGCACAGACAGATCAAAGCTAGCGGGAGACCGCAAAACGGTCATAATGGTCTTGTTTCGGTGCGTATCGGCGTTGGAAAGTTCTGCAGAGGTTACCGCGGCGCAACCAATTGGACGGTTGTTGCCGATTGCCACAGAGTTTCTATTACTCATCAAGTATTTATGGTCAAAAATAAAGTACTGGTTGTGCAGAAGCCCACAAACGGAGACTTCATTGACAGTGTAGTGATTCAATTCGTACGGCATCCATTTTATAGCTCCTTTCAACGTGTTTTATGAAGCTCGAAAACAGGTGAGATGCATAATTCGAGTCCTTATGTAAATCATCTAACAATTGGGTGTGCTGTTCTACTATACTCTGACATTTTATTTGATCCGTCTTCAGTTTTTTGTCACTGCGCTGTACCAGTACTTCTAGCATTCAAGTTGTTGCTTCATCTTCTTCTTGAACGTCGTAGAATACTGGTTGAGCGAGTACCCTGTAATCTCGAAAATAACCTGGCTGTGGGTTCCACAGGGCGCTGTTGTTGACTGCCGAACATTGTTACGGGTGGAGCTTGGCTCCACGCGCACCGCGACGAGCATCATAACCATTCGCCCACGGCGTCTTTTATAATCATACATAGAGTCGTCAGTATGAATTCATCCACGCAGATAAGAGTGTGAAAGACTACTTTACATGAGGTATGCAATGGTGAAGTTTAAGAGTTTCCGATGGTTGTTGGTTCCAAAAAGTTATTTTCTTGTCCACGACTGCTGGCCTTTCAACGGTTGAATCACAGATACCATACATGGATGATACGTAGATAGTTGTTCTGTACATCCAAGAACTAGATACGACCATCCATCTCATCTTTGTTTCTGAGAAAATCAGATTCATTTTCTGGGGAATGACGAAGAAATAGTAACATTAAAGATCACCCGATGATGTATGTCACTTACTATCGTTCGGTCGTGACGAGAGATATTCAGAACGCCACATTCTCGCCTTGCTCGTCATTATCTATTTTCTACCTAACGACATCGCAAGTTGCCAGGATTTTACACTTCTCTTCGACAATCTCATCCTCAGTGTAGAAGTCGTTAAAATCTGACAGAGTCGACTCTCCGTCAAATTGATGGATAGTTGAATGACAGGAAAATTCTTCTAGACAATTCGGTACCCATCCCCACATGATTAGGAAAACTTTTTAAGTTAACAATAAATGTACTTGCGCTCCGATATGAGTGAACCTATGTTCAAAATTCGTCAATATTGGAAATCGACATATTTTCTTGAAGTGGTAATCATCGCTCCGATCCACGAGATTTCAAGATTACTTGTGGAAACGACTTGTGAATAGAAATCAAAGACGCTTTGAGACTTTAGTCAAGATATTTCACTTAGTATGGAACTAGTCAAATGTAAAGAAATTATGCCAGGGCCTGGAATATTTGAAAATCCAAATATTTAAGTAATTGAAACATAAGAATAAAAACACCACTCACTTCGTATTTGCTTGCGAGAAATAATGCCACTGTTCCCACCAACTGGAAAATGTAAGACCTGACGCCACGGTATGTTCCTAGAAATCTGTCTATATAGTCGATGGCCAGGTGAAATGTCTCCCGGTGTTGTTTTTCACTGGCACAAACCTAAAAGATTATACTTTTAGGACCTCAAGACCAAGTTATTTACACAATGGTTTGATCTTAAAGTCACGGCGATGCACGATAAAAACAACCATGATCAAGTGAAATACAACAGATGCTATAGATACACAGATATACACTTTAAATCACTGAGTGGTATGAAGAACATTCAACCTCACCTCTACCATGGCCCGCATTTTCCGCCTGGGGTCGAATATTCTGCACATTACTCACTACTCTTTGATGTGTATATTTAAGATCATAATACTGGTAAAAAGCAATAAAACTGAGTAATTCGGATAGATTTCACAGCTCATCTCCCAAGAAGAAATGTTAAAAAATACATTAACCCTTACGGGACCGTTGACCTTACCCCTGCATCTCTGACCCTCTGCATGGCAACGCCAGACGGACTGCCCTACCTCCTCTGCATCTCTAAACGCCAATGTGAGAACGCATAATGTATTACTGTTTTTTCAAATGTATTACTGGTGTTATTTTTCTACTTATAACAGCTTAATATATCTACATATCATATCTACGTAACGTTAGAAAATAGCAACAATACAGTTGAAATGATACATTATCACATTAATGCTTGCCCAAGCAGGAAGTTAGAGATGTGGAGGAGGTGGAGAAGATCGTTCAGTGTCGCCACGCTGGGGGTTAGAGACGCAGGGGAGAAGAGTGCACGGTCCCGAAAAGGTTGGATCAGAAAACTTGTTTTGACTAAATGTAACCGGGGGAAGGAAAATCAAATGTAGAACTAAGATACAGGTACTGTCCTAACCATGGAATCGACCGTTGCCACTAAATTAAGAGGAAAAATTTATGCCTCCAGAATGGAGATACCTCCATTATCCAGTCCACCAACACAGCTCGTGTTTTCACTGATAATTCGGGATGGTTATCGAGTAAACGATGACTTGGACGAATGAGTTCGTTTTTTCGACAGAGAAGACCCCAAACCTAAACGACTCTACGAATTTTACATACGTGCTAAATCAGATCATTGAAAAATAACGCTGATGAATTTTGACTTTAACTGACTTTCTTAGGTGAGCCAATTCCCGTGCATTTGAGAGCAGTGAGTTGCGGCGGTGCCTCCTTCTGATGATACCTATCGTCGTTCAATCCTGCTTCCAACTGCCGAAAAGCATCGTTTTCTAGCTCCTCTATAAGAGTTTCGAAGAAAATATTTCAAAGAATTATTCCGTGATCTAGAAAACACAATGATTTAAGGCGCCCGTTAAACAAACCCACCATTCTCTTCATATTTCAGGTCGAAAAATACGCTAGAGTGACTATCACTTTCATCATCAGTGGCAAAGGTCTAAATGTAATAAGCTTTAGTGAACTTTAACTTCAACAAAGCCCTCGAGTCCCAACAACTCTGCATTACCAACTGCTCATCGGCCAGGATACACACAGGATCATCGGCCTGGATATACTCAGGATCATCGACATCGGATGATGATGGTAGGCACTCAGAAGCCACTGTTACAACTACACTAGCACTGCTAGGGCGACGTTTTGCGCTGGACGGCGAGAAGATTGAGAGATACTGCAAGGCAAAAAATTCATTTCTTGACTCCTTTCCCTAGCCCTCCCGTTACAAATCACGCACTTATTTCTGTACTCGAAATACTCCATCTACTTCGTTCCTATATCGACCTATGTGAACCACTTAGATTTAATTAGAGATAAAAATTATTTCATATCTCGAAAGTTCGCCGCAGTGGTGTGTGTGGTACTTTATTCAGAGGTGCCCTGCGACACACATGTGGTTGATAGTTCCACTCGTTGCCAAAACTCACCAAGCTTTTCATCCTTACAAGGTCGGTGAACCCTTTCGAGACCATGGTCCCAGCCCCTACGCATCTATAGAACGCTTTAGATATATTATTGTATGATTCAATCGTATTTCAATTGTATTATTGTTGTTATTTTCCTACTAATAACAACATAGTGTGTCTACATATAACATAGCGTAGAAAAAACAATAATATAAGTAAAATTATACAAAAATACATTCAATGCGTTTCCTCGTTAAGGGTTAGAGATGCAGAAGAGGTAGGTCCACGGTCCCGAAAAGGTTAATTGGTACTAGACTTGTTTAGAACGATGGCAGCACTGCCATGATAGATCACTATGCTACCACGAGTTATGGTGAAGAACAGATATGCATTCAATGATCTCAAACGATGTTTAGTGGAATCGGATGCAAAGCAGGATTGATCAACGTCGGGAGTTTAATGTTCAGAGCTTTGAAATATGACCCATCAACGGGAATTGACATACAGTTGTTGCACAGCGCACATATTTCTAAGAGAGAAATGACTGGTTAGAAGGTATTTTGTGGTTAGGTGGGGACAAATGAAAAACCGATCTAATTCGCCAGACAGGAGTTTTCATAGAAGAGCTAGTAATCAGTCGAAAGCTGAGATTTTTGGCTACAATCCCACGTCACCGGGTTTCGAGAAAGCTTTTTGACGTTGTTTCAGTAGGAAATTCCTTGCGTTGCAGAAGCGCATATTTCTCACCGGACAGAGCTTTCTTCGGACTATCAGTAATAATTCCATAGCGTAATCGTTGCTGATTCCAATGCCGTGCTTACATCTTGGAAAATCTGTTTCACTGCAGCGCAGAAAGTAAGTAAGTTGAATTCGCATGTGTGACCAAATCGGTATCTGACCAAATCATGTGCCGCTGGTTAGGGCGGCCACGTACCGCTGACGTGAGTCGTAAAATCAATCCATGATCGATCGAAGATCGCCTCGCGCACGCGGTAGCCTTACCCAGTAGCACGTGAATTGGCCAAAAACCACTCTAGTCCCACATGCAATCCAATTTATTTTATCTGCTGCATTGCAAAGAGACGGTTTTTCTAGGATATTAGCACAACATTGCAATCATCAGCGAATACGTATAAAATGATTACTAAGAGTCCAAAGAAAGAGCTTTATTCGACGAGAAATATGAGCGTTTGTGGCTAGTTTTTTTTTTCTGGATTGTACAGCGTTATAAAAAAGCGTTTTGGAAAACCGGCGACATAGGGCTATAACCAGAAATCTATTCTTGAATGACTGAATGACTAACACTTTAATGATGAGTCTATGTCAAGCAACTGAGGTCGGTTTTTCATTGTCGCCTTAAAACCACAAAGCACCGGTTAGAGCTTTGTGCTTCTAATCAATTTGATAACATCAGTTGTGAACGGTGTGGAAAGAGCCGAAGAATAGGAGGACGACGAATGTCATGACGTATACGATTATTCTACTCACTACCGAACTTATGGGACTAAATTTCAGACTCGGAGTAGAGAAACGCATTGCAGTGATGTACCCCATAAGGTTTTAGAGGATAAAGGATGAAGCTCTCGCTACTAAAAAATCTCTAAGCGATGCTCCATACCTTGGTCTCTACCTAGCATCGTTCGAGGTGACTGAATGCATATATGGCCCTTACGACTCGCGGTGGCCTACCGATGTATCAAAACACTGTCGCTAGCCTCCCAGGTGGGTCTGATATCAATTTGTTGACATCGAAGGCATGGAAGGCTTAGTGAGTCATGAGCGCGGGATCGAACCATAGACCGTTTGCGTCGCAGAGCACTACCAAACACTGCACAACGCGAGCTTTAGAATAACGTCTATACTAACAGAATACGAAGGTGATAATAATTCTAAAATCCTCGAGACGCATGCTATAATACCAGTCACTTGAAATAGAAATTCTTACGCCTCGTTGACGCAAAATGTGGAAAAACGATTTACCTACGATGTATTCAACTTAAGTACATATCTTTAAGTTAGAATCATATGGTTAAAAATAGGGAATAACCACCTGAAACAGTACTGCACCGTGAATATTGACGAATGCTGAGTGACATGCAAAACTTTGGACCTCGGGCGAAGCTAAACCCGCATCTTACTTTTCCCAAGAGGGCGCGCTAACCACTGCACTACCGATGCTACATCTCTGTTGCCACTTCTGCGCTGCAAGATATCAGAGCTATCAGCAAGCAAACGTTGACAATTAGGTCTGGTAAGCACATATTGGCCTTCAACCCATTCAAATCTGACAGTTTTTGGATACATATGTCGCATAGAGTGATAGCAGAACAAGAGCTCCGCTGGTGAAGTGATTAGCACGCGCCTTCGGTATGGGCGAAACAAGGTTCAGCTCCCGTCCAAGGTTCGAAGCCTTGCGTATCACAAGACATTTCTGGATATAACCACAACATTCTGACACTGCTACTGAAGCAGTAAACAAAAATTTTTCTGAATCGGATATAAATTAAAAGTTACCTTGATAGAATCGATCTTTCTCTTGCGGCATCCTATAGACCCATGCAACAGATGTTGAAATGATCGCGAAGAACCGATGCTTGACTCTGCATACGACGACGACGAACAGCCACTAAATCCACTAAGCCATGCCATTACACAGATCAGACGTACCGTGGTTGAACAGATATAAAAGTTTTGGTACTTCACTGTTTGGTAGCACAGCTTCCCATGCCCTATCCCATACGCTGGACAAAAATTTTTCATAAAAAGTGCTAGTAACCATAAGAAAACTTGAGTCTCTAGCTAGCGCTGTACGTGGCCGGTTTCTTCAAGTCTTCAATATAACGCTTCACAGAAGGGAAAACATTTGAGCCTCACACACGAGTTTTCTCGCAGGACAGAGCGCTTTCTTTCGACTCTTAGCAATGAATCGATAGCGTAAGATTTGAGGATTCCAACGCTGCGCTTATTTCCAGGTAAGACCGCTTCTCTGGAGTGCAGCAGGAAAATCCGATTGATTCACATGTGCGAGCAAGTGCTCTTCGGCCAATTCACGGGTTGCGGTGCGGCGGCATGGGAGCGAGAGGGTTGGCGCGATCGTCGATCGATGGAGCCCACGTGAAGTGCGATTTTTGCTAATTGATTAAGAACTGTTTCTCCGCTTTCGAAGAAACTCCAGATTAAACATCTGACTCTAATGCTACATGATTTGATCTACACGTTCATATTCTTTTTATGCTTCCAGCGGAGTAGCAGTTGAATTGTGAGCCCTATATGAAATTGTAATTTTATTTTGAATTTCATAACTTTATAAAAGGGCCTTTAAAAAAAAATCGGTTTGAAACAGCGCTAGCCGGAGGCTTTCGAATACTTACTACCACTCTCTATGAAAAGTTCTTGACCAGCGTAAGGAATAGCCTCGGAAACTGTGCTACCAAACGGAAAAGAACCGAAGTTTTTGAAAAAATTTCTGGAAAGCTTGCCTTTCGCAGCCAGACTGACGAGTACTTGCACCGGCGAAAGATCGCGATCTTCCCTTTCTGACTTGGACCCTACCTTTCATTCATTAACTAAAATATTGCAAGATAATGGTCAAATTTCCGGATAAAGAAAGTAATAAACTATGCGCTAAAATCCAAAGACCATAGTGGAACTTCTGAAAAAAGAATTGACAGGTCATCATGACCGCACATTTTAAGCATTTCATGAGCTCTGTCATGCCACTCATAGTGCTAATTCCGGCTTTTTGGCCTCATCAGTATCAGGAAACCTTCCGGTTCAGTCAATTTCTTATAAGGGGATGTACCCTATATGTATATATACGCATATATATATATATATATATATATATATATATATATGTAAAGAAATCGACAACGAATTAGCCACATTGCCCACAAGGTGTAAAGGTCGTTATCACTTCAGCGCAGTCTTCTAACAGATCTCATGGAAGGTCATCTCACCTTACGGACAGTGTAACTAGTTCGGCGTCGTATCCTCTATATGTAGAGGGTATATCCCCCTTTGAGAATTGACTGAACCGAAAGGTTTCGGTGGCTACTGATGAGGCCAAAATGCCGAAACGTACCTCTAGCACTATACGTGCAAAATCAGGCCCCATAAAAGGCCTAAGAAAAACTGTCAGGATGTATTTATTTTGAGCGATGTCGCAAGGAAATAGTCGAATATGGAAGTAATGATAAGTCATTTTGATTGCCACTGAAAACTGAAGCCTGATGAAAGACGGATGGAATTCGAGTCCAAAGTGACGTCGAAACCTTGAACGGCTGACTTCCGCGGACCCACGCTGGTCGTGCTCACCAACGTCATGACGACTCCACCTGTCTCGATTAATCGTCTACTACAGTAATACTTTGCGTTGCAAAACCCGCATCTAAATTTTGGATTAAGTCACGTGCGGTTTCGCAACAAAAAGTGGCACTGCAGTCGGCGACCAATCGGGGCGAAGGAGGTGGAATCTGCCCCACGAGAGGACACGCCCAGTGTGGGTCCGCGGAAGTCAGCCGACCAAAGCTCCTGTAAGACGACGACTTACAGCCCAAATACAGAGAAAATTATGAAAAAATGACCTTCAACTAAGATTCTTTCGATTCAACGGCTTTGAGCGATGTTATGAAGATAGAAATACATACAGAATTATGTTGAGTGGTATGTAAAAATCCTAGTGTCAGGCGGGAACTGAACCCGTATTTCACTCTTTCCGCGGCTCGTGTTATCCACTTGCACTACTGACGCTCTTGTTCCGCCATCGGTCTCTCTGCGACATGAGGCATTGGCTGGCACTAAACCTCCGCAAAAAGGTGAAATACAGGTTCGATTCCTGCCTAACGAGCAAAGTTTTACATATCACTTAACAATTTTGGTTATTATGATGGCATAATTTCGCTTAAGGATCAACTGGCTCGAGTTTGACATGGCCTGACAAAGAGTATAGGATTAATTGGTACTGCCACAGCTTTAGTGGATTTCCAGATTGATATAATTTCAGTAAAATATCGAAGAACAAGTGGTAGCCAAGCGGTGGCCTGGAAGAGGTGAAACGCGGGTTCAACTTCCGCTTGAGTGAGACCTTGCGTGCCATTCAGCTCCCAGGAGTCAGGCGTATCCATTCAGCTAAACGGGTAGCTGACTAGCGCTCAGTTGAGAGCAAAGAAGCAATCGAAAATGCCAATAGTATTTCAGATAGCTAATTTGAGAGATTTCGAACAACGCAGAGCGATTTAGAGAACGATTATCATAATGACTGGAACGCCGCGGCCGAGTGGTTGTGATGCTCGACGTGGTGCGTGTGAGACCGAACCGCACCTCCACCATTCTCCGGTAGTAAGCACCGAAAACCTCATAAAACGTCACAGCGAGGTTATCAACGCGACTGCAAGGAGACGAGCTCAACCAGTTTTCTAAGAGGTTTTAGAAGAAGACGTCAAAACGAATTGTATGTTAGAAGTACCGAGATCCGCACTGGGAAGACGGATCAATGAAGTTTCAAGAGTAACAATGATGATTGGTGCGGTGGTTAGCATGAGGGCTTGGAAAAAGTGAGACACGGGTTCATTTCCCAACCGAGGTCCGATATTTCGCACCGCTAGATTGATTTTTGCTAACGCAATGAGTCAAATTCATCAACAAACCATCAAAATCTTTCATCAAATGGGTAGGAGAAAAGTGACAAAAATCGAGGAAGCAAATCACTTTAGGAACCTCACGGGCTCTCTCTTGAATATATGCCTTTCACCCTAGCCGATCAGTGGTGCCAGCGATATATATTAGAGAGGAATAGCAAAGATTCGACCTCGGAAAGGAATTGAACCCGCATTTTCACCCTTAGTTGGGGTGGGGGTGAAGCGTGCTGCCTCTACACCAGAGAGGCCCCTTTCCTCCATATGAAGATAAGAATTGGAGTACAGAAGGGGTTAAGACCGACTCTTACTAGTGTAGCTCTCACGCCATTACTAAAGGCTATAACGGAACGAAGGCGAGAATCCATAACGGACAGTCAAGAATCGACTCGAATCGAATCGGTTCCGACAAAGACGAGGACGTTAGGACAGCCGAGTAAATCTCCATATAAATCTTGAGGAACTCGATAGATCATAAAATAGGATATCGATCGATAATGCTGAGATCAAGGAGAAATCGATTTTCAAAGCACCAGAGCCAAGAGACCCGAATGGGCCTTGCGTGGGTCACCATGTTCGGGACAAACCACCCACCATCAGACGACAATTCGAGCGAGAAAGAAACGAATGGCAGCCATGGCGGAGCTCTACTCAGTGGAGACGAGCTCCTCCCGTAGATGAACAGGTAGTCTACAGCCGACCGACCGGGCTGCCCAGCCAGTACGACCATAGCCGAGTCGAGACGAGACGGGCCAAGCCGGACCGGGCCATTCGAACGGTCGTCGCTCGCGATAGTTTAGCGCGCAAATCACCACGGTGCGGGTCCCGCCACGAACCGCCCCTTTTTTCCGGCGCCTGCGTCGTGTCCTTCGGTATCGATCGCGTTTTACTTTAGTGGAAAAAAACCCGAGTATGCGTGGATTTCACCGGGTGATCTGCGGCTGGTCGTCTTCTCCCCCAACAGTCCCTATGAATCCGACGATCGATTGGTTGTATCGATTTTTCGGTGCACTCGTCGGAATGTCCCTTTGTAGTCGTTTCTCAGTCCGTCAGCGATTGACGGCGACGGGCGGTGGTGCGGGTAAAGTCCCCGTTTTGATCGTTTGAAAACCGATTTTCCTCCAACTTCGACATTATCGATCGATTGGATATCGATCGATATCACCTATTGACTAGGCCGATTCCATTGAGTTCATAGAAATGGATCGATTCTGACTTTTGAAGGCGGCTTTCGAGTTTACTAACGGCGGACGATGCCGATAGTTTTGGCTTGGAAAACGCCTAGTTTTCCATTAGTTTGAAAAGCGACTTTCCTTTGATCGGGACTTGCCCAATCAATCAATATTCTTTTTATTGATTAGTCGGCTAACGTCTCGACGTCTTTGCCCGCTTCAGAGGCGAGGCGATTATTTATAGTTTTGTCTTTGAAATTCAGTGAGATTGAGCCCTCTTATCGGATAGAATCCCACCGTCTTCAGTTATAAATTTGTGATCTACCGGTGTGAAATTTGCCCTTTTGTTCCTCTCGATCGATTGACATTCCGCGAATAGTCGAAAAAATGATTTTTGTGAAGCCTCGACGTGCATTTTAGGCTAATATCTTGCAATTGTCCTTTTTCCCAATTTCACGCTTGGTTTATTCCCAGCGAAAAAGGACGGCTGGCCTTTGTGGAAAGTTGTGATCCCATCGATTGCGAAGTTTTTTTCTAAATTGATTTCTTTAACTAAGAAATTAGGAGATACCGCTTGGGCTTAGGCCTAGGCTTAGGCTTAGGCTTAGGCTTGGGTTTAGACTTGGGCGTTGACTTGATCGAAATGGGACCACAACCCTCCACTAGCGTCGGACAGTGTCCAAGATGATTCTTGGATAAGCGAGCGAGAGCGTAGAGCCTCATAGGAGGCAAATATTCTCATATTTTTGACTCTGATTGTGACTTAAATCCGAGCCGAAGAGACCTGGCTTCTATGGATTCTACAGTGTCGATTGCTGGACTGTTCGCTCGATGGGCGATTATCTTGACAGAAAATGAGAGCTTTTTTCCTTTCCTTTCAGATTTTTCCCATCTCTGATAACTTCATCTGAGCTTATCGATAAGCTCACGCGTCGTTTTAGTTCATTTCTGATCTCGCTAAACCTCAAACTTGTCTCATTTTCGCTTTTTTTTCACATCCAAGCCATTTATGGACGACGGTGTCGTCGCGACTCGACCGATCTTTCTCAGTGCTATCAGCGAGATTTCCACTGACTAATCTTGTTTTTCCTTTATTTTGTAATATTTATCGATTAGATCTTTCATAACTTGGTTATTCTTTTACGCGTTGGAGACCAATAAGCCAAGAAATTGGCTTCAGATCTGCTCCAGCTGAAAAATCCGGGCCAAAATTTTCCAAAATTCTGATTATCTTTCGTGTTTCTTAACTTACTTGTCATCCTAAGTTGTCGAAGAGTTTCTCAAAACAGTAGAGGATCTCTAATAGAACTAGCTTGTGCGTACGTTTTCTAGGAAAGTTTCTTGCTGAAAGAAGTGTTTTCTCTCTCAAATGCCTCCTTATCTGTCTTGTTCTGCTTAGCTCCATTGAATGGCTGATTTCAGAGCTTCCACTCAGGCCAACAGCCTGAGGTAATGTCGGACGACGAGGGTCGTCTCCTGATTGACGATTTACAGGACAGTAGCGGACACGTCGACAATGCCCTACCAGCGAACGCTCTCGTAGACATAAAATCCACTCAGGGTGATATCTATCGCTTTTCTCTCGGGCTTTCCCCAGGTATTTTCGCTAACTGAACTTCATGAAGAAGGTTCTTATTTAGGTGACGCTGAAAATACTTCGATAAACAAGCTATCGACTCCCCTAACCGTCCCGGTTTTCGGACAACCACAAGTCGCACTGAGCAACGAGGGAATTTTCCACAGCGCAGTCACTTCGAATCCCCAAAGGGCTGAAGTTTCAGGTGGATTAAATGTCCTATCTTCTGTTTTTTTTTACTTTTTTGAATTATTAGTATAAGCGCGACTTATCCAATAAAAAAAGCTCTCGGCGTTGATCAATCCCTGAGAGATACGCCATGCATTCGTCTTCAATTTCCAACTTCGTTTGAGGTGATTGAATGCATATCTGGCCTTTACAATGACTCGCGGTGGCCTCCCGCTGAACCGAATCAGTGCTGCTTATCCTCCCAGACAAGTCTGAGACCAGTCTGGTACCAATTTACCGACCCCGGAGGGATGGATGGCTTGGTGAGCCATGAGCGCGAGATCGAACCGTTGACCTCGTGTGCGACGCAGAGCACCTCAAACGAAGTGACTTTTCCATTATGACGCAATAAATGAAAACCGATTTCATTTGGTGGACAGCATGTTATCAGTGTTGAAATCAGAAACGATCACGCTATCGAGTGATTATTAATAGTCCAAAGAGAGAGCTCCGTTAGGCGGGGAATGCATCTTGAACACAAGGAGATTTTTCTTATGTAACAGCGTCAAAAAGGCTTTTTCGAGAAGAGGCCACATGGAGCTCTGGCCAGAAATCTAAGCTTTCGAATGCCTACTAATACTTTGATGAAAAGTTCCTGTCCAGCGAATGAAATCGGCTTTTCATTTATCCCCTTATAGTGGGCAGGTACTGAAAAAGCATGTTCAGCATTCTCCTTCACAAATAATATGGCACGAGCTCACTGTGAACAAGACCCCGTGTTCAGTAGCACCTCCTCATCACGACACAAGTGAGTTCGATTCTTTTATTGGAGGAATTTACCTTCTCACATTTTTAGAAATACTAGGTTGTTCCATAAGTTTTGGCACCAGAGCAATAGGCACCAAATCCATTAGCCAGAAGTAATCAAAATTACATGATTTGGTATCGTTCAGTTGTGCATTTTCCTGCAAACATCTTGGTATACAACTTGCTTAAACATGCTCCAAGGTGAAGCTTTCTCGGGAACAAATTTGCTTGCTATTCATTCTGAAATGGCGCATTTGGAAAAGTGCTAATGAAGCGACGGGCAAGATCAACCCTTCAAAGACCACGAGAGTCATTTGATGCTCACCACGTCACATCAAATTCCACTGAGCCACTGTAATGGTACGTCACGTCTCGTGGGAGAGCAGACGGAGGACCAGAAACGCATGCACAGATATGCTTAGCTGTTTGTCTGCCTGCTTGGACTGCAGCACAAGTGACAACGCGACGCCGTTTGCCTATCAACGCTAGTCTTCAGAGGGTTATTGGGGCCTCAGGCGATGACACGGTTGCAGAAGGGACGGCTAGGAAGTGGTTCGAGAAGGTCAGATCTGAAGACAACAGTCTGAAGGATCAGTCGCGCTCTGATCCTCCAAAGAAAGCTCCATTATTCTTGCACGCCGCTTCACCAGCACTTTACCCTGCGCGCCATTCGTTCATGAGTAACAAGCGAATTTGTTCCAAAACAGCTCCATCATAGAGCAAGTTTAAGCAGTTTATATACCAAAATGTTTGCAAGGAAATGGACAACTGAGTGGTACCAAAATCATGCAGTTTATTGCTCTAGCTCCAAAAGCTTATGAAACAGCTGGATACTTATGGGTTGGTTTTTTTTTTCTAAGATTGGTTCACCGTTTTTTCACCTGTGGGAAGATTGTGCATTTAGGAAAAAACTTCAAGCTGATAATAATTCAGTAGTTTTTCCTCCGAGAGGCGACAATAACCATTCTTTGTTGTCAACTCCTCGCAGTTCAATGTACGTTTTTGTTATTTCTTCACCCATATTACAGGTATAGACTATGTATGTTATGCCTGTGTATATATTTGCTTGTGCATTAATATATATATATATACATGTATATATATCGTGTGCATTTAACTCTGAAGAATGATATTTGATGATATTAGAGCTTCAAACGACCACGAATCACCCCAATGCGACAATTTCTCGAACGGGAAGCGTCAAAAGAGGTACAAAACGAATGGAATGTAAGAGTCTTTTCTGACACGTACTTTCAGTCGTTTACGGTCATTTTGTAGCTTTTTATAGATCAAGGACTCGGAGTGACGTGTCTACATCACGCAAGAGAAAAGAGAGCTTGTATGATGGGCAGAATCCTCCTGAATCTCCAGTCGATTCCGATGACGCTGCTGTGAAGAGGCATAAGCCGGTTGGGACTTTTTTTTTTCTTTGCAATTAGAGCATTATTCTGACTCGTAGACGACTTAATACCATAATCTTTCAACAGTTGGTGTGTGATCGTGGCACTTGCGTACAGTCTCGGGCTGTCCAAAGCGAAATGGATGGCTCTTTCTTCGATCTCGAGGTGGGATCAACGCGGATTGTCGAGATGACTGTTGTGTGTAAGATGGAAAGTAAGTAGCCGGATGGTGTTTTACTTCAACTCTTGTTCTTTTTCTTCTCAATATCGTGTTATTTGTTTACCAGGCAATGAGCTGTATGTGATTGCCAAATGGAAAGATCAGGAGCTTAGTGGTATCCTCACTGACGGCCATCCACCCGCATATACTCCTTATATGAAGAAAAGGTATATATCATACTATCATGTTCGTTATAGGCTCTGTTAGAAGCCCTGTAGCCACTGTTAAATTTTTCTAAGTGATTTTTGGAAATGAAAATTTTTGGTTTTTCATTTGGTTTTTTAGATCAGCAGTTGCCAACAGTGGTTCTAGCAGTTCTAATGGAAGTGCTTGCGGTGATCTGAATGATAGAGCTACGAACAGCGGTGCTAGTACTCCTTCTAAATCGCGCCAATTGCCACTGACACCTCGTGATTCGAAGAAAAGGGCTTCTACTGACTCGAAAAGGAAGTTGTCATGTTCTACTGCTCGTCCTGGTAGCTCTGCAGATCCGCGTATGTTCTTTCTTCGCATTCTAGGTGATCTGCAATTACTTTTGAATGCGGCCTAGGAAACAGAGAGTATGGAAGTATGAGAGGAGATAACGTCCTTTTTTAGCGGAAGAGGAAGAGGAATTGGAAGATGAGACTACTCCTGGTGTATCCGCGTCTACTATGGATGCTCTCAAACTTGTTGAAGTTCCTACCAGGTTCGTTTATCTATTTCGTCTATTTTTCTTATTTCTACCTAGCTAAACTTCTCTTCTTTTGTTGACTTCCCTCTATTAACTCAATAAAGGACTTGAAGTGCGTTCTTAGGTTTATCTTGTAGCTTGTTCAAAAACAAGAAAATCCCTTTATCTTCTAGCTCTAGAACTCAAAACGATTTCCTGTTAGTCCAATCTACTTGCATTTTCAGAAGCAAAAAGCTCTCTCTCCACTTTTCGAAACAGTTATTTAATTAATTTCGTTAATACCCAAGAGCCATGATCCAACATCCGTGTGATGTTGTGGTTGATTTTGAAGAAATTATTCTGTCGAAATGGCATCAACTCCAGCTCAACTCAGTGAACTCCAAGAGTCATAAGTATAGCAACGATATGATTTTGAAGGGGATCCACTTTTTGTTAATTCAGGTTATGAGTTCTGTTTGATACATCGCGACTTTTCTAAGGGTAATTTATCTTGTTTTCTTCGTCATAAGGGCTTTTACCGATGTGCCTTCTGTGTAGAAGTGTAGAAACGTCAACTACTTCTACATGGTGTAATGATCGAAATTATCCGAGCAAGGCCATCTTCTCTATTACATCTTTTGAGCGAACAGCTATTTGACCAGTCTGCTCGTTTTTTTTTCTTTGAGTTCAGCGGTAATTTCTCGCTCTTTGTACAAACAGAGGAACACGAAGTATCGGTGGAGATCAAAAGCGTTATAAAATATCCCTAATTTGAGCAGTGTTTTGGGTCGCAAGCACCTGAGAGTTTAGTGCGGGAAGGAGAATGATTTTGGTGCACTCACGAGTATATTAGTTATCTATCCATTTTACCCGTTTTCTTCATGGTATATGATTCAAAAGTGTTTTATATATATTCGGTTGTATTAGTAGAAAGTCGATGCACGTCTGCTCTGTTGATGGTTGTCAACATAGATATGTCCGAAGTGAAGAGGTTGAGTATCACAAAGCGACTGCGCATGCAAAACGAGCGGTATGATTTTATATGTCAAGGCAAAGTTCGAAAGAACTGGGGCTCTTGAAGTTTTATGTAATATACGTTGTTGTAAAAAATGGACATATTCAGGTGATGTATGAAGCCAGGTGTTCTCAGACCGATATTTCTGCGTTTCGTCGAAATTCGGTCCAAACAGATGTGGATGATCTATTTCCTGATGAGGCATTGTGCCATAAAACAAATCCTGAGGAAATTTCTGTGAAGGTTAGCTGAGTAATGTTTTACCTTTTCGAGGTCCTATTGTTGTATTAATACTGATGGTCAGGTTCATTAGGAACCAATTATCTCAGCTGAAGTGGAACTAAATGGTTGTTGCTTCTACATTGTCTTGATTAAGCTGTGTTTTTCAAAAAATATTTTCGGCATATTATCTTGTGGACTTGGTTTTTGAATTTTATTCAAGTGGAATTTTCCGTACCCTAGTTCTGTTTTAAAAAAGGTCTGCTAAACATCCAAATCCAATTTTTTCTCATGTCAGTGGAAGCTGGAATAATGCATATTGTTTTGTTCTAATGATTTCCGCTAATTGTCCATTATAATGATACAAATAAAGAACTGATCTCATTCGCCGCGCAGGAACTCTTTATAAGAGTGATAATAGTCATCCCAAATCTTGAATCTTTGGCTACAGGCCTTCATGGCCAGTTTTCGAAAGAGTCTTTTTTGACGTTGTTACAAACGAAAGCCCTTGTATTTCACGCACGCATTTTTCTCGCAAAATAGGGCTCTTTTTTGGGTTATTAGTTATCATTCGGTAGCGTAATGTTTGCTGATTTCAACGTTTTTCTTATTTTCTGGAAATAGCGCTTCTCTGCAGTACAACAGAAAAAATAAGTTGAATTCACATGCATGAGCAAGCGGTCTTTAGCCAATTCACGGGCTACTGGGGATAAGCGGCTAGTGGGCTGACGGGGTGATTGGTCGGTTCTCAAGAATATGAACGTGTAGAGAGAATCTTCCCAACTAAGTAACAAAGATAGTTTTTCCATAAGAACTGTCGAAAATTGACCGGTCATCGCGTCAGCCCACCTAACGGCCTCACCCAGCATCCTTTGAATTGATCAAACAGCACTGGCTCGCTTATGTGAATCTACCTTATCTTCTCTGTTGCATTTTAGAGAACCCTCCTGTAAATAAACACAACACTGGAATCAGCAAACATTACGCTATCGAATATCACTAATAAATAAGAAGGAGCTTTGTCCTAGAAATATGCGCGTGTGAAACATGATGTTGCTTTAAACGCTGCAGCATTATAAAAGGCCTTTTAAGGAAAACCACCCATATGCAGCTCTAGCCAGAGATTCAAGCTTTCAATTAATTGCTTACACTTCTATGAAAAATTTCTGTCCAGTGAATGAGATCGGTTTTTCATTTGTTGCCTTTTAATAGACAGAAACCTGTTTTACATCAATTTATCCATTAAGACCGTATATGCAGCTATCCATAATGTTTCCTGAGTGAATTATTTAAGTCCATCTAACTGAGCTCCAAGCAAGGGAAATTCTCGTTAATTTTGTTCTAAAAATAGTTTTACGCCCAATACATGCTCATTTGAGCAGCACCCTCTTCTGCTCTTTTGTCAGTTTTTTCTGTGTTTTCTAAAGGCCTTACTTACCTCCTTGTTCTGACAATAGTGGTACCATTCGTTGAACTTATTTTACTATATATCTAAGAATGTTGAATGATATGCAAAATCTTGGACCTTGTGTGGGAGTTGAACTTGCGTCTCACACTTACCAAAGACACCTGTTACGACTGCATTACTTCTTTCATTGTGTTCTCTTTACCTACTGATCGTTAATATCTTCAGCTCGAAAATCTACCGTCATCTTCATCTGCAATGGACGTAAAAGGTGAAAATGCGCAAGCTTCGAAATCACCTGCAGGCTATTCTGATATATCAGATGATGGCGTTGCGCCTCAGTTACAAAAGGTAACTAACGTCTAGTCGATCCTCATAGAATTGTCATATGATAACGATCTTACTAATTGTACCTGGTTCAATTGATGACCTAAATCAGGAAGAGCCCACGTCCGACATTCGTGTCCCGCTTTTGATTTCAACGAGTCTTCCTAGCAGCTCAACGTCAGGAGTGACAAATGTCCTCACATCACCTGGATTCATTTCAAGCCCTCGAGAGCGAGAAACTGCTCCAGGTTTGTTGTTTCATGTGAAATGGAATTAAGAATCGAAAGATGCGAAGTCTTCAGAAGTTCAGTAAAAAAAGTGGTCAGTAATGATTGTTTACCCAGATTCAAATCCTGTAACACTACAACAACAAAAATTTCACGCCCATCTTCGATGCCACTCGCACCAGCTACACCGACTGCACTTCAGTCCTCATTCCAGCCTATATCAGGTTGGTTTCTCGTGAATTAGCAGCTGTTTTGAATTAATCGCTGCTGTAATCCAACATTTCTATGTGAGCTGTTCCAAGTAATTGTTCCAGCAGATCGTAGCCGAGGTACAGTAAACGGTGCTGGTATTAGTCCTGTAGTCAGTTCTGTTGGTACATCAACGCCAATTTCAGCAATATCAGCGTCTGCTCGAGGTTTTTTTTTTTCAATTTATTCTTGACATATGCTTTACATCTGATGCAAAGGGGACTACTATTCTGAAACCACTAAACGAAAAAAGGATCATAATATTCTGGAAACAAAGTTTCGTGATAAAGATATTTTTCTATGGGTTTATGGGTGATTTTGTCTAAATCTGTTATGCCAAGTTTGTGCTTTATCATTCCAGTAGTGATAAAGACAACGAATATCGCGGAGATTTGGCCAAATTTTATGGTTTAAGAATGCAATGGGTTGTGCAGCTTCTCATATAAATCGAATAATGTTGATTGATATGCAAAACTCTGAACCTCACGCATGGGTAGAATCTGCGCCGCACTCTTTTCGGAAGCGATAAAAGCAGTGAATTTCAAGAAATTTTGTAGATGATATGTATCCAGTAAGTGTTAGCGTAAGTGGGTTCAATGTTGGTAAGTGCTTACTAGACCACACCGTTGACGGTTGGCCGCTAACAGAATCGATTCCTTGCATCGCAGGAGTAATTATCAGAGTAGGTACCCCGGTAGTGTAGTAGTTGGCAAGCGCACCAGAAGCAGGTGAAACACGGGTTCAGCTCCCACTCAAGGTTCGAGGTTTTGCAAATCACTTAACATCATTGAATATATAGTTACAGCATCGCTGCTTCTGAAGTGGTTGAATAAGTAATACTTATCAATGCCATGTCGTATAGATCTAATTTTAGTTGTGATTTTTAGTGCCGGTGACTCCAGTTCCTGCAGGAATGTACATGTCTCCATTTACGCACCAAATGATGGCTCCATATGCTTCTCAACTTACGGCTACTCCCACTTCAAATCCGGCACCGTCACCACAACAGTTGAATAAAATTTCGCAGCCACATATGAAAACTCCAGACGGTGAATGAAAAATCTTTGGACACTTTGAAACATGTCATTAGAATGTGCTGACAATTGCTGAAGTATTTGCAGAAGTCGCTGCCGCAAATACCGTCTTGTCTGCTCAGAAAACTATGCAGTCGTCTGCTGCTGCACAAAACATACAACGGCAATTCGGACTTCAAATGATGCAGCCAAGCACAGGTGAGTCGGCCTCGGCATTGGTGTATTGAATAGCAATCTATTAAAATTCTCAGAAATCAATGCTTCTTCGATTTTGCCAGACCCAAACCGTTAACAGTTGCTTGCTGACAGATCCACGCCTTATGTTACAGAAAGAATGATAGAGAGCAGGAGCGTCGGTTCAAATCCCGTCTGACATCTAAAGTTTTGCATATCACTCAACATTAGTGGATATTAACTTCTTCGATCAAGGACTACGCATGTGGTGCAATGTTTAGAGATACTCTGCAAACACACGTGGTCGATGGGTTCTATCGCGCGCTCATGGCTCACCAAGTTTTCCATGCTCCCCGTGTCGGTAGATTGGTACTTGACTTGTCGGGTAGGGCAACGGTATTGGCTTGGTATTTTGTTAGGTCACCGCGAGTCATTGTAAAGGCCGGTTTTCTCTTCATTACTTCTAATGATGTAAAGTTAGATGAAGATTCTTGCATCCCTTAAGGACTGATCAGCGCCTAAGTTTTATCCTTTGTCAAGTGCTTTTTCAGGCCAACATCAAGCTGCAATGATGCAAGCAGCTGCTGCACAAGCCCAGATGGCCCAAATGCATCATTTATATATGCAACAAATGGCCGCTGGTGCTAGAGGTGGACAGTTCCCGGTACGTTGCTTTCGATAATGTTTAGTTTTACTGCTAATAACAAGATCATAGCTTCCATATTATTGCTTATAGATGGCTGCGGCTTCAGCTGGCCCTCACGAAATGGCCCAACTTGTTGCCTTGCAGGGTAGGTCTTACATCTTTACGGTTCTGTGTTTGTGATCCCACTGATAGATAAGTGCTAGTTTCGAGCGCTGATTTTGTTTTACTTTGAGCTAAGTTCTCGGCTGAGGCTTGGTTAGATCGTTTTTCGACGATAAAAACTAGAAAATGCCCCGCCTTTGACATTGAGCAACATCACCTTTTTCACGATGAGGTGATGAACGGCTGATGGTATTACATGGATTACCCGTTGTTTTCTGCACTGATTGAATGTTGTATTACAGCTCTGCAGCAGCAGCAACAACAGAATCATTTTGCGAGCATGTTCCAACAAAAGTAACATTTTCACTGTGATAATTCTCAGATATTACCCATGTCTTCTGTACTGCCTAAATTTCCTGTTGTGTATACTTTTTGCTAAAGCAACATAAACAAAGAGTTGGCAAGTATTTGCTCATCTTTGTGGCTTTGCTCCTTTCCGAATGTCACTTATGTTGGCGAGTTTAAAGCGCAGCATCATGCCGTATGCGCTTCGTACGTGTCGATTCTTATCATGTGCCGTTTCGAGTCGACTTTCCTCCTACGTTTGGTTCATTATTACGATTGTTGTTGTTATACATGTATTTGATCCGGGATTCATACTCATTTTTATTGTTTTCTAGTTTATAATAACATTTTTCTTCGTTTTTTATCTGTCTGAAAATTTCTCTAGCACCACGTTTTTTTCTTCGTCGTTTTTCGTCTGGCTTGGGATCAGTGCTACTCCCCATTTTTTAGTGCCACTATGGTCAAAATTCTTGTTGTTAGGCATGTACATAATCTCCCCATTGCGCTGTATATGTGTTCAAATTATCAAAACTTTATTGAGATATGCATTGTCAAAAATAAAGTGTGCAAATTTGTTCATTTATCACATAAAGAAGAGAATATTTCTCTCAATTGCTTGACAGAATAACATCGTTGCGAACATAAAATTAGGTACATTAAATCATGAGAACTGGGACATGCGTTGTTTCGTCAATACTCCGAAATTTATGACTTACATTCACTAGGAGGGTGGGGGTTACGGTATGTGTGCACGATGATGAAGTTCATGTAGGAAATGTAGAGAAAATCCACTATGTTGACCTTGAGCGTAGCTGCTAACCTTGTCAGATTGACGAGCAAGATTCAAAAAGACGAATCAATGGTACTATGTGATATAGACTAGTTCTGGCTTCGTGTAGGGTTGCAATACCTCAAGAGTAAAAATATCCGGGTGGAACTATCCTGTCATACATTCATTCACCTACAAAATACGGAAGACATATGGAAGATGTGTTCAGCGAATCAAGCGGGAGGGAAATTAAAAACGTCGAAGATCATTATGAAGAGTACCCTAAAAGTCCACAGCGGTGTATTTTTTTTTTGTAAAAAAAAAGGACAAACTCGCGCGCTTCCTAAATTGTAATCACCTCTAAAGAAAGAAGCATCTAGCTAAAGTGAGAAAAAACGAAAAAAAATTCAAAACTAAGAAATCAGGTATAGCGAAATTTCGGAAAATGAGTGTATCTATGCGTCTATTTTCCAACACAGACCGCTCTTATCTATGGAATTTTAGGGTAGTTCTCTTTTAAGTTTTATGGTATTGTAAGACAATTGTTCATGACCGTTAGCAGCACCGATATGCATATTGCATGAGAATCTCTACTAAGAAGCTGATAGTCGTGAAATTAGCGAACGATTTAGCAGAATCTTTTGAAATCTGAGATTTGAAAGGTCTAACAAGTGTTTGCAGTTATGCACAAAAAATTCTTCCAAGGCGCACTAAGTTGAAACCGAAGGTGGAGCACTTTCTTAATAATCACACAATGATCACATTATACGCACCACCTTGCAAAAAGTATTACAAAAACAATAATCAGAATTCAGTAATTGAAATCTTAAAAAATGAAGTTCCCGTTTTCAATGTAGGTTACTGTAGCACTTCGTTTCATTTTGAGAAAATTGACTTTGCTTCGCTTTTAAGCGTACGCCCCGTCCTGTGTGACGGACTTAGTAACGATAGTGACCGTAATGACTAGCCATATCAACGTCGTCATACTCGTCAAAACCATGCCGATCAGACGGTTGACCGTGTCGACCTGACCCCATAGGGCCAAGTACGCGCTGACCCGTGATCATTGGACCTCGCTGCTGACCCAACGGCATCGGCGGAATGCCTCCGTGCGGCGCCGGCGGCTGCTGATAAAGTGGCGCTCCCATGTTCTGAAAATGTTTATCTTTCCTTGAGACGTTTCTATTTCACTTATGAGAAGTCAGTGATATATGTATGTTTGAAGTTTATTTAATTATTGATGGGCGCGTGTGGCGCAGAGGTTCGAGGTGCTCTGCTAAACACACTGATCGATGTTCGATCCTACGCTCAAGGTTCATCAAGGCTTCCAACCGTCCGGGGCCGGCTATTTGATATCTGACTTGTCTGGGAATAAGGAACACTTACTTGTTACATAAGTAAGCCAACGTGGGTCCTTTTGTAGAGGGCTGATAGGCTTTGATCATCTCGAACACTACCTGATGAAGTAATGGGAAGAAGGGGGGGGGGCGTCCCTCAGGGGTAGATCAGAATCCGGGAGCATCATCCTCTATTGATTGATTTATTTATTCATATAATACGTATCTCGTGAACCAAGAACTTTCTTCATTCTGTTCGTTGTCCTAGACTCGTCAGTTATGGAGATTTTTGGTTTGCGTGTGAATAAGGCTTCTAATTGAGGACTTCGTCTCATTTCTCATATTGCTACGTATTGTCAAGTTAATTTTGCTCGAAATTCTTTGATAGCTCTGCTGGAACGTCTTTAGGCTTCCACAATCATCATATGTTTAATGGAACTTGAAAAAGATTTTGAAGGCTTTCACTTAATTGCTTCCTTCCGTCCTAAAGTTTTTCGGACGCAATTAAGGCGGAGTCCTAAGGAATTACCTGATGCATGTTGATGTTCGGCACTGGTTGCTGTCGTCCGGACATAGTTGGCATGGGAGGAGTCAAATATGACGCAGGCGGTATCGGAGCTCCTATTGGCGGTCCGAGTTGTGTTACTGATGTTTGATGTGGTAATCCCATTGACCCGTTAACACCACCACCGGCCATTGCACCACTTCCCATGCCCGTTCCCTGAAAACGTATATGTACTGTGAATAGTTGCAAAAAATATGTGTAGCTTCTGGTGCGTGTGATTGTGTAATGATTTCCGACTCTTTTGATGTATCAGTCTCGCACTGTCATACTTCACGTCTATTTGTTAGCGCATGTAGCACAGTGGTTAAAAGTGCCTTGAAATTCACACATGCCCTCCGACGGAAAGGATGATAGCACTCCACTTGAGGAGTTTCTGCCTACCACTCAATCTCTTGTTATAATTGAAACATCATGACACTGCGAAAAAGCAATGAAAAAAAAGATTTATTGGATTTATATAAGTACAGTGGCTGCCAGCATAACTGTATTTACAAAGCGATAGTGCTTACCCGACCAAACGTGTTAAAGCATGGTTGCTGATAGCCATGATAGAGATTTTGAGGAATGAGTGATGGATGGGCGCTGGCCTTAACGGTGTAGTGGCAGCACGCGCCCCGGTATGGGTGAAAGACGGATTCAACTCCCGTCTGAGGTCGGATTTTTGCCTACCACTCAACTCTCTTAGATGACGGTACAATTGCTAATCTGTCGGAAGTCATTACTCAAGTTATATATGCCACATTTGCCGATGCTTAATGATGTTGGGTGCATGGAGCATTACTCAGAGATTAATCATACCAAACCCTTTATTCTTTTTATTTATCTCCTTACTTATGAACCAAGAAGCCAATCACTTTTACAAAGCTGTTTTTATACACATCTTGCTTTGTTAGCGGTCTGATAGAAGTGATATGAATAGAGTTCTCGACGTCAGTGGAAATGACAGACGCTGGCTTCCTAATGCTTTTTGAACACAGCTCACTAATTTTCTCCATCTATAACAATATGATAATCTGGTAACACGATAGCATGTTTTGATCCTTTTATGAGGTCTGGTACGGTACTTATACAGCACTAGACAGCTGCTGTTTCGCTCTTGCAGACTCAACACTGGCACGGTGTCTTTCGGTTAAGTGTCGTACAAGACCTCATTAGAGGCTCAAAACATGCCATCATGTTATCAGATTATCAAATTTATTCTGATTTTGAGCGAGGTCTATGTAAACAGTCGAGAGTAAAGGAATGATTCGTTCTCCGTCATTAGTTCCCATCAGCAAGTTGAAAGGTTGTTAGTGCATGCTGAGATGCCGTACGCAGAGAGGAGTTATCCCATAGTAGCGCCCACCGATGCTGATAAGTAGCTGAACACTTCTGTTTGCGTAGCCTATTATGAATACTACAATACAAACAATCGCAGCCATTTTGGAGCAAATACAGCCGCATTACGGTAAACCGTGTCGAAAGGCACGACGACTATTTGTGATAGAAAAAACTGAGGACGACCTGGCACGGCGAAAATGAGAATCGCACATTTCTCGCGGGAACTCGACTAAACAGACGGGTCGGGACATGCTACAACTTTTGAACTGAACATCGGTAACACAGATGCTATATTACCTGCATCATTTGTGCGGCAGTGAAAATCTGTGTAGGACCACGATTTTCCATTGGATTTCGCTTTATTCTCGGTGGACTGCGGACTGGCGGATGGGTGGCTCTCCAGTACGCTTCAAGGAAATCCGCAAGGTGCTCGCACGCATCCTCCAGTTGATTCTCATCTAACAACACGTCGAAAAGCTCCTAAAACAGACAGTAAACCCAGATCTGACTTTCTAGTTACGTCGGCAATGTCCAATAAATCAGTGTTTTTTTGCCTTGAGCAAACACGAGTTATCAATAACAAGAGGTTTCAGTAATGAATGATATTTCGGAAGTTCTCCTCCTTCAGAGCTTGGTAACGTCAAACTGACCAATAAAACTCAGCCAGTCACTTTCATGATCCAAGCAGCAAAAAGGAATTCCCTGTTGACAATCTCATTTTTGCTCAAGACAAAAAAACTAACCTATCGAATGATTAGCTGTCTAATGCTCTATTCACCAGATAACTTCAGTGTTCGTGAAATTTATGCGAGAACTTTACAATCTATGTTATTCGATCGGCTGACGGTTTGTCAAAGTGACGTATTTATGGCCAATAAATAGCATACATATTTTCAAAGAAAGATCTGACAAAATCAGATTGTCCGAATGTCTTCAGTTCTAATCTTGAGAGTTATATACGTGTATTACAGTTCAAGTTCAAGAGAACGCTAAACAACCAGTCAGCTGTTCTTTTTGAAGACGACAACATTCAGGTAAAAAGAAAACACACCGGTGGGCATTGAGCTAATTTCTCAGCTGCTACCATCTGCACGTTCATATTGCGAGATTGTGACTTGTTCCTCGATTTGATGAGACGTTGAAGTACCTGCCATTGGAAAATCCAAACTATGAGACAAGTTGGTGAAACAATCGGTCAAGTGACTAACAAAATAGAAAAAAAAACCGAATTAGTTGATAACCTCAATGTCAAACATGTTCAAAAAACTAGTTCAAAAACTACTGTGACCATGCTAAAGCGCTTTTTGTGAAAGTGCATTGTGGCATTCTGATAAAATCAAATATTATGCTGGTGAAAAAAGTTATTGCGGTTCAAGTATTGTTGAGACGCGCCATTTGTTACTAGGATATATCCCTAGATAAATGTGGTTATGTTACGCCTCATTTTAATATGCATTTCTCGATTAATGTTCTGTTGTAATAATTTAGTACTAGCTGCCTATTCTATATTTATTTTAGACTATGGAGAGGATGCTGGTTGGTGAAAAGTAATGGCGGTTTCAGACCGCAAGTACAGGCCGTGGGTCGCGACAGAGATAATCAACAACGCATTTGGCCCAGGAAGTCTTGATGAACTTGCAGTGTAGTGGTGATTCAAGAAGTTTCAAAACGGAGAGACATTTCAACAATGCATCAACCGCAGTTACTTATGCACCCGACCTCATCAGAAGTTATGGGAAAAGCTGATCCTCTTAAGACTACACAAGATGTTCCAGAAGAACTCAATGTCGAAGACTTTACCGTTTTCGCCATTTGAAATAAGAAACCGAAATAATTACGCTTTCAGCACAATGTGAAAACGCAATTACTTTTGCACCAATCTTAGATTGTTTCTGGATTCATCTCATTGGATGGGTTATGAATAGGAATCCGTTCCTTCAAAAATCATACTTTTTTTTGTCAGTTTTGCAAATGGATATGCAGCGTTGTCTAACAATCTAACTATTGTGAGCTGTAAGTCAATTACGTGTCTTCGAAGATCCAGTGCGAAATATTTTGATAAAGTTCTGTTAGAATATGAAGAACTGTAGAACATCTATTCTTTTAGCTCTTTCTGCTAGCACCAAAATCGCTCCTGTTGAAGAAGACTTATTTCTTTTCTTACTATTTCTATGTGCTAATTTATTTCTGTACCATGAACTTTTTTTTTCTTCCCATTTCCAGTCTCCAACTCCCCACTTACCTTTGGTGAGCTGATCTTTATATACACGTGTATAGGAGCGAGACTAGTTTTAGCGAGTTGACTTGGATGATTGATGGTGTCGCAGTCGAGGATGACGAGTTGCATTGAACGGGCAAGCTCGAAAATCCGCTCGATCTCGGTTTGTATCTCGGCTGGAAAAGTTTGCTCAGATAAATGTTTATAAAAAGATTCGATATATTTAAGCTGCTTTATGGAAAATTTCAAGCACGTGCTGGAAATATGATAAGGGAAAAAATTGTCATGTCTTCGTTGATTAGCTCGGCTTCTCAGTTACGTGTTTATCTATCGTCTAAAGTCACGTCATTTCAAAGGAAAATGAGTTGTATGGTAGAATTTCGTAAGAGCACCAAAATGAAAGTTTTTTCACCAAGAATTGTCTGCAGGATGTGAATCAACGATAGAATCACCGCGTCATTTCATGTGATACTTATAATAGAAGAGAAGAAGCTTCCTCAGATCCCAACGAACAGTTGAACGACGGCTTTTTCACGTGCCTCAATAAAATGAAGACTTTGTTCATCCATATAGCCCGTCTCCATGGCTTTTTCCTCCGATAATAGTCGTTCCTTCACTCTATCGGATGTTTTGCATTCTTCATCTATCAAAGTCTTCGGAATTTCTTGGAGGTTCGGCTGTTATCTGCCGATTTTGCCTTATTTACGAAAGTCTTTAGCCGCTGGTCCAATTGTTTCTGCGTTGAGTCCAGTCGCAGCTCTGCTGGAGAGTTCGCCATACTAAGCACAGCCTCTCATGATTCTTCGTTGATGGGAGGCAGGTCTTTCACAAACAAGTACAAAACCAGTTTGACTGAAGAAGAGATAAGCTTATTTACTGGAAATAATCCGAGTGTTCATAAATCGCTTTGAGCTGATAGTGGCACGGCTTGACAGCACGTGACTAAAAGAGGGTCAAATGCGAATGGAAAACAATCGTCTTTCCTGAGATAAAAGTAAACAAAGGGAAGACCTTATAACCTCCAAGAAATCGAATTCTAGCACTATTCGTATATAAATATTTACATTCAGATATACGAGAGTCCCTTGGCATGAACATACAGGGAAGTGTTTTTTGAACTGTTTCCTGCAAATTGCGAAGAGAGCTTAGGATTAAGAGAGTGAGACTCGAGAAAGGGACCATTCAGAGTCGCCTTTAACAGCAAGCTTCATGTCTACTATGGGAGTGATTAAAATACTATTCTAAGCAGAAGCATGTCCCATAGCAGAGGATTGCAAGGTATACGTGGCTGCTATACTGCCAAATTAGGTGGAAATAAGTATTCTCACGTTAAAAGTGAGGTGTTTTTTTTTTGCGTGTCGAGAATGAGAAAGGCGTACTGACTATCAATTTTGTAGGAGAAATCGAATAGAGGCGCTACCAGTGTCTTTTCAAGTAATCGATCCTTTGCTCTGCAAACTCTATCTACATATACACATATCGTCTGTATACAGGTATTAGGATTCGGTTGTAAATGCGATTAATTTCTGAAGATCTCCGGACTCATCTCTTCATCGGCTTGTACTTTATTAGTAATAAACGTTAGGCAATTGTTGAGGCTGTAAGGCTGAAACACGTGTCTTGCACTATTAAGTGCCATGACAGATCATGAAAGACTTAAAATATATTATCAGATTATATTGTTTTGAGCGAGGTAACAGAGAAAGTAAAAAAAAAAAAATGAAAAGTCATTTTCCCTAAAAAGCCGACATCACTACTAGGGCTAGGGTTCTCCGAAGTCTTCTTGAGTGTTAGTACATGTTCTCTGTGAATCGAGAAATTTTCTGTCTCGCGACTCGATTCTTTGAGGAAGACAATTGGTCTCTTTGACGGGAGCGAATTCTATGTGGCCGCTCGTTCGAAAATGATGTATTAAGCGTAATTCCAAACTGATTACAAGATAAAAAGTCCGGTTATCATCTAGGGAAGTACAAAAGGCTAAAGATGTCAAGGCATTCATGAAATTTTACGTAAGTTTCATAGTCGTACTGAATGTAAGTGGAGCTCACCTAGACTATTGTTAGTCCGAGAATTTCCGCGCTCCATCAATGCCCTTTTGTTCGGATTATTGAGAAGTGATCGCTTTGCCAGTGAAATATCTGCAGTCACTCTTGTGATGATAATTCTAAAATCAGAGATATATCAACGATGGTTATGTGACCCAACTACCACACTGTGGACGACATGAGTCTCATATAGCCCACAGTAGCCATTCTCGATGCCGCAGCGCATACTGAACCTAACTAGTTGAAATAATGGTATCTGATAGTGTTGAGTGGTAAGCAAAACTTTGAACCTCAAGCGGGAATCGAAACCTCATCAAAGCTGTCAAATGAAAAGAATTCTTGTTGAAATAATGATAATTATAACCACCCTATAAACCCAATGATGTAGAGTGGTGTGCAAGACCGTTTGCGTCAGCCGGGATTTGGACCCAGATCTTACTCTTTCCGGGAGCATATGCTAAACCGTTGCACCACCGACGCTCGTTTTGCACCCTACTCTTTCTACGCTACAACGCGTTATCTGTCAACAGCCAACCGTCTACGGTGTGGCGGGGCACTTATTATTGACATTGAACCCGCTTTTGTTGACAGATATAAGATAACCAGCCTATCTCAACATACGAGCTTTCAAGTCTCCTTATTCTATTACAAGATTTTGCTGCCTTTTGGAGCAAAAAATTTGTCTCTTTAGCCGAAATTTGTGCCAGTGTCAGCAGTTCTTGATTTTTAAATTGCTTTGACGTATCTAAACTCGATATGACGATTTAGAATCAAAATAATACTCTAAAGAAACTGCACTAGTTCCCTACAATGCGTTATTGTTCCTCAGTTGAAGACCGAAAAATGACTTTACAGTCTACATAAGATACGAAAGAAATAAAGTGCGAAGGTTATTCTATTTCTCGGAGATGTTGATTGCGAACAATTTTTAGCCCCACAAGGTCGGACCAAGGACCATGTACATCTTAAGGCATCTTTAACCGTTGCGCTACATTCTCCCGTTGTTTCTATATACATAGAGATAGACTAGAGTCTCCTCAGCTTCTCAAGTGCTTTGAATACCGAAAATCGTTGACAACAACAAAAAAGTGGCACAATTGTGTATTATTTGTAAAATTGTCAGAACCGAGTGTTTGGGTGGCTAGTTAGCAAATCATAACCATGTGCGCTGCTGCCTAATTATCAGTTAACCACTTAGAAATTTGAGGATGTGAAACACGAGAGCAATCCGATTTTTCTCATCTACTGCATCCTAGTTTTAGCACCTACAAGCATTCCAAAGAGAGTACTTTCCACTGAACTGTAGGACCACTGTGTAAACAATTGCTGAACTGAGAAGAATAAGGGCATAAGGAGACAAAAATCGGTGCTTACCGTCCTTCAAATCGATGTTTCAGATAGTCAAAAACGGCCTTTTGCATCATGTCGGTCACCTCATAGCCTTTCAGACTTGGTCCCACCAATACTACGGGTCGCATCGACGGCACCACGTCGTAAGGAGGCAAGTTCTCTTGCTTAAAAACTCCTCAGTTTGATTTAATTTTATTTCTTGCCAAGAATGGCACATCTTAAAAATAACCGTACAGCATGCTAATGTTGAAATATAACAACAGTTGAAACACCTTTTTGAAAATCAACTTTTTTTTCTCCTTGGTAGGTGGAGTGGTGACAATATTCGTTAGTCTCTTAGCGATGGCTTCATCATCATCTGAAATGTTCAGTAGGTTTGACAATTATTGGAAAACGAGCGAACTTGTTGTCGCTAAGAGATGAAGACGAAAACGAACCTGGAGTAGGAGGTGTAGAGGCTCTGGAGTCGCTACGTGGCATCATGTTATCAAGAGCTCCGAGATTCGTCACCGAGCTGGACTGCTTGCTGAAAGTGTGTACTACGGAAATATAAAGCAGCATAAAGGGATATACAACATACAGTCATATTTAACACCAGTATAGCATAAAATCAGCATACAATGCAGCAGTGATGGTCAAACAAATGCTCAGAACAAGTCAGATAGGAGAATCGGATTTTGGATTGAAATAGTCTCACTTGGTCGCAAAACGAAGTATCAAGACGGAACAAGATGATCTGTGGACAGTTCTTCTCTACAGAAACTACCTTTAAAATCCATCACATGTTAATAACTGCAGCAATGCTGAGATTTTAGTAAACTCAAAGCCCTCAGTTGGGCCTTCAAACCTTTTGGGAGAAGAGGTTCAATTGTTAAGCGCTTCGCTACCGAGACCACTGCTTTGTCTTCCTGTCATTGATCTTCCAGCTCCATCAGGCTATCAGTAATGACCTATTAAAGGGCAAAAGACGAAAGGAGAAGTACGAATTTTGGTTGAAGGGGATAACACGCGAGCCCCAGTGAAGAGTAATCGCGAGTTTCGCACCAACTTGAGTTTTCTAGTTTTGCTCCTATCTCAGGATTCTTTTGCTCGTATTTCACATTGTACTCTACCGAAAATTAGAATAGGCAGTAAATAAAAGAATCATATAGTGATGCATTGTAATTGTCGACTTTTCACTTAGTAAAAAGTTAAATAACAGAAAAAACAGAAGAAAATTCCATTTTTGAGTCGAAAATTTTGAAAAGAAATGAAGTACCAAAGAATAAAACACTAGGGCAAGTATAGCTGCGGTTCGTATTGATTGTGTAAAATTCAACACTGTGAGCAACCTACAACTTGCCAGCTTTGGCGGTTTGTTGCCGAAGAGATTCCAGTTTCACCGGTGATGGAATAAATCCGAGATCATGACCTTCCTTCACTAATCGACCAATCCACCAATCGTTATTATATTTCTGAACACAGTGGCAATAGAACAAGACATTCATCTTAAAATTAACTAGAATCGATGTAGCATTATTTTTAAGGCATTGCAATCTCTGACTTTTCTTTTTCTTTGCGTTCAGGTGAGTTGAGCTGTCAAAAGATGATGTTCCGTAATAAGAGGAAAAAATATCAAAAATTGACAAGTATGAAATGATAGAAACGTTCTGTAGATTATCGGAGATGTATAGTATTCACTACTCGCCTCTTTGATATGTAGGAAATCTTTGACTTTGAACGAAACGGCACATCCGTGCACGGGAGAATCGTCATCGAGTGAGCCGTCATACTCGACGTTCGTGCAGATGGCGAACGCCACCGGCTTGTACTGAATTCACAAATTCGTTCATTACAGTCAAAATCTCAGGCATCAATGTAGTTGAAGACTGAGGAATCTTCATAAATACATGAGATGTTGAGAAAACTACCATAAATGGTGACAATGACTATCTGTAATAAACTACTCTATAATTCAAATTATGATAAGCTTTCTCCGTCAGCAAGAAAAATGAAGTTAGTAGAAACAAAGTTTAGAAACAGAGTCCATACGAAGTGAAAGTAGCAAAGGGTCAGATTTGGAGAAGAACAGAAGCAGATTTTTTGTGCTTATTAATTTCCATATTCATACATGGACCGCTTTCAGTGCAGTAGTTAGAGGTGTAGTCGGTCGCTGATTCAAACGGACGATCTAGCAAAACCAATCCTCCACCCATACCTCAATGGTGAACTGATAGAGAAATTGCTTGGGGAAGATGAACAACTATCGACTATATCATTAAGCCGTTACAATTCCCTTCATATCTCATATATGCATATTCCTGAAGCTTATTGGCTTCTCTTCATAGAGTCTCGTTCACGAATTCATCAACTGTGAACGTTTACGTATTTAGACGACTCAAGTTCATAGGTCATGTGTGTCCCACAATTTATTTCATCCAATCCATCTTGTTTTAACCGCCGTTCCCGTAAGTAGTCGAGTTCTTCGATTCGTTAAGCTGCAAAACAAGATGTGCCATCTACTTGTGTTATTGATACAGTGAATGATGTTTGAGTTTGATTTTCCTGAATCCTGAAACAGCCGCACTTACTTGAACTCTCTAGACTTTGCCATTCTTCCACAAACATAGTGACGTTTGTGACTATATCGGATCCGCGCTATAGTGGCTCTCTGCTCTATTAACAAGAGCGAATTTTCAAACGATAACATAGAATAATAAGTATGGGTAAAGTAGATAACACTTTTGCGACCGCTAGCACTGCGGCTGAGCGAGCCAAGATTTAAACGAGAATTTTATTTGGCCGGAATCAGTATTTCTTTAATAATCAGTTCAGTAATAAGTAAGGGGAACAGCAAGCTGGCCTTTTCTGAGATGACCATTCTATTATTCTGCTCGGATCTCTCGTTTTCTTAAAAAAAAAGAGGAATTTTGGGCTAGGAAATGACTAACTATAGAGGGCAAAACTTAAGGCAATGATTGACGTCCGTACCGAAATCTGTACGTATGACGCGAAACGTGCGAGAGACGCGTGCACCGAGCAATGCGCATTTTCGTCAAAAGGTTAAGAAAACATGCTTTCCAGAGGCCAGTTTCCATATTACCTTGGCATGAGAGGTATTTTCTTCATCTAGCTGTGAATTAGAATGCAATGGATTGTGATTTTTAACAAATCGATTCAATTCGTATGGCAGTTCACTTGGCTTATTTCGACTCCATGCGAGTACGAAGGCCCGTACTGCACTAAAAAAGAAGGCGAAGGCGCTAGCCGTAATAGAGTGTTCTCAAGTTCTTAGCGATGGTTTGCCAGTCTTAATTAATCGCAGAAAGCTTTTCAAACAAGTTCTACATTCATTTATGGCCCATGGAGAGTGGAGAGGCTCGAATAGCCCCGAGTGAGATGAAGCCAAGAACCATGTCTGTATTAGGCATCTCCAAACACTCTTCATCGCTCTTCCAATGTGAGAGTTTCGATTATATGTTGGCGCGCGTTAATTTATCCCTTCTGACGACGACTCAAATAATGATTATCAGGCATATTGAAATTTGAGCTGTGGTCTTAAGAAAAAACTCGAAACGAAAGATATGATATATTGAATATGCTAGCCACGAGCATTCGAGTGTACAACACTCTGTGTTTGGTGAGTTTTTCACTGGACATAGAGTGTAAAGCGTTCGCCGTCGCTAACTCTTATTGTGGGAACTGGAGCACCCAGAGAGATTAGCAAAAGACGAGAAAGGGTAACTGCTCGACTGACGAGATCGCAAGATCGAAACACGTGTATCGGGCTCTATAAGTCAGCCTTCATTGACGGACCACTGACATGCGTGGCTCAAATAATGATTATCAGGCATATTAAAATTTGAGCTGCGGTCTTAAGAATACACTCGAAACGAAAGATATGATATATCCCTTCTGAGTCAACGAAAAGAATTTCAGACAGAGTGACTTTCTTTCCTGATTAAGTTTATGTAAAAAGTCACGTCGAACACAAATTTATACAAATTGTTCAGCTCTAAGCGCGTATCCACAAGTGCAGTCAAGACGAATTAACGAATGTCAGCGCTTACGAGAACTGCAAGAAGTGTCGTGTACCTAACTCGGCTAACGAGAGAATTGGCCGAAACGCTTTGAGGTCAGCGATCAAGAATTGAACGAAAAACCGTCATCACGGCAATCGTATCAAGTAATTCCGGCGAACATTACCATCTATCGTTAAGTACTGTTTGAGAGGGTGAAAATTAGACACAATGCCGAATATGCCTAACTTCCATTGGAAAAAAATCATTAAAATAACTACAACCGAACGATAAATGGATAATCAGCGTGATAGGTACGGTATCAGATAGTGAGTCCTCTCATAGAGACATGGGAAATCTACTCAACATTGTTCATGTATGTTGCAAGACTCTGACAGTACCACTAATCCGACAACAGCAAAAATAACTGGTAAACGTAGGTAGTATTATTGAACGCCAGTAGAGAATTGTGGTCTCATAAACCTAAGCCTAAACGTGATCTCGTAACTTCTTGTTTGAAAAAAAAACAGTCAATAACATCGCAAATTCGTAGAAACAACAACTCTCCACAAGAGCCTGATATTATAAAGTCATTCGCGCTCTATCTCTTCTAGTTTCCTGTGGCTAGATGTTAACGTTATCTGATAAACCTTCTGCGATATTACTGAGCTCCTCTCATATTTGATTACGATAAATTCAATACTGCATTTTTCTTTCTCGCCATGAACCTTTTGTTAACTGCAGTTTCTCAACAAAAAAAAAGATTTGAGCTGAAGAGTTCTAGATACCTACTTGGGAAGGCGATACTCGACCTAAAATGCATTTGAATATAACAGAAAACAGAAGTCCAGGATGTGCGAAAATATGGTATTTCAGACATAAAGCTGATGAAAGTGTCTCGAGAATAGCGTGCATTCTTTAAAAAGAAATGAAAAAGTTTTCAGTAGAATAATCTGAAATTTGACCCAAATTTCTTGTTTTCCTTCAACAGCACGTCAGTTCCTGGCTCGAGAACTTTGAAGCACTAGCCTTTCTGGGTTTTCTGGGTTACGTATAACGCTGTGGTTCAAGGTGTACTCCAATGTAACATCGCCATCGGTATGATCCGTCGACCCCGGGACAAACTAAATCTTCGACGCACTGGCTCGAGAGTTGTCTGGGAGAATAAAAACACCGACAAGACACATTGGCAGCAGACTGCAATTCATTTATAGAGACCCTATATACATCTAGTGACTCTGTGACGCTTGAAGTCGAGTGCATAACAAATGGCTAAGAGATTGATCAACGGTGGAGACTTTCCTCATTTTTTTGTCAGATGAAAGATTACTGTTCATTTTTGACATTCAGAAGGAGGGTTCAGTCCATTCAAAGATTTGTTAGTGATTGGCTGACCTTGGCTCTTTCAAGTTGAAGGGCAGCCTGGCGCTCGGCGTCACGTCTCAGGGTCTCTCGATTGCCAGCCTCCAGCTCCACATCGTCGTCATGGTGGCTGTAGTTCGAATCGGCGCTTTCCTAAACTCATCTGATATTTTTGTGTGTTTTTATTGTATGAAACATGATAAAGGCATAATGATGGAATTTCTTGAAGCCTATACCATTTGAATAACAGCCTTTCTATGTTGGAAAAGATGTTTATCGAATACAAAGGAACTTTGACCTGATTTCAGCTAAAATTATTCTACTTTATCAGATGAGAGAGTTGCTTTGAATTAATTTCAGCACGGCACAATCACTTTTCCTTGATATTACAAAGTATCCTTGATGAACCGAACACGACTGTCTATGTATAACACCTAATTTAACGACTTGCCCTACCGACAAAAGTTGTTTCACATGAGTTCAGGTCAATATAACTCTCTTGTGGGATGAACGAAGACGAATGTTGTAGACACATGGGTAGATCACTTGTGCCCGCATAAAAAGAACATTTAGATGGAAAGTTCAAAGACCGACAAAGTTTTCCTGAGTATATATGGGGCACAAGCCTAAAAGTGATAATTCTGAAGTGACAGTCGCGATCCTGACGCAAGGATTAAGAATCTCAGTTGGCAAAGTCCTCGAAATTTTTGGCTAAATATTAGAAATCGAGAATGATTGGGTTGAACGGATACTGCACAGTCATGTGTGGCGTTGTGTTGTAGCTAAGCTTCCTTTCTTAATCGTAATGAAGACCATTTATGTGAATAGTACACGGATGATGTAGCTCTGAGATTATGGTTGGATTAGGCAATGATTCTCCATCAAAACTGAAGAATATTTTTTGAATGAAGCTGTCCTACAATACTTTCAGGCATTTTGAGAAGGCGAAGTCGCGGAAATGATAGCCGATAAAAGGGGAAACACCTGCCAAGAACCTCGTGTTTGCTCAGAAAGGGAGAGTTCGTAGGACTAAAATGTGTCGCTCTCCTTTACCCCAGAAATTTCATAGTCACTGGCAAATGAAGGGGTTTCTTGAACGAAAGAATTCTTATATTCTAAATATAACATTTGCCGTACTGAACCATTCGAAAAAGGACTTCGACAATAAATATTAACAATTTTGTTAATTCTCCAGCCGGTATATGCCAGAAGAGAAAATTCTCCAACTAAGAAGAGTTAGAATTGGGGAAAAAAACGAATTTCCGCATCAACAAGCTTCTATCGAAGGAATTATGGTTTCATTGCCGTCTATAAACTGCATGTAACTCCATATATTTAACAAAGTATTTCGTTTACTCCATTTCAAAATCATAAAGAATAAATCTCCACTTCTATAGATGGGTGATTCCCTCGCTAACGAAAAAAACTAGAAAAAGTCTTGATATAAAACTCTTGTGCTCACGAATAAAATTCTACTTCTTTTAAGTGGATTTCCCGGCTAGCAAAAAGAAAAAAAGAATGTTAAAATGAATGTTCATCACGAGGTTGTAAAACAGTCGATCATACGGGAAAAAAAGAAAAAGGCAAAAAGGCCTGAGCGTCAAAACGGTAGTTTTCAGGCTATTTAGCTATTCTTCTTTACACTCTAGGGTTTTCTCCTTCAATAGCTAGCAATTTCTCATTACTGGGCATTTCCAAAATTTATCTTCTAATATCACTCACTCACTACCCCATCGATAAAAGAAGTCGAACTCGACACCTAAAGCGTGAAAGAGGATAGGGGATCGCGAGCTGAGAAAAACAGTTGAGTATGTTGAACGACACGTCAAACGCGAACGTAATCAACATCTTCACATCAAGGGAAGACCTCGATGAGATTGGAAATTGACTAAAACTGCCAAAAAAAACGCACCCTTCGGTTTTCGATGCGCGAAGCCGGCCATGGCAGGCCGCTCGAAGGCGCACTGAAAAGCAGCAAAAAATCAAGTGTTCTAGCCAAAATTTAGATTGAAATAGGATGCTTTTGGGAATATAAAGATATCTCTGATGAAATACTGCCGCAAAGAAGGAGAGAAATCGGTTACGTCAGGATTTTTCAGGAAAAAAATGGCGAAGGAACAAAATCAAAGAAAGAGGGAGAAAGAGAGAGAGAAATGAAGAGAGAGAGAGAGAGGGAAAGGGCGAGAGAGAGAGGGAAAGGGAGAGAGAGAAAGAGAGAGAGAGAGAGAACAACACGACGATGTGAAGGTTCTCTTGTGAAGAAAGTGATAACGAGAAATGAAAGAGAGCTGAAGAGGCGTCGCATTCGCAAGAATATCGGTGTTCAGTCATTGAAGACTCGCGTGAGATTCTGAAGAGAGGAGAAGAGTAATTGGATTCAAACGGGTGCGGCACACTTTTCGAACTTCTCAGTCGTTGCGTTGTTGTTCTTTGGTCATATTAGCTCTTTATTGAATATTCAAACGTTGAACAAAAGGACACGTTATTGAGTTTCGCTTGTCACCTCGTCGACACCGTCAAGGCCTCCCCAATTTCGCCGGAGAGAACAAGCCGTCTTTGAAGAGCCATGAGAGGATCTCAGGTGACCCGCCCGAGTCCAGCCACGTCTGAGCATCATTCCCCGCGGGGAATTCCCCCTTCCCCACGGCCACTAGAAACACGCAGAAGCCCGAGTAACTACTGCTGGGGCCAATTGTCACGTCGGTTCGATGGGGACTTGATCCGGCTCGACATCGATTGTTTGCTGAGTACACGACGACGGTGGTGGTGATGGTGGTGGGTGGGAGGACGAGCAGCTGGAGAAACAGAGTGGGTGGCCGCATCGCGACCGCCCGCCATGCCGCTGCCGGAGGGCATTCGCCGCAATCCGGATGGGCGCGCGGCAGAAGTCGTCGCCGCGCGAGGAATATCCAGACGGATACAGCACTGCGCCTGACTTTGAGGCTCCGCCTAAATGATGGACGGTGGGAACACCACACCAGGTAGGATCGAATCGAGCAGGTGGTGTCTTGGGAGTCAGGGAACACATTCACCTGCTAATATATGTCGCCATAATTCAAACATCCGCCTTTCTATGAACCTTGACATTGATATATATATATATATATATATATATATATATATAAGCTAAAGCTTTTTAAAAGCTATAAGCTTTTTAAAAGCTGTATATTTATATATAAGGCGCATATGGCGCAGTGGTTTAGAGGTGCTGTGCGTCGCACACAAGGTCAATGGTTCGATCTCACGCTCGTGGCTCACCAAGCCATCCATCTCTCCGGGGACGTAAAAGGGGAGGATAAGCGGTAAAAATCAAAGAGGAATGCATGTTGCAACCCTCAGGGATTGTCGAACACCGAGAGCTTTATGATTTCATCCTTTATGTAAATCGTAGAGACTTATTTTGATTACCTGCCGCGAGGTTTCTAATCGTAGTAGGAGCAGCAGTTCAATGGATGACGTTTCGGCGAGTCGCCTTCCTCAGAGTTCGCGCTTACGCTGTATTAGGCTATTTAAATGACTCGACGATCCTTTGAATACGGTCTAAGTCAGGGCAAAAGATCAAGAGAAGAAAAACGCTATGTCTCGAGTGGCAGTGGCGCATTCGTCCTTCCTGTTCATTTTTGGATTTTTAGCGTTTATCCGAAACTTTCAAGCTTTTTGCTTGTTTATGGTTTCGATTCATGTGCCAGGATCGTAATTGTCACTACAAAATCATTACCGTTGGCTTTCCGTTTCATATATGTGCCCAAAGGTGAACTTTTTTGAATTTTGGATGTACAATCTAGATATTCTTCCAACCTCGCGTCAGTTAATCACGATAAGTGTTTTCGTGTACCTTTCTCAGATGTTTTTGCCCTAAACAGAGTGCTAAAGAGGATAGCACCCGACATTGATCATTCCCTTAGGAGGGCAAATCTGCCAATTATAATGAAATCTCTCTGCAATTTACACCAATTTTCAATTGCCTCGGATGTCTACCGTACACCTCATCGAATATCAGAACATGTATGTGCGTTAGGGTTAAAATATGTGTGATTTGTTGCGCACGGTCAGCTTTTTTTGACCCGCTCATCAACACGATGCTTTATACATTCGCTATTGCAGAGGTGTCTGGAAGCAATTTGGTTCATATAATAACCTGTGGACAGCTAGCGATGAATAAAATAAATGCTTTCATTCCTTATTATTCTTTATTCCTACTTTTCCATACGACTGCGATTCTGATTTGTCAATTCAACGAGGCTGAGAGTTTGATTCAATGAAGAAACGGCATTGAACCAATCATTGGCATAAATCTATTGCACAGTACCTCTAACCACCAGGCTTTATGTCCTCTTTCGCTCTCAGGTGATTATTTGAAATTATCTGAATGTTAACGCAAGCATTCCAAAGTTTGTAACAGCATTAAAACTAGGTAGGTTTGTTCCATAACTCAGAATTGTGTTGGTGATCCAATTGTGAATGAACTTGACCTCTACGCTCTTGAAGTGTGAGCACTAGGAAATTTGACAATTACTCGAGAGCTTTGAGCTAAGTTAATAACTAAGATATTACTGGCATGAATCTAAAGTGTAAAGATCACTTAAGAATTCCAAGATGCCTCCACGCAAAATCCTAGAGTTCATAGAAATAGAATTTTTTGTTTCGTTAATGAAACCGATACACCCATGGAGTTGCCATAGACTACAGTATATCCTCGTCTCCAAAGGTTCAGTAAGCTGTTGTGTAACTATATAGCAAAAGGATTATAATTCATCTAAACAGTATATCGATATGAGCAATGAAGAATTGAACACAAGACTTTCAGCGTTGACCAACCCATCAAAGAATCGCGAAGCCTTCGACAACATTGATAACGAGATTATAAATGAGTTCGTACTCGTGTATGATTACTTTCAATTTTTTTTTATATCGACACATCACGTCATCTTCCAAAGAAGTCTATATTGAATTACACTTAGCCTCGGTACAGGATTAAATCAGTTACGACAGCGTGTATGGCATAATAATCTCTATTCATTGTGCTATACTCGCAGTGTGGTTAAACTTTATAAGGACTCATTGGAAGTAGCCTGAATTTGAATAAAAAACCAAGAATGGTCATCGGTTAAAGAGAACTTTAATAGGTATAGCGAAGAAGTAAGTTTCTCATTGATCTGCAAATCTTTTTGTTAGAAACTCACCTTGAGTTCTTCATAAGGAAGTAGAGAAAAAAAACTCGTCAATCAAGAAGCAAGCGGACAGTTTTGCCAGCATCGAAGGCTTACTTTCTGAAGTATCAAGGTCCAGATACTTTGTAGGAGAACAGACGTGTTTTAATGATGAATTTTCATGATTCAGAACTAGTAAAGGTATCTAGTTGGATATCGTCCCTGACTAATTGGTTGATTAGTGTAATCAGGTTATCCACTAGTTTGATAATGAGCTGCACTTAGCCTTGGCACGGGATCAAACCAATGCGACAATGTACATAGCGGGATCATCCCTATTCTTTTGCGTATACTGGCCACATAGGTAGAATTTAGATGAACACATTGTAAGGGTCAATTAACTAAAGGGTAACTAAATTCATTGTTTTTTTGAATATATCATAACCGATTATGGCGAATGTTGCATCGTTGTGCACTCCGACTGGCTATTCCAGAGAGATTGAGCTAATTCCCAGATGAGGCCAACAACGTCTTGTTCCGAGACCTTGTGAATTAGCGGCAGAGTCTCTAACGGCAGTCGTAAGTCCACAACGATCGCAACTTGTTTAGGGCGCTTTCCTATTGGAGCGAAAAGCTAATTGTGTGGCGTTTGCTCTTTCTCGGGAAACTCCCGAAATTTCATACAAAGATCGCAATTACGCCCTTTCACAGAATGTCGTACGTCTCTAGACATTTTTATGCCCCCTCTTATATGGTGATCATGTTTGGAGAATTGCTGCAATGAGCTTGGCTGAAAAAAAAGCCAAGTTATCTATAATCCCATTGAATGCAGGTGTGTAATACATTGGAGAGAAAAGCGTTTGTTGTGGCTCATATGTCTTCCACGTCAGTCAATTTCACATCATCAATCGCTCTTGTTTCGACAGAAAATGACAGAAGCTAATAAAAAATACCAGACTGTTTATTGACAATTCAGTAAGAAGATAGAAAAGATGAGGCAGCTGTGCTATTTAATTTCTTGGAGATGCGCTATGTAGTTCACTCCACCAAGTATAGCTCATCAGCTCAAGGCATATCCGGCCTATGCGATGACTTCCGATGGCGAATCAAGGCATCAAATCAGTGTTTAAACTTCCGCACTAATTGAACACCAATCTCCCAAACCCTTACGGACGTGTGCTTGGCTGATGTGGCAGAATCGACGCAACACCATGTGTTACAGGCAATTACCACAATAGTGAATGGAATATTTTTTCTTTCGAACAAATGATAGTCTTACAGGATAAAAGCTCATAAAACAAGGATTTTAATCAGACATGTAATCCACTTCGAGTCGGAATAGTTTGCGCGACTTTTGACACACCAGTAGTCTTGAAAGACGATACTCGGTTTGCTTTCTATGAAGACAATTTTGCGAGGTTCATCTTCAAAAGGATTTTGTTTGACAATTCTGAGATTTCTAGCTGGAGAGGAACCTTCCAGTTTACTGGTGGAGCAAAACTTGACTCATTAGAAGGTGGCAGCTGACGACTTGAATGTAACACAAGATCAACTTAATATTTATTTACTCTTCCTCATAGAGGTTACCCCAACGATACCTCCTTGGAGATCGTCACGAACGCTACTCCAACTAGAGTAAGGCCATATGCGATCGACAGCAACATCAGGTTACGGCGACCCTAAAGCAATAAAATCATTTGCTCGTAGACGTTTTGCGGTCAGCTAGTTTGCTGTTCATTTAATATTCAAGATAAGATTCTCTCATAAGTTTTGGCGCTAGAGCAATAAACATCAATTTTATTAACCAGGAGTTTTCAAAAATGTTCAACGACACCATTTAAAACAAAAGTTCAATTTTTTATGAATCTCAGAATTAATAATTGATATGTAGTAATCAAAAGAACTTATCCTGATTAGCTAACGCGAGGTTGGTAGCACAGCAGCAGTAAAAGTTTAGCTAATGTTTCGGCGAGTCGCCTTCTCCAGAGCTTGGACATATGTACTATTAGACTCCCTAATACCTAAAATTCCCGTCTAAAGAACCGAACAATTGTTCGTTTGGTCACAAATCTCGAACGTTTGCACGGTCCATGTTCTCAAAGGCAGTCTTTCTACGACGTCCCAATCCGTCTTCGTAAAAGAGCAATTTGCGATAAGGCCTCGTTGAGCGAAAATGATGCCTCAAGTACGGATAAATTTCACAACAAAAAGAAAGCTCAGAAAATTCTGCCCAAAGTGGCACTGATTTATCGCCTGAGAGATGGCAGAATGTGTTCAGGCTGATGGCGGATACTCTGAATAGTGTTGTTGAGCAATTCCAAAAATTCCGTATTAATAAATCTAATGTTTTTTGCTCAAATGGCAGACCTTATAGGAAGACTTGATAGAAAATCATGAGAAGACTAAAGAAAGAAAATTATGAATGGCAGGCGCATGTTTGGTTCTAGCCTCATTGTATTACATCTTAATTTCTAAATAAAGAGAATTAAGTGTGGTATGAAAGAGCGCGATCGTTCTTGGAAATCGCTTCTACTCAAGAAACTGAGCTAGGAAACTGAAGTTAACTGGTAGAATTGTAACATGAAAATTTGTGTAAAATTACAATTGTGCAAATACAACAGAAAGAGCGGTGTCAACAGGAGCGTCGGTAGTGCAACCGTTGAGCACGCGGCTCGGATATGATGAAATGTGCGTTCGAATCACGACTGGCGCATAGGTTTTTGCGTATTACCCCACATCACTGGGTATGTTAGAACGCTCTAACATCGCTAAAAGCGTCTCAGTACCCAATATCTGTCAGCAGCTCAATGCTGACAGCGACTACCCACGCCAGACCGTTGACGTTGGCTGCTGGCAAACACGCGTTGTAGCGAAGAAAGAGCTGTGCCAAAACGGGCATTGATGTAGTGCAACGGTTGAGCACGCGCCCAGGATAGGGTGTTACATAGATTCAGTTCCCAACTAACTCAGAAGTTTTTGCACATCACTCTACATCACTGGGTATACTAGAACACCATAACCCCGCTAAAGGAAGTCAAGTAAAAAAACAATTACAATTATTCTTTGTAAAGTTATTTTGCGCCTAATGAGTAGTGCTAACATCCATTCAGTCACTGTCTTGAGAAGTTCTAACTCGAAATCTCTTTAACATGTACAGTAATGAGTAGTTTCCAGTAAATAAAAGTCGTATTCCAGTCACCGTAATTTCCCTGAAATACAGTATGCTCCACAAGGAGACGATTAATCCAGGTGCCATCGAGCAGATCGGATAAGCAACAGCGGCTTGCAAGTGGTCGATGGCAATGACGAAGGACGTCATACCGACGGCGAAAATGGCACCAGCACACATTGATGGAAGAACAGCAGCGGTATTCACCCAAGGATTGCTACGTCTGTAAGTTTTGCATTGACTGACAATATCAGGAGGGAAGATTTGAAACGTTAGACTAAGAATAATTCCGTTTTCAGCCACTTCGCGAAACTGGTTCAAATAACAAAGAATGTATGAATAATTAGCGATTCTAAAGTTAAATGAAAGCCTGTTACAGGTTACCAACTTCACTGAACTTTTCGTATTGGGTCACATAATCATTAGAGCTCTTAGAACGATACAATCACAAATTCCACTGACCACTGTCAAGACTTGTATGGATTCCGCGATGTTTGATACAAAGTGCTGCAGCAAGTATCTATTTTACTATTTTTCATTTGATTCTATGCGGTAATACAGTAAAATCATACACCAATTAAGAATCGACCCTGCATCTCATCCTTTCCGCGGGCGCTTGCTGATGAATTTTCACGACACTGGAAAGGGTGAAACGAGGGTTCGATTCCGACCTACGGTTCAAAACCTTTGAATATCACTCTGCAATATTGATTTTACAATTATAGCATCATAGCATTGGTAAAAAAGAGGTTGAAATGAGAATTCCTGCTCATTACATTAATATCAATTTGTTCATTTTGTTATACGCGAGCCGTCAGAGAAACTCATTGAACTAATCCAAACAAATTTCCCTTCTGGGTTCGAACCCCGGCTGACGCATACGTTTTTGCACAGCACTCCACATATTGGGTATACTGTGAACGCCATACCACTGCAAGTGGCAGTCAAATAGAAAGAATTTAGACTGATTAAATTTCCCTTCTATAGAGCATTCTTGGAATGCTAGTCAAGCAGATTCTCTTCGCACTTTTTGAAACAACCGAGCTAAAGCGCTCGTTAATTGATTGGAATAAAAAGTTTGAGAAGGGATCGAACTAGAGGAACTTTTATCACCTTTTCTTCGAATTAATCACATTATTAACCATTAATCTACCCGGCTCTCACGATTAAGCCAATGCCGGGGTCATTCAAAATGCAATTTATACTATGAAGCACGTTAACGAAACTCACTTCACTATCGAATAGAATGTGAAGATAAAGACCGAAGTGAAAATCACTCCGGTAAAGAACGAGAACAAGTACGGTAAACTCTCATCGGAAGCACCAGGATACTCTTGCAGGTGATTCTGAATATTACTTGACATTAGTATATCACAAAATTAAATCTTTTCAACTTTCCATTATTTTTAAAGAATGAAAATTATCAAATAGTGGCTAGATAATAATAGAAGTTTGATGGAACACATTGCGCTTTTGATGGGAATACACAGATCTAACACAATGTATCTTTCCGCATTTTTCATCCTATCCGACCTTTTTAAGAATTTTGTGACAAAAATGATTTGGAGAAACTCAAAATTTTCTTAAACACTATCCATTCCATAATATATTAATGGCATCAAGTATAAGCTCATTGAGTCGGCATGGAATTATTGACGAAAGCCGTCGTCAGATGGAAGGTGGTCTTTAAAATCTGATAGAATTACTATTTTTGACATCGCATGCGTCTCAATCTTTTCAAAGGAAATGTATCTTTGAAAGAATTTTGAGTTTTTTCTACAAAGAATTATGGCCAATTATTAGGTCGTTTATGCTTCCTATAGTGAGCTGTTCAAAGAAAGCAAGTTAGAGACCGGATGTGATGGAAGTTTGGTCGGGTCAGAGCAAAGTAGGACTTTTTCACTGATTTTGCTAGAACGAAAGTTGTAATGTAGCGTGAAAAAAGCATTTTTGTCATATATGGTTTTTTCAGAACCTCAGATAAACTGCGTGTCAGCGAGATCGTTCTTCATGTATTAAGTGTAAAACAGCATGATGCCTTTATCATTTTCATCGGAATAGGAAAGCAGTTTGACGCGAAGTGTTTCTTTCTTTCGGTTGAAAGTGTTTGCTGAAACCATTTGCTGCATGGAAATGACAGGAATTTGTGGCAGCCATCGACATCTCACAGCTGTTCGGAGCACAACACCTAACACATTTCCCTTGCATCAATTGTTCATTTCATTGGAAAGGGAGTATCGGTTATGTATAGAATCCCTCTATGTATCAAGAATTTGTTTATGGTAACAAATTTGTCTAATTCTTTGCACGACTCGACTTCACCCAATGTGTTGATACATTTTATGCGATTCATGGACTCCCATTCGCCATATAGAAAGGTCGCCAGATTTACACGTAAATTCGGCTTTTTCTCTTTATGGGTGTCGCTGGGTGCTGAACAAGTTCATAGCTCCTTCAAATCTTTAGATCTTGAAACTGCCCTATCAGATCTTCCTAAAATCCTTTTGATAAGCAGACAATTATCTGCAATTGCAAGCTATTTTCGTAAAGGTCTGGCACCAGTTCTTTGACTCTAGAGGGATGCGATGCCTGAATGAGGTGTACAAGATGGACCGGGAACGACACATGCATTGGTAGCAGATGTGATCTGTATTCCTTCCGTAACACATCATAGCAATACATTCAATTTAACATCAACGCAACCTATAACTGGCTCACGTCTAATTCAAGCCTTCAACGTATAACCAGTTCGCTTTCAATTTTCTAGGCTGAGACACTCCAAAATCAACAATTTTCTGCGAATGTCAACCTCAAACTCCTTATTTTCTTCTTAAGCCAAGCACATGCTTTTATAACACAATTTCTCTCAAGAGCTGACGTTTGGCGGTTTCTCCTTCCTTACAGTTTGAAAAGATCAGGTTGCCACAACCAAGCCAGCCAAACATGTCCATTACTCAAACAAAAAAAAACTAACAACTCAGTGGGCGATGAAAAGCGGTAACTGTGCTGAGATTTGTTTTGTGCTGGATGTGGTTGAAATCTGGAGATTGGTGATTTTTTTTCTGTTTGAATAATAGAGTTGTTTGGCTGACTGTGTTTGCGGGCACTGATTTTTTAAGCTCTGGAGTAGACAATACCGCTGGAACGTCAGCTTTCACAATAAACTTTGTTATAAACTTTCGTGTTTGGCTCGAAAAAAATAAGGAATTATTGGAGACTGCCGAGAATAATAGATGATCGGTCTCAGGAATTAGTTAGTCTTAAATAAAAATTATTAGAAATGAGCTCTTTGCAGCTGTGCTAAAACCACCCTTAGAAAAATCACCCTCAATACTACTGTGCCCCTTACGCTATTGAGTGTAGAACTTGTCAATTCTGACTTATTGTTTATTTTCAATCATTATCTGAGAATCCACTCTCGTCACGAACTATTTACGGCGACTTCGACCTAGTATTTCGCATGAAATTTAAAAGTTCTCAATACAACTTTAGTTGTGTTTAGAGCCATCAATAGACATAAAGACGGTCTTTTTTTCTAAAAGGCTACAAATTGTCATTCGAAATGTTGCGATTCGCAGAGAACTAGATTGATTTGAGATCATAATTCGCTAAGCGCACCTTCATGTAGTTCACCGGAACCCACATCATTCCGTAGCATAATCCGCATACCATTGCTGCCACAAAGCTACTGAAACTGCATCGATATTAACACTAGTGACAACAATCAGCAACAATAGTAATGACAGCGAGTGCTGAGTTTTTTTGGTGTAGCTTATGATGTTTTCTTCACTTTTCTAGTGCACCCATTTATGTGGGCCGTAATCTTATTGATTCGCTTATATGCAGTGATTCGCTTTATTAATTGGTTAGTGAAATAAACTCGACAAATTTACTTGCAAGCTCAACGTTACCGTCAAAGCCTACTTGAAAAATTTTTACGGTCTAAAGCAACCTATTTCTAGTTATTCTTTTTCTTATTCTGGAATAAATAGCTAACATAACCCGAAATTTCGCGTGTTCAAGCACCGAAATTTCTAATTTTTCTTATCCTTGTATCAAGTAATGGTATTTTAGTGCTGGTTACGGCAGCACGTTGAAGCTTCAATTCGTATTATATTCACAGATTGAAAGTTTTTTGCTGCTTCTTTTTCGGCCACACAAAAGCGCGTTTAATCTCAAGGATGCAGGTTCGAGACAGTGTTTGGTTGAGAGTAATCTTTGTAATGAACGTACCCGATCCGCTCCGCTAACGAGAGCTTTCGAATTTCTTTTTTGACAGTTGGAATATCAAGTGCGCATATCTGAACAGAGTGAAATTAAGTTAGAGAGCGATTTCGTGTAGATAAAAAATACACCTTTTCAGAAACGAAATTTACGGTTGACTCAGTAGTGTTGATCTGGTTATTAGACTTCACGAACATGTACGTTGCACCTCTAAAATTCGAAACTATTCTGAAAAAAACTTCAAGCCAATGCAAAACAAAGCACAATATCATAATATCATTTTGGGTCAGACGCGGGTTCAATTCTCGCGTGAGGTGCAGAGCTTTGCGTATCACACGGTATTCTTGAATGTGCAGTTATAATATTTAACGGTGCTACAAAGGTTGTGAATGAAAAAAATGTAGTAGATGATATATTGGATTGGTGCAAAAGTAATGACGGTTAACGCATTGCTGAATTTTGCAATTCGATATTCGAATAAGTTCTTGAACAAATGCGGTCATGTGATACATCATTTTAGTACACATTTTTTTGGCTTTATGTTCTGTTGCCGATAAGTCTTTACTTGCCTTTTATTTTATAATTATTTTAAACTATAGAAGGGATGTTGGTTGCTGCATAAGCAATAGCTGTTTCAGATTGTGAGTTTAAAATGGGTAGCAAGGCAGCAAAGACAACCTGTAACCTCACCAGCGCATTTCTCCCAGAAACTAGTAACAAATGTACATTGAAGCGGTGTTTCAAGAAGTTTCGTAAAGGAAGCGAGAGCCTTGAAGATGAGGAACATAATGGTCAGCCATGAGAAGTTGGCAACGACCAATTGGAAGCAATCATTGAAACTGATCTTTCCACGTTTACATGAGACGTTGCAGGGATACTCAACGTTGAGCAACTGAGCATTCTACAATCGTTCTCTATTTGGGTGCAATAGTAGTGACGGCTTATTTACAGTCAACTGACAGCCACACGTCTCACAACGAAGTTGACCGAATTGGTCTACAAGTTTTGCCTCACTCTTCATTTTCGCCGGACCTCGCGCTCAACAACTAGCACTTCTTTATGCATCTCGATAACTTCTTGCACGGAAAAAGCTTCTATAATCAACAGAATGCAGAAAATGCTCTCCAGGAGCTTTTTGATTTCTCAGGCACCGATTCTCAAGCTACAGGATTAAGCAAGATTAGTTCCCGTTCGCAGAAAAGTGTTGATATTGATGATCAACATCTCTATTAATAAGAGATGTGTTTGTGAAATTCAATTAGCACTCACAACATTTAGCCTCCCTGCGCAGCTCAGGGAAAAATACACATGAACCGGTCACATAAAGAGTGGTACAGAAGAGGCAGATGGACTCTAATGACAGTAAAGTGGACTCAAAGAGAATTCAATTGTCGTCTTGGACGACCACCCAAAGGATGTGCGAACGTGTTTGTAGCTATCACGAATTGCCTGCGATGATATTGAATTCAAAATTACTAGATGAAATTTGCGCACATTACCATGTCTGAGGTAGACATTCACGATGGACCAAATTGTGCAAGAGTGAAACGAATAGAACTGGAGCCCACATTGTCATTTAAGACGGGCCATCCAAGTGAGTAGGCAATATATACCATATTTCGCAGAATGAGTGAGAGCAGGGCAAGGGGCTCGGCAGTATGGTGGTTAGCACGTGTTTTGGATAGAGTGAAACGGGACTTGAGCTCATGTCCGAATTCGCAACTCTGCACATCACTCACTTTCTCAAGCATGAGACGATCCTGTGTCAAAATGAGCGAACTGCCTCTCCTTAGCTTTCTTCATCTCATGGCTTTACGTTTTATCGCATTTTAAGATGTTGTACTGAATAATAACTTCTTGGATCAAATGCAGTGTGAGTGCTCGGTAACAATTTGAGTATTACCAGCGTACTATTCGATACATAATTTTTACAAACTTTGGACTTATGTTTTCGGATGAATTTACTGCAAATATGCTAATTAGCATCATCGTGTTTTTTCAAATCAATAACGAGCTGAGGCCTCCAAGGAGAAAAGAGCTTTTGAAAATGCGTGTGCCTGCAATGTCACTACGATCTTACCTAAGCTCGGGCACTCACCTCACCAGAACACCGACTAGGCTTTTCATACGTTACCTATCAGAATGTAAGGTTACTAGTTAGTGGAAGACCGCCAAGACGGTGTTATTGTTCGAAAAAAGGGCCACAATGTCGGCAACCACTAGCCAATCTGTTTGCTGCTTGTCGTCTATTACTCTACACTCAAATCGACTTGAACATAATTGAGGGAACATTGGGCGAAGGAAACCATGTAGAAGAGCAGAGTTCCGAGAAGAATTCAACACTATAGCAAGGCTTATTGATGTTTTGCGCATCGAAAGAAAGCGCTAAGTCTTAGTGTCGTCGATTCATAATAGCATTTGTATTCTCATAGAGTTTTAGATTTTTGAAAAATAAAGTGCCAGCTTTTTTGGATTAAATGTAAAAAACTAGAGCTGATTTTGAGAGGAGAACAAATAGTCCCGTTCGTGGAAAGCGGATTGGTTTTTGATTCCAACATGCTCAATTTGGGTAGATAATCTCCAAATACTTCAAAAATGTGTGTCAACATCAACTACTGACTGGGAAGGGACAGGAAATCAGAGACTTAGGAAACCTATGAAAACGTTGATAAAGTAGTGGAGAAAAAAAAGGTCTCCTCTCTGCCTACATTTCCGGCTCTGCCATTCTTCATGTTTCAAAATACGTTTGGGATACCTGAATACCATAAAAGCAATGAAAAAACAATCACTATTACTGAGTGTGATGTCACGGTGATGTTAGGATCATCGTAGGATCACCAGTCATTATCTAAATAAGAGATGAATCTAAAGTTTTGGTCAACATCAGAAGTCACAAATCCGAGACACTGAGTAGTTGTCATAAACGTTTCAATTTCACGGAATGCCACGCGATTTAATAAAAACTACTGACTCAACTGTCGAACTAAAACAAGAGAATCTTGAAAGTGCCTAAGCCTCTCATGTCATGTACTCTTCAAACGAAAAACGAATAGGAATTTCAATTGCTGGAGTCTCTTGACCTACAGTAAAAGGATAACACTGAGAGGTGAGGTTCTTTGTAAGAGAAGCCAGTGTGTGAGCCATATTGCAGCACACACCGATACTGATCTAGAAAGGTACATTTGTAGAGTTTTTCACATTGTCTGTTTGTAAAACAACAGCTTACCCAATGATGAGCAGTGCGATCCCCATGTAATTCAAAGTGTAACTTGCTGGATAAGCTGCCGGTAAGCCAAAAAGTCCGTACCTAAAAAAAGAGTCCCAATTTTTTGAGATCTTTTCTTTGTAGCTGCGTTTTGCTGGAATCCACTGCGATATGAACATATTTGAAGTTTTTCAACGGTATAGCAAGTGAAAATACGCTATATATCATATAATCGTATAAATAAGACCGATTGGGTCATAGAGGTGCACTTTCTGCGTTTTTGTAGTGTGACATCATTATTTCCGATTCTAATAGGACGTTCGATTGCCGAGCGAAGAAGATATGAATGAACAACATTTTAGGGTAGGATTTCCGTTTACACTCTTTGCTTGCTAATTCGAAGCTAGCTCACTAATGTAGACTATTAAAAGATTCTCTATCGTCACAACAGTCGGCGTCGCTCCGCGAAGATTCGGGGACGCAAGTTTGTGGATTTTCGTCTGATCTACGAAGGCATTGTTGTGGTGAACATTCGAGGGCTTGCGAGCACGTCTTTCATTAGCAGTTCTTTAGGCTTTCACCAGCATAATTCATGCTCAATGCGCGTGGAAGAAGACGACTCAAAAAACATCCAAAAAACTCGCGCTCACGATCGCTTTCGTGAATAACAATTGCAGGACAACGAAACGGATTGAGAATTGCTGTGAAATCTACGGAATTACAAATAAGTCATATAAATATATAGGTAGGATCATATTTCCGCGATGTCAACAATCCTCCAACGGGCACACTAGCCAAGTTCATTCGGTCGGTACATTCTGGTTCCTTTCTCTAAGGCATTTTGAAGAAAATTATAAGAAAACTTTCGCTTAAAACTACGACTTGCTCAGGTACTTCTATTCTCCTCTCTTTTGTAATCGTTTAGTTTATACACTACGCCATTTTTGCGAGTTTATGAAAGTGCGACGCATATTCTTAATGAGACGTTAGATTATTAGTAGGAATCCTTGATTGAGAGGGAACTAAATATTGCTGAATGTAATTGAGCTATATAAACTCATGACATGAAGTGCTTTTGATTACAGCGAATCTCGCATCTCCAGCAGAGACGGAGATGCGGCAAAAAATAAATCTTTATTGTGGGGTAACTTTATTAGTCACCTTGATGTTGCCCACCCAGTCAGACATGATAAGGTGTTCCACACAAGAATTGAGAGCGCCATACCGAGACGATTCATAATCTGGATTGCGAACGCGTTTGCTGAAAGTAAATACTGCTCAGAGCATGAAATCACGGAATCAGTGGAGCCTACCGGTGGCCCAAAGAGCTCCTCCGACCATGGCGAATTTGTGAAGAGCTGGAAAGTCGAGTAGCGCATGAACCACTGTGCTCGTTGTAAACCCACCAAGGCAGAGAAAGAGCTGAGTTGTAAAGCCTTTAAAATTAGATTTTATTGATTCTAAATGTTTATTTGCAACATATTGCTACAATTCGTGATGATCAATGTAAGTTGTTCTTAATTTTCTGCATATTTCAATAACTGTAATGAAGTGTGCGCTTTTTTTGAGCAGCATTCCATTTGAACCTCTTCAGTGCTTTTTATGAAGTTACCGCACTGAGGGCAAAAGTGTCAGCAGAAGGAGTTAATCAGAACAGTATAATGCTAAGGTCGAAGAGCTAAAGTAAGAAGTTCTCTTTCCAAAACTTGGTTAAGTAAAAATTAATGAAGTGGGCTTCATTAATCACTATTATTATGGTTATATAGCCCAACATGTGGCGCAGTGGTTAGAGGTGCCCTGCGTCGCACACGAGGTCACTGGTTCGATCTCGCGCTCATGGCTCACCAAGCCATCCATCTCTCCGGGGTCGGTAAATTGGTACCAGACAGGTCTCAGACTTGTCTGGGAGGATAAGCAGCACTGACTCGGTTCAGCGGGAGGCCACCACGAGTCATTGTAAAGGCCAGATATGCATTCAATCACCTCAAGCGCAGTTAAAAATTGAAGTCGAATGCATGGCGCATCCCTCAGGGATTGATCAACGCCGAGAGCTTTATCCTTTTTATAGCCCAACATATGTGGCGCAGTGGTTAAAGGTGCACTGTGTTGCACAAGGGGTCAATGATTCGATCTCGCGCTCATGGCTCACCAAGCCATACATTCCTCTGGAGTCGGTAAAGTGGTACCAGACAAGTCTCAGACCTGAGACCTGTCTGGGTGGATGAGGAGCACTGACTCGGTTCAGCGGTAGGCCACCGTGAGTCATTGTAAAGGCCAGATACGCATTCAATCACCTCAAACGAAGTTGATTGGAGATTAATTCATGGCGCATCCATCATCATCATTGATTAACGCCGAGAGCTTGTTTTTATAGCCCAACAACGTATATATGACGATATACGTATTTCAGCACTTCGTGGATTTTTTTCGTCTCTCATACCCGCCATCCGAGAAGGGCTTCGAACTGCCTAGCGCGTTGTTTTGGAAGCTGCTTAAAGTGTCTTCGTCATCGCCACTGGTGCCGCTGAATCCGTTCGACTCCATCTTTTCTAGAGTTCTCGGAGAGCAGTGATGGAGCTACCGCCTGACAACAATTTCCTATTCTGGAGTTGTTGTAGTAAGCTCGGTGTTATGCGGAAGGAATCGAGGCAGGCGGGTTTGGCCATTCGTGTAATGAACGGGCTTAGTTGTAGTGCGCTATCCTCTCCCGTAATTTCCATTGATATAGTATAAACCAACAAGGAAATGAAGAAAGATGTCAAAGGTATCGCGACGGAAACTCTACGCATAGACCCGTACTTTCTAAAGCGTCAAGTAAGTAGAGGTCTACCAGATCCGTCATTTTTGCTCTAAGAAAGTAGGCTGAAACACGCTATGGAGACTTTTGGTTTGGCTTAAGCAAAGCAAGAATGGGCTCATTGACTCATAATTTACCGCACGTACACTAAAATGTATAGTGGCATAGTCATGACCTTATGAACCATAGTTGGACCCCTTAGGCTCCCTTTGAGTAACGTTTTCAAGCTCCTTGAGACTTTTATGAGTCTCTTGTGAACCTAACAATAGAGCAGTTATCTCAATGAACCAGAAGGCCTCGCTGGAGTCGATTATTGACAGTTTAATCATTGCATTTATAATCTTTTATACGGCTCGTCATCACAATCTACTTTGCGGTTTCAAGCAAATCTTGCACCAAATTCGTTTCCCCGAATTTATTCTCCACAAAGATCTTACAACATTTCACGCGTTGCTGCGGTTGCTGCTTGAGAAATCCGTATTCTTTATGAATGTTGAAGAATACTGACCCGAGCGATTTTTTTTTTGCAATATTGAAGGTAGACGATCTAAGGCGTATCTAGGCGTTTGGTTGATCGATAGTGAAAAAGTGTTGGGGTAAGGATTCCAGCTAGAGTTTTTCTTGTCACCCTGCTTATTTACATACTTCATCATTGATCAATGCACACACGGTCACCGATTTTTATATAAATGTTGATTTCATTGCGGCGCTACGATTTTTACCAACGTTATATTAAAAGACCGATGTACACTTTTCGCTAAAACTACGGGTCATGTCAAACCTCCAGTAATCTGAGGAATTGGGTGGGGAGCAAAAACACGGTTTCAAGTGGGAATCGAACCCGCGCTTCATCCAGTAATCATTCTACGAGGGACCCAGACAAAGGGGACTGATGATGGGTACGTTCATTATAAAGAATTCATATCAAGGTGCGGAAAAGGTTCTAATGATTTCGCATTTTGTTAATTCAAACATCGATATAATAATTTTTTATTAATCCTGATATCTCTATTAAATTTTATGTTCAGTTTTGGTCAAAAATCTGCTTTATCTATTTGTCTGAATCCAAGTGTTCTCAAATTATGGATGGTAAAAATCAACGTATCGCAACATTCAAGTTGCACAACGGAAACGAAAACGGCCGACATTGTTAAAATTGATTAGTTTCAAACAAGTATTTGCATATAGAGCTGTGAGACTTTTCAAAGACACCGCAGAGATTGAGAACATAAACCGTCACCAGAAAGGTCTTATAACTACCTCGTCTACGCCAGAAAACATTCGGAACATCGTTGGCAAATTCAACAAAATCCGGAGCTTTCGATGCGCAAAAATGGCTCGGGATGCTGACGATCAGCGAGTGAAGCGTCCGAAACATTTCGAAAAGAAGCTGAAGCTGCGCAATTACAAGATTGCTCGTGTTCACTTTCTGAACGGAAAGATTAAAGAAGAACGGAATTCAAAGACTTGCTGAATCATTCGTTCAATCGCTTGTGCTCGTTTGTCGAAGGTGCTTTTTATGAATGAGGAGAAATTCAATTTCGATGTGAGCTTTCCAAGAAGGGTCTGCAGAAGTCCTCAATAGTAAAATCATGAGCAGCAGTTATTTTCTGGCTTATGTGATGGTGTGGGCCGGCATTGCACCACTGGAAAGACGCCGTTGATCTTCGTTAAGAGAACGGTCAAGATCATCGCTGCCACCTACTAGGAGCACGTTTTACGGGTTGTACTGAAACCTTGGAGTACTCAGCACTTTGGCGCCGACAAATTTACGCTCGGCAAGACTGAATTCCTGCTCATTCGCCCTGCTGAATGATTGCCACCTGTCAGGGTCGTTTTCAGGATTTGGGCGCAAGTACAGTAGGCCTTCAAAGTTGTCGGATCCCAACCGAATGGATTACTCCGTGTGGTTCATACTGGGAGGAATAGTCTCGGCTACTCTCTAGAATATTGTAAGCGCGCTTAGAACGCCTTTCACACGCGATTGGGGCGATATTACGGTGAAAACGTGTGCAAGTGTCATTGGAAGTTTTTGCAAGCGACTCCGTAAATGTGTAGAGGCCAAAGGAGGCAGTTTAGAGAAATTTTTTACAAATTTTTTGTTTATTCTTATAGTTGATGGTCTAATAGGCGTAGTTATACCTTCAATTTAATGGATTAATCTGCTTACACAGTATTTTTTACCATTGAAACATCTGAAGGGATTATCAGGACTTTCCCTGCGCTCTGTATAGTATGAAATTTTGAGCCTTGACATGGTGAAAAATTCTGGGAGTGCTAAGGTGCAATAAGGAGGATATTCATAACTACGATACGCTTGTTGAGTAAGCTCAGAAATACGCTCATAAAAATTTTGAAGGTGACTGTAAACGAAATTTGATCGAATCCAACCATCTAGAAAAGTCGATTTCTCAGTGAAGACTGATGCATGAACCTTTGCGAGGCAGTTGGTATTATCGGCGTAGGTTACTTCTACGCAATATTGCAACAGGCATACAGAAAATAGAGACAAAATGTTTAGTTGCATTTTGTGTATTTCAGAAAAATCATGCTTTGTAGATATAAGAATTTTTAGGTAATTTTTGACAAAAGTAGACATAATGGGTAGTGTGCATCATCTACGGGAAGACTGTCTACAAATTCACGAAGCACGAAATATTCAGACGATTGCTATTCAACAAAACCATAGCAATTCATGACGTTCTGAATGGCTCCCCACAGCCAAAAGCAATGAAGCGATCTCTTTCATGAAAGCATCGATAATAATAACTCAAGAAATTATAGAATTAGTTGTCATCAACCAGTCAGCTGATTTGAGTTATTTACTGGATTGTGTCAAAGTTACTGCAGCTTGAGATACGATTTCAAGGCGGAAGTGCTTTTTCCTCACACACAATAGCTGCATGTGCACCAAAAACGAAGGAGAGGTTAGGAAAGAACATGGGACATACACAGGTCAAAGGAAGGTCGAAAATTCCTCCAGAATTCAAAGAAGAATCTCTCTTTGTTGCAAAAACGAGTTTGCAACTCAAAATTGCGAGACATTGCGGCTGGTGTAACCACTACGTGAGCTATGGTGAGTCGGGCAAAAAACGAGATGTCAACCTGTGGGTGAGCGCTCTCCCGAAGACTAGATGTCCGCTCAAGTGTCTCAAATGTATCCACTGTGAGTCAATTGATGATTTCCTAACATGGAGGAGAATTTGAGGTTGAAACAGATCAATTATAACTTCCGTTTCGAGTGCTTTCTTAAGATCACGCTCAAATTTCAACATACATCGTCATTGTTATTTGAGCCAACATGTCATATGGTCTGTTAAGATGGGCTGACTTATAGAGCCAGATACACGAGACCGTTAAGGCCAAAACATGTATATTTGGCTCTATAAGTCAGCCCATTTAACAGACCATATAACATGTTGGCTCAAATAATAATGACTGATCAATTATTAGCCTAAACAAAAAAAAAACCATACTTTAAAGGTGACGATTCTAGCCTAGTATTTATATCAGAATATTATATATTAGTATTTCCTAATATTTATATCAGAAAAAATAATGTTGTGCAAATTCTGGATTGAAATAGTTGTTAGCAAGAAATTCTTCGTGAGTTTTCTTATTAACCACTGCGCAATCTACAACCTTCAGGTCCACCAGTTCAGCAAGGTTCAGCAGGATAAGCCAGAGCAAAGTTTCCATTTACAAACCCGGCTGGGAGGAATCCTTTATTACAAACTCCTAGTCCGCCAAGCGAGCAGGCGTCAGCGCGGCCTCTATTACGCTACGAGAACAGATTGAGCATAGTGAAAATGAAGTTTACTTGGACTTGATCGAAAGACTCCATGATAAATGACACTAAAACTTACGGATGGATGAGCGTTTGCAGCAAAAGGTGTTTTTGCAGTTGATATCTCAAAAGGTTCCATAGGTAGTGTAATACACAGCTGTTAAATTACCCTAGAAGGTTATTGAGCAAAATAGCTAGTCTAACTGCTTAGATATTCGACTAATCAAATCAACATAAAAATGATTATAGCGAGACGAAATTCTGCGGAAGCCTATATTCGATCCGCTAATTTGGCTTGTCTTTTTGAAAAAGAGGTTTTCCTCGATTTTGAATTCAGTCAATATAATACCTCGCCAACACAATGAATAATTTGGTCGAAAGGCAAACTACGTACCATCTCCAGCTGCTACCCTTTTGATGGGTACGAAAACCGTTCCAAAAAGAAACGAAGCCACAATGACCGCTAGCAGTCCAGTCCACATGCTGTTTTCGCAGCGACCTAGAAAATTGAAACAAGAGATACATTTGAAATGTCGCGTTTGCTGTAGTATATTCGGGAACGCCGGCAAACAATACTATTCAAAAATGTTGGACGATATGCAAATCTTTAAATTTCAGACGGGAATCGGGCCTGCATTATATCTTTTCCGAGGGCAGGAGGTGGATTGCGGATTCGATTCCCGTCTGTAGAGGCTTGCATATTGCCCAACATTGCTGAATATGTATTTGTAACATCATGCTATTGCTAAAAGTGGTTAACAAAGAATTCTAATACTGAGAAAAATTTATTTATCTCCTTTAAATGAATGGTTATATCACAGTTCAATGAGGAGGCTACATAGAACCCATAGCTAACTGATATGGGAACTTATAAGACAGATCAAAAGTGATCTTGAACATATAATCAGAGCTAGGTGAATGAATACGATGAATTCGCCATATCTGGTGCGCCAGAAATAAGTGAACTTTGAGTAAGTGTTTGTCTTCATACATATGTGGTTAAACTTCTAGAAACGCGGATAGCAGTCCGCTTGTTGATTAGAATAAACCCCGTTAATCCGCACTTATCAATGTGAATGTACAAAGTCACGGAATGCAGTAGGGAGTTCCTCTCCGAAAATAAGTTCCACGTTCGCTCTGATGATCCCAGCAAGAGCCGAACTTAAATTGACTCTTCATGACACAATCCAGCATGGTGTTTATTTATGAAAGGAATAGGAAAAGACGCTTTATATGAAAATTGTGATGTCATTCGTGCTATCCGAAAACCGAATTTGTGTCAGTGTTCCGTCATGTGAAAGGGATCAACGGAGACTTCAAATATAGAAATACTGGCTATTTAACGGAGGTGATGTGCTATAGCAAAAATGAATTGGATCTTTTCCTGAAAAGTCAGTGTTCTGAACGTCAGATACATGTCATACTGCTACGACAAGTGAAATAGTAAACCAAATATAGCGACTGATCCCTCAATTAGGCACTAATATCCATTTTACTGCACGTTTCATAAACCGCTCTCACAACATGTTATTGTTTTTTGCATTCCATTTCAATATAATCCATATAGTGCTGAATGGGGGCAGCATTTCAATGAACATAGGTTCGTGTCCGTTCCAGTGTACGGTTACCAAGGAACGCGAAAAATATGAGGTCCAATAGGTTTTTTTGGGACACTCGGTTGACTTTTCAATACTCAAATGAGACAAAAAGGAGGGGGAGGAGAAGGAAATTACGGGCTAGAAAATACAGGCTAGAGAAGGAGATAGCCGATTGGGTATTCAAAAGGATTTCTAGTTGTGGCGCGCACACCGTAGTGTACGCACTTCATGCTAAGAAAGTCTATGGTAATTTTTTGACAGGCATAGCCAACCAAAATGTGATATTCCTTGTACATTGTTGAGGCCAGCCGTTGTTACTCAGGTAGGCAATGATACTTAATTCGCTACGACGTGTATATGTGACCTAAGTGACATGCCATATCTCAGCTGAGTGGGGCTCACTGTAGTGAGTGCGCGCTCTGAAACAAATCTGACAGTTATTTCATTGTTTATTTTTTATTCTACTTATATTTTTACCTTCTACAATTAGCAGTGTTAGAACACTGTACAAAAATTTCATATTCATTGGCTGCATACAGTTCCAACTCCTCATAAAATATACATAGACGCATCCAGACAAAATTTACAATGCATATCTACATCGCAGAATATGAGTTTTATTTTCCACCAGCAGTCATTCTTGTTACTCACCTCTACTGATCACAAAACCCTTCTTAGTAGCGATAAAAGTCCAAGTTTCGTTGCGAATCTGCAACACCGTGATGATAAGACGCCCTGCATGCAAGTCGACCGCGGCGCATGCGAAGCAAGAGTCAGAGTCTTATTGAAGGGGCCATTTTCCATTTCCTCCACCTCATACCTTTCACAATCAACGACTTGTAGCATAACCGCTTTTCCTTAACCACTTAAACACTATTACAAAATATTGATTGCCACTGGTAGTGTTATATGCGGTTAGAGCTGTACTCGCTGCTTTCCATATTTCCATATCTGTTTTCTGGATATCACACAACGCTATAAATAAACGATCATTATGACATAAATGGTTTAATCACACAAGTTTGACATCCGCTATGTGGCGATAGCTAAACATTTGTGGAAAGTCATAGGAAAGCCGAAAATTTTATAATATTGCACTGGGTAACATCTTTATACCGCCAGTCGACTCGACAAGCAGTATTTAACCAGAGTCACTGACGTACTTAGATCATTTATGTTTCGTATTTTTTCCACAGAGATAGTTGGATTAAGAAAAAATATAAGCCAGTATACTTGGTACTTGCACAAAAACGTTTCAGCTGACGTTAGCTTATTGGTCACACTGCTACCGCGAGTGCTCATTTAGAAATTAATTCCCGACTTGCAATCCAATTTTTCATGAAAACGTTTTGCAAAAGTTTTTTAACTAATGATGTGCATTTGGATACAATTGCAGAGCTCATTTTATACGTTCTCATTCTCCATAATCAAAATGACTTGACTAAAAATCTTGTTAAAAAAATTCTGAAGGTTAGATATTATATATCAGGGCAGCAAATCGAGCAAATCTACTACAAATTCAGAATTAGACATTCGCACTACAAATGGCTTGAAACGCTGATGAGATATGGAGTCAAGGAAGTTCAAATAAGCGCGCACTGTGGCGGGTGGATTTCACCTTGAAGTTGTGGTAGGTTGTGGACCTCCTTGTGCTATTGACATCGATGATTTGAAGTGTATGGCGGAGGAATATGTATGTAGAACTGTCTAGGAAATGCAGAGAAACTTAGAGTAAACATCTCACTGTTTTAGAGCATCGTAGAAAGTACACGGATGATGCCACGCGCAATGAACTTTATTTTAGAAAACTGGCGTTTCAAATCATCCTTAGCGATTCTTTTATGCTACAAGAAAGACCCGTTTTTCACTCATTCCCTGACATGTGACGAGAATTGGGTCCTATATGACAGCCGACGACGACCGGCTTGGTACTTGAATTGAGAGAAATCTCGCGACATTTTCCAAAGTCGAGATTGCCTCAGAAAAAGGTTGCGCTGACCGTTCGGTTATCAATAGCTAGATTGGTCGACTACAGTTTCCTGATTGCAGGTGAAATCATTACTGAACAAGAATACGTCCTACATGTCGACGGGTACACTAATAGCTTCAACGGTCGTTTCCTGCATTGATTAGCAGAAAGCAAACAATCCTTCTCCAAGGTAACACAGCGAATGATCATACAATCGTCACTGCAAAAGTTGAAATAACTGGAGCACAAAACTTTGCCTGAACCGTCGTATTTGCTAGATTTCTCATCTACCGGATAATACTCTTCAAGCATTTCGGCAACTCCTTCATGAAAAACTTCAGAAATCAAAGCGTGGCTGATGCTGCATTTGACGACTTCATCACCTCCAGTAGCTCAAAATTTTATGCAGTTAACATGTTTGAACTTGTTTTTGCTACTAAGATTATGCTTATCTCAATGGAATTTATCTCGATTAACAAAATTTATTCTCAATTGAGATTTTCTATTCAAAATATCAAGTTGATATCGCTCGTCAATGTTCGAGAACCTTATATAATTGGCTCTCTTCAGTTGGCGATGTGGCTGCAAATGTCTTAGTATACTTAGTTGTAAATATTACTAACTCTTCTATTTAAAATTCTCTGCTGTAACATTCTTATCAAGATTCAAAAACTTTTAGCATGTTGATCCATCTGTCATATACGATAACGCTATTGTAGAAAAAACTCAATGAAAAACTGGTTCTAGGAAGTGGTCCATGTCTGCACATTCATGCGCATGGCATCATCAATCTTATAAATTTCAAATTTCACAAACCATTCGCGGAACAGGTCACTTTTATTGGGCAGAAAAAGAATAAGATGTATTTCATGTTGTATCTCATACTATATCCTCTTCAATTCACGTCTTCAATAGGTTATCGCCACTATATAGGAGTCAGTTTTGGTTTTTCTCATTTTCGACATTCTCGCGTCAATACCTCAATACTTCGATTTTTTTGCCAACAGGCACGAGGCTGCTATTAGAGCAGTCACTCACATTAGCCATAGTCTCAGCAGATTCGCCTTTTTCTGTTACAAAAAGAACGATCTTAAAAGGGTGGAATTGCCGTCAATTTGACTCTATTGCACTCGGAATAAGAAGGAGAATCTCACTCATTTTGGTCGACCAGAATTCTCATTTTATTTCCCCATTTAAGGAGCGGAAACTAGAGAGTTGCGAACGAAATCAGTACGCAAAGTTCAATGGACGAATGGATGCTGTTGTGGATTGCTATATTTTTCTTCGCTCTGAATAAGGATTTGTGTTCAAAGGATTGAGTTGCTTTAGGTTGTGTTTTCCTTTCTTTGATTTTCATTCTGTTAGAGTAAATTAAGTTCTATGTAAAACGATAGAACACTTTTAAATCTTAGAACGAAATCTGTTTCCTAAAATGGTGCATGATATCCCAGTAATAAAAATGCTGCAATAACCAAAAATTGGCTTCTGAGATTTCTAAAAAGCACAAATTCCTACATATCAAATAAATCAGGACATCAGCATGGATAAAATCAATAAAAAAGGAGAGAAATAAAAGGTTGATATTTGTTATCACTTGGACGACACTTTAGAGCCTGAATAATTTGACATATTCTGAGCAGGACAACACAATTGGAGAAGAGCGATCGGTGATTCGCATTTTTCGTAGAATCACAAGGGGCCCACATCGGCGCGAAACTTACGCTTTCACGCGGAACAAACAGAAAGCTAATGAAGTTGGTGACAATCAGAAAGTCTTACTGATGCAAGTCAAGCTTATTAAGTCATAAAATTCAGGATATCACGGCACACAGTCAGGAACATAACAGTGAAATTCATACGGGCCTGAAGGAAAGGTCATGGCGCAGTGGAAGTGCAGTCATATCAAAATCGGCTGATTCTAATTGTGTTCAACAGGAATTCGGCCGAATGCTGCTTGAGACAGTATCTTGTGAAGATTTGAATGACACACTACCATCTTAGGTTGGATTTCCTGGCCATTTTAAAGAGTAGGGTGAGACAAGAGTATTAAGATCAATTAGAATAGATTTTACAACAATAACCAAACCAGTTTAGAAAATAAGTTTTTTGAAAATATTTCGGAGAGGGTTCCGATATACAATAGCAACAGTGAGTATATGCAATATGGACCTTAATGACACCTCTTGTGTAATATTTCCATAAACTGCAGATTAAATCTGCATAATCATCGACATATGACATTGCCAGACCGCATCGTTTCATTTAACTTTTTGAGAGCAAAATATTTAATGATCACTGGGTGTATGAAACTGCATTTCTCACTTACTCTATCAGTGTGGGTTTAGAAATGTCTCAGAAGGCCCTTAACCGCGTAAATAGCTGAGTTTGAATAATGACCTCTACGTATGAATTTATAGCAAACTCTATTTTGAAATGTATTTCCCTTCGTCCAAACTCTCCTTGAGGTGATATGAGTTTGGTATCAACATATTTACTTTTATGCTACTGCCGAACCGCACCGTTTCATTTAACATTTTGAGAGGAAAATATTTGCAGATCACTTGGTGCGGGAAACTGTTTTTCTTAGTTGCCCGTTCAATATAAGTATAGAAATGTTTTAGATAGTCCATAGCGGCTTAAATGGCTGAATTTGAATACTACACATGATCTCTTAGAGTAGGAATTTATAGCCAACTGTTTTGTAGGAAGGAATCACAAATTCCCTTTTGTGAAAACTCTCCTTGAGATGATATGAGTTTGGTATCAACAACTTCACCTTCAATGAAAGTATCTCATCAACTTGTTTGAAGCAAGTGTTCTAACATTTTAGCACTTCAGATGACAAGCTGTGGTAAACATTACAATGGCAGATGGAGTCCACCAATTCCATTTTGGAGTATTACTCAATTTTTTAGAAACTAGTTAAAAATTCTTATATAGAATCAATATTGTAGTATAGGTCGTTCATTAAGTTTCACAACTAGAGAAATAAACACCAAATTTATTCACCAGAAGTTAATGAAATTGCGTGATTTCGGGCATCGTTCAGTTGCGTATTTTTTGCGAACATTTCGTAAACAACTTGCTAATAGCTGCTCTAAGATGGAGCTGTCGTTCGAACAAATTCGCTCGCTAGATACACGAATGACGCGCAGGGGAAATGGTGAAGTGGAACGCATGTTTAATGGAGCTTCCTGTGGATGACTCAAGCGCGACTGATCCTTCATACTGTTCTTTCCAGCTCTGAACTCCGCTGACCACTTCCTAGCAGTCCTTTTTGTAACCGTACCACCGCCTGAGCTGCTGCAGTATTTTTGGTCGACGTTTCACTGGCATCTTCCTCTACACGCCATTCGTACATGAGTAGCAAGCGAATTTGTTTCCAGGACAGCTCAGTTTTGAAGTAACAAAAGGCAAGTTGTATACCAAAATGTTGGCAAGAAAATTCGCACTTGAGCGACAATATAATCGTGTAATTTTATTATTTATGGCTGATGGATTTGATCTTTATTGCTTTAGTGCCAAAACTTATGAGACGATCCAAAAAATTTCGACATTTAGCATACTTTACATTGCTCAATCATATAGGTACCAACATTAATTAGCACTGTGATGCCAAAGAGGTATGACGCAACCCATCAAAGATGAAGAAAAAATGCAAGAACTATTCACTTGAAAACAACTCAACAACTTTCACAGTTTCACATTTCATTAAACAATTTAGAAATAAGAAATATGAAATATAAATTAACATATGAACAAGAGAATGCATTAAGAAATGATTATACAACCAGTGAAGGCATTCATAGCAGCGATCACTTTCAATGAAGATCAATTGCAATGCTGATAGAGCTCGAATTCCCTGCGGATACGGTAGATAGGAAGCTATACTGTGAAGCAATGTCACAGATTCACGAATTTTGACATTCCGACCATAATTGCCCCAAGCAACGTCACTAACATAGCGATACCAAGAAATGTCATATTACGTAGCCCCTAAAGAACAATAAAGTTTTTCCTCTTCCTATAACATATCTTACCTTTTATTTACTCCAAACAATATTATTTTTGGGTTCCATTATTTGTTGATGCATAAGTTAACTTATTTTAAATAAAAGATAGTGTTGCTTGTTTTCTACTCATAGCATGAAAATTTCCTGTGACATTGCTTTTTCTGCTCATTACACTCGAAAATCATATGATATATTACTAGATTGCTCCACAGAAAAATGACATGATCAGTACTCAGTGATGAAACGGATGTTCGGGAATGATGAAGAAGAAGGTTGATTAAAAAATACCTGTGGGAGTAAGTATTGCCCTATGCTCGTCCATTACCTCGCTCTTTCACTCAAGCAGGCCCCTCTCAACTCATTGAACCATGTGGTGTGATTAAATTTTGAGAGGAAACCAGCCAACCGATATTAATAATCCAGTAGCAACACAGCACACGTGGAAATCAGTTGCATTTAGCAGAAAACACTCTTTGTTCCAAGCAGGAGAAAATGACGCCAAGATCATGAGCTGATCGTAAACGAGATGCAGAAATGTGTGAAAATAGCTTACTTTATTGACGCTAAAGTTCGTACCACATGTCCAACAACAAGGAAGTTGCATGAGAATAGAAAAAACTGTGGTCTAGACAACCTCGAACTTATCTCATACGTCGTGAACATGCTTAGAATATTTCTAATGACTTATAAGAGCAGTACAAAAAGCACATGGAGATAACTCGAGAAAAAACTGCTTTGAAGAAATATACCTAATGATGTTGAGTAATGCACAAAACTTTGACGTCAGGCGGATCGAACCCTCATTTCACTCTTTTCTGGAGCATCGATATGCAATTCCAGAACCGTTGACGGTTGACTGCTGATAGATTGATGCGTTGTAGCATAGAAAGAATGGTGGTAAAGCAGGTTTCGGTAATGTGGTTAAACACGCGCCCTCGGAAGGGATAAAATTCGTGTTCGAGTTTCGCTTGACGCGAAAGTTTTGCATATTGTTCAGCGTTTTTGGGTTTATTTGTAACATCATACCACCGCTAAAAAACAATTAAAAAATTTCTTATCGCTAAAAAATTTTGATGGAAATTCGAGAGGCACTGTGGACGAGTGGTTTTGCTGCTCGTCGCTGGGCGCAGGGCCGAATTCCCTAACACTTTCCGGTAGTCAACATCAAACCTCTACGGAACGCCACAACCAGGCTATCATTGAGAGTGCAAAAAAACGTGCTCAATCAGTATTCTATGACATCCAAGAAGGAGACGAAAGAACGAATTGGATGCCAGAAGTACTGGGATCCGTATAGTGGAAAAATAACACTGTGAAGATTGATCAATAAAGTGCCAAAAGGTTGGGAACTTTGTGAATGCTTGAATAACTTGCAGCACAGAGAGCATAAAAAGTTCGTTCACGGTTACGTCTAGAGTTATGGGATCTTTAACAGCTTTCCGTCGTGGTATAAGACTGATAACGTCCTTCCATTCTTCCGTTTAAGACACGGTAGCGACATCAAAATCTTAGTGGAGAGCAATTGCATTCTCTCCAATCATGCAGCAAGAAGGCTGCCCGCAAAACTGTCCCGATGTGAACATCAGTCACCTCCGGTGACATACCACAATCAACTGAGCAAGCAGAATTCAGTGAGGTCACCATTTCTGGATCACTTAATGTAATCAGCTGCGGACATGTAAACCCGACAACTTTTTTACCAATTTATTAGTCTTTGTTCATTAGAAAAAGAGATTGACAAAAAATACTAATATCACGCTACTAAAGCTCGTAAACAATGACAGTTGTACTCACAAATCCTAGTATTTTTATTGCTTTTTTTTCAGTGTTATGATGTTTCATATATACCTAAGCGAATTAGGTGGTGAGCAAAAATAAGACCTCAGACGGGAGTCGAACCCGCACCTAATTACCAGAATAGTTTTTTAGTATTTATTTTTATATTCTGAAAAAACTTAAGTCTTTCGTATTCTGAAAACTTCAGCAACTATCAAGCTCACATGAAGGCGAACTGTTTTGTAAGGACGAACTTCCTACGTTCTATTGTGGAACAGAGGCGTGGATTCTCATCACAACTTGATTTTGTTGATAGATGGAAAGATAAGTTTTTTTCAAGAGTGCACCATTTAAATCGACTGAATAGATCCTCCATAACAGTTCAAATCAGAGATAAAGAGTATGGTTTTGTTTTGCATGAACTCTACTTATAACTAATCTTTTCTGTTATGTCATTGAACCAGACAGACTATTCAGCTTAGTTTCAGTGGGAAGAAGATCTCAAAAACCGAAGCAAATTTTATGCTAACCTTGATTTCTCCGAAATATAGTATACTCCATGCAGAAGCAACGCATCCGGGCAGCATGGTAATGATCGGGAAGGTGATCGCTTGTGAAAGATGCTGATTTGCGATGAAGAACGATGCTTGTCCAACGCCCCAAAGTAGTCCGGTAGCGAAAGCAGGTAGAAAAATGGACGGCGGAACGATCGGCTTATTTTTTCTGGAAAAGAAAGCGCCGTTAGAGAACTAAAAGAAGTCTATAAGTAATCACCAGCTCTTTTGTCTGTTTGATCTTTTTGTCAACCACACGAGTAATTTTTTCATCACAAAAAGAAAAGAAATTTCAAACGAATGCAGTAATTCACGAGTCAGCTGCAACATATTTATTGACGCTTATGCACGATCAAATCGGCTTAGTGGGTGTACTTCAATAAGAATGAGATTACTATCAATCAATAAGTGTAAAAGTAAACGTTAGTGTTCCAACAAAATAACATTAACTGTTTTACACGACACTTATCCTATGCAAAACAAAATAAAAAACTGAAATTATAGCTTCATAACCTTCATAAACTTGTGTAAAACTTCATTTACGCTTTGATCAAAATATTCCTTGCCAGACCTACAATGTGTCTTTTGTTTCTATCTCCCGTCCGTAGCATCACTTCTAATTAGACTATGAATATACAAAGCAAACTATCGCATGCGGCGTAGATCACTTCCTTTAGGTTTTCAAGTGTTAAGTAAAAACCTATTTTCTACTCACCACTTTTTGAAATTCGTTATCTGATTATTTAGAAAAAGGCTCGTGCCAAAAGAACCTTGCATAGACTCTTTGCAAATACAAAAACTTTAGATCTCGAAACATAACTTCAATTGTGGACGAAAAGATTGTACACATACTTAATCAGGGCGTAGCCGATGAATATGGCAGATGCGGTGAGGAAAATACCGAAATAGTGTGAGAAGACGTATGCCAGACCATCTTTCGGATAGTTGGGGAATTTGTCCGGATTGTCTATCATGTAGTTAACCGGCACGAAAGTGATACCGTAGAATATGCCGGAGCACAATGCGAGAGAGAAGCCACTGTAACACAATTGCTAATATAGCAATATTGAAAGCGTTGTCAAAAAATGAAATCATCGTTTTTGTTGGCGACCTTTTCGCCATTTCATTAGTTTTTTGCATCAACCACCGCAAATCTCCATGCTACTTTTGATCTAATGTTCTTTCCTGCACACTTCTCCCCTTTCAAATATTACTTAGTTTGAGGAAAGAGTTCCTAACACTCGCTGAAAGTTTATACATAAATTCAATCAAAAACAACAATAATTTCTTTCTTAAAATGAAGAGCATCATTCACGACCTTCTGCTGACGATCTGCAAGATTCAAGATCTGCTCGAAATTCTTCGGGCTTTACATCAAAAAACTCCTGATATGTCTCTTCAATTTGACCAAATGTCTCGCATCAGATCTACGCAGGAGATGCTACACTGAGCGAAAAAGACCATATTCGGACGCCGTCGCATCCGGACTATATACTCAGGGCGGCAAGACCTCGACTTCCTCCAGTTCATCAAACTTTTCGGTAATCTTCTTTGCGGTGTGAGGTTTAACATCGTCTTGGTGTAAAAAGCGCGCGCTTTCGACAAATCAATGTCGGGTACTTTTTCTTTAACGCTAACTAGCGTTGTCGTGGGAGTTTCTTGTGGAAACATTCGTGAGGTATTCATGAATGAATTCACAATAACCAATGCCATGGGAAACAAACATAAGATTCAAATTTTCCGCGAGTGTTGAAGAACTTTTCTCTCAACCTAGTAATTTGATGTCTCCAAAATTTTTATACTCGTAATATGCACACAAACAGCCAGATGTAAAGCACAATGCAACCATCTACACAAAGTCTAATATCGGATGTCTGCCATCTCTGATTCAATCAAGTCGCCTGCTTATTTTGACATCTGAAGCGAATATGCCACATTGCTCTGAAGTCATTAACATCGCTACTCATAGCTATAGAAGGCTGTTATTTTGAACGCGGTTCCCCGATTATCTAAAGCTCTCTCGTATCTTAACTCACAGCGGTCGTCCTTTTCCACTTTGCACTACCTTAACGTCCTCTTGACTATTCCCTTCTTCTTTGCTTCGTTTTGTACTTTCATGAGTTAATGATTCCTCTGCCATTTTTTCCTAAACACATAAATCAGTTCAGATGAGAACTGTATATTTGCAAGACTACATATTCAAACTGCCTTTCCTCAACGCTTATCATATCCAAATCACCATCACTGTCTGCTTTCTCACCTTCCTCGCTTTTTACCCGTGAGAAGAGAATTCCTCTGAAAATAGATAAACTTTTCTGAATCATTGAGATGACGAAACGACATTAGAAGTACTGGACATAGAGAACATTGCTCTGAATAGGCGCACAACCCGAAGCAATAATTTTGTGGGTAGCAATAAAATGCGCATTTCTCTCTGTTGTAAAGCACACATGTCGCCGTTTTTGGGTCAGTCTGTGGGCGTAAACAGCATCTACCACAGTTTTCAAACAATGTTCCCAATTAAACCTATTTTAGAGATTAGCCAAGCTTTGTACGCTATGTACGACCATAGCTTCTCTTAGCGAACTTTTTTAATGGAAACGGATGGGTACTTTTCCGTTAATTGAGCGCCATTTCGGCCCCTTGTTAAAAACGTATCTCTTGGTCTTTTTCAATGTTCATATAATCATTCGATAACACAAATCTATATTTTATCTCCAAAAAGCCTTCTTATTGACTGAAAGAGCAATAATATAATGTTTTCGCCCATTGAAAGATCTCTTGCTGACCAAAGCATTTCATCTGGAGTTTTACTAACCAATCGTAGATCTAATCTTAGGAAATCCAATAATCTGTTTGATTTTTATCATAGAGCCCATATTGCGCTGTAACATCCAAAAGAAGCTTGGGTTTCACAAAAATGTATCTTTTCAACTTACCTTTGTCTGGGAAAAATGTATTATTTGATCGTTTCTAATGATCAAATAGTCAATCGATAGCTCAAATTAGAGGGAATTGAATGGTTCATTTTACTTCCAGAAAGGCCTTGTTCTTACGCTGAAAAAGCAGAAATAATAATTTGTTGATCGTTCAAAGATTTCTCGCTGATCAGGGCCTCTCTCATATAGTTTCAGGAATCGAATGATAGATCAAATCTCAGCAATTCCAATAATGTTGTTGATTCGTTTGAAGAAGTTCTGATTGCTTCACAACAACCAAAGAAATTGGGTTTCGCACTCAATGCTTTTTCAGAGTTTTGCAAAGCCCAACCTTCTTTTGGTTGTCACAGCTGATATGCGGTTAATATTCAAAATTAAACAGATCGTTGGAATCCTCAAGATCTAATCTATCGATTAATTATTTAAACTCAAGAGGGAAATTCGTGGTCAGCGAGAAATTTTTGAATGAGGAACAAAATCTTTTTTGCTTTTTTTAGCGCAATACCAAGGTCTTTTTTGAGAGTAACGTAGACCTTTCAAATTCATTTTGTCTAAACTATCGATTGATTATTTAGACATTGAAAACGATCAAAATATATGTTTTACCCAATGGATTGAATTGAAGAGAGTATGGTTGAAGTGATCCATTTTTTGCGGAATCCAATCTTCTTTGCCTTTACAGCGTAGTACCAGGTTTATCATAAAAACCAAATAAATTATTGAAATTCTTAAAATCTGATCTATCGTTTGGTTGTTGAAACTGGAAGAAAGAGCTCTGATCAGCGAGAAATTTTCGAATGAGAAACAAAATATTATTTTTGCTTTTTCAGCGCAACGACAAAGCCTTTTGAAGAAGAAATTTGCCGTTCAAATCCTTTTATTTACGCTATTCGACTTCGTTAATGCACTGATGATAATGATTCTGATGCATCTTGATGCGTTCACTTGCCACCGTTGTAGAAATGGCTTTCAGCTAACGGAAAAGTTCAGACGAATGTGTTCTGGTGAGCCTGTGTGGATATGATGGATGGATAATCCATCCGGTGAAAGACACAAAAAGTTGGTGATTGTTCAACGATGTGCAAAGACATACGACTAAAAAAACTTTATTTTCAGACACTAAAAAACGTAGATGCTTATACAATACAGCATGAATACCCAACAGGAGATCTATTTGGTTTTTATGATGGACATGGTATTACGCTGTAACAGTCAAAGAAGATGGGGCTTCGCAAAAAATTGATCACTTCAACCAATGTCATAGTATGTTATCTCGAGCAAGGTCTTAAAATAGTCGGCTGGAAAGAACTGTTAGACTAATTGATTAACTCCATTTCACTACTCTCAGATTATAAGGCAATTAAGCCTTAAACTAGATCGCGTCTCTTGTGGTGGAGCAAAGGAATCAGGCACGGATCAACAACGACTTGGCACTTGTCTTGACAAGTAGATAGAATTTTGGGAAAATTCCATTCGTGCTTTGCCGAGTTTGACACAAATCTTCTGTTCTTGTGCATATTCCTGTGTCTGTAGCCATGTTTCCCAGATTGCCCTCTGGCATCCACTGAGCAGAGACTCAGAAATCAAATGAATGGGATGCGAGTAGAAAATTAGTTGATTGGAGCTGCCTTCAGAAGAAAGGGTTGCATCACAAATCTTTTTCTCTGCGGTGCTCGTACAGATTAGTCACTTCATCCAGTGCAGAAATTTATTTATCGTACGCAGCAAATAGCCGCACAGTATCTTTCAATCAGACAGTATCGAATTTGAAGATAAAAATACACCATCGGCTTATATCACTATGTTATCCCATCGCTAAATTCTAGCAGCGTATAGGCTTATTGGTTGAAAATTAAGGTCTGAGGCATTTGAAAAAATTAAAATTTTTGCATGAATTCCAAAAAGAATAATATAACTATTTTTCAGAATGAAAACCATCTTATCTACGACTTCGTGCCATCGGTTCGCCAAATTTCGGATCTGGCCGAATCTACCTCGCAAGCACTTGGCGACGGTTCATCATCCCAAGCCGCAATCAAATCTTCGTTTTTCAACTTTGTTGAACGTCCTGAACGAGGCTTGTCTTGATGTTAAGATCTCGTTAAGATCTCCGACATTAAAGCTTTGAAACCAGTGTCAAGCAGCAGATTTCGTTGTTGTGTCCTTGCCTTCAACTTCGTTGATTTCATCAACTGCAGCTCGCTTTAAATGACCCTTTCTCCATTAATGACGCAATAAAACACGAATTTCGATTGCATCATTGGATATGGTGGTGCAAAAAACCCCTGGTGAGAAACTGTTATATTCTCATTATATGCATGGGAGTTATCTCATGTTTATGTTGAAGCGCCGCAAAACTTTCTTTCCAACCTAATCCAGTTCAGTTAGTTGTCTAACAGTCATAAAATCTAGGTGATTGCTTCTGGCGACTAAAGAAGTACGCCCTGATCACAGTTCATCTTAGAGCAAACTGTGAGAAGTTGAGCTCCGGAGTGAGTGGGAGACCATTATTATTAAATAACAATTTATTTCATACCTTTCTTTTCGAGTGTTTTCTTACGACCACAGCTCAAATTTCCGTATGCCAGATAATCTTTTTTAAGCCACGCATGTCATGTGATCTATTATATGGGGCTGACTCATAGAGCCCGATACACGTGTTTCAACCTTGACGGTCTCATCAGTCGTACTTTTAGTATAGGGGACTGAGCACCCCGAGAGGATTGGCAAAAGACGAGAAAACTACCGCCCGACTGATGAGACCGTCAAGGTTGAAACACGTATATCGGGCTCTATAAGTCAGCCCTGATAATAGACCACATGACATGCGTGGCTCAAAAATGATTATCTGACATACTAATGTTATAAAAAGGTGTATAAAATCGATTGCAAACATCACAAAAGAGCTGAGGTGGAAGGTTTCAGGAGGTTAAACCTCACCCGCCTTACTTTTCCAACATTCCACCGTCAGATTATCACTTAAAATTACCAAAATGAAATTACAAATTAGAAACTTTAAAGAGATTTTTAACAAACTTCACCAAATTTCACCTACTTTACTTGCCAAATTTTCCTTTGATGGCATTTACAAATTATCCAGAGATTGGGAAATTTTTATGGGATGTTAAAAATGGAAATTATATCTGAACAAGCTTTAGTATAAAGATTTCTTTTATTGAATGAGTATCTCAACTGTGAAAAAACGGCTGAGTCATATTCGTAAACCCATTACGCTGAGAGGTGGACTTGAGCGACAACGCTATAGGCCGATTCGCCCAATGTTCCCAGTCCACAAGGTTTTACTGAAGATTTTCTCAACGGAATGGCTAGGATAACCATTACATCAATGTAATATAAGCCTAAGTGAATTGATGGTTATAAAAAATCCAATACAAGATTCTTGCTCAATTTATAGACTAAAAAACTAGCCCTGCAATCACACAAACCAGTCCAGCGTAGTTAAGGAAACTGCTTGCAGGTGGATTAGCTTTCATTCCAAATAGTCCGAATCTAAAAAACAGTCACAAGTTGTACATGGAAAGGTTAACAAACAATTTCGGCTTACCTTCCGCTGGCCCAACCAGTCAAGCAGTTGGATATGTTCCAAATGAGCATGCCCAGTGCCATCCCTAGAAATGACATAGTCGGAACTGCAGCAGCATTTCCTAAAATTGAATGAGTATGAGCATAAAATCGAAGTCATAACCTTAAAAGTGGCTGGGTAAGATGTACTTTAAAACATGTAGGTAGCAGGCAAAAATCAGACAGGCAAAGATGAGGAGAAAAGAGAATAGAGCAAGAGTATGGGTTAGAAATGAAGTGGGAAGGAGAAAGTGCTAATGGTATTGAGAGACTTTTTACAAACTTCTTTAGATCAGGTATATTCAAACAGATAAATATGTATTGATTTCACAGCCTTTGAAAGTCGATAATTGCGGTAACACCGTGTTAGCGTCGATAGGACGTCGGTGTCTATTATAAGTTACTTACCTCTTCAAAGTCTTACAACAGCAAACCTCCCATAGGAGTTTTACTATCTGTTCTGGAATTACACTATAATTGTGCATCGGCTACAAACCTTCTCTAAACATTCGGTTTTATCTTAGCAACTTGCGCCTGATTGTGGAATTTCACTTCAAAAAAAGCCAGAAACATGTTTCTACCTCCCTGACCAGCAACAGCCTGTCGCTGCAGTACTCAATTAAATAAACAACTCGTCCGAAAACAGTGCTGTGTAAACTGTTGATTGTATAGCTACCCTCAGAGGACGCACAGCACATTATTTGTGGTCAGAAATCGTCAACTGATCAAAAAAAAGTGCGGCAAAACTAGATGGATTATATTCTCATTGATGCCTTTTTTTATCTTCTGTGAAAAACAGCTTCGATAAGAGCATATCAGGGAAATGCTAGCCCTGTTCGAATATGAGTGGTATCACGGTTAATTTACTACTGTTGTTGAAATCGAGCAACAACAATAGAATGCACCCTTTGAAGCAGAATTGGCCGGTAGAAATTGGCAATTCACAAGTCTAGTCCTGGTTTTCTTTTACCTAAAACTAGGTTGATGCTGCAAAATCAACAACGTATTTCATCTCAAAAGTAATAACGAGCGCACAGTGCAGTGATTATTCAGGAGTTTTGTTAGAGAAACTTTCAATGGTGAATGAACCGCAATTGCTGTTGTATCAGCCTCATCAAAACTCACAGGAGAAGCAATCATCGAAGCTTACCCTCTTGAGACTACTCTAGATGCTGCAAAAAACCTTAAGTCAACTGTTGTACCATTTTTGCCATTTGAAGCACATTACACAAGTATTTACGGTTTTATCACGGTGTGAAACCGCAATGACTTTTACACCAACCCACGTTTCAGATTTCCACTTAAAGAGACTAACAAAAGATGTGATAGCATATTTTATGCCTTCAATGAGGTATGTCATGGCATTTTACAAAGTGCTAGACACGTGTTTTCGGCCTTTGAGCCTCATCAGTATTACGGCGCCTTTTGTTTGAGCCAATCCTTTGTGAGGGAGATATACTTCCTACATATAGAGGAGTCGACGACGAAGATGCTACAGTGCACGTGCAAGATGAAAAAATCACTTCACACTGCAGAGATAACAAATCTCTGATATTCCAGATTATATATTGTTTTGAGCGAGGTCACAAAAAACAGTTGAATATAAAGGTGACAAATGATCATTTATGCATCAAAAGAGCGCCGCATTTGTAGTTTCCTTTGTAAAAATGTCCACCTATTTTATTCTCTTGTCTTATATAAAAAGAGTTGAAAGGAAAAACGCTGAATATGAAATGGACAAAAGAACTGATCGCGATCTCTGAACACTTCAAGTGTTTTGCATATTGGATTTGATAATATAATTTAATACTTTGATATTGGATTGAAGAAATAAGATAAAGCAATTCATTACCAATAGTCCAGAATGCACCGCCAAGCATAGCTAACGGATAGAAATCGGGAAAGTCTTCAAGGCAGAGAACGATGAAACCAATCACCAGAATTGCCGTCGATGTCACCCATTGCGTGAACATTCCTTAAATTATTGAATATTTACCTTAAGTCGCAATTTAAATATTCAGTAAGAAAAATCTCATATGAAACCAAAATTATTCATCCATAGTGAGAAAATTAGATCCTATTGTTAATTTTTACAGTTTTTCTGTTAGGAAAACTTTATATGCAAGAGATGTCCCTCACTCATGGATGCTGATGGCTCTATGCAACAAACAATCTTGCCGATGTTTTCTAGAATTTGGTAATTGAGGATCTGAAAACATTGTAGAACCTAGGCTTCTTTGGTCGTATCCTGTCCTTCGGATGCAACTTCTAGGTTATCGTCTAGGACATGGATAGGAGAATCGTACGAAATTTAGGATAACAATATCAGATCGTCAGGCCCAAAATTCATTTTGATACTAGAAGTAGTTGTAAACACCCAATCACTGCGACCTTCATTCAGCGATAATGCCCCGTTCTCTTGATTCATTGGCTCCAACCTTGCACTCTTAACTTTCGAAAAGATAAAAGTGCAATCAGAGATTTTGTTCTAATACTCAAATTCTTTTCGACATAGGCAGCGATTTCATACATTAAGCGGGCCTTCGAAAATTTTATGATATGTCAACAACTCGCAAATCAATTGAAAATTACATATTCACCATTTCTCTGTTTGACAGCAGCGTACTTTCGCCATGTAGTGATTGGCGAGAATCTAAAACAGGTGAAACCATGATTTAGTATAGTGCCAGTAGCCGTTGAGTTTTGATCAGCCCACTGTGGATGATTCATGCACTCAACTGAATTTGTAGCATAGTAAAGGTGACGGTTTCGCATATGGACTATGGAACGCCTTGTGGGATAGTAGCAGTCATGACGGTTGAGAATCGCTGTCGTGGTTTGTGCGAAGAACAGGATTGAGCTGACATTCATGTGTGTGTATAGAGTATCTTTGACCGTTCTGCTATGCTGTGACGGAAGGATAGTACAATCCAGTGTTGCAAAGATTCTAGTTCGGTCCTATACCTTGAGCGCATGTGGCGCACTGGTTAGAGGTGCTCTGCGTCGCACACGAGGTCAATGGTTCGATCTCGCGCTCATGGCTCATCAAGCCATCCATCCCTCCGGGGTCGGTAAATTGGTACCAGGCAGGTCTCAGACTTGTCTAGGAGGATAAGCAGCACTGACTCGGTTCAGCGGGAGGCTACCGCGAGTCATTGTAAAGGCCAGATATGCATTCAATCACCTCAAACGAAGTTAAAAATTAAAGTCGAATGCATGGCGCATCCCTCAGGGATTGATCAACGCCGAGAGCTTTATCCTTTATCCTTTATAGATTCTAGCTCACCTAAGGATCGATGTTGTTGAAACCTCTTAAGCCTTGATAGATTATAAAGGTCACTACATTTTGCATTACGGAAGGCCTGATAGGCAACTTTAACTTTTCTCTTTCGCTCTTTATCCAAAATGACGGACATTTTATTGCCCGTATTATTTCACAGTTCTCCTAATGAATCTGAGAATCTTCTCGACCACAAATACTTGTGTTAGAGAAGAGCAAATACTTTTCTTCCTATGTAAAACTCCAGAGAGAAAATTCTTCAATGGAATCACTAAGGCTCCTCAAAGTCAAAGTTGTGATTGATGATATTGAGTTCATCAGAGAATAAGTTGCCAAAACTTCGTTATGGAGCTTTTTCATGACATTCCGTTGCTGAAGAAGCTAGTAATCGACTTTCCTTAATCTACTCGCGACGAAGACATGTACTGCCATTTTGTAGCATTTGAAAATAGTTTACTAGAACGCACTTAAGCTTTTCGCAGACACAGTTGGTATGGTTGTCCATTTGCCATCTCCAATTGAAAACAACGTCGTAAATGTCAAGAAGCTGAGATAAGAATAGGCCAGTCGCTCCGTAATTTAGAGGAGAAGTCAAGTGCTTAGCAGAAGTTACTCATTAGGGTAGTTCTAATTGCTCCATAGATCAATACCCAAGGATAGATTTTTTTAACGGCAAAACTTCTTGGGAGCATTTTTATTGAGGTGTAAATCTGTTTTTGAACTCAACTAATAGGAACAATCACTTCGAATAAGTACTGGTATCTTGTGAACTAAGTCAATCTCTGAGTATTTATTATCCAGAATCAAATTAAATCACTGTTACCATCTTTGGGGTCGTACTTCCTGATCGGAACGAACATGGACCCAAAAAAGACGGCCGACACTGCGCATGCACAAAGACCGATTGTAATGCTCATTTGAACCGCGAGGTTGATAACCTGTAGAAAAAATCATTCAAATCACTGTAAAGATAGACACATTATAAAACATAAGAAAGGTACACTGAGCAAATGGTTTGTGTGAGTTTTGGATATATGCCAAAGATCAGATATCATGAAAAAGCGACAACGACCAGAATTAAATTAGAATAAAAAAGAGCATAAAAAATAAATTTGGCAAAGAAACTCTGTTTACACATTTTCCAGGTTCCTCATCCCAATCCAATGATTTTTTGATCGTTCTTCCATTTTTCTAGGATTCCCCTGTAGCATAAGGTGTAAAAATCTCATGTGTGCTACTTTTAGTCCAAACGATCTAGCTTCCAAAGATTTCACTTTGAATAACGCTGTTGAAGAGTCGAGAGACCCCGAAAAGGATTTCGAAAAACGATGATTTGAGAATCGAGATATAAATCATGACTTCGTGAGACCAGTACATAGAAGTTCCGTTTCACCAAAAGCAATACGAAGAGAAAGAAAAACCATCTAGTTTATGATAATCAATCCGGAACAATTCTTGAAATATCAAAACAATGATTGATCGGCAGACTTTCAATTCATTGCCAAGTTGTGCTTGCCCAGACCACTGCTGAGAGGAAGTCAGAATAGGGCTTTGAATGTGCGGCGAGAATGCTCACGCCCACAAAAGTGTTCTGGCTCGCGTTCTCTCCGCATACGTCAAATTCCAAGTTTTGATGCTACCTCAGCATTCTCCTAGCTATATTTTATATCGTACCCTGACGTTAAGACATAAAAACTATACTGGAAGCTAGGGAAGAATAAGTAAGAAAGATGCTAGATAAACTCTGAATTAAAATCACAGCATAGATATGCTGACGGTACTTGTTTCTTAACAACAACACTGAAAGATCAGATAAGGATGACCAGCTGGAGCATTCTCCAAATGACAAGTCACATGAGAATTGAACGAGTGGAGTACGTGCTGTTAATCATGAACTACACTTACCAAGGAAGTCCTGCCGCGATTCATCTGCTCATGAAGCCACTCGAGGTTAATGAGGAACACGAGGTTGTTTTTAGGAACACAGAGCTGGCTCTAGCTAATTCCTCATTAATATTATATGAGTCATATTGGTAATTAGTTCCCATGATTGATCACTAAATGTCGCTGCCTTAACGAATCTGATCGCCAACCAAGCATTCTGACATAAACTGCTTTGTTTAGTCGGATTAATGATGAGATGAGATATTGCGATCACAGAAGCGATGATAATCGTGAGTTACTCAGAACTTGTGTGGGATAGATAGTGGGCTGATGCGTGATAGTGTTGTACGGTAGGGAATCTTAGGTCGGTTCTTGTAACTTGAATTCATCTCAGCGGACTGACGTCGGCTCATCAAAAAACACATTGATATGTTGACAAATGCTACGGCTCATGTGAAGAGCAGGCTATGGGAACTTTTCAAAACAGTCTTCCAGACATTTGTTATCTTCGATAAGCCTTTAAGAGCCCTCTAGATTTCTCTTGAGTGCGTCCAGATCAAAGAGAAGAGCAAGAAAGATTGGTACACTTCTGTTATGGCGACGCCATTTGAGGCCTTCGGTAAAAACGTATTCTTTGCTCCTGCAAAACGTTTTTGTAATTTATCGATAGCTCAAATCAAGTAAATTTCAAAAGCATGTTTATATTTTTAAATAGCTCATTTTTGGGGCCGTATCAGTCAAAATAAAATTTCTTTTTTCATTTGAAGATCTCCCACTGTTTTTTTTTGTAATAAATTATAAATATCTTAATAATAATTTCAATAAAATTAAATTTTAAATAACTAAAAGTTTCATTGTAATAGACTCCTGATCGGTAGAGAAAATCTTTCCATTATAATGGTAAATTTGGCTTTCGGAAAGGACTTCCTCGAGGTTTGTATCAACTGAAAGAATATTGGGTTTCACATTCAGTGAGCACTTCCAGTCGGCTAGGGTGTGTGTACAGCTCTAATACCAAAGAGCAAACGCATTTTTTCAATCAGAAAGATTTGCTCTATCTGATGACTAAAATGTTTTTATAAAGGAAGCTTTTATCAGGCGAGAAATCTTTAGTTGTGAAACAAAATCTCATTTTGACTGATGCGGCGGCAAAAACAAGCAATATGAGAAATAAAATATACCTATGAAATTCACTTGACTTAAGCTATCAGATAATCATGCATTTGTCAGATAACATCAAAGAATACCTTTAACCGAAGGCCGCGCCGCCATACCAGAATAGTACCGCAAAATCATTCAAAAGTGGTAAGAAATAATTAAATTAGTTTTTCTTGCAATTTTTATTTATCTGTTCACAACGATAAAGCCAGCAGATTGAGTTCAAAGCTCTAATGAGTAGATAAAGGCTCTTGATAGTTCCCATTAAAAGTTTAAGCACTCTCTAAACACGATTTATCATAACATCTATTGTCCGGATTTGAGCACTTTTCGCTTTCGACTCGTTTGCTCCCATTCGGCATCCATAAGACCTCAACACCTCTGAACTACTTTGTTTCAGCTGCTTTTTGAATTTTTTCGTTGTGAACCGCCAAGGAATGTTGCCCAAGATGATTTTTCTTGAGATCCTCGAGATAATGAAGATAAGGAGTCCACATGTGGACATGCGGGAGAGTGTAGAGAGGAGTCGGACCTTGTTTCCTGATAGAGTGCATTACTACCACCGTGCAACCACCTCTGCGACAGTCTAATCAACAAAAAAGCTTCCATCCTCCGCATACGATAAGTTCATTTGAAGGCTCGCTATCTGTCTTTCATTGGAGAATGCTTTTCTATCAAAAAAGGGTACTCAACTATTGAGAAAATGATAAATCATCAGAGAACAGCTCTGTTTCTGGACAATCAAACGGTAAAGGATAATTTAGCAGGTCCAGCTGTTGATCACCAGATCACGAAGACGTGACTTTTTTAACAAGAAAATATTTTCTGCTGATCATTGTCTCGTTAAGTAGATTTCGTCCACTCCCTCATGATACGTCATCGATATGGTACTCTCACCAAGATTGAAAAAGTTGTAATAGATGACTGTACCAGCTACGCAAAACAGCTTTCACAATTTCCTCCTTATTGAAAATATGGTTTCGAAAGTGTTTCTCGGGGTTCGTGTTGATTTCACCATGATTCACAACGTCGTCACATATCGCACAGAATGCATTTTTTGTTGTCATGAAGGCCGCGCGAATCAACAAAAAAAGCGTTTCGATAAACGAAGATTCTTAAGGAACACCGTTCATAAGAATTATTTCTTCGATCTTCACGCTTTGCTTTTTGTCACCAGATGTTTCTCAATCCGCATTGCCATGTGCTCATTGCATCCGGTCGCCTTCGTCGCGTCCTCTCTATGGCTAATATCCATTTCCATTATGAAACCTTCGAAAACAGTTTCGTAGCTCATTTCCCATTACTCCTCAAAGACCTTAACTTAATGATAACCTTTTCTTTATTTAAAACTTGCAGAGAAAACTTAATTTCTTCTTTTTCTTAAAACTCGATGGCTAATGTTTCGGCGGCAACGCCATCGTCAGAGCCTCGACGTATAAATCATAAATATCTGATTACTCGGATAATATTTCGCAAGTATCAAAAATCTGATAGAACAGAAATCAACAGTCTAGTCATTCTGGAAAACCCCACTTTTCCTTGTTTTTAGGACTGGTTTAGTTTGACACTATTGGTGTGGTCGAGTCTGTGTGGTTTATTTCATAAATTACCAACTTCGTGCAAGTTTTAAATATAGAAAAGGATAGTTCGTGAGAAATTCTACATTTCTTCAATCATGCCGAGGTTTAGAGATAATCGGACTTTGAGTTCTTAATATTAACCAATATAAAAACGAAGTTACTCAACCGCATATGAATTGCCTTTGTTTAAAGTGTGAGACCAGAATTAAAATTCTGAAGATCCTGCAGTGAAAGAATCAAGGTGTAGCAGAAATGTTGAAAAAAAGACCACAGATTGAGTGATGACGTAGTGAAAAAATTGTCAGCTGCAAAGCTTTTTCGATGTGTCAGAATAAACGAGGACATTGCTGCTCTGGCCGATCAGGCAAACTACCGATTGAATCGATAGAAAAAGCTTCATTGCTCTTCGTCGCTGACGGAATATCACCGATGGACTACGGCACCAGTAGAGCATTGAACTTTCTATTATTCTGGCTATAATCACTCGATAATTAGCAGTGGTCTGGGTATAATGAGAAGGACAGCAGCAACGAAAAAGCAGTGTCGTTCACTCAACACAAAAAATTCTATTCATATAAGTGACCGTGAAAAAAATGGCGGAGAAATATGGCTAGGAGAATGAAGCTAAACATTGCATACATTTTGAAGTTATAACTGAATTTGCAAGGTACATTCAAAGCATTAATACCTTTATTACAAACCAATGGAGAGATATGTTGATAATCGAACGGAGACATGTTTTCTTTCTTTGTAAAACAAAATGTCATTCAACTATTTATTTATTGCAATTACAATGCTGTTTTCATTACTTTGACAGAAATTGTTCTGCGTCATACATTAGAAAGAAGCGATTCACCCGCGGACAAATTCTTGACGGCAGACAATTCCACCAGACTCGAGCGTGGTGATCAGACGATCGTTCTCTATCCAACGAATGATTAATGATGGCTTGTCGTCAGACTGAAAGAAATAGAATTAAATAAGCTTCTTCCAGACTGGTTTAGACACAAGCATCAACAAATATACAACAGAGCAAAAGGTGAGCGAAGAATTTTCGGAATTCATACTGATACGGTTCTATTGATTTTGACTGTTCGCCGCATCCAACAGAACGACACCAACACAGTTGGCAACCTTCAGATCTCTAACCTGACTCACTCTCCTTTTTTGCTTCATCTACAGTACGTGTAATATGATGGCAGATTGATTACTATTGACGGTCGTTCGAATTGTTGACATGCACGGTCGATAAACCCTCTATGCTACTGTGAATGCAATGTTTATACACGTTGATCCATGCCTTAAACATTAGTAAGGCCTGATTTTTTGCATGGTACTCTATGAATTAAGTTTCTTCAATAATAACTGTGCTCGTTTTGTGCTCTCTAACCTCGTTGATTCTTTCGGCACGACGTTGGTCCGTAGCTTCGCATGTGGTGCGCACAACTTTCAAGTCACGCAGTCATCACAATGTTGTGGCTTTGCAATCAATTTTAGGTTTTCACCGTCACTTGAAGAGTTATGTGATCAGTAATGGGTTGATATGATAGAAGAGACTTCGATAAGGCTATCGGTAGTAGGGACAATGTCAATGCCTCCTCTGAATCCCCGCATTTTTGAAGGGAAAAAGCAGATACTCACAAGTAGTAATATTTCTAATATTGTTATTGAACATAGATTTTATTTATTTTATGATTTTCACTGGCATATTCATATCTGAATCATATTTATCACTCATTTATTATGTCAACAACAATTCATCTTTGCTCCTAGCCGCAAGTGAGTGAATCAAGAATGATTAATTACATTATCATTTCGTGCATCTGAAATCAAATATTCCGACATAAATGCAAATATGAAGCCGCACACGGCATGCGATGCCTCTTTATCGACTGACCTCAATAACTTTTCGAAAATTAGTGCAGTTTAGGAGTTACTAAGGAAGTCGTGTTTCTTGTTTCACACTCGCCTTTGACTTCATTTTTATCACGCGTATAATTCGTTGGAAGCCAAAAAGCATATTTGGCGCCGTACATTGAATCGATTTGCATGAATCTAAGCCAGGTACACACCTCGTCCATACTGGATTCAGTTCTATGAGGACTGCTCTACTTCTTCAGTGGACAGTAAAAAAAAAAAAACAAAACGGTGAGTAAATTATGGCTGTTTACTTAAAGATTTCTAATTGTCCAAATGTCATTTTTTTTCTGCTTAAGTGATAAAAGTGTTTGATTGATGACGCACGTCATTATGACTCTTTCAGGCTCTGAGAAAGGCAAGGCTGCCAAAACGTTAGCCATCGATACCAACTCTATTGCATTAATCTGTACAAAATAAAAGTCTATTAACAATTCAAAGTCACGGGATGGTCTAATCAACGCTGAAGTTAATTGATTGTTGGTCTTGGGAAAAGTATATAAATGTGTAGAGAAGTTTCCGTAGTACCTTAATCAGTCGTTCTATCAGGAGTTTCTTTCGAGGCGGAGAAAAAATTTCCGATCGTCCCCGCCCTGCCCCGCCCTGCTACGCCCTCTGCCGCAGCCACAGCCTTGTCGAGTAGCTGTAATCAATATTACCAAAAATATGAAAGTCGGTATTATTTTCCCTGCTAAGCCATACTTCAAGAAAATAAGCAAATTGATAGAGTCAGAAAACATTAAGCTATCAGATGATTACTAATAATCTGAAGAAAAAGCTCTTTTCGGTGAGGGTTTTCAGCACAAATCAAAAGACCAGAGGAGATCAAGTGATCGAAGAGAGCTTCTGAAGAGCAAACACATTTTTGAGATCTTTGAAGCTTGTACTATAGTTTGAGTACTGGCACTCTGAAGAAGGAGTTTTGTCCAGCAAAATATAGGCGAGATAAGAGAAAAAACATGCGATCTTTCGAAATCAGTTTTATTCTGAATGTTACAGCGAGAGGGGTGTTTTGAGAAACCGGGAGGTGGGGTGTAGACTCAAGTCTCCGCTATTGGATAATTACTGACACTCCTGTGAAAACCTTATTTTTTGAGAATGTTTAAAGCCTTACTCGAGTTTGGTACGCCAGGGTCGTACACGACTGTTTTGGGGGTCCCGCCTCTCTCGTTAGTGATCCACTCCCCACATTAAGCCCTGCATTATAGCGAGAAGATAGAGGGTTAATGTGGGGCGTGGGCCACTGACGGGGAGGCGAGACCCCCGAAACACGCGTTGCGACCCTGGCGTACCAACCTCGGGTAAGGCTTTGAGCAATCTCAAAAATTAGATTGAATTTATTGCGAGGTTGAAAAACAGTCGAAGCCATGGATCAGTTTTGTTCTGCCAGCCAAGATCCATCGACTGAGAAGTGGTGATGGCACAGTGTCATTGTACACTGTGCCGTCACCACATACGCCTCCCTCCTTGCTATAATGCAGGGCTTAATGTGGGGCATGGATGACTGACGAGGGAGGTCAGACCTCCGAAACACGCGTGTATGACCCTGGCGTACCAACCTCGGGGTAAGGCTGTGAACATTCTCAGAAACCAGTTTAAATATTTATTGCGAGGTTCAGAAACAGTCGATGCCATGGATTAATTTCACTCCTGTGAAAAGTTCTTCTCCAACGAATGAGATTGCTTTCTCACTTGTTTCCCCTTAGTCAAAAGAACCGGATAAAAGGATGAAGCTCTCGGCATTGGTCAACCCTCAGGGGGATCGCCATACTTTCGTCTTCAATTTTTAATTTGTTTGAAGTGACTGAATGCGTATCTGGCCTTCACAATACTCATGATGGCCTCCCGCTCTATCGTCTCCGTGCTGCTTACCCTCCCAGATAAATTTGAGACCAGTCTCGTACCAAATTACCAACTCCAGAGGGATGGATGACTTGGTGAGCCATGAGCGCGAGATTGATTCACTGACCTCGCATGCGACGCAGGGCACCTCTAACCAATGCGCCACAGACGCTCTGAGATTGCAAAGACTACCGTTGTTTCTTCAGATACCTTGCGAATATGAAAAAGAAAGCGTCAAACCATAGCTCACTTTGATAGGCGTCTGTATGTGAAGAAATTTCCCACTAACCAGCTTAATCAACGATTTTACTGCTCGACCGTCAGGTGTGATCTCTTCGAATTCCTGGAAGTCATTTGTGAAGCAAAAAAAATTCATTCAGAAAATCAAATCCACCTCGTTGAGCCTGAATTTGAGCGTGGTGTTCTTGAAAGTGGACGTCGCTATCCAAATCCATTTGTCACCCTGAAATGGTAGTTTGAAAGTGAATCGCAGCATCTTTGGCTACATTGGTACTTTTTGAATGGCGAGAACACATTCCAGAAATCATGGCAGTATTCCTCGCTCAATCAAAAAATTCCGATATTGATTTTCCAAGAAACACTGAGAAGCACTATTTCTCATAACAAAATAAAGCAAAGAAAGGAATCCACTCGTCAGCCAGACGGTCCTTCCAAGAATGCATACCAATAGTTCTTATAAGCAGAATGCATCAGGTCCGAAGATTCTTCAAACGGTATGAGCACTTCTGGAGACGATTGCTGATTTAAACTCCACGAAATTCTAACCTCTCCTTACACCTTACTCTCATGCAACCGTATGAATCAATTGAAACACAAGCCACCTAACACAAATAAACCTTATCTCGGCTATAACTTCTAGTTATTCATAAGGCAGAGGAGGCAATTAGTCACTTGGTCATGTCGACTATAAATGCTGTGTAAAAGTCCTCCTACTCTGTCTAAACCATTGAACACTAGCGAACTACCACCAGCATAACTATGAAATACTGAGTTGTCCATTCTCGTACTCTGGTGGCCCAAATGATACAACCACTCCCTCCAATTGTTTCATCTGCTTGTAAGTGTTTTCCATCGAGGATGACGACTCATAAGACAGTCTTAAATTCAACCATCTTGCCTTTTCTCTCACTGATATATTGAATGCTTGCCAGATGAGGTCTCTTCCAACCGTAACCTAGCTATAATAGAGGGTATCTTCTTAACATCACTCGATTAGCCTTAGTGGATCGGACAGTACTTGCTACCTTACAACTTCGATTCCTTCATAACGACGGTAATGACGGAGAATAGTTGACAGAGTGGCCGAGAGTGAACTAAGCTACGATCTCTATGTGCTCGGCTGCTAACTGAAAGTTTCTTGTCTACCAAAAATACGTTGAACCTTACAAAAGGTCTAACAGAGCGCTCTCAATCCTTCAAAAAAGATGTGGCTTGTGACAAAGAGTGAATATAGTGTGCGTATTGCAAAATCTTTAGCTACTGGAATTCTCGCGTCCTTATCCCATTCTTGCATTTATTCATTTTTTTAGCAGCTTGTTTGAGATTAGGAGCTGTTCGCTGTAACTTGGAGATTTACATGTTTGAAGAAAAATCTTCCTGCCCACTTACCTCCATTTTGATTTCGAAGTGTATTTTCAGATTAGCGGCTACTTTGCGAAGGAGAAGATTGACGCCAACCTCCCAAGAACTGCAAGTTTATTTTATTGACGTTGTATACTTTTTGAAGAGGTGAGAAGAACCGGACCTTCATATACTTGTCAAAGTTCACGCTGTTGTCCAAAACCCATTTTCCTTCGAAGCTCATGACTCTGAAATGGCGACGGCGTTGTAAAAAGATAATGCGTAGAAATAAAAGTAAAGTGAATACTTATAAAAATGGTCAAATAAAGTGGGTGGGCGGTACAAAACTTATGACACTTGTTCTACAAGAAACATACGTCGCTTACTTTTCTGACTTTAATAATCATCTTTGATTGCTCGAGGAGGTTAATCTGTTCAACAATAAGGAAAAGCCAAGAGCTCTCATGTAGCGCAGTGAGAGTATATGTCGTCACACATGCTACCGTTCGAACCCCAACCGCTGTCTAGACCTCCCACGCACTCCATTTCTCCAGTGTCAACAGGTCAGACATGAACTATTCTGTTGCTCTTTGCGATTGTACAGCGCAAATCAGAAAGGATGGCTGGATAGACTTACACTCTTCTTTTTAAGATCGCCATCAACTCTTCAATTGTGCCCGATTTGTTAACACAGTGATTGAGCAAAAGCTGTTCATAACAACCAACATACGAACATCCCAATTCGCTCATTTCATGAAGTTCATAACGAAGGGAAAACTGATGATTACTGAGTTAAGAGTATCAGAGCTACGTCGTAACATCAGATTATACTTAACCGGAAGATTTCGTTATTGTCGTATAAACTATGAAATTTACGAAAACAGAGTCGCTGTAATGAAATTATAGTCGTTTTCCAAGTCTTTATATAGTTTTGAGAAAGCTATAGCAACAAGTACATCAGTGGTAGAATTACTGAATTATCGCTCTAGAAGTGATGGACGAGCATGTAACAAGTTGTTGACGAAGTACAACGCTGAGTGGGATTACCTAAGCCCATTCCTTGGACTAAGAACCTCAAAATGGGCTGAAGCAACACCACAATGACACAATTTCCCAAGTGGATCTGGGTGAAATCAAAAGCCTTTTATATCAAATAAAGTGCTGATGGCGAATCAGATTGGACCATGTGAAACGATTTGCACTGTTGTGATAAAAGTTAACTTCACATGTCCTCGACAAAGCTGATTTTTCAATAACTAGAAATAGTTTTTTCATTACTAAGAATTTGGAAGCGCATCTTTCCGTGGCGTGCAATTTTCGTTTTTGCATTCAGCGGTTTTTCTCCGTCTTCAAAGAACTCTAGACAAAGAAGCGACTCTGATAATTCAATAATTCCCCTACACGTCCGTAAGTTTTTTACGTCGTAGGTATATAGGCTTAGGCTGCTTAAACTTAGGTTTATTAGCGGGTTTATTTGGCAGTATGAATCCAAAATGGTAAGCCCAAGTCAAAAAACATTAAATAAAGGCAGAAACATGTTTTGATCGACTATTCTGAAGCCTCGCTCAAAAATAATATAATCTGATAACATATTCTGAGCCTTTAAGACGTCTGTTATGGAACTTATATAGTGCAAGACACGTGTATCGGCTTTACAGCCTCATCAGTTGACGCTGCCTTTCGTTAGGCCAGTTCCCCGGGGAAAACATTTCCTATACAGATTAATAGACGCCGAACTTTTTAGACTCAACTTATGGTGGAAGAATTATTTACGGCGCTCTTTCAAAATGACTGATTGTTGATCGTGTGGCTTACGGCTGTCACAGTCGTGGTGCATTATTTGAGTGCCTTGATAGACCTCATAAAGGGCTCAAAATATGTTATCCGGTTGCACAAAGCTTCATCTAAAAATACAGTGCAGAAAACTTAGGAATGCCTAGGAAACGGAGAAGAAACTTCTAATCAAAAAAGATAATTATGAGTGAAAACGCGCAGAGTTTTGCATATGATGCTTTCTGCTATAATTACGGGTATATAACTGAGTGCTCCGTGCTCTAACTTGACCTTTCCAGGCTCTCAAAATTTCTGCAGTTAGTTACTTATCTTATCAGTGCCGTGATTAGAAGAAAAGCTTGGAGCAAAAATTTACAGAGACTACGGCAAAAACTAACAGACGCATTTGTGGGAGATAAATCGTTTATATGAGAATACCAGGACTTTATTCAGGATTAATTAAATCAGTGTCTTGTTAACAAAGCTATGTAGATCTTTTTACATGAACTGGCAGATTTGAAGTAACGATTTTACCACCACATTCATTGAAATCAATGCATGAAGTCGTAAATGTGATGAAATAGAGAGAGGGGAAGAGAGGGAGGGAGAGAAAAACTGTAACAGGGAGAAGATTTGAAGACTGCTACAAAATCAAGGAACTCTATGTTATTTGAAATCGTCCCTACCAAAAACTTGCGATCGGCACCCCATAAATGTTACAGGAGAGGAGCCCAGTAGATTTGCAAAATCGCGCAAAACCGTACCATTGTATTCAACGCGATTTCAGTTTTGAAAATGATTCGTCTGTAGAGAAGTGCGAATTTTTCTCAGCAATACACAACTCACAGGTTCCAATAAGTCGACGAACTAGCGCGACAAAATACTATAGCAGTGAAAGATTAGTCACAAAAATGTAAGCTTAATAAGTTAAAAAAATCCCTGTGTTATTTCTTTTTATTAAAGACAAATAAGATGTTCTATAAATCGTAGAAACTCACAGATCGATTCAAGTTATTGGCTCATTTACATATTTTTATTTTCTCTTTGTTTTCAAACAACACAAGCTAGTCGTTCTTTAGTTAACTGACGATGCTTCTTGATATTAACATAGGTCAAACAGTGATAAGGAATGAATTTCGTGCATAATAGTAGTTGTTTGATGTTCCCATGTACATCATCTAAAATATGAGTGGTATATAATACATACAACATCAGGCGGGAGTTGAATCCGCGTTTCACCTATATCAACTGGCATAGCTGCCAGCTACCAGCTTCTAAAGGCTTTGCTCTGCAACCACAATCAACGCCGCTAGAAAGCAGTAAAAATAAAGAATTCTTTTAGGATTTACATTTTGATTTGATGTCAGCATAATTAGGTTCAGTGTCGATTTGTGCTCGCTACACTAAATCCGTCAAAATTAGTTTCTGACAGCTATCGATCGAGGAAAAAGCATTAGCATTGCAGTGACAGTAAAGATGACACTGGCCCCGATATAGGGGGAACGTACGTTCAATTCTCGCTTGATATCGGTACTTTTGTATACCACTAAATAATCCTAGATGTCCATTTGAAACATAGTAAGAAAACCGAGAGTTGCTAGGGGACTCACAAGAGTCATGCAATCTTACTTCTTCCAATCCTTCTTCTATCAATCTTTTGTATCTTTCATTCTTTCCATCAGTCTCGGCGTGAAGATTATTTCATTTCCCTCCACTGATAAAGTAACGAAAAAAAATTGTTAAAAAACCTCTATTAGGCTTATTTCGGTGTATTTGTATTGAGAGACGATGATCCGAGTCAGTCCTATCCTGCGATGTAGGTCATTGTAACCACATTGAGCGTAATTTTCTGGAGTTCAGCACCGCCCTACTAGAGTGACACGCGCGCTCTCGTTTCATTTCGCTTGCGACGGCTGTTGACTGATAGTCCATTTGATAACATATTTTGAGCCTCTTATGTCTTTTGTGGCACTTATAAGTACTAGACAGCTGCGATTTCGCCTTTCCTGCTCTTCAGTAGCACGGTACCTTTCGGTTCAGTCAAACCCTTGAATGGGGTATACCCCTCCTTATGAAAGAATCGACCCCCGATTAATGATACACCGTAAGTTATGTGATACCTTTCCTTCGAGTGCTTTATTAAGATCACGCTCAAATTTCAATAGATCCTTTCATTATTATTTGAGCTAACATGTCATGTGGTCTGGTGAGGGCTCTTGTACAGCCCGAGACACGTGTTTCGTCCTTACAGACTCATCAGCCGGGCATAACCCGTCGTCTGTCGATCTTTTTATAGTCAGTTCTCTCGGGAGCGTTACACTCCTTATAGAGAGTTGTCGACGACGTACGTTTTACACTCTAATAATAGAAGGATCTATTGAAATTCGAGCGTGATCTTAATAAAGCACTCGAAGGAAAGGTATAATATGATAAAAATACCAGCCAGCTAGCAATCGAGTGCGAAAACACTCTGTGCTAGGTGAAAATTTCGCCTGACATAGAGTGTAAAACGTACGTCGTCGACAACTCTCTATAAGGAGTGTAACGCTCCCGAGAGAACTGACTATAAAAAGATCGACAGACGACGGGTTCTGCCCGGCTGATGAGTCTGTAAGGACGAAACACGTGTCTCGGGGTGTATAAGAGCCCTTACCAGACCACATGACATGTTGGCTCAAATAATAATGAAAGGATCTATTGAAATTTGAGCGTGGTCTTAATAAAGCACTCGAAGGAAAGGTATCACATAACTTACGGTGATTCATTAATCGGGGCGTCGATTCTTTCATAAGGAGGGGTATACCCATTCAAGGGTTTGACTGAACCGAAAGGTACCGTGCTACTGAAGAGCAGGAAAGGCGAAATCGCAGCTGTCTAGTACTTATAAGTGCCACAAAAGACATAAGAGGCCGACTGATAAAAAATCCCGACATTGCAGTAACCAATAGTCGAGCTCGTAGCTGCTAAAATGACTAATACCTCCTCGTTCAACTGCTTTCATGGACCTTACTTAAAGGCAATAATAATCTGGTAAGCTATAACATGTTTTGAGCTTTTTATGAGGTCAACTGCACAGTATTGCTTAGTTGACGTTTCGCCCTTCCAGGTTTTATTAGCATGGTGTCTTACGGTTCATCTGCCCTGTATGAGTGTCGTACCAAAGCTCACAAAGCGCTCAAAACACGTTGTCAGATTATCACATTATTCTTGCTTTGAGCGAGGTCTATAAAGCAGTCGAATGAGGAGGCATGATTGTTCATAATTATCATTCTGTTTTCATGAGGACAATCCGTAGCTAGATCTGGCGAAGTCTCACTATTAGTCAATCATTTCCAGTTATAAAAAACCAGATTATCGTGTCCCGGCGGCTAATAAATCAGTCATTGTATAATAATTTGGCTTGAAAACCAGCTGCCAGAATCGGAGTCAATAAAGAACATCAATACTGTATTGCTCCATGATAGGGTGGATATGAAAGAGTTCGGCAACGGTGGTCTACTTTGTCTGATGTTTCTAACCTACAAGCATTTCATAGATTTTTTCCATAAGATATTGTCAGGATATGAACGACATTGATGCATACCAAAATTAGACAGCGGATATAGGGACTCATGACAGATTTCTACTCAATTTACAAATAGAAAACTCACCGCAATCGAGCAAACCAGCTCAGTGTAGTTGATGATGTTGCTTGAAGGTAGAGTAGCTTCCATTTTAGATAGGATCAACCTGAACAAAGAAAACGACCAAGTTGTTAACGAAGATGTGGAATGATGAATACTTTTGGTTCCAATCACGGTGAAGTACCTAGACGAAATGATCGGATTTGTAGTAGCATTCTTTAAAATTCATTAAAATGAGTGTGAAATACAAACTTTCCAAGTTACTTTACCACTTCATTTGACCCGTATTAGCTTGTTTTATAGTAATTCTTTATTTTTCCTAAACCAGACACGAGGTGTTATAGCAACATTTATTAAAGTAGCTGACGTTTTGGCAGTCTCTCTTTCTTCAGAACGTGGAAAGATCAGGTTGATACAATCCAACCACTCAAATAATGGTTTTTAGTGTGCAGATCCCAATACTTCTAGCTCGATAGTAGCTACACTAGGGCCTTCGTGAAGCGTTCGTTGAGGATTGTCGAAAGGTGTTGGTGGACGGGCAGACACTGCGTCTGCCCGCGCCAAGCAACACTAGCTTTTCGGTCACTGGCTTCTCAAAATTTAACATTACCCGAGTACGAATAGAAAATATTTATAGCTATGAAACTGTTCAGGTACGACATAGATTGATGTAATAAGTAGTAAGCAGGAAATCAAAAAACAAAAGGAGTAAAAGGGAACAGAGCATTCAATTAGCACGGGAACGAAGATAAAAGAAAAAAGTACTGATAAAAAGAAATGTTTTTCGAGCTTTTGCTATTCTGTCATAGTCAATCAATTACATTTACTCATAAAGAACACTATGACTTGGTATATAGTAAACAACTTCCTTCTAATCCCCTTTAGCATATCCAAACAATCGTATTTTCTGTATTGATAAGCCTATGGCACGAGGTTGTTAACGAACATTTTATTCAGCAAAAGTTTCGACGAGTTCCTTTTCTTCACAGCCAATTTACTGGCGCTGAACGTCCACTTTCGTTCGCCCTTGTGTGGATTTTCGCCTTCGTCTTGTTCAAATCAAACCTTCTTCAGTGCAGTGAGTGGATCATCGCTTAAATCAAGAATCTCATTCGGCGGATTTTTTATATACGCGATGAAGCGTATGTTAGCTATTTGCTATTATTATTGTACGAGGACGAACGAGAGTGCACAATCGACTCAAATCATTGGCTTCGAAGAAGATAAAACACATTGTAACGTTGTCCGAATAAAATTTATTATTAACAGCCTCGTCCTATAGGCTTAATTCACAAAGAAAACTATGACTTAGTGGTAAAGCCACGGTCAAAATAGTCAGTGAAGAGTGACTATTAAGTATCACTCAGTAGTTTGTTATTCCGGAAAACATTTCGAGAGTTTTCTGGATTTCCCTAGAACATACCCGCATTTCCTCAGATAACAAAAGATGGGCGTTCGGAAGCGTTGAAAAACAGCATTAAACTAATTATCTCGTAAACTTTGTCTTTCAGACAAGCTGTTTGTACCACAACGAAAGAGACGCAGCATAATAATTTGAAAGCGATAAGAGCGTACACAGTTACCTAATGTCCTCTAATGAAAGCTCTGAAGAGATCTTAACTGAACTGAACTAAACCGAAGTGGAGAAGTGTGCTACCTGGTTGACTGATGAGATGCTGCGTGGCCGTTTGATGATTGCGAAACCATGTCATCTCTAACTTTTGTGCATGACCTATTACGACATATTACTGCGAGGATCCCAGCACATTTAGCACTCAATTCGCTTTTCCGCATTCGTTCTGCACAAATATCTTCAAATATTTCACATGTTGCTTCGGCTACTGCTTAATTCCGCCATCTTCATGAATGTCGCAGAATGCATTCGAGACAGATCTTCTCGCAATCTCCGAGGCTGCCGAGCTGAAGCGCCTCGGGCGCCCACTCAATTGATTGCAGGATAGTGCTGGTAGAGAAAGCCGTAACTTGCTTCCATGTAGGGCTCTCGTCCCTCTCTCTTTCGTCATCTCAAACCTAGGTAATTAAACCTTTACACACACAAAGAGCATTTGTACGACGATAATAACGAAGTGACGGTAGTGAAGGTGTAGAATTACAAACTCTGTAACTTCTGACGCCCATTTTGCACATCGCTCTTTCTACGTTACACTGCATCTATCTGTCAGCCGCCAGCAGTCAACGGCCTGGCCCGGGTAATCGCTCTCGACATTGAAACCAGTCACGCTGACAGATACTGGGAATTGAAGATCAAACAAGATTCTTTTTATTTAACCGCTTCTAGCGGTGGTATAATGTTACAAATATATACTCATTGATGTAGAGTGATATGCAAAACTTCGCGTCAGGCGGGACTAGAATTCGCACCTCACTCTTTCCGGAAAAGCGTGCTCTATCCGTTACACTACTAACGCCCATTTTGCACATCCCTCTTTCTACGCTACAATGCATCTATCTGACTGGGTTCAATGTCGAGACCGATTACCCGGGCCAGGCCGTTGACGGCTGGCGGCTGACAGATAGATGCACTGTAACGTAGAAAGAGCGATGTGCAAAATGGGCGTCAGTAGTGTAACGGATAGAGCACGCATTCCCGAAAAAAGTGAGGTGCGGATTCTAGTCCCGCTTGACGCGAAAGTTTTGCATATCACTCTACATCAATGGGTATATATTTGTAACATTATACCACCGCTAGAAGCGGTTAAATAGAAAGAATCTTGTTTGATCTGTGATTACTGATGATTGAGGTGGTTCGGACGTTACCGAAAAATAATAATCTTAACATGTCGATGCAATAGCGATTAGAAATGTGATAGTGACTAGCTGTGACTAATATAGTTGATTGAGAAAGATGCCATTTTGACACCGATAAATATCGCTCAAAGCAGCTGAATGAGACATAGAGGTAAAGGCGTTGACGAGCAGAAGAAGTGCTAATGAGTATGATGAGCCTGATCTGGCGCGAGACCATAAGAAAATATACGACAGTGATCGATAATAAAGAATGTTGAGAGCAGCGAATCGTATGAATGACAGCTTAGGCGTGAATCTCATTAATATACAGGATCATGACATATAAACTACGTGTACAAAATAATCGCCATAGCCAAAGTGCAGTGAATTATGAATGGCATAATATTACGTTGGGAAGACTTCTACGAGAGGATCGTGAAGTGAAGAACTTATTTATTTGGTCTTTTCACGAGTTCTGGCACTAGAGCAAGGAACCAAATTTATTAATCAGAAGTAATTAAAACTACTTTACAACACTATTAAAAGTATGCGCCATCAGTCTGAACACATTTCAGCCATCCCTCAGGTAAAAAATCAATACCTGCTCATAATACTCGTCATCTTTGGATCCAAAGAGCGGATGGGTTCAGCATTCCCACTTCAGTCCGACCAACTTCCTTTTGGCCGATTCCGCAACATGCAGCCTTGCCTCGTCTTGAAGAAGAATGAGATTGCGGTGACGTCCACGTGACAGGACCCAATTGCAACGGTCTAGGTGACCACAGTAACACTGGTGTTAATCGTCTCTCCAGCTGCCAGCAAGTCCGCATGAATCAGTCCGGTCCGGTCCCGACAGAATGATGTGCATAGTTTTTACGAGAATTAATTTGGACGTGGAGTTGGAATTCCTCGCTGGTCTGATGGCAACAATCGATTAGGGTAGACGTTGACTCTTGAAAAAATTCTGTTTTCGTCGACGGTGATGAGATGTAGCAGAGATGTGTTCAGGCTGATACTTTGAATAGTGTTGTGAGGTAATTTTAATAAATTGCGGCTAATAAATTTGGTGTCTATTGCTCTATTGCCAAAACTCATGAGAAGACCTAATTTGATTTCACACCACCGCTTATCACAATCCGGTGTGCGGATCCCAGCCCTTCTTGCAATCGATTCGTTTCCTCGTAGTCATTCTCCACAAATCTTCTTCAAGTTTATACAGCGATGTTGAGTGATATGCAAAACTCCTAACTTTAAAAGGAAGATGAACTCGCGTCTCACTCTTTCCGGTGGAGCGGGTCTTTCACTGCTCTGTCAGGACTCCTTCTGCTACCACTCTTTCTGCGGTCTTCAAATATTTCACGTGTTGCTTCGGCTGCTGCTTGAGGGTTTTGTCTTTTTTGTGGATGTCATAGAATGCTGATCAAAACGATGCTCTTCGCGATCTTGGAGATAGCCGAGCTGAGGCGTTCGTTATTTAATTAAAAACATTGTTGGGGAGGATGATCAAATCAGCGTCTTGCTTATTAACGTACTTCGTGATACACCGCAGCATTAACCACTGCGCTGACCCGCTTACATTGCAAGCAGTTACCTGACCGGTTTGAGCAAAAGGTCTACATGAGGACCGGAGACGGGCAGAAGACCAGCGATAAGGAGAAGTCTCGGTAGCTGAAATGAACGTTGTGACGCAGGGTGGGCATTGGGCGCGTGCGTCTGCGAGTGCGTGTGACCTGCTGTATTGCCCGCGTAATTCAAAATGTTGGAACGCTGCCAACAGTGCAGGACAGTCTGCCATTATGAAACAGCCAATATCAATTACATAACAACAAAGGGGATAGGACTTCCGCAAGTGAAGTCCTCTCTACAAGCTTGAACATACATCGAGATAAGAGCCTTAATCTTCCGCACATGACGATGTCATTCAAAGGTTTTCCACCTTTTTTAAATGAAAAATAGTCTCGTAAAAAGGATGCTGTTCAGCTATTGAAAAGGTAATTATTCGTTGGCGACAGCTCTGATTTAGGGCTGTAAAGTCGATGAAGCAGAATTTCGCTTACGTCTACTCATTCCATTGTCGATCATCAGAATAGGAAGATGTGGCTCGCCGCAGATTAAATTGAATCTTTACGGTTGATCAACGTCGCATTTCAAAGATTCTGCCGAGGTCCTATTGAGAAATCTCCATTATGGTGTTTTCCCCAAAAATTCAAGAAATTATAAGAGATGACTCCATCAGCTAACTATGAACGGCTCTCGCAACTTTTCTTCTGATACACGTTTGATTTCAAAAGGTAGGTGTTTGTCTAGCCGTAATTCGAAAAGTCGTCACTCATTGCACAGAATGCAATTTTTAGTTATCAATATCACTCAAATCAAGGGTGGAAATGTGTCGTTGAGCAAAGATCGCACGAAACGGCTTTCACATCGATCATCTCTTTGAACTTTGCGCTTTACCTTCTCTCATACTTTTGTGCTTGGATGTTTCCGAATCAACATTGACATACGTCAATCAGTACCAAGTCGCCTTTGACACTCGTCGTCTTTATGATTTATCTCCATCACACAGCCTTTTAGAAAAGTTTGAATTTATTTCCCATTTCTGTTCGAAAATACTAACATAATTTGAATCGTATAAAGCTGAATTACCAGTCTTACGTAAAATGCTCTCCTCTGTAGTGCAAAAAACGGAACCGAACGGAAATTCTGAGAAACCGCCAGTGAAAGTAGATTTGGTAGAATTGCTCAAAAAAAAGACCAGAGACTACGTAATGACGTAGTGAAAAAGAGACATGTGCAAAGTTTTTTGACGGATTGCGAGAAGCAAGGCACTGTCCAATCAGGCAAACCATAAATCAAATCGGTAGCAGGAGATGACATTGTACGTCGTTACTGGCGGTATCACAAATAGTCGGCAGCGTCGATAAAATATTAAGTATTTGAGAATTCGAGCATTCTGTATTCATCCGTGATGTAGAGAAAACTCTTGAAGAATCTTCAACACAAACGTACTCACTTAATGCTTAGCTGTTTATAATGAGAATGACAGCAAGTAATAACAGAGCAATGTCGTTCACACAAAGCAGCAGATTTCGATTCATAGATGCGACAGAAAAAAGGATAGCAGTAAGATAGTGCCAAAGTATTGAAGTTGAATTTTGCCTGAACTTGTAAGATGTTTCAAAATCATCATACTTTCTCCACAAGCCAATGGAAATATGTATCAATTTATCGGAAAAAGGTCATCTTTCATAAAGCAAAACGCTATATATAATTATTTATCTCTAACATCTAAACTGGTATTTTTTATCAATTTGACAGGAACAATTTTGCTTCATTCATTGGAGAGCGGCGTTTCACTCGCGGACGTATTCTCGACGGCACACAACTCCACCAGATTCGAGCTTCACAATCATACGGTCACCCTCAATCCATCGAGTGATCACTGATGGCTTGTCGCCAGGCTGAAAGACAAAATCAAGTAATTCTCTTCGAGTTTGGTTGAGGTACATAAAATACAATAAGCAAAGTGTGTGAGGCAACGTTTTGAAGAACATTTTGGGACGTTTTAAAACATTTTAGATTCTCGTTGCATCTGATGGGACGCCATCAACATAATAGGCCACCTCCGAATCGCCAATTCCGATGAAAGAAAGCGACACAACAACTGCTACACATATTCGGCTGAATGCTTGACAAGCAATTAAGAATCTTAAACTTACCATTCCTAAGTCTTCGATTATATAATTTTCATCATATGTAACGCATTGATTGCGCGGATCCTAACACTCTTATACCCGACTTGTTTCCTCTCATTCATTGTTTATAAAGCTCTTCTAACAAATCGCGCGCTGCTTTGACTGCTGAGGATTTCGTCTACAAATTAATGTCGAGGGGTAGTGGCCGAGCCGATACTCTATGCAATCGTGGAGATAGTCAAGATAAGGTGTTCCACGTGGATTACATGAGATCGTTCATGGAGGGATCCAACCAGCACCTTTCTTCCTGATAGACTGTCATTAATTCACTTGACTATCCTCCCGCCTTTAGTTAGTGCAATATTAGCACACGTCAATATATGTCGCATATATTACTAGGAACGCCTAATTTTTGCTTGGTGTTCTAGGCGCACTGTCCATGTTGCTTATTCACATTGTTGGCCACGTCTTTTTTGCTTTCGACACGACTTGAGTGACTTCTTTGCCTTTTTTACTTCGTATTCTCCACATTCTTGGTTTTCTTCTTAGTCTGGTAGTAATTTTTCATCTCTTGCGTGTGATGACAAGAAGATACTACTCATCCAGATCTTGATATCCATTAATTCACATGAGGATTACGATGTAATATGACAGCCGAAAGAAACTGCTGAAGACTAGACACAGAGAAGGCAAGGATCACCGCTATTGAGTAACATTTGTTGACGATATGAAGAAACTCATTGGTTTAACTCCTCTGTTGAAAATTGTTAGACTGCCTTGGAAGAGAAATAATTACAGTCCCTTCCCCTCTGAATAACGCACTTTTATTTGTGAAACTAAGTCAAGAAACTAGCTTTGAAGATTTTCAATTTACCTCTACTTTGCAAACGACGCGAGCCACATTGGGCAAGACAGGTGCATATGGTCAGTTCAACTAAAAATCTGCCAAAAGAGCTATAAAGGCACCACACATGCTTGGAAAAAATCGTGTGTTTTAAAGACCTTGCGGCATTCACATACACAGTTGCATTTCGCTAATAATGCATCCGCATCGCAAATTAAGGGCAACACTACGGTATCAAAGTATGTGGTCAAGATATTTACGACCCAATACTGACTATAATGCACTTTCGACCTGCCTAATGCGCAAACCAAATTTACTCTCAAATCTTTTTCTCTATATGATCGATAAGTTATCGGGAAGAACATCAGTTTCTCATTATTCCCACGTGGTCTGTGATAGGCAACATATACACATAACGATTTACAAAGTCACCTACTAATTAAGGAGACGTTAAGATATTAACTGCCACAGGCATAGTTGCTTCTAAGCAGGCCATAATGGCATTCGACACAGGCACATAGATTGCGCCTTTATAGCTAAAATTTCACCTAGTGTACTTTGCAGAACAATAGAGTTTCTTAAGAACACTGCTGAAGATGTGGACTCAACTTGTGATGATAATTACAGTCGAAATCAGAAAGCCAAGAAAGGGCGACAAAATTGTGAGTGTTGAGAGGAGAAGACTTTCTCATTACACGCAACGGACCGTGTGTTCTAAGGTTAATGTATTCTGCTCATAACGTATTAATAGCCGTAGTAGCACACTTGTTAGAGGTGGCCATACAGCCACTTTTTCGTTACTCTGAGAAACCCTTATAAGCTGGACTGTGGTTGATGATAACTCATAAACGAATAGATTGGGGAAAAGAAATTGCATAGTGATAATTTGCATACTAGTACCTCATGGGGTAAGAGTTGACATTACAGATACTCATTTGGGCTCGCGAAAGCAGGAAGAATTGAAGAAAATAAAACTATTCAAGCCGACAATATAACATATAACGGGAACCAAAAAGAGAACAGTGGAAGGCTCAACAAAAACAAATGACACAACAGTGCTCAAATAAAAAGATAAAAGAAACATAATCATAACATCCTGTTGCACGACGCACGCTTTTCTGAATACGCAGGAACACCACAATTACCTAAAGCTGCAACAAAGTGATGCTGTTTGTGGGGAAAGCGACCAATTGTCACCTTCTTTGTTGTCAACGAAACGAGAAAGCAGGACCTAAACTTTTCTTTCTTCATTGATAATAAAATTCTGCATCCATTCGCTCACATGTTTGACGATCGAATGAGGCACCTACAGCAAGACTGTTAAGAAAACCGCTATTAATAATTTTGCGATTCAAGTGTATTTCAAATGTTCCTTAGGTTCATAGTATTGAGTTGCTCCTTTATTTCTTCCGCATCTTGACATTTTTTGTTGTCCTACTTATTATTCAATCAAAGAAATCAGTAAATCCAATACATTCATCACGATTATAGGCAGGCAACCATTTGCTGAGTGAAGATTGGATGCCACCCTTCCACAAAGATAAGATTAGATCAGAGAAGTTGGTAAGGTCACTTTTGAGTGGTTATAGTCTTTGAATTTCTTCTTCAGCTGATTCTGATTGAAGGTGCGAATGAGATAATCCATGGAGCAATATAGGGCTATACGGTGGATGATGATGCCACAATCTTACTTATTTTTTGAAACGTGATGAGTCGAGTTTGCATTGTGAGGAGGCTGGTCAATGAGTGAGGTGTCCATAGAGAAATCACTTGGGCGTATCCATTGTTTGCCATACTAGCACAATCTCCGACATACCACAACTCTGTGACACCAACTCGATTCGAAATTGAAAAAAGTGGATATTACATAATGCGAAAGAAGTTGTGGGACATCGGAATATTTACGAGTCGCCAGCAGTCCATCTCCTCAAAGTGATCGAGGGCTTACCAAAATCGTGAATCGTTAGATTGGTTGTTATGAAGTATATAGCATACATCACGACTCCAGATAGACTGAAAACCTAATGAGCAAGCTAGTTGCACGAGAAATTCATAAGGAAAACATCTCTGTTAGATTGTTTGAATAGTGGTAGTGAAAATATAGATTGTAAATGAAAGCTTCAAATTGTGTCAAAGGAGGCCTAGATTTTAGATATGAGGTCTACGTAAGTTATGTATGCTTTACATAACTTGTAGTGCTTCCAAAGATTGCGAAACACATCAATGAATCACATTCTGTCAATGATCGGAATCCGTAACCTCATAAACTTCGCCGTGATGCCTTTAGTATTATGAGTGAGCAAGTGGCTGCGGGACCCACGAAATGGTTAAGCTTGCGCAAAAGCTGTTTCATAGGTTCTGAAGAGATAAATAGCTCTCCTTGTATACACCGTATGACATTTTTGATAGAAGAGATATTGATTTATCAAGAAGGAATGTCTAAAAAAAAGCAGAGAACCTTTCCACGATCGACGGGCGACTGCAGCTTGATGTCTATATGCACCAAAATCAGCTTTCTTACTTCACTAACCCGAAAGGCCAAGTGAGCTAATTCTCAAGATCTAGTTTCAAATCACTTTCTTGAGATTTTTGAAAAATCAAGAAAAGGAAGACAAAAGCCAATAGAAAAGACGCTTCGATACAACCCAAAATCGGGATGCATGGTCGTAAAAGGGTCACATCGATTTACGTTCTCGCAGATGTGTTAGGTGTACTTGTTGAGATGCGACGAATTCTACATAATCAGCGAATGCACACGATAAGCTGCTAGAACTTATCGCAACAATATGCATATTTCTAATAGCCGCTCACATTCATCTAACAATTGATTGATAAGCTGGAAATTTAAAGGGAACAAAAGAAGTTAAGGGTTAGCATATAACTACGCCACATTAGAAACCTTAGAGTAAAAAGACCAAAATGCTTTTTCAGCTCAGATAGCCAGATAATTTTCTGGTAGCTGGTGGTCCAATGTGATTTACTGATGACCTACGTCGGTGAACTATATTGAGATGTACCTGTTTTTCAACGAATGCTTTGCAAAATAGAAACGAGGGCAATTCTAGCCTCTGTTAATCGATATTTAAAACTGCCTAAATGGCTAATGCTGCAGTTTCTGCTGCAAAAAAATTTACAATTCAGTGAAAAGAACATCTTAGGCATCTCAGTTTTCCCCAGAATCATTGCTTTCAGTTTTACCCGAAACGTATCATTCACAAAGTATGTTGCAAATTTGATTTTTCAGCACAACGCCAATAAAATCAAATGAGAGGAATTCTGAGCATGAAAAAACCCGTAGAAGTGTGAAGGTTATGCTCAAAAGAGATACCGAAACAACACTCACTTTAATGGGCGTCTGTGTGTGGACGAGTTTGCCGTCGACCATTTTAATCAATGACTTAAATTTTCGACCGTCTGGTGGTGTCTTCTTCAAATTCCTACGGTAAGAAGTCATTTGTAAAGCTAAAATATTTCATTCAAGGAGTCCGGACCCACCTCGCCAAGCTTGAATTCGAGCCTGGAGTTCTTGAAAGTGGACGTCGATAAGAAAATCCATTTGTCACCCTGAAAAGGGTATATCGATACTTTTCTGGGTACTTTTCCATTAGCTGAGCGCCATTTTGATCCTTCAGATAAGCCTATTTCGTGCTTGTTTTTAACGATTAAACAATCAAATTTCAACGATATATTTGGCTTCAGATATCGACTTCGTATTACGCTGTAACAGGCAAAAGAAAATTGTGCTTTGCAAACCTGGAAAAAAAGGATCAAGTGCAAAACCCAATTTTCTTTCGGTTCTCATGAAGCAATAAGAAGTCCGTTTGAGAAATCAAAGGCATTATTGGCATCCTTGAAATTTGATCTATCGTTCTCTCTTGAAACTATAAGAGAGAGGCTCTGGTTAGCGAGAAAACTTCTAATGAGGAACAAAATATTGTTTTTGCTCTTTCAGCGCAACATCAAGCTCTTTTTGGATGAAACAAGTTTTTTCAAAATCTTTTGATTTTAGGTTATCGATTAATTTTGAAAGTTGAAAACGATCAAAAACTACGTTCTTTACATTGGAGCGAAGTGAGGAGAGGATAGTTCATGTGATTCATTTTCTGCGAAACCCAATCTTCTTTTGGCTGTTACAGCGTAATATAAGGTCCATCATAAAAACCGAATAGATCATTCGAATTTTTTAAAATTTGATCTCTTGATTGGTTAATTAAACTCCGAAGGACAAGCTTTGGTCACCGAAAAATCTTTCAATGAAGAACAAAATATTACTTTTGCTATGCGCAATAACAAGGCCTTTTTGAAGACGAAATACATCGTTCAAATTATTTTGATTTGTGCTATCCAAAAACTATGTGACATTAAAAAAGACCAAGAAATAAGTCTTCTACAAGGGGTCTAAATGACGCTCAGCTAACAGAGAAGTACCCTTTTGTGTAATCGATGAGTATTTTTTCCAGAGACCTTTTTTACCGGACAATGATTTTCAATAGAATACCAGTAACCTTTCGAAAACTTGATTCTCGGAATTTCCAGTTTTTCAATCTTTTTCTCCAAAAGTTTTCTATTATGTTGTAGTAGCGAAAACAAATCTGTGTTTCACACTCGACGAGTTTCAGCGTGGTTTTTGCTGGACAAAGCTATTTTATCAGACTATTCGATAGCGTTGATCTCTGCGATTCCAGTGCTTGGCTTGTTTTTTAGAAAGTCCTCCTATGTGCCCTGTAGAAGAGAAAATAATTTTGAGTTTCACACTCAACGCACATTTCTGATCGGTTACAGCGTGTGAATAATTGTGGATCGGTCGCGCTGCGTGACTCACATATGACGCTCACTTTTTGCCACTAAATTTAGGGGTTTATTCTCCGCGTGTCGATATGATATGATATAGGCCGTTATGAAAGAGCTAACTGTCGGAGAGAACACAGCCCAGTGATGCGTAACAGTATTACTGTGCAGCCAGAAATTCCGATTCCGACTTTTTAAGACCCTGAGAAGTACTAGACTTCAGAACAAAATAAGCAAAAAAGAATCACTTGTCAAACATTATGGATTTCAAACAATGTGGTTTTTGTAGGGATGCAAAATAGCTGTTACAAGCAGCTTATTGCTTTCAAGACATTATTTCATGAATGTAAACACTAATGAAGACTGCTGTTGATCTGAAATCTGTATAATCTCATTTTTCCATTAGGCTTTTTGACAAAACTGAAATCGATTTTACCTACAACCTTCCAGATCTTCATGAGACAAAGGATACAACCAATCAGGCTGCTGTGCTTTTCGCAATTGCAGTACAGACTCGCCCCACTTTATCTAAACCCTCGAATACTTTGAAGATATATCAGATTACTGTAAGCTACTAGTTTATAATCCGCATTCTGGAGACTCAGACGGCACATTCCATTTGTGTAAGCCTCATTTATCGAAATAGACTGGTCATGTGCTCTTAGCTTCAGTTTTGAAATCTCCGTTCCTTTGTTCTTATTGATATAGTGGAGGCCTGCTAATGTGTTTCTATGGCGATTTCAATAAAGCCGTGATAAGAGAAATCTTCTTTGAAACAGGCATTCAACTTTTGTCGATTGCGAGGAATTCCTACCTTGCAACTAAGACTTTTTCAGAACGGAAAAAGAGTGTGAATAGTCGACAGATGACCGCAAGCTATGAAATAAGCTACACTTCATATGGCTTTGAGGCCATTTGATGGTGATGTGCACAAATGTTATTGAATCCTGGAAATCTTGGATGGCTTTGCTTAACTTCTCAACCTCTCATTCCTTCAAAACAGAAAATCAGTGTCGAAATAGTCTTGTATCAGAAAACGTTGGCCACAAATCAATGACACCGGCGCGATAGCAGGTGGTGGGCGACCTTAGGACGAAGTTATACTAGTGATTTTAGTGTATGCATTATAGCGGATCTCCAACCACTCTGCTTCTCGTGTCTACTCTATATTTACATTTATTCACCTGAATTCATATTGACTACATTTTCTGAGACATATTGTCAGTCGGTTATAAAACAATTCTCCAAAATTTTTAGGTAAAAAGGTTTCTTTTCCACTTACTTCCTTTTTGACTTCGATGTGCACTTTTAGGTTAGCGGCTGCTTTGCGAACAAGAAGACTGACGCCAACCTCCTGAGAATCAAAAGCTTATTCAACTGCCATAATATACTTTTGAAACGAGAGAAAAGGATCGAACCTTCATATACTCTTCGAAGTTCTCGTTCTTGTCCGAAACCCATTTCCCTTCGAAGCTCATGATTCCGAAATGGCGACAGCGTTCAAAGAAGACAGCACAAAGAAAAACCAATGCAAATTTTATTACGATAAAATGAGAGCATAAATGGTGGCTAGAGTAAAACTAATATTACCTATTCTACGACGCAAAGACAAAATTGCTTCTTTTTCTGCTTTTCAGTCTCTTAACTAAACTGTCAGGGAAAATATCATACTTTCCTATTTGACTGTTACTTATTGAGACTTCGTCTAAAATTCATTACAATCTGACAGCATATTTCGACCTTTTCAGAGGTCTGATATGGCACTTACAGTGCTAGACGTACGTTTCGGCTTTCATGCCTCACGAGTGACACATGCCTTTCGGTTAAACCAAACCCCTACATATAAGGAAATCGGCGCCAAATATCTTACAAGGCACGCCAGGTGAATAGATCATCTGACATTTTCGATGACTAATGAAAAAATTTAGATACCTTTCTATCAAGTAGACAGCCGGTCGATCACATCGTATGTCAGGCGAAATTTGTTTTGCTAGACAAAATCGAAATACACATTTAAAAATAACCAGCATGCCACGGTGAATTGAACTTTGCGATTGTTGTTCTAATGTTCAAATCACAAAATGAGGCGGGGGAAGGGACGGAGAGGTAGGGAAGTAAAATCAGAAGATCGCATGTACCGAAATATGTGGAGTATGGAACGTGGAAGATTCAGCCTGTTTATACAATTTAGTGTCCTTACGATAGCGCATGCTTCTATCGAATAGAAAGGTATATATATTAGTTTTGCCAGCCATCGAGCAATTGATTGTCACTGCAATGTCAGGTGATCTTTTCACCGGGTGTGTAGTGTAAGATGTTCGGCGCCAATTCCTTTATATGGAGGGGCTTGGTCGAACTGAAAGGCATGTGCTGCTGATGAGGCTTAGACATGAAAAGCTAAAAATAAGTCTGTCACTATAAGTGCCACATCGAACCTCTGAGATGTTTAAAATATGCTATCAGAAGTTACAAATCCAAAATTGGAAAACGATAAAAGATCTTCCTTCTGGTATAGTGATTAATAACGACGCTTGTATAGCCAAAGCACAATTCATTCCCAACCAAGATGATCCTTTTACTCCACTTCTTCACGTGAGTAACGACGCATGACAATGCAGATTAGCTTCTCTGAGAGTAATACTCTTTCATTCGAGATCAGTCACAACTCTTCATTTCAGCTTCCGTAGAATTAGATAGCTCACTCGTGGAGCAATAGCTGCTTAATAACATTCGACAAAACGGACATCTTGATTCATGTATTTCATAAAAAAACTCTCCTAACGAAGCAGTCATTGATGCTCAGTAAATGAAGCGTGGAAGTTGTCTGATCGTAGTTTCAAACTATGCTTTACCGGAGAAAATCGTAATTGTTGGATAGTATGACACTGTAAAGTGTACAAAGACTGTGTCGATGTTATCAGTTCGCTGTATTTTATCAAGTCTTTTATGCAGTTACTGAAATCTATGTCAGCGATAAACTATCAGTACCATAATGATTGACTAATCGCTTTACGGCTGATGCACTATCGTCTAATTGATGGTCGGACAAAGTACGACGCTGAGTGGAACCAACATAATCAAGTTCCTGGACGATGAGTTGTAAAGTGAGCAGAAGCAACGCGGAAATGTCATTATTTTTAGAGGTAACAAATTTGACTAAACTCCAAATCTATGTCGAATGAAGTGTGCTAACGAAGAATCAGCTTGACTCATGTGAGAACGTTTGCATAGTAGTAATAGAGAGCAATTTTGAGCCTTCGTGGAAAAAACTGATTTTTCGACAACTAACGATAGTTTCCGGATTATTGAGAGGTCAGAAAATCCATACACTTATAAAGCGGATTTTTCTTTATTGCCTTGAGGTATATCTTGAATTATTTTTTGAGTTTGAAACGTCGTAGATTTGAAATTAATCGATAATAACGACGAATTTCTTGAAGGAGTTGTAACTATTGACAGAGGAATGTAGATTCCAATGGTCTTCAATTCAACTAGTGATGTTCACTATGAGTTGAAAGGAGACTTTGAAAGAAAGTTCTGTGGAACTTGTAAGAAATTGAAAATTAACGCCTGAATACCAAACAAAAACATCAATAACTATTTTTCAAAATGAAAGCCATTGTTTTCTGCGACTTTCTGCCATCAGTATGCAGATTCGGATCTGGTCGAAGTACCTTTTCATTGACTTTGCATTGGAGAACTCTTGACAAGCTTCTTCAGTTTCGGTTCTTCTTCCAAAGCAGCAGTTGAATCATGGGAGTTCAACTTTGTTAGACGTTGCGAACGAGGCTTGTCTTGGAGACCAAGATCGTCGTCATTAAAGCGTTGAAATCAGCATCCAGCAGCAGATTTGCTTGTTGTGCCCTCCCCGTCAACTTCGTTGATCAAATCCAGTGCAACTCGCTGTGAAACCGCGCTTTCTCCAATAATAACGCTATAAAACACGAACTTTGATTGTATGGCGGAGGCTTGCAAACAAAGCGACGAATATAGACCAGTAATATCCAGGCCTTCAGTGGAGAATTCCCACATAAGAGGCTGTGATATCCCGATGATATGCATGAGAGCTATTTCATGCTTATTAAAGTGCCACAGAACTTTCTTTCCAACCGTGTTATCTCAATTCGAAATGAAAAACAATTTTTTTTACCACATTCGTTGAAATCAGTATATGCAGTTGTCAATGTGACGGAATAAAAAGAAGGATGAATACCGAGCCAGAGAAGAGAAATAATGACAGTCCTTAAACTGAAGAACTCTTGCTTATTGCTTGAAGTCACTTCTACCGATAAATATTTAATTGGCCACATGAATTCTACCAGAGCGGAACACAAATTTTGCAAAATCGAGCAATACCGTATCATTCAATTTTATTTGATTCCACTTTGATCAACATTCGTTCGTCAGAGAATACAGATTTTCCCAACAATGTATAACTCACGAAATCCGATAAATTAAAGAGCGAGCACGAATGAATAACAAAATAGTGAAAGATTAGCCACAAAATTGAAAGTCGAATAGTTCACAGAAGCTCCCTACTAACTTTTTGATTGAAGACAAATGAGATATTGAATAGATAATAGCGATGAGCCGGTCGATTCAATTCGTTGGTTCATTCAGCTCGCCACTAAGCCACTGACGAACTTCCAAACGACCTAGGCTAGTCGTTTTCAACCTAATTCACGACGGTGTTTGATAATGATACTAGCCACACAGTAGTAAGAGAATTGAGACTCGCTAAAAACCTCTTAGGAGTAATGAAATTTTTGCCAAACAGATCTACACCAATCTCGACATGGGTAAACATTGTTCAATTCCTCTTTCAATGATATGCTAACAGGGGTCGTCGTAGCCGAATGGTTGTGATGTTCATCGGACGGAACACCACAGCCAGGTTATCCTCGAAATTTCAAAAGGACTTGATCAGCCAGTATTCTACGAGATTCCGGAAACAGACGAATTAACGAACTGGTTACTGGAAGTAGTGGGGTCCACAAAGAGAAAAAAGACTGTGAATACAGCTTAATAAAGTGTCGAAAAGAGTAAACACGGTATCCGCTCGTGATTGTTGAGAAAAATTTTCAAAATTTGCTCATTTGGTGGCGATATAGACCATTGTAGTTACATCAAGTCTCATTTCTTGGAATGGAGCACCGCTCGAACTATGTGATATGGGTAGTGTCGTCTTCTGGCGTCAGTTACGGTTGTTCACTGATTGCTGTTGATATTGAACTGTTTCCATGAGAACAATCCGCTTAGCGCATTGCGAGACAATATTGATATAATGATGATAGTGATGGTAGTGTATACTGATAATAATGGGAACAAATCAAGATAAAGATGAAGTGGTGTGGAACTCATTTCACGTCGAATGCTTCGAGACGCGAGCACTGAAGAAAATACTTTATAGTTTCGCTGACATGCATCAAACAGTTAAAGAAGAATTTCGTAGAATGTTTACTTCTTTGCGAAACAATCAGTTCCAACGTAGCATGTATGGGCATTCTTATCAGTATTTATCTAGTAATCAATAACTAATAAAGCTGTGGCAAACTAATTTCTTGACATTGCCGTTCTATTCCTCGATTCATAAAGTGGAAAAAGAGTTCAAAAAGAGCTCAACAGACTTGAAAATTGTTTTAAAGGATCAGCATTAGAAGGTCGTCAGCAACGAAATCTGTGAGAAAGGTCGCCAAACTAATGGCCAGTTATTTTTCGAAGCCGTGCAATAAATGCGATAATATCAAGTGATAAAAATAAACAAGCAGCGAGAGGTAATGGGTTATCTAGATATTTTTTTTTACCAAGATATTAGGTGTATGATTGCAAGTGCGTTGGAAATTCCATCTATTTTTATGTTTTTCAGACACAACATATTTTTATATGGTGGTATTTATGAGAGTTTGAAGGATGGACTTTTGTATCCAAAATACACAGTTTTTTTCTCAATTTGCTAATTTATGATTTTAATTTGGTAATTTCAATTTCAAGTGGTAACCTGACAATGCAATGTCGGGAGAGTAAAGAGGGCAAGATAAAACTTCCTAAAGCATCCCATCTCAGCTCTTCTATGATGTTTTGATCGGTTTTGCAACGTGATGCCCAGCGTACTCATGCAGCAAAATTGCAGAGTTCGTACCATTTTGGTTCTTTGCTATGACTTTTGCAATAAAACTGCATGAATTCAATATTGTTCAACTGCGCGCTTTCTTGAAAACATTTCAGTACACATCTTTCCCGTACTTGTTACAAGATGGAGCTCGCTTCAAGTTCCATTAATTTAGTGCGCCGCTTCATCAGGATTGTTCCCTTTAGCGCCATTCGTGAATGAGTAGCAAGCGAATTTGTTCTGACGACAGCTTACATCTTGAAGCAGGTATGGACAACTTATATACCAAAATGCTTACAGAAATGCTTAAAGGCATCAAAATCAAGCAAATTCGATTACTTTTGGTCAATAAATCTGCAAAGTAAAATTCTCGCAATGGGCACTTTTCGAGTGCAAAAGCTGTCATTTTCAAAGTCCTATAAAACCATTATATAGGATATTTTGCAGATATAAAACATATGAGTAAATAGCGTTTTTGAAGCACTTTTGAACAAGATAAGATATGATTCTTTTCGATCATAAGGGTGCAAATGAAAAACCGATTTTATTCGGTGGACAGGAACTTTCATAGGAGCGTTAGTAACAATTCGAAAGCTGAGATTTCTGACTACTGCCCCCACGTCGCCGGATTTCGAAAAAGCCTTTCTTCGAAATTGTTACAGAAGGAAGTTCCGTGAGTTACAGACGCGCATATTTCTTGCCGAACAGACCTTATTTTTTGGATAACAGATATCCTTCGATAGCGAAATGTTTCTTGATTTCAAACTCTGTGCTTATTTCCTGGAAAGAACATTTCTCTGGAATGCAACGGGTGAAATAAGTTCTAGTCGTATGTGGGAGCAAAGTGCTCCATAGCCTATTCACGTGCGCTGGGTAAGGCGGTACATGCGTTGACGCGATAATCGATCGATTTCCGAGCATATGAACGCGTAGAAAAAAATCGCGTACAGCAGTTCACGTGGTCACCTCACCCAGCGGCACGGCCAAAAACCACTTTGCTCGTGCATGTGAATTTAACTTACTTTCTCCGTTTCATTTCAGAGAAACGATCTTACTAGAAAATAGCACAGCGTTGGAATCAACAGACACTGCGCTATCGAATGATTACTAATAGTCCAAAGAAAGTGCTCTGTCCAGCGAGAAATATATCCATATGTAATGCATGTAATTTTTTTTTTGCAACAACGTCAAAAGAAGGCTTTTTCGAAAAACCGGTCACGTGGAGCTATAACCAGAAATCTCAGCTTTCGAACGTTACTAACACTCTTATGAAAAGTTCTTGTCCACCGAATGAGCTCGGTTTTTCATTCATCACCTTATAACCGAATAGAACCAAAAATTTACATATCTCTATTTTTATAGCATATAGCAAGAAAAAACGGCTGAGTCATATTTGTACGCCTAATACAATCTGAATCTTATTATCAACTTGTAACATCATTGTTAGTGGTAATTCTATCTTCATAGGCTAATTTACCAATCTCGCGTCAGCTAATCAAGATAAGTTTTCTCGATTTTCGTATATCAATTATTTATGCCGAGGTTTATAGAAAGTCGAACTTTTGAATTGTTATCACCATAGGAGCATGGCTGAAGTGATCTAAGACAAATTTGTCCGCAACGGGCATCATTCATGATCGACTAACTAACGCACTAATAGCTTGGAAGGAGACTTCATCCATTTCTTGTTTTTTGTAAATCAAACATGAGGTTGTTGCAATAGGATTTATTCAATAAGCTGAGGTTTTGGTGGTTTCGCTTTCTTCAAAGCCTAAAAAGATCAGGTTGCCCACTACCTAGTCGGAAAAACGCCTGCATTACTCCAACAGCCATAAAATTATCAAATCTAAATCTCATTGCATCAGGCGCAAAACGATTTCTCAACATGCTCACCGCTTTTTACGAGTCTTCGACTAAGTTGTCCAAGTGGAGACTAACTGCGCAGAGACCACGTAAATTGATAATGCACTTCCTACTTCAAGGTCTCATAAACTGCGCCACATTACGTGTGATAATGAAGTACTTCTCCTTATGGTTCATATTTGGATTTTTGCGTTAATCAAAAATGCTTCTAAAATCTCATGCGCTGAGGTTTTACGTGTTTGTGCATGGATAGTGACTTCTACTCCAAAGTCCACCTCGTCATGAGCCTGTGTTCAATGCGAGTCCATCGTGGAGAGTGGTTTAACATTAGTCTTGTCGGCTAGGTGTTGTTTTATGGACACAAAGTAGCCTGCCCGTTTTTCCGATGCATTTGTAGCCACACACCTTAAAAGAGAGAAGGTAAACTACACTCCTACTCATGCAATCGCCGTCTTTACCGTTACAACATCATACTAGGTACTCTTATGTTATACGTAGACGGTCATATGGCGGTTATAAACTAGTTACCGCCTTCAAATATTCGATGAATTTTTAATTATCGTCACCAAGTCCTCTCAAGCTGATTTTTTCAAGCAGCATTCAATAGTGACACTTATTTCACTTCAAAAGAATGGCAGGATAAACGGCGGGAGACTTTGCCTTCGTTGGAATTATCGTTAAATGAGCGTCTATATAGAACACAAGAGTTCCAAGTACGCCCTTGCGGTAAAGACGGTGATTGTATGAGTAGGGTATGATATACCTGGTCTCTTCTGAAGCGTGCAGTGACAAGTATATTGCAGAAAGGTAGGACACTTTGTGTTCGTATAAGAGAACACTTAGGCGACAATCGTAGTGTTAACCCACACGCTCCGCTAGACTCGTATGGGTAACAGGCACGTAACAACGTAGACTTTGAAGTACAAGTCATCATACTCGCAGAGAGACATGAAACCTCGGAGCGTAAAATTCTTGAAGCTTTATGGATGAATGCAAAAAAATCCAAATATAAACAGCAGGGGAGAAATGACTCGTTATCACACGTAATATAGCACAGTACATAAATCTGTTTTTTCGAAAAAGGAGGTGCGAAAGCGCTGAGTGTGTAGGAAAATGTGTGATGCTCAAAGCGATTGACAACTAGGCTTGATGATTTCTGTTGTTAAAGTAATGGATGTGTTTGGCTGACTAAATTGAGATCAACATGATTTTTCTACGCTCTAACAGAGACGAAATTTCCAAAACGTCAGCTAATCGGATAGATCGCATCATGACAATCTCGCATTTGGCTCAAAACGTAAACAGATAATAGATCTTGAGAATTATTACAAGAAACTTTATTCGGTTTCTAAAGTAATAAGAATACCCTTAGAAAGCTGTGAAAACTGTCGACCCACTCCACACTACACCGTCGCTGGTTTGACGCGTATCCCTACCGACGACTCCCTGAAACTCTTCAACCATCCATCTAAGATCGTCTGTCACTCGGTTGATGGCTCGTTGGCAAAGGATCAAACGCTGGTTCTGCCTGTCATTTCAATGGCCTTGGCGAATTTACAAACCAAATGGCACATTTCGTTATCGTGACCTTAAGGAACATTGTGATCATTAATCTTTATTAGTAGTTAGAAAGCAACATCTTGGTGTTCTTCAACCTACAGAACGAGTAGTATCTGCTTATTTAGTCCTAACGTAATGTGGGAATATATGATAAAAATTTATAAAATCCCATGAATTAAACTAAGAACTCTGGAACATATTGGTCCGCGTGCTCGTAAAAGACTTCAAGTCCACAAACGCACGAAATGATAGCGAAGTGACACATCAGATTTGCGAGAATGATGTCATAGACAATGCAATTTATTTGCGCTGGTGTGTAAAACGAATGTCAAGTTCGTCATGGAATCTTTTTTGTACATAACGCACGATAAAAGTATGATATCTTCAGAAACCAGCAGTTAAACACGCATCGAAACGTCGGGGAGAAAAATTCACGGAAAAAATTTCGTAAGTCCATTGAAAAAACAAGAAACTGTATAAATGTAATGGCCTAGATAATGCGTGAGGTCATTGTATAATAGGAAATCTGTAAATAACCTTGGAATCTGCATCACAACCGCAGTACTACGATGCTGTTAAAATTTCTGCATTTTCATATTTCAAATTGTCAATCAAAACTATTGGGCAGGACTAATGAAAGGTCTCCTTCGTACCGAAAGTACTAGCTCAATACACTCGAAACGATGCTGGTATTCGAAGAGTATAGCAAACTTATCAGAGAGTTATGTTACAATATCGTCTCCATGTACACTTGCTCCTTCTCCACCTTCCTCATATCTTGGACATTCACTCATTCCGACGTGATCGGCTGAATGTTTGCCTCAAGCACTTCTCGCCCCCAATTTTTGTAGCCATGACTGACAATGACGAGTTGAGTAATTTTTGCATAAAAAGTCACTTTAATATATTCGCCACCACCTCACAGCGGTCCTAATTTGCAGGAAGTTTCAGATACATTCTAGGTGCCGTAATGCGGTAACATCCGTTTTCTTGTGCAACCTGCACCAAAGCGTCGCTTCAGCGATCAGAATATAATTTTCAGGAGTTTATACATTCGATAGCACTGTCGAGTTCTTTGTTCTCAAAACGTTGGAGTAGCTGAATGCTCAAAAAACATCGAAGTAATGACAAAAATTAACGACACTTGGAGACGTTTTTAGAATGACCACAAGTGTGCCATGAGGAAATTTCTCGGTTCAAATAGATCGTCCGGTATTGCTGATCGTATGCAATTTTTGAGATACTTAGCGACGTCTTGGGCCCTCTGAATTGCTATAGCTATGTTCTTATCGCCTAAGCAATGTCCTTACATAGCTACACAAAATAATGGAACGTTCTTAACAAAGGCACTGAAATTCGATTTGGAATTTTTTGTAGAACTGTACCAATGCGAGATGATGACTGTGTGGCAGACCAGCAACAGACTATCTTCTTCTTAAAATTGTCTGAAGTTTAAGCTTCGAAAGTAGAGGTTCCGAATGCTACTCAACACAGATTTAACCACGTCAAATCCCTCTTGTCAGCCGCTTCCGTGATCGCGACACGGACTCTTACAGAAAATCAAAGTTGCAAAAATGATCCATGTACTTCTGATTTGCGATTTGATCGTAGTAGAATAAACTATGTGATTGAACTGTCCTTTTCTTCACTTAAAACTTACGCGAGGTTGGTATTCCCTTCTTTCTTCTGAAAACTCGATGGCTTACGTTTCGGCGGCAACGCCTTCGTGAGAGCCTACACGTATAAATCATATTAAACCATATCATATCTGATTATTCGAGTAATATTTTGCAAGCATCGAAAATCTAATAGAAAAAAAATCAACAGTCTAGTCATTCTGAAAAAACCCAACCCACTTTGATTTTTTGCAATTTTTCTGAAAATTTGGCAATTCTTCAACCATGTAGAGGTTTAGAGATAGTCGGGTTTTGAGTTTGTGAATGAAATTACTCTATTTGTCCCACTATTTATATTTCCGACTGCTTCACTATTATGAGCATCATTACAAAGTACATCTTATACTGTCTTTTACAAATTTCATGGTACTACAATTTCAAATGACAAATGCGATCTATCTTCTGCGAATTCAAGATCGGAACTAGAGAAGTCAAAACGACTCGAGGCAGCAGTGGAACAAGAAGCCAAGGAAGTATTAACAAATGCGCAATGTGAAATTGGTTCTAAAAACGTCGTTGTAGTGAAGTGATGTTGACGATGAGCGAAGCTAGGAACGCCTATTTACTACTGATGACGACTTATTGAAGCGTTTGCTGAAGGAAATACATGCACAACTATTCGACGATGTAGAGTAGCACTTGGTATATGTCCCTTAATTTTTCAGCAGTATCAAAGATATTGGAAAATGAAGAGTCTTGAAAAACGGGTTTTTCACAGATTGAATTATCAAGAGATTGCCGTATCGAGCAAAGATGCAGCTCCTTCTGGCTTAGCAGAACGAGCTGTCTTTAGATCGTGATGCGACGTGTGACAAAAAATGGATCATAAATAATAGATGCAAGCGATCGGCTGTGGTTGGAGTGCGACTAAGTTGCACAACGAAGGCCCGAAAATACATCAAACAAGGCCACGCTCCCCGTTTGGTAGTCTACAGCTAACTTAATTTATCAGATCTTCCAAATAAGTTACGAATTGCACCACGATTGCAATACTTGCGCCCATCATTCTTGAATTCACTATACGCATATACACTATACGAATGGCACCGATCCTCTACTATACGGGCGTCCACAAGTCCAACTGGAGACGGTAAGAAGTAAAATGAGCTACGTTACAAACTTTTACCTTATTCACCATACTCTCAAAAATTTTACCTAGTACCACTTCCCAAAATCTCGACAGCCGCCTGTGCGTGAAATGCTCCAGAAACCAAACCGACGTCTTATTTGCTATAAGAGCTTCATCGCTCTCCGAATTTTTGAAATTTATGCAACCAATACAGCTGAACTTGCATTTAAGTGGTAAAAGTTGTAGGATGAGACACTTTTCAACCGATAAAGTTAATTCTAAACCAAGATACGTCACCTAGAAATATAGATTGAAAACAAAAAGTAATTTCCGAATAACCCAAAGTATCTAAAATTCAAAAACTACATAATTGTCAGATAGGTGCGAGTTATAATGAAAACGACCTGAACAACTATATGGGTCGCTTTAGATGGACTACTGTTATATTACTTTCATCACTGTAGTATTCATATCGAAATTCGCATCTCCAGAATGAACTATAATTGCCTATGGCACTCTATTGCAAGAACAAAGCTCAATACAGATATTTAAATTGTCACACACCATTACAAACATAAACGATGGGGTTTAACGAATCGCCAGTTAACGTAACAATTCCGCATTCAGTACGAGATAAGATACGAGGTGCGAGTTTGGATGCACGAACACTCAATGTTCTTCGCTGGAAGAAGTGATCTGATAGTCAGGATAGCGCTTCTTCAGAATGTCAACTGTTTTCGAATGATCAGCTTGACCGAAACCCTAAAATAAAAGCACTTATGCTTCATGCGTCCTCAATCAATCGGCCTGTTTCCTGGCATATACTTTTTTTTTCTTCCAAGCTTTCGTTTACGAAAATAAGTAATTGAACGATGTCCTCAAATACTCAGTTAGCTCCAGATTGATCAGGTTCTAGGAAGAAGATGGCCTGATTTCGGTGTATATAGATATGCCCACGGACCTCCCTCTTTGAGGGATCCCGCCCGGTTAGTCGCGAGGGCACGTGGCGCGTCCCCAGGTGGTGGATAGGGGAATAAAACGCGAACCAAAAGCGACCGTGTGCTTCCCAGAGACGCAGGTGGATTCAGGGGACGAGCTCCCTGCTTCTGCAGTGCCGACTTGACAGTACTCTATTTCTACGAGTCAGTCGGCCAAAAGCCTGCAATCAAGAGGCTGGAAAGTACATGGGAGGCGGTTAAGAGTCGCCTTCAACAAATAAGCTCCTCCCGCTCCTCCGAGAGAGACTGGCAAGCTACTCGTGAGTACCCAGCCCCCACGTCTAAACGTAGCCTGGCAAGCTATACGTTGGGTATCAAAAATGCCAAAAACAGTAACAAATATGGGCCTCATTCCCCTGACCCTGAAAGAGCCCCTGGTACGGCAGCGCCAGGTCGGACGAGTACGGAGAGGCTGCTAAAATTTTAGGGCCGAACTAGGCTGCCAAGATCGAAACGGACTAAAATGACGATCTGTACCTACAACGCAAGAACCCTTGCTCAACAATCCGCTGTAGAAGATCTATTGATTCAAGCGAGAAGAATAAGGTACGACGTCATTGGCCTGGCTGAGACGAGAAGGCGCCATCCTTTTCACGCTGTCTATGACACCGGAGAAGAACTGTTCCTTGGAACATGCGATCGCAGAGGTGTCGGTGGCGTTGGCGTCCTCGTCAAATCGAATTTGACCGTGAGCATTGATTCGTTTGAACAACTAACTACCCGTATCGGACGATTACGGTTGAAACGATGTGGTTCTATGCCGGCTTTGACCATCTTCGTTGCTTACGCACCAACATCAAGCTATGACGAAGACGAAGTCGAAGCGTTCTATATGGACCTCGAAAAATTCTTCAGAGAAGATCATACATTCTTCAAGGTCATTGTCGGAGATTTTAACGCAAAAATTGGACCTAGAAGAACGTCTGAAGAACGTCACATAGGGACCCACGGACTAGAATGGAATGAACAGGGTGAGAGGCTATCTGAGTTTATCATGACGACCCAAACCATCCATGGTAACTCGCAATTCCAAAAGCCTCTCTCTCAGCGATGGACGTGGGAGTCTCCCAATGGAGAGTACCATAACGAAATAGATCACATCATAGTAAATCGAAGGTTTTGCCTGACCGACGTCGCTGTTGTTCCCAAGTTCTACACGGGATCAGACCATCGCCTCCTTCGCGCAACGTTCCGATTTTCGAGGAGAGGAGAGAAAGCCGCTAAATTCAAACAACGAAGTCCCAGAACTACCATAAACTGGGATGTATTCAAATCATTAGTCGGCTCTTGGGAAGATACCGTTGTCGGCAACATCGACGAAGAATACGATAGACTCGTTGAATATCTTCACGCTAGCGCTATGAAAGCTGAGAGTCCTAAGGTCACGAAGAGACGCTTGTCTCCGCAGACACTCGAGCTGATACGTCAACGTGGAATCGCACGAGCTGCAGGCAACCGAAACCTTACGTCCGAACTTGCGAAACGATGCAGAGAAGCGATAAAAGAAGACCTTAAAGAGAGAAGAGCAGCAGTTATGGCAGAAGCTGCAGAAGCTGGGAAGAGCATTCGCAAAGCCCAGCGAGGCTTCGCCAACTATAAGACCAAGATGATTGCACTCCGATACCCTGACGGGACACTTACAGCTTCGAGAAGGGCTATGGAGAAAATCATCCACCAGTACTACTCGGATCTCTTCGCTAGCCATGTCTTCTTTCCGTCATATAAATTGAAAGAGGACGAATATGTCGTTCCACCTGTCCTTCCTTCCGAGATCCGACATGCTATATCGTCGGTGAAGAACAGAACAACACCCGGTCCAGACAGGATTAGACCAGAACGCCTGAAGAACCTGCCGGCAGTTCTCATCAACACCCTGGCTCGGCTCTTCACTGTCACCTGTCAGAATGCAAGGTCCCTATTCAATGGAAAACCAGCAAGACCATATTGTTGTTCGAAAAGGGAGACCTCCACGACATAGGCAATTATCGCCCAATCTGCTCGCTGCCCGTTGTCTATAAACTCTTTACTCGAGTCATCCTGAACAGGATTGACAGAACACTGGACGAAGGACAGCCATGCGAACAAGCAGAGTTCCGAATAGGATTTAATACCATAGACCACATCCACACGATCACAAGACTCATTGAAGTTTCGCGAGAGTACAAACAACCACTCTGTCTCACTTTTATCGATCTGAAGAAAGCCTTTGATTCAGTGGAAACAGAAGCGGTTATAGAGGCTCTGGATAACCAGGGCGTCCCTACTCGGTACATAATGATCCTTCGTAAGCTTTATAAAGATTTTACGACCAAAATATCTCCATTCTACAACAATATCACCATTGACGTAAGAAGAGGGGTTCGACAAGGCGATACAATTTCGCCAAAACTAATCACTACCACCCTACGAAACGTCATGCGAACATTAGAATGGGACGAAATGGGAGTGAAAATTGACGGTCGACAATTAAACCATCTTCGCTTTGCTGACGATATCGTTTTCATAACACCAAACATCAGCCAAGCAGAACGAATGTTGACTGATCTCGATAACGCCTGTGGAAAGATTGGTCTTCAACTAAATCTAACGAAAACAATGTTCATGAGGAGCGGATGGGTTTCTAATGCCCATTCACGCTCAACGGAATGACAATTTTCGAATGCTCCAGTTACGTCAATCTAGGTCGTGAAATCAACAAGATGAACGACCTAGCCCCAGAGTTGAGCAGGAGGAAACGAGCGGCTTGGGGAACGTTTAAGAGCATCGAAGATGTAGTGAAGAGAACAAAGAACATCCGACTCCGTGCCCACCTTTTCGACTCGACAATTATCCCTGCCCTAACGTATGCAGCAGAAACCTGGTCGCTACGTAAGCAGGATGAAAAATCACTTGGAGTTATCGAACGCGCAGTCGAAAGGTCGATGCTAGGAGTATCCCGTATTTCGCAAATGAGAGAAAGGATCCGAAGTTCCAACCTACGTCAACGATCGAAAATCAGAGACGCCGTTCTACACGCCAGGATATCGAAAAAAGGTGGGCCGGACACATGATGCGCTTCAACGACAACCGATGGACGAGAGCCGTTACCGAGTGGATTCCTCGGGACGTCAAGCGCTCTAAAGGAAGACCACTGACCCGTTGGTCCGATTTCTTTACGAAAGCGATGGAAGAAAGATATGATGCTCAGCGAATCCCTAGAGCGAGGAGGGCCCACTGGGCTACTCTTGCACGCGATAGGGAAAAATGGAAGAGTTGCTGGTACCCGTTCGAGTCACTCGACGATCAACGGGACGACAGGTGATGCAGGTGATGGATATGGCGCTTCGATCAAGTGTCCACTTAAGGCTGCACGTTATGGGCCAAAACACTCAACGAGTACAAACTTTGGTAATCGTGCTCATACTTATAGAGGATCAATAGTCGAGTGGAACAAATATAGATGAACTGCGATAATGATAGGAATTAATAGAAAGGAAGACTATGAACTCGAGCAACGACCAAAATCACTAGATTTTGGAGCCATTCTCCACCACTTTTCACACATTCCCGATGTGAATAATCCATGCGCTAACCGAACAGTGGAGCGGTAGGTTGGAGTATTAGTACAGGTAACTATTTCCTTGACAATGTGGATGTGTAATCGTTTTGACCTCAAACAACATTGATTCATTGCATCATTATGCAATATACGTTGTCCATCAGTGTACAGAAAAGGATGCATGCACCTTTGAAATTACAGTGAGTTCCTATCACCTTCGAAGTTGAGAATCAACATATCAGATCATTTTGAATCCACAAACAATTTCATCTGCTGATCATCTGCTTTTGGTCAACACCTTAGGTACGACAGAATCTCGGTGCTAGCTCCGCCCATCGCTGCGCGCAACGGGGCAGTAGTCTGTGGGCCGAGTGGTAGTGATGCCGGCCATCAGGAAGAAGGTTGCTGGTTCGGTCCCCTACCACGACGTCTCACGGAAGACTTCATGGTGTCTTTAAGTCTTGAAGGTTTTCTATTTACGTAGTCATAATAACAAAAAGAACGTTCAGTTGTTATCCATAACATTTGATGCGAAACAATTTGTTGAATATTTAGTTTGAATGAAAACAACTTGCCTTTGCTACAGCGCTTGATATGAGGTATGGTGTGTTAATAATAAAGGATAAAAGGACAAAGCTCTCGGCGTTGATTGATCCTTGAGGGATGCATCATGCATTCGTATTCAATTTTTAACTTCGTTTGAGGTGATTGAATGCATACATATCTTGCCTCTACAATAACTCGCGGTGGCCTAGAGTTGTATCGAATCAGTCTGCTGATCCTTTCAGACAATTTTGGAGCCAGACTGGTTAGTGACATGGTCCACTTTGAACTAACCAAAGCAAACAGCTATCAAACATCATGGGAGGGGATTGAACCGACAACTTTCTTCCCGATAGCCAGCACCATCAAGCACTCCCACAATGAACTGCTCGTTGCGTGCGCAGAGGAGCGGACTGCTGCCGTGATCTTGTCGTACCCAAAGTGTTGAGGAAATAGGATGATTGGCAACATATTAGCTTTTCAGGTACGTATATATGTATAGATTCGCATACATGTTTACATATGCGCACAAACACATGTATATAATCAGTATTTACATGTATATAGATATGTTGAGAACGAGACTTCCAAACACAGAGAATTCATAGAGGGACGTTTGACGCCGGATCCTTCAGACAACCATATATGGAAAAAAGCTTCATAAGGAAACAGGGACGTTAGACTTAATTGCTTCATTACTCAACTTCCTAGGCTGATCTTGTCATTATCTCTTGTTTGCTTCCAATCCACATGTCTAATATCAGTCAGAAACAATTCAGTAAACCACACCGCTTGTGTGCATGCGTAATTTGTCTCTTACTGCTCATGAAAGATCAAAAAGGTTGGATTACGAAATGTTTTAACCACCGTGATTGACGATCGTCACCTAGACCCTCCCTCGTGCAACCATCATGAGATTGTAGCTCCAGGAACACAAACGATTTCCAATAATTTCTAGCTACCTCGCTGATACTCGATGAGCAGTCGATCAAAAGTAAACTATGATTATGTCTTCAATAAAGGTCAGTCATTTCTATGGCATTCGTTTCTCAATCAGCAACTGATAAATCGGAACGACTACGGAGCTTCTCTTTTCAATTGAAACTTTTCAGTTGTAGAAAGGAGTTCAGATCATTGTATAGTAGAAAGAGAATAGTCACCTGGGATTCTCCATACACAAGGATCCGTTTTTTGTCGTTCTCGTGCTTTATTTTTCCGCCACCAACACATTTCAGATTGAATGCATCACCAGCGTCATTGCGAGCAAGTTTGAAAATATCGTCATGGTATTCGCACTTGGAGTATCCTCGTACTATGAATTTTTGGTCGTTCTTCGATTTATCGGAGCACTGAAAACGAGAGGTGCCTAAATGGTTCGAAAAACTTTTTCTCATTCAGTTCAGCACAAATTCTCGAAAAGTATAGTACGACGCCCACTGAAATAGCTTAACGCCTACTACCACTGGAAACGGGGGTGATGTTGAAATGCTGCGATGTATAGCCAAAGGGCTCATTTTCATTCAGTAAATCAGCTGAGAATGATTGAAGACCACAGAAGATTCGATTCTATTCTGCTGAGCAGAAACAAATAAAGAAACGACCCGAAAGGACCCCTTTTTTCTGGATAAGAATTTTCCGTAAAAGTTTTAGTAGTTTTCCAAAAGCTTAAATCTTGGCGAAATATTGCACATGTCCGATTTTTTGAGAAGGACTTTTTATTGCGCCGTAGTACTCAAAATAAACAACACTGAAAATTTTGAACGGTCAGAAAAGACTTGCTTGAATGAGGATGTACTTGAACGTGCCCGATGGATCAATATCGACATCCGCAATATCCGATAAAGGCATCGTGTGCGTGCTGTAAAAATAAAAATTTCAAATTAATGATATATAAACACGATAAAAAATCGATGCTTGCAGAACAATGTAAATAAACAAGATGCGTAGCCCTTGCGCTCAGGTGACATGAGAGAAGAAAAGAGAGAGACGGGAGGGAAGAGAAGAGGCAAAGAAAAAAGAGAAATGAAAGGCAGAGGGAGAGAAAGGGAGAGGAGGAAGAGGAAGAGAAGGATAGAAGAGAAAAGAAGAGAGCAGAGAGAGGGAGAATGAAAGAGTAAAAACGAAGAAAAAACTTCTAAACAGAAATGCATACGTGCAAGATGTTGATCAAAAATGGAAAAGTCACAAAATAGCAGTAAAAATGTATTACAATTGAAGTGAAAGTCGTCCTGCAACGAGAGATTGTGAAGGAGCTGTAAACAGGAGAGATGTGATATCAAAGAGCACCAATTACTAACGGAGTGAAAATGTAAACTTTCGTATAAAGAAAACGAACGACTAATTTGACTGTGTGTCTAATAATGCAGTGTCAAAAATAAAAAAAAAACAGTGTCAGGAAATAAATAAAATGTTTGAAAGAAGAATATTGGAGAGTTCCTCTGCTCAGATGAAGTGACTTGGCTCTAAGTTCTATAAGCGATGATCAATCCGTGAGTCGAACAAGCATCGTTTGGGGTAATGAATGCATATCCGGCCTTCACAATGACTCGCAGTGGCTACTCAGTGCCATAAGTTTGTGCCGCTATCATTCCAGACATGCCTGGTCTCAATCGCTGACCCCAAAAGAATGGAAGGTTTCGAGACTCTTGGACGAGCGATCGAAGCGTTGTACGAGTGTGTAATAGGGCACCTCCAACACTTTGGGTGCGACAGGGTCACGACTCTAGCCCAGCTCCACAGTCGCGCTCAGTAATTAGCAGTCTGTGTGCTGAGTGGTTAGTAAAACCGGCCATTGGAAAGACGGGTGCTACTTTGATCCTTCACCCGGACGATTCTCAGCAGAATTCTTGGTGTTGATTAGTATTGTGAAGGGTCTTCTACATACGTAATTACTGTAGCAGAAAAAAATGCCCAGTTGTTAACATTCTAATATTTTTGAAACGAAATAGATCGTAGCATAAAAATTTGAATAAATAAACGTTTGTGTTACGGCAATACGATATGAGATACGATGTGTTGGTGATATGGTGCATAATAAATCAAGAATATAAACAAAATCCTATGAAGCGTTGTGGGAGCATCGAATCAGAAGTCTTTTTCTGGACTGCCGGCATCATATGGCACTCGCCTAAGGGACTGCTCGCAGAGCCCATGGCGAGGCTAGACTAGCGCCGTGACCTTGTCTTACGCAAAGTGCTCTCCACTGGCCCATACGTGCTTAAGAGTGCCTATTATTTGGTTAACGTGCACTATACGTCTTCACTGAGTGATAATAGCAGAACTTCTTCCATTCGACCAAATTCCTTATATCCACCATCCATGAAGGTCTTTGAATTTTTGGTTGTGACTTCGGTTGCTGTTTGAGGATTCTCGTTATCTTTATGAATGCTGATCGAGTGGATTAGTCCTGAAATCCTGGCATAGCTGGTTCACAATGTTTCCCACTTAAACTTCACAGATGATTCATCTCAGAGAAGTCTACATTCTATGAGATAGTAAGCCGTTTCCTAGTCTTTCTCGTTCTCAACGATCGTATTGCGACTTGTGACGAGAAATAAATCATATATAATAAGTGCAGAAGCTCAGCTCAATGGCTGGAGTGCGACGATGCTTCGCACGCTTCGAAAGCACGAAAAATACCAAAACGGTCATGCTGACTCACTTGGCTGTCTACAACTGACCTAATCCATCACAACTTCCTGATTTCAGGATAGATGATAACGGAGGAAACTCATTTCCAGTAAGTTGACGAAATATATCAAAACGCTTGCGCCCTGTATTGATGGAAGAAATGGCACCAATCCTCCATGATACGGGCTGTCACACGTCAAGCTACACACGGTCCGCCTCCTCAATGGTCACATTCCATATGCCGCTTACTCTTCAAGAGCAAAATTCTCTAACCAAAAATGAGAATTTTAAAGAGATCCTTGCACCTGAACACCTCTCTCTCTCTGGACGAGCTGACGCCTCGCATTTGCAGTGGATGAGCTATCAGTTGATTACGAGTAGTGTAAAAAATCTCTTGAGCACCGAAGTGAGCCATGACCTTAATAGAGACCACGGTATCCCATAATAGATAATGTTCATAGAAAGCACGTCTTCGCGGATATGTTGAGATAGTCTCAAAAGAATTGTTTCGTAGAAAACTGTATCTACTATTAACTGCTTTGTCATATTTGTACCATAAATAGAATGAAGACTGAAGCTCCTTTTACCCATTTCAGACGGCAGCCATTTCCCTCTGGTGTACTGTTCGGGCGGCGTGTCAATGAAATGTAAATGCAATGTGCAAAAAAAAATAATGTCAACATTTGATGAATTCGTCTAGATGAACATATCTAAGAGCATTGAGTGATACGCAAAACAATCCACATCAGGAGAGAGTCTCATCCGCGTTTCACCCATATCGGACGCGTCTGCTATTTATGAAATTGTTTATATGAAACAAGCGAAAATTCGTTTACACAAACTAATACGTTAGATGGCGACAAATAAAAACCGATGTAATTCGTGGGGCAGGAATTTCCCATAGGACTAGTAATCATTCGAAAAATCAATTCTCTGGCTACAGCCCCATGTCGCTATTTTTTCGAAACACCTTTTTACAACGTTGTAAAATCCAAAATAAACTTATGGCTCACACTCGCCTTTTGCGTTCACCTTATAACAACGCGTATAATTCGTTAAAAGCTCGAAAAGCATATCAGCGTGCACATAAATTTTAGTTTCAAAATTATACGTTTTTATCTGAAGTTTCTGTCAATATGGTGAAAAAATCCCCAATCGAATAACAATTTTTCAATTTTTATTTTTTTTACAAATTATTTTTGCTTTGGATTCATTGTATTATCGCGATATTTGAATTGTACTATTGCTTTTGCTTTCCTATGTTATACTATATGTAACTATAATATATTGTCAAAAGTTGCACATTGTTGAGTTGAATAAATGGTGTATAGCAAACCTCCCAACGGAGTTTTGCTATCTTTTCGGGAATTACATGATAATTTAGGCACCGCAAATGGTCTACAAACTTAGAGAGCAAGTGGTATCGCAGAGGCTCGAGGACCTTAGACAGAAATGGTCCAAGTGACGATGGCGGCACCTAGCTGCCACCAACCTCAACAGTCAGTTCGATCGCGGGTCATCATCCGTACGGTCGTCTGACATCACCCGAACCACCTCACCTCAGTACATTGTCGATCCATTATTGCTCTCTCTACACAACCTCGTTGTCTTGTAACTAATTACTTTCATAAGGTTGCATTCATACAACAGTGAATTCATTAGATTGTGAGCGGAACATAGTACTTCGGTGGCGGAGCAAACTCACTTTGGCTATGCTCGGCCCATCACCGCGGTTTGGGATTCTGCCCATATCTAATCACTAGCGACCCCACTGCTAACACTATATACTCACTCACTGGATCCCGCCGTCGGTGTTCTACTTGAGGGCGAACATAGCAATCCCAAATGGGCTCCGCCGCTTAGTCATGCTTCGACAATTACGAAACATCGTCAATTACAATAACATCGTCAATTACAATAACATCGTCAATTACAATAACATTGTCACTTGTTATAACAATGTCATATGCAATAACATGATCACTTACGGTAACATCATCACTTACGATGACATCATCACTTACGATGACATCATCACTTACGATAACACCGTCAGCTACAATAACACCACTTGCCATAACACTGTCCTCGATACTCCTCATCAGTCGGTCACCCATATTGACTTACGCATATGTTCACATAACGATATGTCGTGGTCATATATATATACATATATATATCACCTGTATCACCTGTCGTCCCGTTGATCGTCGAGTGACTCGAGCGGGTACCAGCAACTCTTCCATTTTTCCCTATCGCGTGCAAGAGTAACCCAGTGGGTCCTCCTTGCTCTAGGAATTCGCTGAGCATCATATCTTTCTTCCATCGCTTTCGTGAAGAAATCGGACCAACGGGTCAGTGGTCTTCCTTTAGAGCGCTTGACGTCCCGAGGAATCCAGTCGGTAACGGCTCTCGTCCATCGGTTGTCGTTGAAGCGCATCACGTGTCCGGCCCACCTTATTTTCGATATCCTGGCGTGTAGAACGGCGTCTCTGATTTTCGATCGTTGACGTAGGTCGGAAGTTCGGATCCTTTGTCTCATTTGCGAAATACGAGATACTCCTAGCATCGACCTTTCGACTGCGCGTTCGATAACGGCAAGTGATCTTTCATCCTGCTTACGTAGCGACCAGGTTTCTGCTGCATACGTTAGGGCAGGGATAATTGTCGAGTCGAAAAGGTGGGCACGGAGTCGGATGTTCTTTGTCCTCTTCACTACATCTTCGATGCTCTTAAACGTTCCCCAAGCCGCTCGTTTCCTCCTGCTCAACTCTGGGGCTAGGTCGTTCATCATGTTGATTTCACGACCTAGACAGATGTAACTGGAGCATTCGGAAATTGTCGTTCCGTTGAGCGTGAATGGGGCATTAGAAACCCATCCGTTCCTCATGAACATTGTTTTCGTTAGATTCAGTTGAAGACCGATCTTTCCACAGGCGTTATCGAAATCAGTCAACATTCGTTCCGCTTGGCTGATGTTTGGTGTTATGAGAACGATATCGTCAGCAAAGCGATGATGGTTTAATTGTCGACCGTCAATTTTCACTCCCATCTCGTCCCATTCTAATGTTCGCATGACGTTTTGTAGGGTGGCAGTGAATAGTTTTGGCGATATTGTATCGCCTTGTCGAACCCCTTTTCTTACGTCAATGGTGATGTTGTTGTAGAATGGAGATATTCTGGTCGTGAAATCTTTATAAAGCTCACGAAGGATCATTATGTACCGAGTAGGGACGCCCTGGTTATCCAGAGCCTCTATAACCGCTTCTGTTTCCACTGAATCAAAGGCTTTTTTCAGATCGATAAAAGTGAGACAGAGTGGTTGTTTGTACTCTCGCGAAACTTCAATGAGTCTTGTGATCGTGTGGATGTACATATATATATATATATATATATATATATATATATATCATTATATCATCATTTTAATAATGCATGTATATTATAGGTTGTTTTGGTATAATCCATATAAAGGATTTAAACTCTTCTCTCTTGTCCGTTGTGAGACACAAATCGGCAGCGGATCACAACAGCAAAACCACTGAACCTTCACCACATGGTGATTAATATATTACATAGATTGGTGGTTTGTGCTACGGTATTAGTATACGAGATATGGTGTGATCTGATGTGTCAGTGATTTGAGCATTATATAGTGAAAGGAAGAAACAACGCAAGAAAAACTAAAGTGAAGTGTTGTGGGAGTGAGACAAACGTGATTGGAGAAGCGGGCAGGAGGCGGAGCCGGACACGCCCAGCGTGGGTCCGTGATGGTCAACCAATTAAATTATTAAGATTTGTGCAAAAATAAAGGATGTGGTCATTAAACAAGCTCAGAAGGTTGTAAAACGATCAAGAAGATCCGACAGGGAACTGTGAAGAAAATTTTTGCTGGACAGATATTTTCTATTGAACTTTTAGTAATCCTTCGAAAAGCAATGAGAAAAGAGTTGTGCTTCTCATACGCGTATTTTTTGCAGGACAGACTCTTTCTTCGTATTATAAATAACCATCCGAAAGCGTTGGTTCCGACGATTCCAATTTTGTGGAAAGACCGTTTTACTCTGTAGCATAAAGAACAAGATGAGCTTCAAACGCGCCGCGCATTACTTGTCGGCTAGAATGCGTGACTAGTGAGAATCGCTATTGCCGATCGATAGACCATGCAAGTGCGACTCACATGTAAAGCGCGATTTTGTTGTTGAATTCGGGATTTTTCTCCGTTTTGACAGAAAATCTAGATAAAACGTATGGCTCTAATGCTCGAAGATTTCTCTTCACATTCATAAGCTTTTCGTGCTTAAGCTTAGGCTTAATAGCGGGTTTATTTGGCAATATAAATGGAAAATAAAAAACCGAAGTCCTGAAACCAAAAATCCGCACAATAACGCGCGATGCGAGTGAAACAAAACTTTAATTTCCGCTACAACGCTGTAAAAGTGCTTCTTTCAAATACCAGCATGTTTTTGAATCTTTAGAGATTACGTCATTTGATAACTGATAATAAGCTTGGATAGAAGCTTTGTGCAGCGAAATAGAAGCGCGTAATGGAGCGCGTGGAAAGAGGGAAACACAATTTTATTTTGGATACTATAGGGTTCAAATGAGGCGTTTCTGGGGAACAAGTACATTTTTGAACTCACTGAAATTCGCTATTTAAAGGTCATTGATAGTTTAGGAAAAAAAACCTTGTCCAGCGGAATTAGCGTAAGAATAATAGAAACGCGAAGATCGTGTGAAATATCGTTATGAAAAGGCTTTTTCAATTGCACCGTCTCCCTTTAAAAGTCGTGGAAATGACTAAATAAAAGGATGTAGTCATTATTCGCTCTTATACCAATGAAGTGACATACTAATCCACTTTAATGCAGCATTTGGTAATGAGTTTAGAAACTTGGTACTTTATTTAATACAAAAACGACCACGCATGATGTTACTGAGAGGGAAAATGTAATTTGAGCGTTGTTTTAAGCATTCAACACCAAAAACTTAAACAATCAGAAAACCATAGAGAGCGTCGGTAATTCTAATTTGCGATGTTCTTGGTGAGCAAGCAGCTGATACAAAGATACTTTCGGTGCAATATGTCTAACGTTTCTGCCCCTTCGTTCTTCAAAGCCTAAAAAAGTCAAGCCGACAACGCAATTTATTCGTCAAACACTGTCATAACCTCAGCAATAAAGATCTATACACAGATTTAGGTCCATTCGGTAAATAGTTTTTTGAACAAATACCGTTGGTAAATTGTTAAACAGTTTTTTTCCTCGTTTATTAGGCTTGCAGCACGACTGGTGAAAAATCTTATCCGGCTGATGTTTCGACTTCTTCAGGAGCAAACAGTTCGGGTCGATTGCACGCAGTCGTTTGTCGTTGTTCGAGATCGATGAAAAGCTCATCAATAATGAAAAGGAGAAAGACCTTTTGGGACCAAGCTTACTTCGATGAAGAAAGCTTTTTTTCTAAACTTTTAGTAATCATTCGAGAGCTTAAATTTTGGCCATTGCGACTATCTGAATGGTTCTTCAGTGCTTTGTAACAGCGAGAGCAAAGTTGTGATTCAGATTCGGTTGTCTTTCTTCGTTCGGTTATGGTCTGCAAATAGCTTTACTTTCAAATTTCAGCATACGTTTGATAGCATTAATTAATGGCAATTCCAGAACTAATTTCTTTTTGTAAAGAATTTTTAAAGGATGTTTTGAGGACAAAAAAATTCGTTGCGCCCTTAGAGTTTTCTTCGCTCATAGAACATATATCTGCATTACAGTCATATGAGCATGTAGAGGTAATCGTGTTGAATTAAAATATAGAAATAATTCAAAACGATTTCTTGAGATAGAATAAATATTTTTAAATGAATAACGAAAATTGTGGTCACTAGAATGAATGTGCGTGCAGAGAATTCATTTGCCGTCCCGAAAGGCCTCATTTATATCATTTATTTAGAAAATTTCTCTCCGTTTCGGAAAAATTCTCAAATTTGACATAATTGGTGTAGCAGCGAAAAGCACAGATACGGGTTGAAACTGCTAAAACTGTGCAGTTTAAGACGATACACGTACAACACGTTCCCATGCGCAAGTACAGGCACAACTCCCAAGCCGCTGGACGAATCTCAGACAGTACTGTGATGGACCCAATGGATGGCTTATTAAATGAAGACTAACACCTCTATACCGTCAATGGGTATACTAGTGTTGATCTTGCCGAGAGTTTGTTGCACAAAAAAGGGCACTTGGTCGGGGCGTACAGAAAGAATAGGCGAGGATTACCTAATGAATTCATGCAACCAACTGAAGAAGAGCACGCAACGGCCCTCCATAACAAGAAAGGCCTTATGGTGCTCAGAAGCAATGACAAAAGAGATGTTGTGATCTTTCCAAAACGCACGGTCCCACCATCGTCCCAACAACAAGGAAGTAGAAGTCGTCCATAGCTACAGCACGCACAAGTTGCTTGTGAATTTCACCGACCAAATTGCCGCTCATCTTGATCATACACCAGGAAGACTTGTTTGCGGACATGCATCTAGCTTCGATGTTGCTTCGCAATTCTAATTTCACAGTTTAGTACACCAGCCTTTCTTCCACCCGATGACGCATGTGTTTCATGAAATTGTAGAAAATCTGCAAAGACTACCTTAAAAAATTTTGCTCACCGATTTCATGGTGAACGTTTATCTGCAATACTCATAAGACAATATCGCTTAACAGCCGACACCCAGGCGTATTCTGGAAGTAACTTTAACACGTCGCGGACGCTGCGTTGGATTTTACAGAAAGCTGGTATTACGTGTAAGTGCTGCTTATGCTCGAAGCAAAACTAAAGGAGTAAGCACGAGTTGCTGTCGATCTAAGCAGTATCTTAGTTTATATTGTTCATTACTGCTCATCGGAGATGTGTTCTCAGGCGTTATAGCACTCGTCAAGATGCATAATTTGGGTCGCAAATTCATATTGTATAATACAGCAGACTATAATGAATCGAGAACTGTTTGTTTTAAGGCTTGATGTTTACTGTCTTGAAACGAATGAATTTTTGAGTGTAACAAGCAAAATTCTACGCAACGCGGGTAAACGTTAATCGGTACTGACATTTAGCGTGAACTGCTGATGATCGACGCTTGTCATATGAATTATTGTTTGCTGAATGAATATTTCAAACAGAAAATGAACAACATCATTGGAAAGTTTGAAAAATTGGGTCAGAAAAATCCGAGTTCTTCAAAAAAGTGCTCTACAAATTGATGATTGTGGGCTCTATAAAGGCTTATTACGATTACATACTAAAAATCACACTTTGAAAGGTTCTTGAAAAACTCATATAATGAAAAAATGTGTTTTTGTATAAAACCTTTGCATATTGTCAAAAAATTAGTTATATGAAATGGCGATGCGTTATTCCTCATTGATGTGGTCTTCGCCTTGCAAAGTGGAAATTTTTGAGACACGTGGGAGCTCATCTTGCTGAAAAGGGCTTTTATAGGTTTTTAGAAACATATTACTCTTTCTGATCATAGATTGTCACTAGGGTACAAAATTCACTATACAATCACCAAAACACCCAATGCGAAGTTCAAGAGACTAAATGCTCACTCAGAGTGTGAAATGTTATCTTAATTCCCTTGCTTCAGGGCATTAAAGAATCAGCTCAAAAGGTCAAATTAATTTTGAAAGTCTACACTTTTCGAGCTATCGAGCGATTATCAAAACTCTACTGTAAGGCCATGAATAAACGATAGTGAAGCACGCAAAGCACTCCGGAAGCGAATTGGTTTTTTCTCGCTGTTTTTACAGCGCTTAAAAACCTACATTTGCTATTCAATTCAAAAACTAAGTACATATTCAGAATCATTCCTAAAGTTATTGAATAGTTACTGAAACTCTGGTGAAAAACCTTTGCTCTGTGAAAAGACCATGTGAACACGACTATAAATCACAGTGTACACTACAAAGAGAAGAACGCTATTTTCTCTTCGTTGATACAGCTCAGTATTAAAACATTACCAAAAGCCAAGGATATCATCAAAACCGCAATTTTCCCAGCTATCGAATGACTATTTAAAGTCTAACGAGAAGTCTATAGTTGACGAGAAAATTCGTGTGTACCGTGATTGGTACACGCAATCCCGAAAGGGTTGAGCCCATTATTCACGGGAGCAAAAAATTATGCACGGGAAGGCATGCGATTGGCCCACTTCAAGAAGTCGCTTTGAAATATCATGCGAGGTCTAATTTACCAACTTGGTGTTATTCTATCCGAACACAGCGTGGTCCACACTTTTCGCCACTATGTTCATCTCTGGATGCTTTACAAGAGATTAGGAACGCCACACTAAATCTCGCTCAGTCGCTGTCTCTAGAGACAAGTTATGAACTTTTTCGCTTCTCATGAGCGCGGTTATACGCCCGGTCACAAAGTTGCTAATGCTTCAGTGCGTCAAGTGGTATTCCAATCCCGAGTCCTTGAATTCGCTCACTTCAATTAACATTTTCTAAGTGTGCCCATTTTTTACACTTGACCTGTTTTTATAGACCTCACTTGAAACAATATATGATCTGATAACAGATCTTGAGCCTATCAAGAGGTCTGTTATGGCACTTACACAGTGACACGTGTTCGCATTACAGCTCATCAGTAACACGGTGCCTTTTGGTTCAGTCAATTTCTTTCAGGGGTATAAATCCCTAGATATAAATAAAGGAATCGGCGCGAAATACAATCCCCCGCATGTCAGGTAACAGAATTCCCCAATAATGCGGAACCACGTTTCTAGCACTGTATAAGTGCCATAACAGACCTCATGATAAGCTCAAGATGTTTCGTCAGATCATATATTATGCTTATATAGATGAAAACAGAAGATATTATTACTCCACGGACTATATCATAATTTCAAAGCCTGTGATCTGTGTTGATCAACACTATGGCACTAAACCTGCACGGTACGGGAGGTAACACATAGGAATACTGACTGGGCAGAACTTGAACGGGCAATGTTTTGAACTTATGCCTTATTCACCGTACTCATCAAACTTGTCGCCTACCCATTACTATTCTTCCAGCATCTCGACAGCCTCTTCTGCTGAAAGATTCTAAAAAACAAACAACGCCGAAACTGCCTTGACCGTCTCATCGCGCACCGTAATTAAAATTTTATGCAACCCATATAATCAAACATGTATGCTAGTGAAGTAGATTTTTGAACTGTAATTTCCATCTCGAGTACTTATGTGAGCCAAGATATTTTACTCTAAAAATGTAGGCTGACATTGAACACTAATTTCCGAAGAACCTAATGTATTCGAAATTCAAAAATCCCATCATCGTCAAACACGTACAAGTCACAATCAATGAACATTGTCAAAAACGCGTTGAACAACTATACGGGTTCCTTGAAAATGACCATTGTTACAATTCCACTTGTCGTTACAATACTCACACTAAGACTCGCATTTCTAACTTGAACTATCTGCATGTAATATCCTATTACTAAAATAAAGCTCAGCACAAATAAATAAGTTATTAAATAATTAATAATTAAGTTGTCGCACAACAATATGGACGTAAACGATGGTGTTTAGGGTATCCCTATTTGACATAACAAATTCCACATTAAGTACGAAAAGAAAATACTTGAAACAAGCATAAAACCATGAACACTCAATATCCTTCGTTGGAAAAAGTGATCTGGTAGTCAGGATAGCGCTTCTTAAGAATGTCAACCGTTATCGAATGATCAGCTTGACCAAAACCCTAAAATGAGAATCTGTAATTTGAGAGTAAAAAATTAATCTCTCAGTGATGAGAGTTTTGCCGTTTCCATCTGACAATGGGGCAATGGTGAATTTAGTTGTTTGCGTGGTGGTTGGATTGGCCAAGATACAAGTCATTGAAGTCGGATTACAATGGATTGCACCACGCTGATAGGATCCTCATGAGTTACAACAAAGATCAAATTTTTGAACCAAGTAGAAAAAGGAGTGTTACCTTACAGACTACGAAACAGGCAGATACTCTTATCCGTATACCTTTGAACTTTTTGAACTTTTATAGATTATTCCATTGACACAGATTGAACGAAATACTCTCACTTTTTTCGTACCATTCCGAGTGTATATCTATTGCCGTAGACTTCTATCATATCTATAGATCGTCTTTAAGCCTGGTTCAGAATGTTCGGAAATTAGCGTCAGATTTCCAATTTCATTACCCTCGTATATGTTGCGGCAAAAGCAAAAAGACCTAGCGCAGCGAGAAGAGGTGCTATATAGCAACAGTAGTTTGTTGTATATGGTGCCTAGACTCGTTATGCCTTCCGTCACTCCGTAGTCAGTCAGTTAATACCGGACTTGTCTGGTAGGTTACCAGCACGTCTGATAATATTAAATACATAAAAACTCTCAAGACTGATCGACACCGAGAGCATTAATCTCCAACTTTCAAATTCCAGCAAATGTTCCATATCGAATGCTGCATTACTAATCATCATTGAAAAAATAAAGTTATGCACTTTGCTTCTTGAAGTAAGATTACAACATAGGCTGCGCTCTAGGACAAATTTCGAAAAATACATGGAATTTCTGCAAATACCTCACTTTTTGGAGTGATCAATTTTTCATACAAAAGTTTTTCAGTGAATCTTTCAAAATCAATCGATAACTTATCAAATGATGATGTAAAAACTCAGTTAGCCCAAGAAAATCTAGCCTTCCAAGAATTTGTCACTTGACTATTTGCATCAATGCTCGTTACAAAGATGAACAAAATAAAGTGTGTGGAAGCATCTGCATGAGTCAAACTGCAGATTGATGATTATGAAACCTTCAAGAAACGAATTTTGACATCCAAAAAGGCTACCTGATATTCTGCGGCTTTTATAGACGAGACTTAATCATGATTCTTTACCATGATCTATGTGCTGAGAGACTACTATGATTACACTTGCCTCTCGTTGGCAAATAAGTGTACCTCTAATGGTTTTCACTTAGTTTAAGAAAGTTTATACTGAGTTCCACTTCAAAACTACAGATTTAGAATCCGCCATTGATTTTTGCACAATCTAATGTGTCATGGCCGTAACGATGAATTATATTATCCTATGAAACAGAGAAATATTTAAAAGTTAAGAGAATAAAGTTACCTGGGAATATCCATATACAAGGATTCGCTTCTCATCGCTTTCGTGTTTAATTCTTCCGCCACCAACGCACTTCAACTTGAATGCATCACCAGCGTCATTGCGAGCAACTTTGAGAATATCGGCATGGAAATTGCACTTGTAGTAACCTCTTACTATGTATTTTACGTCGTTGTTCTTTTTATCAGAGCACTGAAAAGAAGAGCTGCCATAATGATCTGTGTGACGAATTTCTTCTCATTTACTTCAGTACAAATGTTTAACGAGTGTAATACGACGCCAGAGACATCAAGTTCAGAGGCTCGTTGTTTCCACTCAGTACCTCAGCTGAGAATAATTAGACGCCACCGCAGATTCTACCTTTCAACAGGAGCCATTTTCATGCCAAACATACTACTATTAAACCTTCCAAATCATTTGAATATATGTACTTCACTTTAGTTTCCACTGAGAAGTGACCACTTTTAGCACAATGAATTATTGTTTTGCGACCACTGTTTTGCTTTTCAAGTGGAACATTAGTTCCCTAAAAAATCGCTAAAAAGTGCATGAGAAGATTAATACAAATGTCCCCGTAAAAAACCATTTTGACATGCAGCGACGGGACGAAGCTGGCGTCGCCGGCCAACGGTCGTCAGTGTGTTGAAAAATTCAATGATCAAAGGAATAACTTGCCTGGATAAGGATATATTTGAACGTCCCGGAAGGATCAATATCAACATCTGAGATATCTGATAGAGGCATTTTGTTCGTTCTAAACAATAAAAATGTCGAAACACACGGTGCGTAGCATATTGAGCCGTCCCACGATTTCCTCCACATTTCAATACTCTTGTTGGTTTAATTGCTGGTTAAAGTATTTTTTATTTCACCGCTTTTAGCGATGGTATGACGTTGTAGCTATACTCAGTGGTGTAGATCGATGTACAAAACTTTTGCGTCAGGTGGGACTCGACCCCGCATCTCATTCTATCCGGGGGCGCATGCCCGTTCCACTACTGACGCCCGTTTTCGATGCGCTGTAGCGTAGAAAGACTGGTACTAAAACGAGCGTCAGTAGTGCAATGGGTAGAGCAGGCGCGCCCGGATAGGGTGATATGTGGGTTCGAGTTCGCCTGACGCAAAAGTCTTGTACATCACTATACATCACTGATTTATTGATTATTTAAAGTTAAAGATATCGACTAAAATATAATCTTTATCTTGATCGATGTATGCAGCCGATTGCTGGGCATAAATTAGACACTTTCCTCCCACAACAAAGGCTGGGGCTGGCCAACAAAGAAGTCGTTTAGGTCACTTTTGAGCTGGTTGTTAATTCAAATTGTCTCGTCAGTGCATGAGATGTCCATCGAGACATTCCTCTGCAGAAACCTCTTCCATTAAGATGGCAAGCGATGCTGCTACGACTCTCCTAACCAAAGCCAATAGAACATTCTTTCAACATTTCACAGACTTTTGGCAATAATCCGATTTGAAATAGAAAAAATGAATACAACAATAAAGTGGAAGAAATTATGGAATGACTCCACTAAGATTCCATAATTGCAAAGGAAACTTGTAAATGAAATCGCATACCCACAAGAAATTGGTGAAGAATGGAAAAAGTCGGAAAAAGTAGCGAAGGTGTACCACGAAGAAAGCGAAGGTTGTCCTGCAACAAAAAGTTGTATTGGACCTGTAGACAAAGTAGATAAATTACTTGACATTTCGGGACCATGGAACAAAGCCTCTGCATCTCTGACTGGCAACTCCGGACGGTCGGCTTCACCTCCTCCGCATCTCTAACCTCAGCTTGTCATTGTTAGACGCAGCACGTCGCGGTTGGAGATGAGGAGGAAGTGCAGCAGACCGTCCACAGTTGCCAGTTGGAGATGCAGAGGCTTTGGGTCCACGGTCACGAAAGGCTCAAGAACTACCAAATACGAACGAATATGCACTTTTTGCATTAAACGGAAACGAGCTTCTACTTTGACTTTGGCTTGTATTAGAAAAATTGTTTTGAAAAAGGTTAGAAAGTTGATCTCATCGACTGGTTTAAAATCTTGCTTTGAACACTGAATATAGTCTGTGAGAATGTTCGAGAACTTTTCGAGGTTGGTACATCGGAGACATACGTTTCAGCGGTATCGCCTGCCTCATCAGTGGCCCACGTCCCACACTGAGCCTTACTTTGTAGCAGGGATGGGGAGGCGTTATTTATGGTCCATAGCACGTGATATTGTGTTGTACTGAGATGGATTTCTACACAATCATTACTGGCTGTAAATCAACGACTGGGGAAAAAAATGAAGATAATACAATATCACGTGCTACCACCACAAATAACGTCTCCCCATCTCTGCTACAAAGTAAGGTTCAGTGTGGGGCGTGGGCCACTGATGAGGCCCGTAGTGAAAACGAATGTTAGGGAGTTTCCCCAATGTCCTCGACAAAAATAGCATAGCTCTAAGCACTTTCGGTGCTGATCAGTCCCTAAGAGATGCGCCATGTACCCGAATTCATCAAGCATCTTAGGAGGTGATAGAATGCATATCTGACCTCTGCAGTAACTCATGGTGGCCTATTGATGCCTCAAGTCAGTGCTGCTATCCTCCCAGACAAGTCTGGTTCCAATTCACCGAGCCCGGAGAGGATGGGAAGTTTGGTGAGCTAAGGGTGCGTGATCGAACCATCGACAATGTATGTGTCGTAAGGCACGTCTAACCACTGCGCCACGTGTGTCCAAAAGTGGCTTCTCTTTAGTTATCGTACACTATTCGTCTTCATGTTTACACTGAAGATTCTAAGACTTCATCCAGTCGATTAGTTTCCTCATATTCACAAACCACGAAGATCTTCAAAATTTTGCGTGAGACTTCGGTTGTTGCTTCAGAATTTTCGCCTTCTTCACGAATAATACTGAATATTGGAGGAGTAGATTCTTCCTACAAAAACTTCCTAAAACCCAGATTAAGCCAGGTTAAAGCATTCCCATTTGGACTTCAAAGACTTGAGTGATCTATTCTCAAACAAATCCTTATTCGAAGTGATAATGGGCAGCGAGCAAAAATGTGAAATTCGTATATTTTCAAATGATTGTTCAGATTTTAAGTCCGTAAAAAATGTGCTACGATGGCGGGCGGGGTAATGCAGTAGTTGGGCTGATGCGGTGAATCAGGAAGTAGAAGTGATCAGCAAAGCGCTGGTTTGAACTTCTCCTCCAACACTCTCTAACGGTCAACCAATGGAAGCCTTAGTTTGGCTATCTCCACAATTGCAAGAAGAATCATCACGACCAACTCTGAGAGATTAGTGCTTCTGTGGTGTAGTGGTAGCACGCGCCACCGCTATGGTTGAAACACGACACAGGTTCAAATCTCGTCTGAAGTCAAATTTTTGCCCACCACTTAATTCTTCCACGTACATCTGAAACATCATAACACTGCGAAATAGCAATGAAAACATAAGAAATCTCAAGTATTCTATGAGATTCATGAAAGAAGAGGAAATCCCCGAGCAGCAGCCAAAGCAATATGCGAAAGTTCGGAGATTTTCGTTTGAGATGAATCCGAGGAATGAGTCAGATGCCGGAAGTGCTAGGATCCGCACAGTAATAAAATAAAATAAATTATAGTTCCCAAGATTTATTGTGTTTTTACTACTTTGTCGCAGTGTTATGATGTTTCAAATATACCTGGTAGAATTGAGTGGTGAACAAAAATTCGACTTCAAGCGGGATTTGAACCCGTGTCGTGTTTCAACCAAACCGGTGGAGCGTGCTACCACTACACCACTACAGAAGCACTAATCTCTCAGAATGTTCGTCGACGTAGAGTGGTGTGCAAAAACGTTTGCGGCACCTGGGACTCGAACCCAGATTTTTCTTTGCACACCACTCTATATAATTGGGTTTATTGTAACATCAAAACACCTCAATGTGCGGTCAAATGTAATGATTTCTGCTTGTTTATTGAAGCTCCTATGAGAATTAAGTGGCAGGCAAAACTCGACATCAGGCGGGAGTTGAACCGCGTTACACCCATCCGGAAAGCGCGTGCTACCACTACTCCACCAAATCTACCACTCCTCCCTCAATATCACTGATCAGAACGATTTCTTCGATTGAACGAAACCGACTGCATTTCCTACACCTTTGTTCCTCATGATAATAATGGGAAACTATAGATGGCGCAATAAATAGAAGGATAAAAATAATAAAGCTTGCGACGATGACCGATCCCTGAAGGACTCCCCATGCATTGAACCCCATTCGTAGCATGGTTTAAGATAATTGAATGCATATCTGGCCTTTACAGTGACTCGCGGTGACCTTCCACTCTGGTACCAATTCATCGACCCCGGAAGGATCGATGTCTTAGTGAGGCATGAGCGCGAGAAGAACCGTCGACCTCGTGTGCGGCGCAGAGCACCTCAAACCACTGCGCCACATGCGCTCCAATAGATAAAAGATAATTTCACGTTTACACGACCCGTCATCACAATTGTTATCGTGCGAATCCCAGTACTTCTAGCATTCGATTCGTTCTTTGTCTTCATCTTGAACGTCGTAGAATACCCGTTGAGTGCGTCTCCTTGCAATCTCGAGGACAGCCAGGCCATGGCGTTCCATGGGGCTTTCTTGCTGACTGCCGGAGAGTGTTAGGGGGTGGAGCCCGGCTCCCCGCGCGTCGCGACGAGCATCACAACCACTCGGCCACGGCGCCCCCTCTCCCTCTTCCTCCTGGTAATAAACAATATGAAATACAAATAATAAAATAAAATGATAAATAACTAGAACTAAAAATCCTTGCAGTGACGATATGGTCGATTTCAAGAGCGATGAGAAGACGCACACCACGTGGCGCCACGGCCCGCAACGGACCAAATGGCCGTACCTTCGAGAGAGATCTCGGCTTACTCGAAATTATCGATTGAATTCGACACAGATGACGAACTCCCAACGAGACCATGGTTTTTTTTTAATTAAAAAAGAATGTGGAATAATTAAATAGAATTTTCTCCAACGTTGAATCTTGAGACGGTCTCATAGACTGCAAGCGTAGTCTGTAAAGGCTGAAAATTTAAATGGCTGGATGATATTAGTTCTTGAGTTCCTCCTCTTTTTTTCCTCTCTTCATCTTTTACCTCTTCCTCTTTTTTCCTCCTTTTTTCCTCTTTTTTCCTTTCTTTCTTGTTCTCTCGCCGTCTTTTACAGTGTAGTTGGTTCGTTAGGTGTTTTGCCCCGTATTTCGCTACTCAGAAATCCATCCATTTTTGTGTCTGTGTTCCGACGTGTTGGATTGTCCTATCAGTTCTTTCATACGATTGTTCTAGTCAGTTTCTCCTTCCTACTTTGAAATGTACGATTACCAAAAGGCTGTGGCATGGTGGAGAATGTGCTAATGGCTTTAGCCCCAGGAGGGCGGCGGTAGCACCATCGTTCGTCATCTATCAGATCGTCCCATGAGTTTTGGCTCTAGAGCAATAAACAGGAAATTTACTGATCAGAGGTCATCAAAATTGGATAAATTTGGTACTGTTCGATTGCCCATTTTCTTGCGAACAATTTGGTATACAACTTGCCTATAAAAGCCTCAAGATACAGTTGGTGTGGGAACAAATCCGCTTGCTACTCATGCACGAATGGCGCGTAGGGGAAAATGCTAGTGAAGCGGCGCGCAAGATTGATGGAGTTCCTCTGGACGGCCCGAGCGCGGCTGATCCTCCGGACTGTTCTCTCCAGCTCTGAACTTCGCCAACCACTTCCTAGCCGTCCTTTCTGCAACCATATCATCGCCCCAAGCTCCGTGAATCTCTCGCGCCGCTTCACTAGCATTTTTTCCTACGCGCCATTCGTGCATGAGTAGCAGGCGGATTTGTTTCCACGAGAGCTCCATCTTAAAGCAAGTCTAGACAAGTTGTGTACCAGAATGTTCGCAAGAAAATGAGCAGTTGAACGGTACCAAAGTCTTGCATTTTCAATTGCTTCTTGTTGAGAAATTTGTTGTTTATTGCTATAGTGCCAAAATTCATGGAACGACCTGATCAGTGGAAGGGGCCACCGCAGAGTGATGTCTCAATGGACACTTCATGCCAACGATCGGCCATCCCGCATTGCAAATTCGACTAACCACATTCTGGGCGAACTGGGCTCGATCACGGTGCCACCGACCCAGCGTATAGCCCTCATACTACCAACTTGGATACTTGGATGACCCGTCTTCAGTGATAGTGCGGGCATTAGCACAGGAAAACGAGCAGGTTTAGCTGTTTTGTTCCCTGGAGTCCCGAGGTAAGCCTAGCCGAGCCTATCCCAGGCCGTAAATACATTAGAGCAGGCGCAGGCCTACGGGGGCAGAGAGGAGTTAGCACCTTGCGAATAGTAGCTACCAAGACGACGATCAATCCTGGTAATTGTCGTTCTCCTTCTCAGGTTTGGTGGCCATGCTGATGGGTTGAACATCACGCTAAACTTTGCAGTCCGATGCCCAGGAGTACCTCCCAGCCGCGTTGAGGTGGTAAACCATCTGGGAGGATAGCCCTGACATTGTTCTATCGGATTATCATCTCTTCCGCAGTATCTGCGGGAGAAAAAATTCAAAAACTAAACTAGCTGAAAAATGATCTTAACGACCGCTTTGATCACCAGCCTCGTTATTTCTGGAAGGAAAGAGCCCAATCTTTGCCCAGTAAATGTTTGCATACAATTGATAATGATAGTGATTACATTAATTGATTGGTTTGTTTTTAATTACAACTGAACTAACAAAAGTGTCGAGATGCGAAAGAAATTTTGGAAAACCCAATACTTGTAGAAATTTCTGTTGTTGAAGTATTTCATGCTGTTCCGTCTAGTTTTTGGCCATTTCTTTGTATTTGTGATTTTTTGATCTTCGAAATAAATTCTGTCCGATTTCCAGTGTTGTTCACTTACATGCCATTGGACGGTCAGGAGCGATAACGATTGCGAACATATCCATTCTTCTTCTTCTAAGCATCATGACGGGACTTACTATGGATGCGATAATGCGAAGATTCCAAGATGTTAGTTTTTTTTTGCTTACCACCGCCCTTACAGTGGTTTTCGGTTCTATGGGAACTGAGCGAGTTTATTTAGGTTCATAGTTTATCTCAAGAGGCTATCGAAACAATATCGTTATGGGTGATGCACTACAAGGACAAGAGATCTATCGATCTTATAGTTGAGGCTTGGCTGGAAAGTTTCAAAATAGGTCAGTTCATGTCAGTGTTCTGCTTTATGTATACTACTCTATAATTCCATGGATAAGAGCGGTTGAATTTTTGCAAAAAGGACGGATAAACGCGCATTCTATTCTTCAATATTTCTGAATAAAGAGGTATTTAATTAGAGTGAAAGAAAGCGAAGAGTTCCAAAAATGGGGTGAAAAGACGTGTAATAAATTCTCGAAGAAGTTTATACGCACAAGCCTATTTTCCCGCTTAGACCGCTCTTATCTATGGAATTTTAGGGTAAAAGACTACCGGTCAGGTATTAACCCGGTCGGGACGGCACTCGATCGGCCACGCAACTCGATTCGCAAGGGGCGCGCGCTTCTGTTACTCATTTGGAGTTTTTTCCCGTTTTGGATAAACTTCTCGATTGTTTGATGATACACTCTGATGCTCCATGGTTTTCTCTAACGCTTATAAGCTTTGATTCACGTGTAAATCTTGCGAGGAGAATTTTGAGAGTGAAACGTGGTCTTCTTCTCGCATCTTACAGTACTTTATGAAAATCTTTCTAGAAATTGACATAGTTTCTGATTTGCTAGGATTTATACTATCAATCGGTTAATGAACTTTTGATGAAGAACCTTCCATACACCGTAGCCAAGCTAAAATTGTGCGCTGAGTATGAAGCGTAATTATAGTTTCACTGCTACAGCGCACTGAGAAGGTGTTTTCAGAAAACAAACAGTGTTGAACCGCTAAAATTTTAGCTTTTGGATCATTATCAAAAATTTGGGGGGAATAGCTTTATCCGGCAAAAAGGCCTTCAAATAATTGTGTACTTATAGGAGTACACGCCTTCCCATACGGATTAGTTACAGTTTTGTATCATTTGATACAACAACGAAAACATGTGACTTCTTATTGGGCTGCAGAATTTTAGCCCAATTTGACGTTATCATTCACTGTAAAGCTACCCTGCTGCACATCGCTTGGAAGAGGATAGAACTTCACTGGCCCTAAGATATTTCGACTCGGGGATTCACTTGTAACACTGATGCTATAGCACATGTAGCGCAGTGGTTAGAGGTTACCTTGTGACAGACTTGAACGTGTGCTCAATCCGCCGGTTCTGGGTTATTCAAAATCTCCATCCTTACACTTTTGATAAAGCGGTGCAAGACTTTATAAGAGGATGATAATCGTATGCATATAGATCATAAATGACTTTCGTGAGCTGTATGAGGCTTAGTCAAATTCGTGTCATATATCTCTAGCTGGATCTATATCTTTCTTACCATCTTCTCTAATTAATCTAAGGAGGAGAAGAAGGAGAGCGAGTGGTTAGACATGTTCGGCCTTAGGGTTGATTCCCCGCTCTGGCAAGCAATCAAAGAAACCACAGCCTGGCTATCCTCGAGATTGCAAAGAGATGGGCTGACTAGTTCAGCGATGTTTATGAAGAAGGCGAATTCCTCAAAAAAGCAATGAGTCGAGGAGACCAATCGACTGTTCGAACTTCTGGGATCTGGACAGTAAAGTGTGAAGATGGGTTGTCTACAAAAAAAGAGTTGGATTTTAATGGTAGTCTGTTTGTTGTGAGCGCGCTATCCTTCTAAGGCCGTCCTATATCTTGAGTCACTTCATTAATCTGGCAGTTTTCTAGTGCAGCTTTCTCTTGTACTCATTTGCTAACTAGAGATACCCCTCATTCCGGATGAAATTTCTCGAATATATTTTCTCTTTACAGCCAAAAAAGATGAACAACGCATTGCGCTGTTCTACATAATGAACGACGTTGTTCAACGAGCAAAGAATAAGCATATGGATGTTCTCATTCCAGCCTTTCAGCCTGCCGTCCTCAGTGCTGTTACAATGGGAAAGTAGGGGCTTATTTTGTTTGAGTATGTTGGATTTCCACCATGTCGTCTAATTTTGGTTTTACTTGCTGGTTTTAAGAAGCTCTCCATCTGTGAAACAAGTGATGAATCGATGCATTGATATATTCGGCGAACGACAAGTGTTTACGGAAGCTAGTGTAAATGTAATGAAGAATATGCTACGTAAGTTTTCTATATCTTGAAACATGTCTAAGTCTCATCTTACGTTAAATTTTGCAGAGTCTGAAGAAAATGGTGAAGGAGATGAAAGCTTTGCTGAGCTTGATTCCGAAGAGGTCTACAGAAAGATCGAGCTTTTTGAGCGTGTAAGCCAATTTGAAGTTGATAACTACGCTCTTTGTATTAATTTAACCCTTTCGGGGCGGTTGCTGATCGACCGTATCGTGCAATTCGCAAGTAACGCGCGATTCGCGTCATTTATTTAGGGTTTTTTTCTCCGTTTCAAGGAAACCACTAGGTTTTCCGCGTTAATCTGATGCTCCGTGATTTTCGCTACATGCTCATAGGCTTTTTGTGCGTGTATAACTCTTGTATACGAAGGGCAGTTTAATTGCTAAACGTAGTCTCCTTCTGGCTCTTACAGCGTTCAATGTACTTCTTTTCAAAAACCACTTCTATATCTTTAACGTCAGAATCTTTGAAATTGAGCTTCAGTGACTACCAAAGGTCAGCGAAAAACCATACACGAACTCTAGCTGAGCAGACAAAGCAAATCTAGTGTGAATCATAATATTATTTTTGCTGTCACAACGCAGGGACGCGCCGCTACCAAGTGGGTGCGATGCTCGTCACTGCTCGCGCGGGACCGAATCCGTCTCCCTGCTCCCACCGTCTCCGTCAGTTAGCAACAAGCAGTCTATCGCAACCAGGCCATCCTTGAGAATGCTAGGAGCGCGGTCAACCATATTCTTCGATGTTCAAGAAGAAGACGAAAAAGTAATTGTATGCTAGTAGTAAGATCCGTACAGTGAAAAGAAAAAACACTGCTAGACGAATAATATTCGCTGATGTTAAGTTTTCGAATAATCATCGAAAGTTTAAGGGTGAAGTTTTTCCCAGTGAGAAAGGCCTCAAGGTTCGCATATTCCAATTAATACACGTCTCGAAAGGGTTAATGCTTTTCTGTTTGTTTACAGGGACGTTTGATAGTGAATCGTGGAATGGATGTCATTAGAAACGGGGATTTTGACTGTAAAGCCCTTATGAAGGATCGAATGAGAGGTAATGATCACTACACTATCTACTAGTTGTTAGTATACTTATTGTAATTAACTTATTATTCCGTAATTGCTTGCAGATCGGACTGTAGCTGCACAACTTGTCATGGAAACTCAACAGGTATCACAGACACATTTTTTGTCCTTCAACTAGAACGGCCTTATGTTTGATATTGTTACGATTTTATTTTATCTAAATAGATCAAATCCTGATCATTTCATGAAGCCAGATTGTTCATAATCTTCACAGAGACTACTAATTTTGTTGACTTCTGCTGGCATTTCGATTTAGGTGCTCAGTCAGATATCATCGTTTCGACATTCAATGGAAGAACAGAAGCGAAAAATGTTGCAGCTTATTGAGACTCTTGAGCTTGCAAAACGGAACTACTCACACCAGTTGAAGGATGTCACAGTGGTTGAAGATGTAAGGATTTATGTAAATGACAAGCTGTTTGTGAAGGACAAAAATCATACCACTTGTCTTATTTCGCTCAGTCACGACCGTATTAGTTTTTCGATGACTTTTTGGAAGTAATAGATCTAAAAAACAGAGACTTAAAAAGCAGTAGGAAATACTGTTGAATTGAGGATATATATGATTGCTGCAAAGTTTTTTTTTTTTTGCTCAGAATATGTTCAGAAGAAGATGCCTGATCTAAAGTCGGGTTAAAACTGAAAATTATTAAATTTCTCACTTAAGCACGATGGCCGCAGTGACCGTTTGTACAGTGGGGAATGTCATCATGTACACCAAAATTCTCGCTTTTTGCTTTTGTAAAGGAAGTACGATTTTCATTGCAACAAATGGCAGGAAAAGTTTGTCAGGGCTGCAAAAGATCAAATTGAACATATGTAGTGGATGTCACCTTCCTCGGGTCTTACAGATTTTATGCACTAAAACAGACCCACACTGTATCGCGCCCAAATTAGACGGAATAAATGCATCCTGTAGAATGTGTTGACCGGCTGACTTTCGCTGACGCACGCTGGACGTGTCCACTAGCGTGGGTCCGCGGAAGTCAACCGGTTGATTTCATCGGAGCAGTTTCTTTTGAAAAATTGAGTGTTGAAAAGTGGCATGAAATATTGGTTTGAAGTGGAAAGCGACCGTTGTGTGGACATATTGCCTACTGAAATTAGTACATATCGTTGCGAATGTGTTAGGACTTGTAGCCGTGCACTATGGGATCCCGTTTAACCTTTGCTTTTATAAATCATTTGACTCCACTGTCTTGTAGTCTACTGTTAGAAATTTTGAATTGCAATTTTTTTGGAACTTTACCGATCATGGATCATAGTATATGTTATCTATACGTGGTGTAGTCAGTAATTCACTCAACTGAGAGGAAATGATGGGCACGTTTTGGAAAAACTTTTTTTGATACTTCGATCAGGAAAAGAAGCTATCGATTATTCCCGATATAATAGGCAGTAATGAAAGTCGCAATAATGGTACTTGAAAATCAATTAGTGTTAATCCTCTAATTCCAGGCATATCAGAAGTATTTCCAAGGAATACGTGAGGTTCACACCGATTTACTAGTGAGTGCTGTTATCTCAATATAATTTCTTTTTACTCGACTTTTCCCCTCAGAAATGTTAGAATGTATGTCTCAGAGATTGGAAAAGTTTCCGCCAGCAGAATTGGATTTCTGTGCAAAAAATGTTCCAGGAAATGGAGAAGTCTGGTGTATATCCTGCAGCTACTCCACCGCGAGATGCTCCATCACCCACAGCCAATGATGACATCTACGCTACTGGTGTCGAAAACGCCCTGCAAAGTCTGTCATGCAGTATACCATCGTTTTTACTATTTATTAATAATGGTGTTTCACCTAATGATAGCTGAGTTTAAATTATTAACTTGGGAAATTTCCTTTTTGGTTTTTTAAACTTTGTTCTGACACATCAACACACTGCTCTTGCTTCTTGCGAAATGGCTCAACATTTCAGCGTTTCGTGTGCCTGGCAGTAGAGATAATATGGAGACTACTGATATGGAGCTTGATGATGACTCCGCTCCTATCGATGTAGGAGGAACATCTCCTCTATCTGGTAATCTTCCGCCTCCACCTGCACCACCGACAGTGCTAGAAAGTCGTGCTCAAACAGTGTTACCGACGATGCACTTAAATTCCAGTGGAAACAATAGTAAAATTCAAAATTGGTCTATTCTGAGTAAGCCGTGGTCTCACTTTTTCCCTGACTGTGATATTTTACAGTTTCTCAACTTTTGGCCAACTCCACTACGCCATCATTTCAAGGTCAAACAAATTACGGAGTTTCTCAGTCATCGTACATTACACAAGCAAATATGACAATCCCTCCTCCTAGTACAAATCATCAACCTCCCAGTTTCAATTCAAATACTGCCCAGCAATCAAATATGACGGTGCCACCTCCAATTACCACTCAGCCACCACCAAATATTCAGGTACTGTTGGATTTTCGGAATGTCTATGGAATGTTCTAAGATTTTTCTTATTTTTTACAAAACCGTTATCAACTTTTACTCTGCGGATCTTAACACTTCTACCACTTGATTTGTTTCCTCGCATGCATCCTCCACAAAGGCGTTTGAACGTTTCGCGTGTGAGAGCGAGGACGTTCTGCAGGGCGTTTGTTGATTGATTGCAGGAAACGTTTGGGAGGAGGTCGAACTAGCACCTTACTTCCTGATGACCTGCACCACAAGCCATTCGGTCACCGGCTCTTGTTATGGAATAATGATCGTTATTTCAGGCACTGCTAAAATCCATTCCTAGCCTCCAAACAATTCAGCAGGCAACAGCTGCTGCAGCTGCAGCGGCGGCGGCGGCAGCAGCCGCCGGGAACTCGCAAAAAGCACAACCGGTGGGTGAAGTGTTTCAAGATTTTTGTACATATCACGTATATGATATAAATTGATCATAGACAAGCTTTCAACCACCTGTTGTTCAACAACGATTTGGAGACGTAGATGAACGGATGCCACCAGCATCAACGCACTGTCCTCCTGCCGTTCAAGTCCCCGCGTATCAAGTGCAGCAGACTAGACCTCAAGCGCCTGTTTATACCGAGGAAGGTCCATCGCATATAGACTATCATAAACAAGGATACACTACTGAACAAGGTTTGTGCATCTGGGCTAATTTGAACATGGACATCACAAAATGAAGTGCCATTTTTCAGAACAACAGAACTGTGACAATAATTATTATGGGGATGGTGGAAGTGACGGCTTTTATCAAAAACCTCCTTATTCTCAAAATCGCGGAAGTTACCCACACCATGGTCGTGGTAAACCGCGTGGTGGAGACTTTTATGGACGTGGTGGAGGAAGAGGCGATCATTGGAGAAAACCGTAGGTCTTACACTTCCTTTATAATCCATTCTGAAACCACTTGCAATTCCGCTAATCCTAATTTTTACATGTCTCAGAGTTCCGAACGATTTTCGAGGCATGCGTGGTTTCGTTGGACCACGAGGCATTCCCCATAGTCGTGGACGAGGTGGCTTCCGCGGTGGCTGTGAACCATTCCAAGGTGGAAATTACCAAAGGGGCCGTGGTCGAGGCGGCTGGGGTTGACATGGTTGTTGTGCATTTGTAGTAACTACTTCTAAATAACTCGATCGGGTGTATACTTACAGTAATCGTATTCTTGTTAATTTAATCATTGGTTCTTCGCATTGTTATAAGAAGACCGTGTTTTGTTCTCTTTTCCCTCAATTTCATACATTATGTACATTTACACCTGCTTGTTTTATGTATTTGCGTACATATATGCATATGCGTATATATGTACTTACATGTTTGTGTATCACCTGTATCACCTGTCGTCCCGTTGATCGTCGAGTGACTCGAGCGGGTACCAGCAACTCTTCCATTTTTCCCTATCGCGTGAAAGAGTAGCCCAGTAGGTCCTCCTCGCTCTAGGGATATGTTTGTGTATATACGTAGATATATCCTTGACTACCTAGAACTGCGTAGTGCGATAGCGCAACTTTGTTCGACGCCTTCTGAAGGTTTTGGTGAAATCCTGTCGTTCTTGTACTATAGAAATAGTGATTAATTATGTCTAAATTTCGTGTTTTTGGTATCGATGAGCCATCTGATACATCTCAGATATTAACCTATTAAATTGTTTCCAGTTTTTCGTTTGTTAGAAAACGGTTAATGTCCGAACGTTGATTACTGGAAGTAACTCATTAGTTTCGAACTACTTTTCCTATATCTAAGGGATGATTCCGAAGAACATAGAAGAACTGGTCATTGAGAAATACGGAGAGGAGACTGAGGAACGTGGACTATCTGAGGAGGAGCAACGTGGACTGTACGATATTTTTTGCCTCCCAAGAAAGTTAACTCTTGGTCCGGCTACTAGGAATACGCCTGACCAGGTTATTTTGTCTTCCACTTTTGTTCTTCCAGTATATATTGTCTGGTAATTCTTTTTGAACTTATAAACAATAAGTTTAGATCGCTAAAAAACGTGTTTTCTGGCGAAATTATATAGACGCGAGGAAGAACGTGAAGGTTGTCGCTCCTATGGTTGATCAGAGGTATGTTCTTTCTTTTGTGCTTCTTTTGTGCTTTTCGCACAGAATGCTTCCGAATTCGTAGGAGTCCGATCATTGAACTATTTATCCAGTGAGCTGGCTTTTCGAATGCTGATGCGTGAGCATGGTGCACACATAACCATGACGCCTATGATCCATGCTCAATTGTTTGTCTACGACAGTACTTACCGTCGTAATTCCTTGACTTTATGTAAGGCAGATCGTCCACTCATCATTCAGGTAAACTTTTGTTTTCGTGACGTACCTAATCTTATGAATTGATAGGGTTTTGTCTTAGTTCTGCGCTAATAACCCTGACACGTTTCTCACGGCCTGTCGTTTGGTCGAAGACGTATGCGATGGAGTCGATCTTAATCTCGGTTGTCCACAAATGGTAGCTAAAAAAGGACGATATGGTGCCTATCTTCAGGTTTGTGCGGAAATCCTCTTTTGGATTTGAAATTAATTCTTAAAGCTCAAATTGTTATCGTTTTCGAATCGATGAGAATAACAAAAGAATAGCAAATAACAAATTTTGTCCTTTTGTGATCCTAACTATTGCATTTCCGCTTCTTTATTGACATTTTGAGTCTGGAAATTACAGTTTTTGTGAAAATTCTACCCGTCTTGTATCGCTGTACCTTCATTTTTATTTATGAGTGCTAATTAGTTACGTTCTAACTCTTTAGTTACTAGACCCATTGATGTAGAGTAGTGTGCAAAAACGTTTGCGCCAGTCCGTATGTGAACCCAGATCTCACTTTCCGGGAGCATGTGCTAAATCGTTGCATCACCGACGCACGTTCTGCACTCCACTCTCTAGTTACGCTTGTCCTTGTTTTAATGGTAGTGTATAATGTAAAATGCAACTAGGAGATTGCAGAATTATTAGTAAAACTTGGAGCTTCATGTAGCTTTGAACGAACGGCCACTTACTGAATATTATGTTGGGGACTCAATGCTACTCAGCCCAGATTCCATACGTATATTGCCATTAAAAAAGAATAACGTAAATAAAAAGCTAGGACATTTTGATTTTAACTGCTTCCACGGCTGAACCGAGTTCCATGCCGATTGGTGCTCACCAGATCATTCTTGATAACGGATGATTGGTGATACACTGAACTGATAGAATGAAACATGACAGAGAGGAAGGAAAAACACGAGTATCGGTTGGTGTGGTAGAGATAACAATTGAGTCGCCTTATGTTTATATCTCGACACTCTTGCTGTTGTTATCTCATTATTTCATTCTGCAAGTGCATCAGAAATGGGTTTTTTTTGTTCAGATTGGAAATTCAAGCTGTAATTTGGACTGATGTTTTTTTCAGGATGAAGTAGACTTGGTGTGCTCTATGATATCAGCTGTGAGAGATTTTTGTGTCTTGCCAATCTCGTGCAAAATTCGCGTTCGTGATTGCCGAAAACAAACTGTCGATTACGCTCGCAGATTGGTTGATGCAGGCGCAACAATGTTAGTAACCTTCACTTAGTTCTGTGTAGAACAATGAGCTTATCTATTAAGGCTAACGGTTCATGGTCGTACTCGTGAGATGAAAGGTGCCGACACTGGTCTAGCCGACTGGTCACGTATTAGAGACGTAGTTGAGGCTGTGGACGTTCCTGTCATAGCTAATGGGAACATTCAGGTATAGACTACGAGCACTTATCAAACCATTCTGTTAGAATCAATTTAAATAGTACTTTAAATAATATCGATGGTTCGATATCGCGTCTTCGTGACACTTGTACGTGTCTCATCACAATTTATACTGAGCCAGTACATTGTTCGTTAGGTAAAATATCTTCTGATGATTTTTAAACTGCGTGCACGGTCGTTTTCAAGTTCTCTCCACAAACACTCCAATGTTGAGGTTCGGAGTTATTTTTGCCGTATTACAACAAAGGATTTGCATAAAGGCAACTAATTTGGAATTACTTTTAGCACTGCTTTCATGCAAAACGTACTTGAATACATGTTCAGATAGGAGAGTGTGGATAACAATCTGTCGTATTGATAAAGCGTGTTCAGCATTTAACCATTTGGCTTCCACGAACCCAATACTCTTTGCGTCTACTGGAAAGGCTGGACTGTCTGCTCCACTTCGCCTGCGTCTCCAACCCCCAGTGATGCAGTATACTCCATTGAAATGGAGCAAGCACGTTTTCTATCGCGCTCTACATCACCGAGAATTCATTACTAGGGATTGATTTAGTTGAACCAGCCCCTCCATCTGGAAAGTTTAATACTTTTCTACTGGAACGATTGGGTATTTGATAATGATAACATGTAGTAATTTATCACTACACCTACGAGATTGTAGACACATATCGGTATTGAAGCCAGTTAACTTTTAACTATATCTATCCTGAATGTCTACTGTAAATGTTATCCAATATCCCATCATTCCAGTAGAAAAGTAATATGCTTTCTAGATAAAGGTGTTGGTTTGAAAATCAATTTCTAGTAATGAAACTTGATAGAGCGCGATAGAAAACGTGTTCCATTCCACCGGATTGCACGGTATCTCTGGGATTGTAGATGCAGGCAAGGTGGAGCAGAGAGTGGAGCCTTTCTTAGTTAGACACGGGAGAGGGGGTCGGGTTCGTAGAAGCCGAAGAGTCAATTCAAAAAAGATGTTGAAGTCAGTTTTCATGATTTTGATAGAAAACATGGCGATGAAAATGCTGACTTTTCTGGTATGCACTGAATATAACACTTTCGCAGTCGCATAAACTAGATCCAGCGAAGGGAGCACCTTTCGAACAGTGGAACTTACATAGCGCTCGCTTAAAGCGCTTATTGGTCTTATTTTCGACTAGCCGCCTCTCACAAAAAAGCATCCATGAAGATGTGAGAAGGCGCTCATGAAATAAGCTACCTCTCATGTCCATTCGCTCACAGCAATGTGAGCACTAAAACGTTCAGTTGATGATTAGTCTACTAAAGTAGTTTAGAAATGCTTTAAACTGATTTGAATCTCAATTAAACAATATCTTTTCAAATTTTTTCGTAGTACCTCATGGAAAAAGAGAACTGAAGTTTAGATGCCTGGTGATGTTGAGAGATGTATTGCTGCAACAAAAGCAGCAGCAGTGATGTCTGCAGAAGGGATATTGTATAATCCGTTATTATTTGTGGTATGTTCTTATATTTCTGTGAATAATGGAATGTTTCTGACATCATTCAACCCATGTCCACCAACTCTTTTCGATCCTTCGAATTGAATCACAAATTTCCTTTGTCCACGACATGCGTGGAAGTTAGTGCCTTCCACCAATGATTTCCATCGAAAAATCGACTTATCCGGTCAATTAGCTCTCATTTCTAAAGGTTCCAAATTTTCAGAATAAGAATGAAGAAAGTTGGTTAGTCGCCAAAGAATATCTCGAGTTTGCGCGTAAGTACCAAGCTGCTACAAGTTCTGTACGTGCACACATTTTTAGGATTTGTCATCACAGGTTTGTTAGTAATCTGTACTTTTCTGCTTTAGAGTTTTACTCTTTTAGGTTGTGCTTCAACTCATTAGTTTATTCTTTTTTCTTGTGAAATTTAGCTTATTGGAATATGCCGACCTCCGACTTCGTGTTTCCACAGAACATCGTATAGAGGACTATGAGGCGATTGTAGAGGAGATACGTGTTCGAACTCGTGCAGTAGCGGACACTGAAGAAGCACATCTACAAATGCAGATGGCAAGAGAATTATTTGAACGTATTCGGTGTGCACTTTTTTGTAATGATTTCAAAAATTCTGGTCAGTTTTCTCTATTTTCATTTTGAGATGTGGAGAGAAAAATGTGGATCCTATATCTTTATCAAAGACACCATACTGGATCTGTAAGCCATACTTTCGTTTGTCAGAGGTTCGTTTCAGATCAGCTTTACTGCGTTTTTTTTTGTATTGGCATGATGGAAAATTTCAGGTTGTCAGGGAAGCATTAGTTGCAGAAGGCGAAAAGAGTTACAAAGAAAAGCGAAAGGAACACCTTCAGAAACTTGCAGATGAATTGGGTCTCTCTTTGAAGTACGTTTATTATTGTTCTTTGTTTTCGTTTACACATATCTCATTTTAACATCTCAGACAAGCAAGAAAGAGGGAGAGGCGAAAACTGAATGGACAAAGGACAACAATATCAAAACGAGTAAGTTTGATTCTTATGATATCTGTGACCACAGTTTAGAGGTTCTTTAAGGCCAAATTTCCACCCTGTTCACGATGCAGTCAGCCGGCCGGACAAGGTTGTGCACATTTGTTCTGTAAAAAGTGTTGTCGATGGACTTGTAAACAGAAGGGGTGGGATTGCAAAGGTTGGTGAAATTACTTTTCCATAGCTATATTTATGTTAGCGAACTTTCGACTTTGTCAAATATTATGACACAAGAGGTAAAATCTTACAGCGCACCGATACCGGTTTTCATCACTTCCGACTGCTAATTCTCAAACTAACGACCTGGCTGATTTAACCAAAGAAATGTGAACGATTATCATTTCTACGGGTGAATGGATTTGTACAGGTTTTCTTCTTGTTTGAATTCATGTCTTTTTTGCTGTAACATTGTCTCCAATTTTTCCAAACTTCTTATACCATTATCCTTGCCTGAGGGTTGGAGTTATCCTTCTAACACTCATACGACGAGTTCACACCTATGGATGTCATGATGAAGTTGCAGAAATGGTCGACATAGCACCTCTAGGTGAATTGCATTCGGAAAAAAGCAGAATAAATCATGAGTTTCCCGGTGGATTTCGAAAACCATCTTAACGTGGTTAGATTTTAGTTGATAATCTATTTGGAGAGACGGAGACTAAACGAGGTGCAAAAGTGGTTCCTTGGGCGCTCAACTAAAGAGCGCAACATACTCATTTAGTGGGTATGTCCAGTTACTTCTTAGTTCGAGTTATACAAAGCGTATTTCTAATCATGGAAAGTGGAGAGATAATAACATTAGAAGATGGCATGTTAATTCAAGAAACATAACAAGAAACTTTCCTCTAAGCATTATACAATTACTTTTGTTTCCATTAACTTGTTCTAACTTTCTCTTCTAACAGAGGTTGTACCCTCACTGATTGAAAAGTACCACAAGATACATCAACACATAAGCAATGATTCACCCTGATTTGAATGCATACATAGTGGGTAATACCTAAAATTTTACAGTTGACTTCAACATCTTACATATCTTATGTACGCAACGCATCGATATTTCATGCTGATGTCACAGAAAGATCGGCTTCCTGAAGTAAAAGTTATACATACACATATGTATTTATATCATATAAATATGCATATATATGTGTATGTATATGTATGCATACATACACGTATGCATATGTATGTATGCCCGTGAGTATACGTATATGTACATGTGCAAACATATGTGTGTGAATACATATGTAGGTATACATAAATTTAATATGTACCTAAATATGGTAGTACAAGTAATTCAGGCGCGGCTTACCGTTCCCTACCAGGTGATCTTATAAACACGAAATGAGGTTGAATTCAAAAAAATCTTACAATCAGCACGTCTTACGCGACAGTTGCAATTCTTACAGTGTTGCGCACCTAACAATAGCACTCTTTGTAATCGTTAAAGCGTTGAATCTCTATAAATGTTATTCTATTACATGCTAAAAGCATCTAGTAATCTGCACAATATCCAATCACTATCACGGGGACGATTCGCGTTTGCGTCATAGTAATGACTGGTTGTTTACTCTCATTTGAAGTGCGTATCATGATAACATTTTAAGCAGAAACATTGTAATAGCTGAATTTTCTGATGACCCGCTTGAGTTGTATATTTGCGCATATAGTCGTGAATAATTGCTAGTTTCTTCTAGCACTCAACATAGTGTCTTCATATTCCTTTAGCCTACGAGGAATTTTGAAGATGAAGGTGTAATCTAAGCTGACTTAGTCACTCGAATTCTTGATCATTTTTTCTTTTGTTTGACTCGTATCTCATCTGTTTTTTTGCCGTACGCTGCACGGGTGCCAGTGCTTCTAGCATTCAATTCGTCTCCTCGCTTGCTTGAGGATTTCATTTTTTTCCACAAACACTTTAGAATACTGGTCGAGCATGTCTCTTTTCCATTTCAACTATAGCCAGGCTGGGGCGTCCATTTGATTACCGTGAATTGTTTGAAGGCTGTGGATCAATCCTGTGTGGAGCCGCAATGAGCATCGCTAACATCTAGTGATCTCGCAGACTACAAGGAATTGATCCGAATCTGAGTGTTGCACTATCGATCATCACTTGCTGGGCGTGAAGAGCAACAATACGGTCATTTGGGGCATTAATCCACTCTTCCTTGATTGACAGTACTAAAGGGAAGGATGAAAGCAGGAACCCGATAGTCTTTGCAGTCGCGGTGGATTGATTTATGAAATTTTCATATTACAAACGTTTGTACAAGAGAAGAATGAGCACAAGAGAACGCATAGCGTCACAAGCAACTTGTAAATGTTTTGTTGAGTCCAAATAACAGGCAAGATCTTGTACCCTTTGTTCACGTGCACTTGCTAGCTCCACCCTCCACTTCAAGGTTGGTCCACACGCAGCTTTTCAGCACAACCGTCAAACCGTCAACAAGGTCGATCTCCCTTATATGTAGTCGCCACCGCTTCACTTGCGTAAATATCTCCAGGCGTTACGTCAAGCGATAACTGACGTAGGCAACAAATGGAACGACTTATATTTCATCTGTGCTAAAACTACTAGATAGATTTACAGGAAGAAGAGACGAGCCAAATACAAGAGGACGATTACGAATTCGGCACTAATGATTTCATGCACCAATCAATGATGTATTCACCCAACAACTCAGCACAGTAGCCGAAATTTTACTTAAGCGGAAAAATTCCCAACGCTGCTTTGGTACAAAAGTACGAGCCACAATCACACAATCTTTGCAGGCTCTAGCACAGACACTTTCGTCAGCTGCGTCTGTCCACACTCAGAATTTCCGAGAAACATTCAAGGAGCAAAAAGTAAATTGCTTTCATCATAATCTGCAACAATCACACCGAAAATGGAATAGAAAGCATTGATCTTGTTTAGCATCACAACCATAGAGGGAAAAATCACGTTGACCGTCGCCTAGTATTGTTCACAATCTAGAGTATGTTGCAGTTGCTCTCAAAAAATTTCAACAAAGCTCAAAGGGGATTTTCTCAACTTGCAGACGCCCTTAACCAATCAGCGCTGCCAAGTGCTGAGGAAGAGTATGACAATCACTCAATTCCAGCAGAAAAAAGCCATGTTCAACGCCTTTGAATATGCAACAGATCTCTTCACACTTAAATCCATCAAACTACGCCGAGCTATCAGTCGCATTGTTAACACGTTGACAACGAACTGAGCCGTTATTAACTCAGACCGCATGCCGCGTGTGTGGCGGCGCGGCATGGCGGGAGTTTTTACTATCACGCCTTACAGTGGAAATATGGGAATTTGTTTGGAATTTGAGGTACTGAGGGGACATCATCGTGATCAAATGATGAAATGTAGCAGAAGAGATTTCTGTTAAATGTTTTATAGTTAAGAGAATTCTGATGTATTAAGAAATCATTCATGTTTCAACGGGAAGAGTACACATTATTGTGAAAGGGAACATAGCTGTCATATAGCTTCGATTCTTTCTTTTTCATCCATGTGTTTTTAGGCATTTGATAGCCTGAGAAGTGCTCATTTTCCCACTAAGTTTGCTTTGTAGAATGACGTTTTTCGCACGTTCTATTAACTAAAAAGATAACGTTTTGCAAGTGGAGTTCACGTTTTTGTATCTAAGTGGCTTTTTTCTTCAAATCCGTTCTTTTAAGAGGAGGCATCTCTATTGCTTTTACTACAGATAACTTAATCGATGTGTCTTCTTTTATATTTTACCATTTACTGGTGAAAAAATTTCCCTTAGTGACGAAAAAAATTCACATTTCATGGGAAAACTATCACAACGTCATTGTACCCGCAGCGCTAGCCGCGCAGGATTTCAACTCGTTTCAACGTTTAAGCACACGGAACGAGCTATTCTCCGTCAAAACAACTACAAGAAAGTTAGCTCTCCAAAAAAGGAAAAAAGGCGAGCCGGATGCCGTACTCTTTTTTACATAAGATTTCAGGCTGACCTGAGTTCTTTTGTTGAGTCGAAGCTGAATATTAGCGCAGAATAGTATCAGAGGAGATCGATTTAGACTTGAATTGAACGACCAGTGCATCAGTTATAGCGGTTTAGTGGCGGTTGCAATTTCGTTCAGTTCAATTTCGTATGAAGATCTCAAGCATCAGTGTCTCTTCTATCGTGGAGACAAACTCCGGTCGGGAAAGGAGGAGATCCTCACGTGCGTTGTCAGCTCCACACTAAACCTCAAGGTTGGTCTACGCGCAGCTTCGTGGCACAATTATCACGTTCACTTTCTTTTTCAATGGTATTTTTGAACGTTAGTGTCTCTTTCTCCGTCAATAAATACTTCAGTTGGTAAGGAGGTGGATCTGTCGAAATGACGTCCGTGTTGTTTGAATACAGCTTAGTAATTACGTCTATAACCGTCACTGGACGGAATTTAGCCTGAACGATCTCCAAGTTACTGGAGGATAACCGCGCAGATTCAATTCTCCGTGATCTTTTTAGCTTAGACAAAACGCGAGATGTGTTTGTTCTATTATTCGATTACTAACTGTATATGCTCGCGTTCCTCGACACTGAACTCTGATCTTGGGTATTTGTTCCAAACCGTATGAGAACTGGTAATTTTGTGTTGACTGACGGCTTGCCAAAACAACGAATAAGTCTTTTTCATGTGGATAACGTTCATTGATGCAAGCGACACGCGTGACAATGATAAGAGAAGTTTTCCGAGAAGATTAGGTGGTGATGGAAGCGGAGTTGGTGCTGAGGTTGAGAAAGAGGAGGGAACTAGAGCAGCAGATCCATATGTAACCGGTGGAAACGGAGGAGACGAATAGACTGTGCATCTGCGTCAGGTGAACAATTGATGGATCTCTTTCCTTATTCGGATACGACGAAACTGCTGCCAACGTGTCAGTATATTTTGATAGAATTGCCGTCCGCCTTGACTTCACTAGGTGGGCGACGACAAAAGACATATAAACGTTCAATCTTTCGTCGTCGCCTTTTTTCCATTCATCGCTGGTACTGAAGGAGGAATGATTGATGACGGGATTCCCTAAAATAGCCGCTGACGTGTCCTTAGCATGATGATACTATTCAATTAGTGGAACTATAGAAAGACTGCTTGCACAATGGCCTAATCTAGACCATGGCCTTGTTTTCATTTTTGCATTAGGGAAATTATATTTAGGAAACGATCATTGCCAGCAAAAGTAGTCTCGACTGTCAATGAAGTACTATGTAGTTTCTCCTCTCCGTGTTGATCGGAATCCGATGGAGTAGAGCTAGCTGAGAACGTACAGAACTGCTGCTTTTTGCCACCACGTTCAAAGGGCGAATTAGTTATGTTGACTCTTTCTGTTTTATGTAAGTCCGTTGAATTGAGCTTCCTAATTTCTGGTCCTCATTTCACGAATTCATCATCACCACGTGGACATACCTAATCCTCAAAATCAGTGATAACAGTCGTACTCAAATCGGCTCTGTTAAGTCACCATTTTGGACCAAATTCCGTAGCGGACATTGTAAGAGACCGAAGCATTAGCGTTATCTAGGCTACTTTTTAGCTGCTCCTTGTGAATTTTTCGAGCCATCGAATCAGTCAAAGAGTTGATCGGCCGCACATTTCCGATCGAATGCTATTTCTTGTATGATACGATATCTCACCTCGCAATGGATCATCTTTTGTAAATCACGACTCAATGAAGGATGATCTGTTGTTTTTAAGTTGGAACCGAGGTCTTTGAGGATGCCTCTAACAACATCAACTTTCCCCTTTATCCGTTGATCACAGCACGGCTTCTTTTAAGACCATGCTGCACTCCGCGCGTCTCAAAGTGATTATGTATTAGTGTGCGCTTCCGTACACATCTGGTACTTCATTAATGAGCTTATTTGATTACATCTATTCTTGTTTCAAATGGTTGATTATTATTGCAATATCTACGATCAGCAGTTTCACATTGCCTTGTTTAAAATTTATGTGTTGACAACATACAATTTATAACAAGTTCTTAACAAATCATTACGCACTAACGCTGATTGTCTCGGCTGCCGATAGTCTTATCGAAGTCTCACCAGTCCTAGTCTATAAAATTTTTTATGATAATTCAACCATTTATTTGCGATCATTTCCAAATTTCATCACATTACCACATTGCCATCGTAGCTGGCCACGTGACCGCGTCGCGTCCCTCGCAAAACTTTAACACCGTTGTGGAAAGGTTAAACTTCAACGTGTTATATAATCTGACCAGCTCTCTATAGAGTTATTGAAAACTTTCAAATTGTGAACTTGTTGACCAAGTGAAGCAGGTTCGTCGGGAAGCAGCAACGCAACTTCGCGAAGACGGAGATAGTAGGAGGTCACAGCGCTGTCATCATTTTGCTTCTTTCCTCTTACCATCCTATTAATTTTTTCTGTCACAATTCCGTGGCACAACTATGACCATGTCAGCAGTACCACCTGTTTCAGAAGCAAACTCGTCGCTTCGACCGTGTTGTGAGAAATTTATAACGCCGTTATACAGTTCAGATTTGATTCGGCATCTTGATAAGAGACTTAACCCTAGTCACCTTCATGGACATTGTACCATGCTGAACCACTAACACCGCTGGAATACGTCGTTTATCGTCTTCATGATGTTAATAGCTCCGATAGGATAGCACATCAACCTCTCTACCGATTTTTTTAACACTGTGAGCGCTATAATGTACATAGTGCATAATGTTATACCTTTGCGGATGATCAAGGTCGTTATGACCCTCAGCTGGACGCGCCGTTCGGATGATTACGAAGATTAATGCGTGCTCCAATAGAATTGGGAATTAAATTCTGAAAGACATATTATCATCAGAAAGCGATAAAATATCACTGAGACTCCTTTATGGATAATTTTAGCAAAATTAACGCTAATGCTTCCTAAATTCTTGCCTCTTCAAAGCAAAAAATCATCTTCTTCTCATCTTTCTTTCTCTATCTTCTCGATGTTTTAGTAGTTAATCGATAGCTGGAAAGATTTTCATTTCGATAGTAAGCTTGTTGTATGAAGAGATTTAGGTAGTACGTTCTACTATAATAAGTAAAATATAATGTTTTACAATCGTAGTTCATTTTTTCTTATTCATAGCGGATTTTTTGAGATGATGTAGTTCGATTGCAATTCTTACAAACTTTTCTGCCAGGAAAAAAAAATTGAACTGTAATCGAAAGAGCTCTTGGAAACAAGTCTTCTTAAAACAGTAACGCTAAAGCAGAATGTAGCAGCGGGGGTTGGTCCTCCGCTGCTGTTTTGAGTTGAATTTGTTGGTCGATTTGCCACTGAAGGCTGCGTGAGTGGAGTACTAGATTTATTACAGATAATATCAAGACGGTTTAAGACAACCTCAAACTTGGGTATTTAAACCATCTTGATATTATCTGTAATAAATCTAGTACTCCACTCACGCAGCCTTCAGTGGCAAATCGACCAACACATTCAACTCAAAACAGCAGCGGAGGACCAACCCCCGCTGCTACATTCTGGTGCATTGGCCGGGAATCGAACCCGGGTCGCACGCGTGGCAGGCGAGCATTCTACCACTGAACCACCAATACTGGTTTTGATGATGTCCATGGGCTGGTTGGGTCCCCTGCAGACAACACGAGGTATGATGGGGTCCCCCACAGTTGAAACACATTTGCCCAATGCACTGGACCGTGCTATGTCTCGCTGACGCGCAGATGAAGCATACTTTGTTATCTTTGAGATATTTGCATCTTTCCTGCGCTGTTTGGTATTGGTCACAAAAGATAGATTTATGGCCTCCTCTGCAATACATACAAGAAGCCATGCGCTTGCCCTGTTTATTTGAGTCAAGGACCGATCCCGTTGTTTGAGGACGAGGGCCAGATTGATTTATCGTCATATATTGAGAAATGTATTCTTCGTTGGAAATAGTTTCGTCCAGAGCTTGCAAAAGAGACTGCATGGCCAAAGATGTTTCTGCGGCTCTGGTTTTTGTCAAGACTTTTGTTTGGGTCCGTGGGGGGAACTTAGCTAAAAGCTTGGTGCACAAATAGCGGGTATTTATGTCCTCCCCCTTTTGATTTAGTTGAGCGATTGTTGCTTGTAGATTATCTAACAATCGTCTTTGGTCTTGTATGGCCGGCGGCTGCAAGGAAGTGTTGTCAAACTTCTTGAGCAGTTGCAAAATTAGGTCGTCAGAATTGGAGTATCTGTTGATGAGGAAATCAACAGCCTTTTGGTAATTGTCGTCTGTTGTTTGAAACTTTTCGATAAGCTCCCGGGGTCCGCCTCTAACGGAACTGCGCAAGTAGTTGAATTTATAAAGATTTGGAATGTCCCTTAAGTGGACTGTCTCTCGAAAGAGTCCCCAAAAATTGTCCCATTCCCAGATGTTACCACTAAAAACTGGGGGTGGTATTGTGGGGAGCTCAAAACTTTTGATTATGGCGGTATTCGCGCTCTTAGATGGGGACTTGTTCTGGTTCTTAAGGTGCTTAATTTGACTTTCTAGGATAGAGGTATAATCCTGATAATCTGCCACAACGTCAGTAGCCGAACTTATCAAATCATTATACTCCTCCTGGAGGCTTGTTGGGTCGAATTGTGACTCGTCCAATCTGTCGCTGAAAATTTTCAGCTCCAGTCGGACTCTTTCTGCCGCTTTTTCGATTGTCTCTAACTTGAATTCGAGGTCTAGAACGGTTTGTGGGGTCGAGTTTGTATCCCCTTCTTGTGAATAGCCCTTTCGTCCCTCTGCTTGGTCGAGACCAAATTCTGAGACTATCTTCCTAAACCTATTAATGGATTTGGTTAATAGCCCCTTTTGAATGGATATGGCTAGTCGGTTGGCCATAATTTGAACTGATCTGTTGTCGACGATAAGGTAAGAATTGAAAGCGAAATCGAAAAAATAAGAAAGAAAATCGGGGAACCTGAAGTTGGAAGACCAGAGAAAGTGAAAAAGGAAAAAGTTTTTCCCATGACCTGGGGTCGCAGGAAAGTTGAATAGGTTCTAACCTGAAACCGAACGAAAAAAAAAGGAGTTCAGATGGAGAACTACCCACCTGAATCCTCTCCGCGCTTGATTTGGCTGGCGACCAGACTCCGAAAGTGGTCGGCCGATGCACCAGAATGTAGCAGCGGGGGTTGGTCCTCCGCTGCTGTTTTGAGTTGGATGTGTTGGTCGATTTGCCACTGAAGGCTGCGTGAGTGGAGTACTAGATTTATTACAGATAATATCAAGACGGTTTAAATACCCAAGTTTGAGGTTGTCTTTAAAATTTTTACTTTATAAGACAGTTTTCTGCTGCATGCAGTAGCATTTCAGGGACTGCGCTTGGTTTTTTCTAGAAAAGACATATTTCACTAGAATATATCCAATCCCGTAAGTGTAATCAAGTGAATTTGAGCGGTGTATCTCATTTCTCAATGGGCTTGATTTTGCGCTGTGACAGCGAAATAAAATCTTGCTTCACATTTAGCCTATAATTATTTATACGAGAAAATAGGTAACTACGATTTACTGCGTGCTTATGAAGTAGCAACGGATCGTTGCTACCCTGTCACCTCGCGGAAACATGATTTTCGATTGTTGATTGATAGATGTGTGCATGTGTCCTACACTTTGTGCTGCTTGGTGTGCTGCAAATAAAAGAAAGTTAAGTGCTTCAAAGAAAGAGAAGAGGCATGTGCCGTCTTATATTGTTGAATGTTTTGTGGATATCTCTCTTAACTGACACTCGACGACAATGCGGCATCATTGGCGGTAGCTGAAAACTGTGGACCTGCAATACAGGAAAGAAAAACTGGAAATCAGCAATGGAAAAGAAGAGCGGTCGGCTAGTGAAATCGAAAGAGAAAGAAAAATTATTTTGCTGAAAATAATGGTAGTCTGGTCGTGAATACATCTTTAACTTGTGAAGAAATGAGAGCGACTTGCAGATTCCGCGTGAGGATATGCTCAAAAGGTCACACAATGTTAGATGTCGAAGTGAGTGAAGTCGCTTGAAAAGGTCAACCATTTCTGAATCTGTGATAAGGATATATTGAAGCTGCAAGATATCGATACTCATCGGAATGGTCGACTAGATGGTGACCATGTCTCCACGGCGGGTCGTAACAATGTTCTTAATCAACCGCATACCAGTTCTGAAGAGATCAGATTGTGCCAAGATTGTGTAAAAGGTGTATCACGTCCCTGAATTCTTCTGTTGTTCTGGGTGCACTAGAAGATGCAACTCTGTGATACTCTCGATCAAAACAAGATTTTGAATGGCGTACGGAATCTCCACGGACGGACAACACCAATGTGTAAATTTCGTGTCACAGAACCTATCTTCTCAAAAAAAAGGTTATGAATTAGTGTGTCCGTCATTTTATATACTGGGTCCGGATCTAGAAAGGCGTAAAGGTCTTCCGGTACCTCTCCCAGTTCGTTCATTCGGTCAAACAGATAGATGCCATAATGTGATACAATAAAAATCTATAATAATAATAATATTCTGTTGCTTCTTTACCTTCAAGGACGGCGTAATCGAAGTCGCAAATCGGGAGTGCGAATCGTGATTGTCTAACCAAACATAGGATAGAAAAATATTGCACTAGCACTAGAGCGCGTGTCGTCAGCCTCTCTTCGGAAACGTCCGGGCCGCCCACTAGGCGAAAATGGCGCAGTCCCTGAAAGATTACATTCTTAACAGATGTTCAGGTACTCCATGCGAAACTGATATCATACCCCGCCATTTTGAACGATGATTCCTCTTGCGAGTTATTGACTGCCTTTACAATCGCTGCGTTAACAGTCTGGCGCCCATCGTTGATAGGCAGAGGGCGTCGCGTTCGCGGCACTCGCTAGCCGGGACTTATGCGTCTTTGTGCGAAACTGTCGTTATGCTCGCACTCTCTTGCAGCAGCGCCTTCATATCTCGCCGCCGTCTCGGTAGGTGGAAAAATTGAGAGTCTCACCAAAAGCAGAGGAGAGTATGCCCTTGGCCTGGACAACCACTTACTAGGAAGCTGTCACTATCACTATCACTATCACTATCACTATCACCATCACCATCACCATCACTCTCATTACCACTGCCACTATCATCATCTCTATCATCATTATTATTGTTATCATTACAACTATCATTATCACCATCATCGTTATCACTAATCATTATCACTATCATCACTTTCATCATCATCATCATTATTACTTTCACTATTGTTATCACTATAATTATCATTATCACTTTGACTACCATTATCATTATCGCTATCATTAATATTAGCACAATCACTATCGGATGAAAGTATGATACATTTTACCAGCCCGACTGTTGGTCAATGTAATGTCTATGCATTGAATGGAATGCACTGTATAAGTGCCCTTATCATATCTCAAAAACATCTCGGAAGGGTGGCAATTGTTATCACTTTCGTAATCATTAGCATTATCCAAACATAATCATTATAAATATCATAGTCATTCTAATCATGTTATCATTTAGCGATGTAGTCTTGTCGCTGAAACATAAGAAATGTAGATGAAATATGGAAAATTTAGATGTTCTTTTTGCTGAGAATATCTCTGTAGAAAGTTCTTCAATGAAATTCCATCATTTCATAATGAAAATGCTCTCTCAGAACTATCTGTGTTCGTCTCCCCGTAATCATCATGCTGTCTGGAGTCTGCCTTCTTACGAAATTCGCCGCCTTCCTCACGGGGCGCGACGCCGCCACTACACTAACTGAAAAGATATGACGTCTCGCGGTGTGCGACGAAACGTCCCACATGGTCCTCAGAGCGTTAACTCATGGTCATTGTACGAACGAGCAGATATACAGAACATAAATATCTATGGAACCATAGAACATAGTTTATCCTGAAGTATCATAAGATCCAAATCCTGAAGTACTTTAATCATCTAACACTCGCGGAGGGTTATCGATGAATTACCATCTCATGTAGTGTGAAGTATCGGTTCTGAAAAGCTTTCCTTTGTTTTCTAATTTTCAACCGCGATAATGACTTTTGCGTATTTTTGCACAAAGAGTGTATCATAACTAAAGAGTAACTATCTTAGTCATCCTTACACAACTTGATCACTTCATTAAGTACTGACAGCATTCGATAACGTAGTTCACGAGTTCTTTCTTCACATTACGCACAAGAGTTGCATATGCACAAAAAACATTTGAGGGTATATAGACATGAGGTTATGTAAGTCATGGGACATGCACAAAATTAGAGAGCTCCAGAGTTTCTTTCTGAATCGCGGGAAAGTTATTTGTAAAATGGAAGTTCTATTTGAAAAGAAATAGGGACAGGGGTTACATAAAGCCTTGCGGAGAGACCGTTGTGACATCGATAGGTGGTATCACAGTGGCCACAGCGAAAAATCAGGCATCTTTCAGACTTTTTGGAAAGCTCAATAAGGCGTCATCGCATGAGTGTTGAATTAGTGATTGTGGGACGAAAATACGTTTTCTCGAATTTTCCCTCTGTGGCAAGGTTATCACGAAAGCTTGTTCATATAGGCATTATTCCATATTCTTGAGTCTCTCACGTTCTTGTTTACGTTCCTATTTATTCTCTTAGAACCTCATTCGATATCATATCCTTTTGTTTGTTAGAAAGTGAATACTATCTACTGATGGTAGTGCAAGTATTCGGTGTAGTAAGTAAAGGAAAAGGTACTCTAAAGAAAATAATCAGGTGTCTCCTCTGATGATCTCAACCTTTTACTTTGAAAGTACTGTTTATGTCTCTGTTAACTTGTTAATTTTTCAATGTGGAAAATGTTCCGATTGCAAGAGAAGGAGTCTTTGCATTGAATTATAGATGTAGTTGTTGACGGTTGTTGTACAGAGGTACACATTGTTCTTTGTTACACCGAATAAACTTTTATTTTAGTCTCATTTTTCAAAATTATAAGTTTATCGAGCCCATACTTTCAGTCAGTGATGTTTGAGAGCATGCTTTTCCACAGTTGATTTTCTTTTTCATTGTATGATTGTCTACAGGTCATCTACAGGTCGACCTGAAGTGTATCTATTATGCAGCGTACTCTGTGAGCTTATTTCTATCTGGTAGTCCTTCAGCTATTAAATTTTATATAATACTAACTGGTCATAATCTAGCAATCCGACATGTACTGGTACCTCTGTGATTGCACTCCAATACAGTAAAGGTGTCGTCGTAATGACCGATCGTGTGGTTTCGTATGGAAAAACTGCTAGATACAAGGTAAAGTGTTTTTCTAGACTGATATTTCCTATTTTTCATATATCATCATGCCGCTCACCTCCAATCTGTGCACTTAAGAACGTTTCCCGTCAATATAAAGTAAACAACAATATAATAATTGCATTTGGTGGAGACCATGCTGACTTCCAGTGGCTACAAAACGTTATTGAAAGACAGGTACGCATTCATTTGCGTCATGGACGTACTTTATTTGCCTTTACCATATATGGAGTGTAAAGTATCATAGGTTCTTGAATGGAAAATGATCGGCCAAGATCTTTCACCTAAAGCTCTTCACGGATACCTAACAAGTTTGATGTATGCTCGGTAAGAGTTTTGCTTTAGCCTCAGAGACGGTGCTTGCTTATAACTGCATTTTAGCCGTACACCGCATGAATCCTCTATGGAATACTTTGGTTGTAGCTGGTATAGAAGATGAAGAGAAGAATAACAAAGAGACCAGTACTCCCTTCATTGGTGTAATCACACAGAAGGTTTTATTTTAGCCCAGATAGCACGAACATTTGAATAATTACGATATTACTCACAGCTTTTGTTGACTCAGTATTTATTTCTCTTTTGAGGGAGTTGCATATCAAACGAAGCACGTTGCGACAGGCATTGCAGCCATGCTTCTTAATCAGGTCGTTGAGGATGAGGGAAGAAAAAAGGTGAAGGTAGAAAGTAGTCCACTGCTTCTGTTTGCTATGTTTTATCGTGTAACTGAGGAAATTGCGACTGAAAGAGATTACCTTTTTCAGTCTGATAAGATGACACGAGCAGAGGCCGAGTCTATATTGCGCAAGGCATTGGAACTCACTCTTTACCATGATTGTTGCGCTGATAACGACTTTGAGTTGGGAGTGGTTGATGCCGATGATGGAGTAATCCTAGGAAAGCAGGTATAGTGGCGTTTATGTCCCGATATCAACAAATATATTCAATTTATCATATTCTTCTTAGGAAACTATCATTGGAGAGTGGAGTATTGCCGAGACCAATTGTCAATACGAGTGAAATCTTATATCTCTTGATGTTCATTACTGGCTGTCTTTAGAATGCTATGAATGTTTTTTGCAATTTCGATGTCGATATTAAAACTGGTTGAGATTATCTGAACAATAACAGAGTTCTGATAGATGACTGCGACTTCTTATGTGTATTTAATCAATGCCTTGTGCTGTCTTCCAGATCGATAATAAGAGAGTATTCGATTCAGCAGTAATGCTGCACCGATCCCATGTAACTCTTATGACCTGAGTTAGAACAATCCCATATTGATTACTGAGTGCTTTTCCGTTAAACGGCACGTGATCAAAAAGTGACCACTCTCGGTGGACACAAGAACTTTTCGCAGGAGTATTAGTAATGATTCAAAAGCTTAATTCTCTGGTTAGAGCTGTATATAGCCAGCTTTTTTCAAAAGACTTTTACAATGTTGTAGAATTCAAAGAACGTTATGTTTTACATCGGTCGCGCAATTCACCTGCTACTTCGCTGGAGGCACAAAAAGCACATGAACGTGTGGAAATCTTGTAGTGTCAGAGTTGTACGTTTAGTCTGGAGTTTCTTTCAAAGCGGAGAAGCGACTTCTGGATGAATAACCACTTCCATGTGAGAAATCGATCGATAATCGCACCAACTGCACTTGCTCCCCTACCCCTGCGGCCCGTGAATTGGCCAGAGAATGCGTGGTCGCGTTTGAGAATTAATGTTATTTGCCCCTGCTGCATTGCAGAGCAACGGTCTTTCCAGAAAATAAAAACAGTGTTGGAATCCTTGAACCACGCTATCGAATGAGTACTAATTGTCTAGAGAAAGAGCTTTGTCCGGCGAGGTGTGATACACAAATGTTTTTCTTAATTTTACAGCGCTATCAAAACAGCTCTTCCAAAAGCATACACATCTTTGAATTCTTCGAGACTCGTGCTATCGAAATAGTAAACAGACATTCTAAGGAAGGAGTTTTGTCCAGAGAAATTCAAGCGCGATAAGAAAAAAAAAAGCGTGGTCGTGTGAAACGTAGTCCAATTCTGCTGCTCACCTGCTGCATTTCAGGTTATAGTAAACTTCATTAACAAACACCTTTATCATGTGTGCAAGAAAGGTTGCACAACTCTTTTATGGCTTACAAATGCTCTCTACCGACTTTGTTTTCATCGATAGCCTGTCTAGCACATTTTCATCGATAGCTTGTCTAGCACATATGTGATGTCAGATGTACCTTGTGGGAAGTGCTCTCTACGCTCCATAGCTTTCAAAAAAATCTGTTTCCGGAGGAAATTGCTTTGCAGCAGGAGTTCTTTCCTTTAATGGAACTATAAATCACAAAGACCCGGTAATTACTGAGCAAGATGTGTAGATATAAGAAGCTCTAAATTACATTTAAAATAAATACCAAAATTCCTTATTAATGTTGATCTGAGCTCTGCATGTGAATTATAGTGCATAGCAGTAGTGAATGTAGTGCATAAAAGGATAAAGAATGAAGCTCTCGCCGTTGATCATCCAGTGGGATGCGCCATGCATTCGTCTTCAAATTTTTTTCAACTTCATTAGAGGTGATTGAATGCACAGCTGGCCTTTACCGTGACTCGCGGTGGCCTGGCGCTATATCGAGTCAGTGCTGTTTATCCTCCAAGAGAAGCCTGCGACCAGTCCGGTACCAATTTACCGACCCCGGAGGGATGGATGACTTGGTGTACTGTGAGCCTGAGATTGGACCATCGACCTTGTGTGTGACGTAGCGCACCTCTAACAACTGTGCCACATGCGCTCTTTAATTTACGCATACTAATAAAATGATAACTTTGAATCGATGGAGGGAAGCTTTTTTTCTTTGTCATTCTGCGATGTTCCCAACCGCATATGTCCTCTAGTTGTTAAATATTTTTTGCTTATTATTGAGTAAAAAACTAGCAGTGCCGTGATTGAACCTCGGACGGCTTTCTTTGCTCTTCGGCTTTCGTGAAACAGGAAATCAAGCGCAGTATCCGTGTTCGACAAGCTATCGGTTCTCTATAAGGAACAATGGATAAAGGAGAGTCGATGCGGTAAAATAAATCATTGGAAGGTGAGTTTCATGAAAGTCATACTGATCACAGCTTCTCCATGTAGCATTTTCGTTATCGCATTGTTCAAAGTCATAAGAGGTAATTCCTTACAGACAGTATGCAATGAAAGAAAAGAGTACAGATGATCTCTTATAGTATTATTGTTCACATAATTGACAAATGTTGTGGTGTGCACCGCTACAGACCTTTCTATGGCTGAACGATGGAGATAAGGCTGTGTATACGATTCGTTCTATGAGAGGACATCTTCAGTGCCAATAATTGTAATACAAAAGTCTCCTCGGCTAAGAATTCGATCCAATATAAGCCCCAAAACTGACCTGACACGTGCATGAAGAAGAATAGAAGATTTTCCTGGTAGGCAAATCAAAGGATAAAAATGGCACTGTTAGGCTATTTCGAAAACTTAATGCCCACTTTTCTCCAAGCACATCAAAATCACAATTTATGCTACACGAGGAGAAAATTGGTCGTGAGTATAAATGTCCATATGGCGGCTTTTTTTTCTATATATCAGCGGCTGTCAGCGTGATTCCTTACATCGAAAAAAAGTGGTAACAGAGCTGCTATCCTCTTTGTTTGTGATAGCATGCGTTCCCAATATGAGTGTTCTTTGCAAGTTGCTCCGCGTAGGAAATAGTATTTCATAGGTTAGAACGCCTGTTTTAGATAAGCAATCGATTTGACAGGAAAGGATGGTGAAGGTTTGAAGCGTCAAAATAGATTACTGAAAGGAGAAGCAGCGAGTCAGTGCATCTCTCGCTAAGGCTTTTCACAAACAGATAAAGTCGGCGCGATTTTCAACGACTCTGCAACTTCAAAGGCGTAACATAGTCACCTTGTACGGCTTTTTTTTATTGGGATTTTTTACTTTCTTCTAAAATAAGCAAAGATCTCCGATGGCTAAAAGAATTCAGGGGCTTGTAGACATGACACTGCTAAAGGAGCGATTAGATTAGTGCGCAAGTAGTTGCGGTTCTAGGTTTCCAGATTTTTTCAGATTTCAGACAAATTCCAATATAAAAAGACAGATTTCAACAGTGCATGAAGGGCAATCACTTATGCACCAACCTGTTTCACCTCGCAGTAGTCAACCATGCAAAGCCATTATTGTCAGCAACTGTGAATATTTTGTAAGCTATGCCGCGTCTATTTTGGGATTTATTACACTGTCTCTTTATAGACAATTTCTATGACTTACTCTGGGAATTCCGACTGAAGCAATCACCTGCAAAATTCCCACTCAATGAAACCCCTCTAAAGAGAGCTTTTTTCATATTACTACGTATACAATCGAGTGTCCCACACCCACCACAATATCGCTGTTAGATAAGCTATCGACTGATTTCACCAGTTATTGAAAAAGTGTCCTGTGCTCTAAGATACACTATCAGAAAAAGAAGAATGACTCCTATGAAGCTCGGATCAACTGATCACTATTCGGAGTGTTACTTTGGTCGTTTACGATGCAGGTAATGACTGGTGACCCTATCAAAACGGCTTTGGGAAGCCAATCTTTCAAGCGTAAAGGTGAAGTGCATAATTCACAATATATTTATTTTGTTGCTAAACTCTTTCATACTCACTAACATTATTCCATTGTTTATAGAAGCCCATAATATGGAATATGGTCGGAATACTTACGTATGAAATCAAAATAATTCCCTAAGTAGGAGATTGAGCGAATATATAAGCTAACGGTGATTTCATGGATCAGCTGAAGATGATATTTTGCTGAAGCTGGCTGGAAGAGAAATGTAGGACCGGAAGCAGTATGAAGTGAATTCGAACGAGATGCGCTAATTCATCTGTACATGAGGGAAGTAGAACACTAACACTGAGTGCGTGATAAGGATCACACATGTTGAAAACAATGATGATACTAACAGCATATCGTGAGGAAACAGCTAAAGAAATTCACGTTCAATGCCAATGACTGTTTTTTGCAGAATCAGCTTGAACGCCCAAAGACTAGTCTGAATATATTGATTATACAACTACACATAATACGAAAAGAATGCGAGGAACAAAATACGAAAAGAATGCGAGGAAATGTTCCATCACAAGGGGGCAAATTCTTATTTATGACGAATGTGCGTTACCGGTATTGAAATTAGCTCTCAATTAGCGCTCATCAGAGCTCCTGATCACCTGGTGAATTCCACAGCTGATATAGGAAGAATACAAACAAGGTGAACGTGACTAGCGAAAAAACTCCGATTGCGATAAGGCGATATGTGACGAAATCAAAGCTGCGACTTGAGGTGTTGACGTCGCCAGCCCCGATCAGCATCCGTCGGTACAATGCGCGTTCCTCCGCTCGACGACGTTTTCGAATCCCACACAATCTTTCGATCTCGCATTGAACGACCTAAATATAAATAAAGCGCTTTCAGACAGTTAAAGCTAGGATGTAAAGAAAACATTTGAGATATGGTCTAAAAAGCTGGAGAAACGGCATCCATGAGACTATTCGTGATCGAAAAACATCGCCTCAGCCAACGTTCACTATGCCTAAGCATTTAACCTATATATTTTCGTAAAAGAAAAAAAAAACATAGCTTTGTTCATAGAGAATGACTCTTAATAAAACACAATTTATACGAAAGGAATATCCTGAAAGAAAAAAACAGTTACCGTATCATGAGGGTCGATTTCTCGCGCCTGTAAGAGGCATCTCATAGCTTCTTCAGTATCGTTACGAGCTGCAAGTGCTGCTGCTCTTCGGAACAACGCCTTTGTATTTGCAGCGTGCAAACGCAGTGATTCTTCAGTGCATTTCAGCACTTCATTCCAATCCTCCAACTAAAATTAAATTTTGCAACAAAAACGAAAGCATTCTCGTTACAGAGGCGGTATGTCATATTGCTCGTTGACGAAGAAAGTTAACATACCTTCGCGTAACAAACAGCAAGATTTGAATGGAGAGCGGAGAATAACTTTGACAACGCTTCACTGTCCTTAGGGACTTCGATAATACCCGAAGCTCTAAATACACAGCTACTTCTTAGGAAGGAAAATAGTTGAAAATACGAAAAAAATATTCTGCACAACTTAAGCAATGGACAAGAGACAAAAACTCAACTCAACATAACTACAAAATTGCTAAAATTATACTACGATGCGTGAATGCCGAGCGATAAGTAAAACATTCGATTCTAGGCGGGAGGTGAACCCACGTTTCATCCATACATATCGGGGGCGCAAGCTACCACTACACCACCCAGGCAGCGCTCTGCTATATTCTTCCTTCGATCATCTGTACCGTAGCCAGCAGCAGCCAATCTTCAACAGGTTTGTTCTGATAAGCTCATATCGGTATTGAACCCAATTGAGCTGACAGCTTTTGAACATGCATAATCTGGAGAAAGTGGTAGCAAAGCAGTGGATCAGTAGTAGAGTGGTAACATTCCCTCACGGTTGAAGATGACGGGTTCAACTACCGCCTCAAGTCGATGTTTTGCATATGATTCAACATTCTCAAATGTATAACATAACTCTGTCAAAACGCAGTAAGACAAGAATTTTGTACAGATCAAACTGCGAAGTGCTACAAATTTGACAATTCCTTATCCTATGGCTAATGGGTGACAATGGAGCTTTAGTGGTAAAAACAGACCTCTTATAAACGAATATAGCTTTCTCGTATTCTCTTCTGTTGAAATAAAAGTTTCCCCGATCTTTAAGCATGAGTACGAAGTCTGAAAGTTCTCCTTCTTCCATAGCTGAGTAGTTTGGAGATGAGCCAATTTCAAGCAATTCAATCTGTAAAGATCAGATAGGAACTTATTGTACAGTTCACATTCTTCAATGGGAAAGCTAGAGATATTTAGAGGAATAAATTGCACGTGATTCCAGTTAATCCGTAAATTACTTACTCGGTATTCTTGATCTTGATCTGGAGGGATTATATCGTCGAGACCACATTCGCCGTAAGCCAGGCGAGACCTTACACGGATTTCAGCGACCTCTTCCACACACATAAGCTTAATCGTCAACTCCCAAGCTGAATTTTATTCAAATACATAAAATAATAGGATGGGGTGCTTTGAGATATTAGTCCTGGTAATTATTGCAAATCAAACGAACCATCGATCACCATGCTGAACCCAAGAATGAACGTCAGTCTGTCATGAGAATCTATTCCCCGTAAAGTATCCACAACCTCAAACAGTAAATCAACACACTCATATCTACCATCAAGTTTATTAGCCTTGACTACCTTGATTGTGACCCACTGTCCGTCACTTGGTCGTTCGTCTCCGTGTCCATCTCTGACAACTCGTTTCATCAGATGTCCACTCCCCAGCAAATCCTCCCACTCGGAACCCTTCTCCCTTGCTACGGCTTCCATTCGACAAGACTCCTCTAAGGCATCAGATGAAGGACCCTTCACTTGTGATGCCAACGTCTGTAATTCAAAAATTTCTAGTAAATCACAAGCATTCTGCAACGTGGGAATGGGATATGATTTGAAGACGAGATCATACATGCGATCTAGCAACACAATTGACATCTGAGTCTGATAGGGCTCCTCTTTCCTCATCAATGCTCCCATCAAGCGACTGTTCACCCGAAGAAACTGCACGTTGACTAGGAGAGAGAACCTGCAATATTCGAACAATACGACATCACCAATAAAAGAAAATTGGAATGATTCCCAGAACCGACTATGAATGGACCTTGGCATAGATTGAATGACTCAGTATAGTTCCTTGATAAGCAGATCCAAAGTTGTCAGTATTAACATTTACTGAATACAATAATACAAGACAATATCAATTCGGTGACTGACGTTTTGGCTATTCGCCTCCTTCCGAGTCTGGAGTCAAATTTCGACATGCAATCTACTCAGCCAACACTTTCGATACCAAAGTAGATGAAACTGAATAAAACGTGAGTATTTTATCTGCTTGTATTATGAATGCGCTGGCTGAGTAGATTGCATGCAAAAGCTTTACTTTTACAAGCTCTAAAGGAGGCAATACCACCAAGACGTCAGTCATCGTATCAGTAGTGTGCCGTATCATATGTTCAATAGACATCTATTACACTTATTTATTAATTTACTCAATTATTTACACGCCCCGTCATCACAATTTTTTGCGTCGATCCCAGTACTTCCAGCATTCGATTCGTTTTTCTTCTTCTAAATGACGAAATACTGGTCGAGCATGCCTCTGCAATTTCGAGGATAGCCTGGCTGTGGTGTTTCGCAGGTCGTTCTGGTTGACTGCCGGAGAATGCTGGGGGTAGAGCTCGGCTCCACGAGCCTAGCGGCGAGCATCATAACCTCTCGACCAGGCGCCCGTTTTCAATAAGCATTAAAGTTACCAACTTCAAATCTGTTCATCGAAGAAGCATACTGGAACTGAAATGGATACGTCGAAGCTCCCACAATCAAGAAGTTTTGCTTGCGAATGTCATTCGTGAACATTTTGTAGAAGTGTGTTGATACCGCCCATCCCAGCAATAGCAATGAATTCCAGTATCATTGAAAGTCTACCAGGCATGAGGTGTTAAAGTGTTCAATCACTTCTCGTGCCATGATCACTGATCATCTCGTCGTTATCACTTTCGTTCACTATCACCAATCAATTCGCTGTTGACGGCTAGCTTCTCATTTTTTTATGTAAAAACACAGCTTACTTCGCTTGCCACTGACATGATTCTATCAATTATATCTCATATGGAAAAAATGAGAAAAAGATAGATTTCTCGACCGCTAATTTAGTTACTGATTTGCAATGGTTAGTAGACTCATAGTCATCGTAACGAACTTGCGGATATGAAAAAACAACCGCATTATTGTATATATTATGAGACTTTTCCAAAGACTGTTAGCGATGTATATATTGAACGGTGCACAGATTTCCCTAATAATACACAAAAGTTTCATGTCTCGAAAGTAAAAGATTAGTAATAAACACAGGTGATAAGGTGATTATAAAAAGCTAAAAAGCCACGAATGGATGGACGCGACTCAACTCCCTCCCGTTTCTGGTCGAATGTTTTGCATACCACTCAACAATCTTGGATGTATCTGGATGCTGCCCAACTGGCGAGGCAGCCAAGACCGAAACATGTGTATTGGGCTCTATAATTGCCAAAAAGAGACCACATGAATGGCTCAAAAGATAAATATCAGATATATTGAAACCTTGGATGTACGATTACAACATCATGGTATGCTGAAAAGAAGACAGAGCGTTTTGCTACGAAAGAGTTTGGAAATAACTAGCTGATGAAAGGCATAATATGGAGAGATATTTGTTTCTAGAGAACAAAGGGAATGGAGGACAAAGAGGACCGTAGACTTGAAATAAGCGTTAGCGCATTTTTCAAATGACTCGTCTTTACATATAGCGGATCCGAGCACTTCTTCTATTCGATTTCGACTTCTTGTTAAGCAATACAGATCCGCTTTCTCTAGAGGATGTTGATGTTAGAAAAGAATTTTTGATAAACCTTCGTTGAAGTTTCTCCAAAAGCAGAAGTTTGACCCCAGCGAAACCCGTTTCATTTAATGACTTTGGCAAACATCAGGGAAACCTGTTACTCATTACAATATGTTCTAAGTGTATAGTGTCACTCAAAGGTCATAAATAGCACAGTTCCATAACGGCTATTCCTCGCTGAGTTTGATAAGATAAGATACGAAAGAGCCCCGCAAAGGTAGCCACAGCTGCATGCACGAATGGACAAGAGCGTAGAGCATTCCTGGAATGGACTTGGGGTGCTTTTTTGAGTAATCCGGTCGTAATTCTTGTCCCTAAACTTCTCAAAAAACTTGAATAAATCCTCGCAGATTGGAGCGCAAGGTCCATAATTTTATAAAAAATAAAACAAATGTACATATGTATATGCTGCAACATACAGAAGATATCCCATAACGTTAAGTGATATGCACAACTTTGAACGTCGTACAGGATTCGAACCCGGATTGCACCGTATCCGAGGGCACTTGCTAACAACTGCATTATTGGCGCTCCTGTTTTGCCCTTACTCTTCTCTTCCTGCACACAAATCTATCGATCTCTCAGCAACGCCATAGTGCAGCGGTAGTAAACGCCTCCCGGAAAAGGTGAAATGTGGGTTTAAATTTCGTACGCACAAACTTCCAATATCGCTCAAATTATTGGATATATGTTTGTAACATTTGATCGTACATACAGAAAACAGATTTTAAGAAAGTCCTTAACATCACGAACGAAAAGGTCATTTATGGAATACACCTAAGAGCAAACACTAAGATCGCTTCTGGCCACTTCATAGGCTCTTACAAGCCAACTAAGTCACGTTATCCAGTGATATTATTAATTGGGCTCAAAATCCCCCACAAAAGAGGGAGATTCGACTTGTATGTTAAAAAGCATGCGTATTTCAGAACGAACAGGTAACATAGTCTGAGAGAATGTTTCAAGCCATTCACCAGGTCTACTAAGGCACCTCTAGTGCCCGAAGTACGTATCGACTTCCTCGCAAGCCTCATCAGTTGCACATGTCATTCGCCTAATCGCCTTTTCTATTAGGAAACGTCGCCGAAGATTTAACACTGCATATCAAATAGGAAAGATCACTTGATATGGTGCTCTTCCACACTGATTGATTGCCGACTGCCTGGCTTATGGCTATCACGGGGAATACGTAATATTGGGACAATCAGCCAAATGGAATGTGCTACTGAAAAAGTCGGAATATACTTCTAGCATTGGAGGTTCTATACCAGACCTCATGAGAGGCTTCACACATTCTATGATTACACTGAATCCTCTAAGCGAAGGTCTGAAATAATCGATTGAAAGGGATCACGAGAAAGATTTGGCGTAAGCGTTTGGATGTATTTTGCTGAAGATGAAATAAAAAATGGTGTAAATAAGCAACAAGTATATTCTTGTGAAGTACGAAAACAATCATGGTACGGAGTGCAAAGGAATCAGCACTTCAGCAGTCAGAACATATTTCGCTCATGGAGCACCAAAAACTTGGGAAACTAAACAAACTGACAGTTCTACGACCTCCTACCTCAACAAGGTCATCGTGTTCAACGACGTCCACGTCCTGAAGACAGTGGGAATCGGTCACGTTCATTCACTGAAAGAACACACCAAAATTCGAACTCTGTAGATTTGTGGAAAAAAACGAGTACGAACAGAAAAAGCGCGTAGATCACGAGACAGAGCTTCTCACCAGTAGATCACAAATGGGAGAAGGAAGGGATCCAAGACAAGAGAACAAACCCAGCAAACCCAACCTGGCTTGGAAAGCCCCTGGCCGACGAACTGCTGGCTTGGTCCATACAGTTCAAATTGTGCACAAATTTACGCGATAGCACAGACTATGCCACTTAGTTTGCGCCTGAGGTGATTAATTATCAGGTGATAAAAAGAAAGAGATAGCATCGACGGCATGAAAACAGAACCACGACCGCACAAGCCCGGGTTCGATCCCACACCTGTTACCTGCCGGCCGCCGACGAACTGGTATATGGTCTGTACAGTTCAAATTGTGCACCGTCGTACGCGATATCGCAGAACACACATCCTAATTCACGCCTGATTTTTATTCAAGGATGATATTTCTGCCACGAGGTCGTGCAGCACCCTTCCCTTCGTCTGTCTCGTTCTTTGGCCGGGGACGAGTGATCTCTCTTGCCTTTTTAGTTTTATTATTTCACTCCGAGGACTGACAATCCTCTCATCTCGCCGTTATCGATCGATCATTGATTTTTTTTCGTGGTTTATCTAATTCCACGGGTCTCTGGGGGGAAACCAGAACTACGATCGGGACGTTATAAGGCGAAAAAGCTATTCTAAAAGTTTCGTGATTTCAGCTAAACCGTCGGAAAAACCATTATCATCCGAAGTTTCAGTGTAAATGTTTCAGGAGAATGCCTCCACATAAGGATGAGGTTAAGACGGAAAAACGGCAATCGTCGGTGGATTTGATGAAGCAGAAAAATCTCTCGCATTGCATCAGCTCCACTCATAACAACTTGCCGGTTCACAAGGTAAGCGCGGCGTCTTGGAATTTTTCAGGATCGAGTACCCCTTGAATTCGACGGAGGCTGCATAACTCAATATTTTTCCTTTGAAAGCAAAGCCGATGTTTTTGATAGTAGTGTTTGTCGTGTAAAGTAGTATTACAGTGGGGCGCCGTGGCCGAGTGGTTGTGATGCTCGTCGCTAAGCGCGTAGAGCCGAGCTCTACCTCCCTTAAACCCTCTGGCAGTCAACAGGAGCGCCCTGTGGACGCCACAGCCAGGCTATCCTCGAGATTGCAGGGAGCCATGCTCGTCTAATATGCTACGTCTTTCAAAAGGACGAAAGCTAATCGAATGCTAGAAGTACTGGGATCCGCACAGTGAAATAAAACACTGTGAAGACGGGTAGTGTAGAGAAGTGATTAAATGAGAATAATATTGCAATGGAGGGCGAGGGGTGTGGCTGAGTGGCTAGCGATGCTTAGTGCTTGGCGCGAGATTGAACCCACAGCTCCCCAAAATCATCCTGCAGTAACCTGGATCGCCCTAGCCAGGCTATCCTCGAGATTGCATGGAAACGTGCTCGACCAGTATATCACGACTTCCGTAAGGAAGATGAAATCCTCAAGCAAGTGAAGAGATGAGTCGATTGGCGGATGTACTGGGGCCTGGATATGAAAACAGAATAAACTGATACGGGTCAGATAAAGTAAGGGTAATTTTACATCGAAATAATAATACAGTAGGGTGGCGTTTCGGGGTTTCGCTTCCTTCAGAGCCTGGAAGAGTCAGATTTTGGCACGCAATCCGCTGAACCAAGTCCTTTCACAGCAGAAGCAAGGGGAAATGAACGCATAAATGCTTACATAACAATGCCTTACAGTCGGTTAGGGTTGAGACCTTGCGAAAAAAATCAGTATAGTCTGATAGAATGTTTTAAGCCTTATAGAAATCGAGTAAGGCATCTCTAGTGGTTTACGTACGTTTTGGCGTATACTTGCTCGCTTCGTCAGTACCACATGCTCTATGGCTCGCCTCTGCTACTAAGCAGCGACGTTAAAGATGCATCACTCTAAGCGAAGTAAAAGGATCGCACTATGTTGCGGTTCAGAGTGGCTGTTGACTATGGTCACATAGTCGATTGGAAGGTACTGTCATATGCTTCCGTGGCAGCCGTAAGCCATCGGCTAATAGTAGGGGTGACCCGTAGGACATGTGGTGATAATGAAGAGTGCGAAATTGGTCAAAACGTCCATATACCACTAGAGATGCTAAATGAGACCACTGGAAGGCTTAAAGCATTACAGCGGACCAATAATGCTTTATAGGCATCCACATGAGATGTATAGAAGTTGTTTCACTGCCCATAATACACTAATAACTGCTTTGTTCTTGTTGTAGTGATGAGTTGATCGATGGCTGCACTACTTTTATTCCTTTCAGGTGACCGTACATCCACTTGTTCTCCTAAGTGTGGTGGATCATTTCAATCGCGTCAGCAAAACGCAGAGTGTAAAACGAGTTGTTGGTGTTCTACTTGGATCGATGAAAAAGGACAGGACGTTGGACATTGGGAACAGTTTTGCAGGTACTATTAGATGATGCCTGATTTTTCCCAAGACTGATTTTCTATCTAAGTAATTTAATTTTTCCCTTTTATATAGTATTTTGGTTACAGTCTAAAGACTTTTTTTGGAATTGTATAGTATATATTCGATGGAGTGCATGTGGCGCAATAGTTAGATGTACTCTGCGTCGCACACAAGATCGATGGCTCGATCTTGCGCTCATGGCTCACCAAGCCATCCATTTCTCCGAGGTTGGTAAATTTTTACCAGACTTGTCTGGGAAGATAAGCAGTACTAACTCGATACAGCGGGAGGCCATCGCGAGTTATTGTAAAGGCCAGATATGCATTCAATCACCTCAAGCGAAGTTAGAAATTAAAGACGAATGCATGGCGCATCCCTCAGGAATTGATCAACGCCGATAGCTTTATCCTTACATCGTTTCTATGAAAAGACTATTTTGCTTCCCAACCTAGGGATCCTCGACTATTGTAGTCCTGCTTTGATTTGTGTATCTGTAAGAAGTTTTGAGCGAAGTATAGAGCACTGTTCATACCTAGTAATGTGCTTTTTTCACAATTATGCAGCGATCATGTATCCAAAAAGGATGAATTATATGCGGAACATGAAACCTTAGCTAGGATTTGTGCCCGCTTTTCACCCGTATCGCAAGCACGCGCTACCATACACCACCTAGGCCCGTGCATTGCATATTACTTTGACAGCAGAGCAAGGACCTCGGCGATGTAATGCGAGTTCAGCTTCCGCCCGAGATTTCCAGTTTTACATATCGCTCAGTATTCTTCGAATATAGATGGTATCAGAGCACTACTAAGGACGCGTGTGGCTCAGTGGTTAGAGGTTCCTCGACATTCAATCTACAATGGAGTCCTGTGCTCGAGGCTCACCAAGCCTTCCATTACTTCGGGGTAGGCTAATTGGTACCAGACTGTCTGGGAGTTGAGCAGCAGGCTTTGATACATCGGTAGGCCACACGGGCCACTTGTAAAGGAGAGATTTAGTTAGTCACTTCAAACGATAGTGGATGAGGTTGGGCAAATGGCTCATTTTTTAGGGACTGATCAACTTCGAGAAATTCGTTCTCTTATCCTTTCTAACACTGCTGAAAAAGCAGTAGAATGAAGAATTCTTGTAGACTACCTCACGATTATTTCAGTTCCATTCGATGAGGACGAAAGGGACAAAAGTACATGGTTCCTTGATATGGACTACTTGGAGAGCATGTATATTATGTTTCACAAAGTGGCTGCTAAAGAGAAAATTGTAGGGTGGTATCACACCGGGCCAAAGCTGCATAAGGTAACAATTTTTCAAAGTTTCCAAACAACAAGAACTTGCTCTGGATGGAAGAAGTGACAGTTGTTTCGAAAACAATACTTTAGGTTTTGTTACATTAGAGTATGCATTCTTTAAATTTGTTTCGTCTAATCTCTTAGCTTCAGTCGTCTCATTTTATCTACTTTTTCTCACAGAATGACATTGCTATCAATGAACAAATGAAACGATTTGTACCTCATCCCGTCCTAGTGATCATTGAAGCGGAACCGAAAGATATAGGACTGCCAACGGAGGCTTATATTGAAGTTCAAGAAGTTCACGATGTAAATTTGGATTTTTGTCAACAGTTTTGAAGGTGTATTCATTCAGAAACTACTCGGCTTTCAAACTGGGAAATGTTTAGGACGGTACTCCTCCCATTAAGACCTTCGAACATGTAGCCAGTGAAATTGGTGCAGAAGAAGCGGAAGAAGTAGGGGTGGAACATTTACTAAGGTAAGAGCAGATCATTTTTGACATAAAACGCTGCTTAATGGTACAAATTTACAGAGATATCAAGGACCAAACCGCTGGGACTTTGTCGCAACGAATTACAGATCAGCTCATGGGCCTTCGTGGCCTGCATTCACAATTAATAGACATTGAGAAGTGAGTCGATCATTAGTCATGTTGTCTTTATTTCTTTTACAACTGGAAAAATATTAACAGATTTCCCGATGAGAGATTTATAGATATTTTCTAGATATCTACAAGATGTGGCAGCAAATCGTCTTCCTATTAATCATCCTGTTATTTATCACATTCAGGTGAGGTTTTGTATACTTCTTCGTCTTCCTTGTTGAATTTATTGTGAGATTCAAACTCGAAATAATTCCTAGTATTTCTGACAACCAGGTGCATGTTATTCTGTTTTTTTTTATCTATGTAATCCTGATTGTGCAATTCTTTAGGAGGTTTTGAATCTCTTGCCAGATATCACTCATCCCGATTATGTGACTGCTCAAAACGTTCAGACCAATGACCAGTTAATGTGCGTTTATATGGGATCATTGGTGCGGTCGGTAATTGCTCTACATAACCTCATTGATAATAAAGTAAGTATTTAGGTAATTTGTGAAGCTTTGAGTGGGTACACAGCTATGAAAGTTATGTTTCAGCAGTGATTTTTGTCAGCATTACAGTCTGATACAAGTAATTTTAGTTAGCGTTACAAAAGGCTGAAAATGAGCAGGAAGATGGCGGCGATAAAAAGAAAGACGAGAAGAAGAAGGATGAGAAAAAGGAAGGAAAGGATAGCAAAAAGGACGATTTGAAGAAAAGTATATCGAAGAAAGAGAAGGGATCGCCAAGAGGCCGAAGATCGTGATCTGTTTACCCATGACTTCAAGACTAACTGGTCTCACATTTCGTCCTCGGTATAGAGTATGTTGTCGCAAAAATTATAACTTTTCTCTCACTTCAATAACGGTCGCGAGTGCGATCGAAGTGAGCAGGACTAACCACCTCGGTTCTTGAAAAAAAAAGTCTCTATTCTATATAATGTTCATTGTTTTAGTACTAATGATTTTCATTTGCTCATGATATCACATCAGTGTACAAATGATTGGTCACGTAGGTGTTCATGTCGTACTGAGGCACATACTCCAAAATCTCATCGCTTTTGTTAATTTGTCTGCGTTTTGTTGACCACAAACGAGAAATCATGAGTTCTGGCTATCGTTCCCCTTTGAGATTCTGTTGCTATACTATGAAACGACATATAGTGTGGAGGTAAAATATTGTCTCTAATTAGAGTTGTCTTAGTGCTGTTTCAATCATCATCACCACGTCATTCATAGCCACTTAATGCGTACAAATCTCTTTGTACGTAGATTTTGAAGAGCCGGTTTTGATTTAGAGTAAACCAACTCTTGTTCCAACCCTCCGACGACGCTCGATTCTATATCTGCCGTGAGACCCGAAAAAATAGAGGGGGAGGTTTACTAGTTTCCTAGAAATTATTGTTGTACTATCAGATTTTTTTGGAAGGAAAAAGGGAGAAAAAAGAAAGGAATTTTGCGTTAGAGAAAGGCAAGTTTATTTGCGCATTTGAGAAACTGTTCAGTTGTGCCACGATCACTTGATCGCACGGTCGGTGAAGGGGCTAACATCCGGTCGGAAATTGAAGTTTGCAGTACTACGTTTCCCTTTATGAAGTTTTGCATAAACCCTAATATATAAAACGTCCTCCAGAAGGCACGTTCTTCAGTAGTCTTTGCCTTATTGCCTTTTATCGATCCACTGTACGAAATTTGCGAAAAATTCGAAATGTTTTCGTGAGTTCATAACTATTGCAGTTGGCTGAAAAATGTCTTAAGTGGGTTTACACTCTGAAGAAGCATTCAGATAAAGCGATTTGAACTGTTGCTTTTCTAGAGCTTTGTGAGCGTTTCAGGTGATGCGGACAAGTATTTTTCCTACTTATTTTTGCTATATGTGTCTCTACTCTAGCAGGGAAAAAACAGCACGGTTTCACTTAAGGCAAATTTAGAGATCTTCCGTGTGATTTTTATACCCTTCGTCTCCTGTTTATCCGATACTTAGGACAACCATTGTTATGAACTTCTCCAGATATTTTCTCACAGCTAATGCTTGAATGACAAAAAGTTGACGAATCAGAGATGCAGAACTTGAAGGCACAACACTTTGTTAATTTATTTAAACCACTTAGATGAACAAATTATGGAACCAGCGTTTTCATTCTCACTCGAAAGCATCCAATCCATGTTGCTAGAAGGCTCAAAAATCTCCGGATTTCTAATTCTAACTTCTCAAAGTATTGATGATAATCTGATGGATCATATGACGTGTTTGGTGCCTTTTGTGGGGTGTGGTAGGGCACTTATCAATGCTAAACGGGTCTGTTTCGCCCTTGCAAGCTCATCGATAGCAGATTGCTTTTTGGTTCCGTCGATCCCTTGAGGACACAGCCTAACTTATAGAGACATCGACGCCGAATAACAAATCGCAGCAAATCAGGTGATAGAGTCGCTAACATTGCAGTGACCAACAACCGAGCCCTTGGCTGGTTGAATGAATCATACCTCTCCATTGACTGTTTTTACACACCTCGCTCAAAAACGACAATAATCTGATAATCACATAACTTCTTTTGAGCTTCTTATGAGGTGTGATAGGGCACTCAGACACCTCCCTTGACTTATATACCTGATTTATCACCTGACTTGCGGTGATCTGTTATTCGGCGTCGATTCCTGTATAAGTAGGGTGCATCCCTAAAAAACTGGGTGGACCGCAATCACTGTGTTAACGATGAGTCTGCAAAGGCGAAACGGGCCCGTCTGGTAGTGCGTAAGTGCTCTACCAGTCCCTACAGAAGGCTCAAAACAAGTTATGTGATTGTCAGATTGTTGTTTTTGAGCGAGGTCTATAACAACAGTCGCATGATGACTGGTAGGTATTCGTCTTATTTCTGTAAAAACATAAATTGATCACATCTTCGTAGAAATGTTCATGGCTGACAAATCTGCCTAGATGTAATCTTATCGTAACCAGGCGATTAATATGAAAATATGTTTTGGTAGATCCGGGCGACTTACATCATCTGTCCTTTCGTTTATTACCGAGTTACTGAAGAGAGCACCAGCAAACTGCATTCGTTCCCTAGCGTATCAGAGTCGGGTAAACCACCGGAAGTACACTGCACTTTTGATTTGATGCCGTTTCCTGTCCTATTTTCGGCAAGAGAATGACTCAGGGTAAACGTAGACCTCTCTTCCTTTCCTTCTTTTCAGACCTGACAGACATTTTCAGGGCTGAAATCCGATTTATATCCTAGTTCGACACCTAGAAAGGATTTTTGAATGCTTTGCAGACGCACTCATAAGTGAATCTTATCCTCTCATTAAGTCCATAAAGTGGTTATCGTCTGTCACAAGAAATGATTTTTAGAATCAAGATATGAAACTTGTTGAGATTTTAGGATCATTCTCGGTTACCTAGTTAGGAAGAACTGTGATGACAATGTACACTTACGCTGAAGTCGAAAACTTGGCTTGGTATTTTAGTACCAACAGGAATGAAGTCATCCCCTATTAAACATCGTTTATATTACAAGAATAAGAAGTGGAATGGAAACAAGAGAGGAATGCTTTTCTCTTGATAAGGACAAATTCCCATCAAAAAGCCCGTTCTTAGCTCTTTCTGCTCCGCTTACTCTTGACGCAAAAGATTCTTTGGAAAAAGCAAGAGAAAGCATTCCACTTCGATAATGATAGTTATAAGTCGACAAAGTCTGAAAATGAATAACGAGAATCTACGTGGGATATGGAAATGGATTACCTAAGTAATCATATTGCTTCATTATGAAGACACCGTAATCTGGATCTATGGGAGACAATCTACATCTAAAAAGTAGCTAGAGCTTGAAAAAGATTATTCTCTAACACAGTGGCTCTCATTGGTTGTTTTTTTTTTCTCCAAATAAACTATCGTAGGTGTGTCTCATCTTGTGTACTGATTATTGAACTATTAGAATGGTCGTCGTGAAAATCTCCACTCACCCTTACCTTCACAACGTGAAAGAGTTGCCAAGAAGGTTTGTTCCGAGCACACCGATTCGTTCAGGATTGCTAGAGACATTTCACACCAACGAGTTGGTGTCGTCTTATTAAACATTTCACATCCTGTGGATTTCAGTCTTAATACTTTATCTTCTTCATGTGCTTGACATATAACACTCTAAGACACATTCCATGCCATATCACAAACATCTTAAAGTTCTTGACTTGAATAAACTGACTAGACCTCGAAAAAAGACGGCTGAAATCATTCTCAGATTATATTGCTCGTATCAGCCGCAAGGAATCGCTGTAGAACGACTGGTCAGTGACATCTTCACCTGACGAGGGTTTATAATTGTTCGATGCTCAATCCCTATGATAAGAGGCGGGTGGCCGAGAAAATCTCATTAATGGTGGCGAAAACGTCAAAACTTGCGCAGTATGACAGGTGATGCCGATCAATTAAGCTGTCTTCACAAAGCCACTCTCAGCTTTGCAACTTAAATATAATTCCTATCCATCATATCATTCCATTTTTTACTGCTGTTAATGAGGCAGGTAGCGCAGTGGTTAGTGATGCATTGTATCAGAAGACAGGTAATATGCAATTCGTCGATTCCATTCCTTCTCTAACATTCTTTTGCAACCAGTCAACTGCCAACTCCTTATCTCGGCTACTTCCTAGGTTGCAGCATTAGCGACATTCTCAGAGAATACAAAAGCTTCAAGCAGCAGCCACAACAACGGTGGAATATTCGGAAAACTTTGTAGTCCTTTCAAATCCTCGATAGCAGCTTGTAAATTGTTTCTTGTGCCGCGCAACACACCTTCACCAAGATTTTTTGCAGGGCAGCAAACTTCATGCCAAAACATGGAAACTCTTCCCCACGATCCTGGATCGAACGAAGCGAGAATCATATAATAACCAGAAGATTTGGATAGCCTAGAAAATACAAAATACTTCACTGAGCGCCACCGGAAAGGGTGAGACGTGGGTTTAACTACCGACTAGGGTTCAAAGCTTGCATATTATACAGCAGTGCTTTGAAACATTAATGGCTCGTGCGAGACGCACTCATAACAGTTTCACTACTTCTAAGAGACGACTCCACATTTGGTTATATGAATTTCCTGCTAAAAGTGTTAGTGACTCTTAGTAGACTTGCTGAGACTAGCGTCAGCTCCTACAATGCTGAGAAGCGTTGATGACTCACCCACGAACACGATCAACAAAAATTCTACAAGATATGACCTCTTTGTAACTAAAAATGTTTTTCAAAATATTTTATATTTGAAAGCATGCAAATGTTGAAAAACAGCATAAATCAAAAACAAATCCCTATATTAATCACGGAAAAAATACAAATGCAACAATTTACAAGATACACCGTAAAAAAAACAGAAACAAACTATAAATCTGGTACAAAAAACTGTATCAAGAGCTAATATCATCTGTTTACAACGTCCATGGCCATGGGTAGATGCAACGCAGACTTATAATGCATTAGAAACCTAACAAATCAAAGTTTTCTCCACAAGAATTTGAGTGTATTTCAGATAATATGATAATATGATAAAAGTACAGTAATATATATCCTCAAAATTTCTTCCTAATTAGTCCATTTTCTCAAGAGAGCTCTTCGAAATTGGACGAGATCTCTCCACTTCCTCCTCAAGTTCATCCAATTCAGCTTCTTCCATTGACGATCTCATGGCCTCTTTAAGTGCGCGATTTTCTTCGGATGCCTCTTCACTTATAACTTTAACATTCTAACATCAGAATCTGAATAAGGAACCCTCTATAAAAATGACATCGATGATTGTCACCATGTAAATGACATTTCAAAACGCTCTTGTATGTATATTTTCAAATTTCAATATTTGCATATCACTTGATAGCGGTGAGCAAAATGTACATGGGAGAAAACCCACCTCTCCAACACGTCATCAAACTCCGCATCAATGTCGCCGTTCCTGGTTCCAAAACGCCCACAATTGCATTGTCCGGCTGTAAGTGCACAGCTCACAGTAACTCAACACAATGTAGTTACACCTCTGAAGCTGTAGTTATTGACCTTTTGGTTACCTCCTGTATTCATTTATTTCCCACCAGCATACATTCTATAGTATATAGTACACATTCTATAGTGAGGAGGAAGAGGGAGGGAGTGAGAGAGAGGGGAGTGGCTTGTGATGCTCGGCGCGGAATCGATCCCTTTAGCTTCCAATACTCTCCGGCAATCGATAACAAACGCCCTACACTACGCCAAAAACTGGCTATGCTTAAGATTGCAAGTACATATGTTTAACAAGCATACTACGATGTTTGTGAAGAAGGCACAATCTTCATGTGAACAATGAGAGGAAATAAATGGAACGCTAGAAGTAATGGGATCAACACAATAAATTTCGAAAACGGGTTGGGAAAAATAAAAGGAAACATACATTTATAGCAACATCTCACACTGAATTCACCTTTGGAAAACCGGAATTTCCATCAATTAGCTACAACAGTATCATTCAAACGTGCGCACAGCCAACCGGTTGGCCGACTCGTGTGACGGGCGAAATCTTGTGTTTTATTCCGAAATCGAAATGAAATTTGACATCAGTACTTATTTATTGATCAGAATTAGCTATGATGCTGTGAAGTGAATTCTCGAGACCGTCAATCTATTGTTCAGCTCACAAAATGGGCTGGAGGCCGGAGCTAGAAGGCCGCTTGGACTGGATCTGTGGTATATGCGGCGTGAAAGAGTTAGACACTTTGTGCACTTAAGTGTCTTTACAATCACGAATGCCTCAACTTCTGCATACCGATATAGTTGTGTTTTTAGGAGACTCGAAATGTTCGTCAGGAGGTCGATTGTCAGCTGAAGAGCGCAACAAGGTGTCATGTTGGTTCTTCTGCAGAGCAGTCAACTCCACACGTAAGCATGCAAACTCTTTCTCAAGTTCCTGAAATGAATGAAACAGAAAGGATTTACCGTGACAGATTTGAACAACCTTATCAAACAAAAAAATCTGATATCAATTTAAGATATCACCTTGTCCAGCTTGTTCTGTATCATCTTCTGAATCGCTATGTTTGTTTCTGTTCATGATGTAGCCGACAAACGCTCATTTTCAGACTAGAAATCTCTACGAATGTCGTAAGGACTCTATAGAAAGAACTACTATGTCTTTGAAAAGTCGGCTAGCTAACCTCTTCCAAATTCCTCTCTAGCCTTCCAACTTTTAAAGCAAGACGTTCATTTTCAGCTTGCGCGAACGCTCAACGGCATACTTGATTGCTTGCTCACGAGCATCTTCCACAGCTTGGCGAAAATGCGCCTTGACAAAAAAAACAGTAAACAGGTGAAAAGGATATATATCATTCAAGTGTAGATCGAAGAATGGTGAATGGAATGTAGAACTTTCCACCTAAGACGAGAGTTGAACCCACGCTTTACCCCATCGGGAGGTGCTACCACTACACCATCGACGCCGCCGCTTTGCTACCGCTTTTTCTTCGATATCTTCTATCGTAGCTGTCACAACCCCGCTCCCCACATGGGTGAAATGCGAATTCATCTCCTGCCTGATATCGATGTGTGGCTTACCACTTAGCATTCCCAAAAGAGCATAATCATATGAGGGAGCGTGGCCGAGTGGTTGTAACACTGGGCGTGGGCGGGACTGATTGCCACCTTTCAACACTCTGCGGTCTGGTTAACCTTACCATTTGCAGAGAGAGTGATATGCTTGACTGATTTTATTGGGACCAGAAGCAGCCAATTTTCCCACACTTAGAAATTGAAAGATCACGCCTACATGCTCAATATCCACAACGTTTCTCTCCCAATCGATATCTCTACTCTGTGCAATCAGACGATTATTTTCGGCTTAAAGTTGGTGATTTTCCTGAATAGAGGACTGAGGGACCATGAAGAGTCCAAAACGTGGAATAGGAGCCCGAATCTTAGTTGACTATATCAGAAATTACGTTAAGAACAGCACATTTGTACAACATTGAACATATAAAATGATACATGTGAGACGATTGAACTCATGTTTACAAATCATAAGTAGCAATGAGTTCTCTACATTTTTTGACTATGTTGATCAAAACCATTTAAATAGCTGATTTTCCGAAAATCTTCCTTTCATCTAGTAAGGCTTGTCATTTATTATTACGCTACGTGCCAGTGACTATGTGCCTGACAGAGCGCATGTGGCACAGTGATTAGAAGTGCTCTGCGTCACAAACAAAGTCAATCGTTCGACCTCACTCTCATGGCTAACCAAGCCATCCTTTCGGGGTCGCTAAAGTGGTACCGGACTGGTCGTAAACTCGTCTGGAAGGGTAAGCAGCACTGACTCGATAAAGCGGGAGGTCACCGGGAGTCATTTTGAAGACCAGATATGCATTAAACCACTTTAAGCGAAGGTAAAAATTGAAGATGAATGCATGGTGCATCCCTGTGGATTCGTCAATGCCGAGAGTTTCATTCTTGTTTCTATGTCTGATGGTTATTTCTGAGCCATGCATGTGATGTTTTATGGGCACATATGCAGTGCAATACATATGTTTCGGCCGCGTAGCCTCGTCAGTTGCACGATGCCTTTTGTCTGAGTCAGTCCCTCTTGGGGAATAACCCCCTTACATGGGAAGTCGGCGACCAACGAAGAGGAGAATCTGCATACCATTCGTCATGAAATCTCGCTCAAAGTTCAGTATGGTGGCAGCAGCAACGAGATTCGACGAGTCAAACGAGAAGTGCCGATGTGGCCAAAATGGCCAGAAACGTGAAAAAGTCAAAATTTCAAAGTTTTTTCTAAGTAGATCAAAGTCCTAACGCTGGGACTCCATTTTTACGGAGGCTCAGTTGACTTGCACGAGTTGTCGAGTGATGTGATCACTGTCAATTAGACGATTCGCGAAAGCCGCGCAGAGAAATCAAAACGCCGATTTTTATAATTCTGTCTCGTCCTCGGTTATCACTGTACACTGGATTGCAATTCACTGCAGATTTTCAAATTATTACAACCACCAATCGACTTGTTGAGAGGTTTTTGAATTTAGAGAAATGAGGGACAATACGAGTATGATCAAGGAATCGATGTTTTGTGAGAGTCAGTACCAAAGAAGGTGAGATCATAAACGATAAAGGCTTTGAGTGAGTGGTGCGCAAAACGATGAACCTTAGGCGTGATTTGAACCCGTGTTTAACCCATACTGGTGTCACGCGCTACCTTATACCACAGACGTTCATACTCTGCAAGCAGTCCTTTTCCGATATAAAATATCGGAGCCGTTAACGGTTTGTTTCTGACATAAGCGATGCTTTACATTGAAAAATTAGTGGTGGCTGAGCGGTGGCCCCGTTGGTGTAGCACGAGCCCTGGAATGGGTGAAACCTGGGTTCAACTCCCGATTGAAGTCATAAATTTTGCATACCACCAAGCATTTTGTATATGCATTTATAATACATTCAGTAAGGTGCCAGAGAACTGATTTCCAGTTCTTAATGTGCGAATTAGACTATCCGAAAATTGCAAAGTATCAAGTGGTACCGAAAGTTAAGAAACTATAATAAGTACTATTTTTATTCTATTTATTATTATTTTACTTCAATTTTATTATTATTATTTATTATTATTATTTACTTCATTTTCATAAATTTCCTTTACTTGCTCTTTATTTCACCTCTATTCTAGACTATAAACAGGATATGCTTGGTACAAAAGTAGTTGCGGCTAAAAACCGAGTTTAAAATTTGTTGATGTAGAGTGATGTACAAAATTTCGCGTCAGGCAGGACTAGAACCCGCACCCCACTCTTTCTAGGAGCGCGTGCTCTATCCATTACACTACTGACGCTCATTTTGCACACCAATCTTTCTACGCTACAGCGCATCTATCTGTAAGCCGCCAGCCGTCAACGACCTGGCCTAGGTAGTCGATCTCAACATTGAACCCAGTCACGCCTGGAGTGAAAGTTTTGCACATCACTCTACATTAATGAGCATATTTGAAACATCAAAGCACCGCTAGAAGCGGTTGAGCAAAAAGGATTTCATTTGATCTTTACTACTATCTGTCAGCGTGACTGGGTTCAATGTCGAGACCGACTACCCGGGCTAGACCGTTGACGGATGGCAGCTGACAGATAGATGCGCTGTAGCGAAGAAATATTGATGTGCTGGTTTAAGTCCCGCCTGACGCGAAAGTTCTGCACATCACTTTACATCAATGAATATATTTTAAACATCATACCACCTCTGGAAGCGGTTGAATAAAAAAGATTTCATTCAAGATTAGTCTCAAGAACTTCCAGCATCAACATAGCACTTGACTTAGAAACTGCTAACGAACCACAGATTCAAACGTAGCTTAAAGGTCCCATAAAAGGGACGAGAGCTTTCAAAATGAGGAACACAGTGGCCGATCACGAGAAGTTCATAACGATCAAATGAGAAGAATCATCGAAGTTAATTCCCTTAGGATTACACAAGATGCTGCAGAAAAACTTATGGCCGACCATTCTGCAGTAGTTTGCAATCTGAAACAAATTGGAAGAGTGAAAATTGTTGGTGATAAAGGAGTGAAGGTTCATTTACACTCAGCCAACAGTCACACATGGCACAACGGGCGGTTCAAAATTGAACGAATTGGGCCGCGAAGTTTTACCTCATTCCTTATTTTGCCGGACCTCGCGTTCTCACCGCTCATCACTTCTTCAAGGGTCTTGACAACTTCTTCAACGGAAAACGCTATCACAATCAACCTGATGCAGAAAATACTTTCCTAGAGTTCGTCGAATTTCGAAGCATCATTCTTCCTGGTTACAGGAGTAAACAAACTTATTTCTCGTCGGCAAATATCTGTCGATTATTGATACCTACTTTGATCAATAAAGACGTGTTTAAGTATAGTTATGATGATTGAAAAATATTCGATCTGAAACCGCCATTACTTTTGCCCAAACCTGGTAACATCCTTGATCTTTGCGACCAGACAGTTATTTTCAGTTCCCAATGCAAGCATTTTTCCGGGAGAAAATCGAAATACAGCGAGGTACTTATGGGAAGTGGAATAGTAGTTAGAAATATAGTTGAATTTATCGAAAATCATAGTAAGTCAACACATTTGTGAATCAGACACATGAGCAACAAAAATTTGGAATACTTAAGTAATAAATTAACGTCTAGAGATTCACGCTCAGGAAGACGTATAATGTCAAGATGCTAAGCAGGGTCGGGAGGCAAATTGAAGGACCGCATAAGCCACGAGTCTGTGCATAAGTGACGTGCAAGATATGGACACTTTAGTATTCATACGATCACGAATATGTCAATCACGCATACCGATTTGCGCAGCTCATCGAGAAGCTTTGCATTCTTGATCACATTCCTAAGACCAGCTTCAATCTTTTTCTCTGGAACCTGAATTGATAAATTGAAAAGAAATTACCGATAGATTTGGGCAATCTAGGCAAGCACAAAAATAGTTTACAATCATCTCGTCCACGAAGCACTTAATTGTCTTCTGCTGCACTGTGCAGGATCTGCTAATGATAAAGACGACAAATGTTGATTTTCGAACTAAAAATGTCTTCGAACATCTTAAAAATATCATGAAAAGAACCATTACACCTTTAAAATGTTTGCTTACTAACAATCTTAAAACCTCTCTCCAACTGTTCCAATAAAAAAACAAATATTATGTGTCAGGGTCTTTACTATTAGACGGTAATAAATAAAGAAACGACTTTTTCGCTGAATGAGCCTTCCATAAGAGCGCTAGTTATCCTACGCAAGGTTAGATACCTGGCTAGCACACTACGTTACCGTTCATTGAAAAAGCCTTCTTATGACGCTGGAGCACTAATAAAACTTTGTATTTCACATACGCATATTTCTCGCAGGACAAAACTGTTCCCTGGAATTACAATTATTTGATATCGAAATTTTTGGCGATGTCAACGCTGTGCTTATTTTCTGGAAAGACCCTTTCACTGAAGTGTAGCAAGAAAGATAAGATTGAACTTTACATACGCGGCACATTTGCTTGTTGACTTTTTTGTGTACTGGGCACGTGATTGACGTGGCTCGATACGGTGACCCACGATAGCTCGATCGACTGCGCTGGCGTGTTGTACAAGTGCCGTGCAAATTCTGTTGCTTAATCAAAATTTTTCCTCCGGTTTGAAAAAAATTCCAGATAAACACATGTATCTAATAGCACAAGATTTCCTTTACACGTTCATATGCTTTTCGTACTTCAAAAAAAGTAATAGTAAAAGCATGCGGCTGATGTGAAACATAATTTCACTTTGAACGTTACAGCGCTGTAAAAGCATTCTCTCAAAAAAGAGCATGTAGCACACTAGCCACAAACTTGAGTTCCTGAGTGATTACAATATTTTGCATATATTATTTGAAAGGTATACTACACTAACGATACCAGCCAAGAGCTATCGAGTGTACAACACTGTTTGTTCAGTGGTATTTTCACTTGACATACAGTGTAAAATGTTCGTCGTCGCCCACTCTTAATATAGAGGACTGAGCGCCCCGGGAGGACAGGATAAAGACGAAGGGTAACGTGTGATGAGACAGTTAAGATCGAAACACGCGTATTGGGCTCTATAAGTCAGCTATATAAAGCAGATCACATGACATGTTGGTTCAAATAATAACTACGAGATATGATGAAATTTGAGGTGGTCTTAAGAAAACACTCTAAACGAAAAGATTATAATATTCTCATGAAAAGTTTTTGCACAGAAAAAGAGATCGTGTATTGAACTGTCGCCGTTTAACAAAAAAAAAAACCTAGGTCAGAAAATCAACATACACGTCGAGTACCGAATTTTTTTCCGGCATGGTTAACTGAGAAAATTTCCATAATTCAAGTTTTGCAATTCCATTTCCTTCCAATATATATCATTCATCTTAGACTGAAATGGGTAGTTAAATGTTAGACGAGGACAAATTAAAAACCGATACCATTCGGTTGACAGAACTTTCCATAGAAATATTAAAACTCATTCAAAAGCTTAGATTTTTGGCTACAATCCCACGTGGCCGGTTTTCCAAAACATCCTTTTATGACGCCGTAAAATGCAAATAAAATTGTGTTTCATACGACCACATGTTCATTTTCTTATCCATATATTTCGTTGGACAAAACTCTCTCCTTAAAGTGCTAGTACTATTCCATAGCATTGTTTCGAAAAACTCAAAAATGTCTTTGTTTTTCCTTTTAATTTATGCCTTAAAACTTGCCGAACAGAGCTCTTTTTTCAGACTATTAATAATCATTCGATAGCATAAGTATCAATAATTCAAACGCTGTGCTTTTCTAGAAATGCCGTTTAGCCCTACGAGACTCATTGAAGTTTCACAAAAATACAAAATACTGCTTCTCAATTCCGTCGATTCGAAGAACGCCTTTGATTCAGTGGAAACAGAAACAGTTATAGAGGCCTAAACAACCAGGGCGTCCATACTCGGGCATATACAATCCTTCGTAAGCTATATGAAGATTTCACAACCAAAATATCTTCAAGGACCCACTGGGCTACTCTAAGTGATGGGAAAAATGGAAATGTTGCTGGTGCTCGCTTGAGTCACTTGACGGTCAACGGGACGACATGTAACAGGTCATACTGTTTAGGAAAAAAAAAGGCAGAGCTTTACGTTTTCGACGAGCATGTTTACTGGCTAGTTCACGGGGTGAGAGCCCGCGCTGGGGCAATTGATCGGGTTTTATACAGTGTCATTCAATTTTCTTTTCTCCTCTTCTGAAGGAACTCAAGATAAAATGACTGAATCAGGTACTACAAAAGTCGCTCTGAACGATCATATGCTTTTCGGGCTCCTAGCGAATAATACGCGTGATGAATAGGAAGGCAAACGGCGGATGTGAAACATAATTTCATTTCGGATTTTACAGCGTTATAAAAGGGTCTTTTCGAAACCGGCCAGACAAAGCTGTAGCCAGAGATTTAAACCTTCGAATGATTATTGACTTTCCTATCAATGCTCTTGTACAGCGAATAAGGTAGGTTTCACATTTGTCGCCGCCTAATACATACAAATACCCTGAAAAGTTTTTCAACATGAAGAATAAGCGCATACAACTCTGTATGTGGTTAGACGGTTGCAGAGTTGCTCTTCCTCCGATGTATCACTTTCGTCGGACATGGTTTGACGCAAGACTTGGGATCTTAACGACCTGCTTTTCCGAACGCTGCTAAACTCCTGAAAAATACAAATGGACTCCAAAAAATGGAAAGAGATGCAAGAAGATTGATTTGTGTTTCGAATAGATATGAAGCTTCCCACCTCTCTCCAGCGCTCCGGCCTAAATTTTTTAATGGGATTCAGTCGCCTTTTCATGGCATCGCAATATTCCTCGCCGTCTCTTGGTGCTGGACGCATCACCTTGATAACATAACATTAGAAAATTTGTCTAGAAACATTTTGTGAAGATAGCGCCATCAAAAACACGTCATTCTATAAAGTGTATAAAAATGAAAAAACATAATTTGTAACAAAGCATGAGAGGACCCACCCCTGCGAATCTGGGGAATTCGAGACCACTAAGATAGCGTTTGAGAGCCTCTGCAAATTCCACGCCTTTATCGGAAATTTTCAAGAAATCTGCAATTAAAGGTCGTTTTATTTAGAATTTATTCACTATCAATCTCCTATACTTAACTGCAATATCAGGTAACTAAAATAATAGGTTAAGACTAATTGAGAAGTACTGCTTCCATTGGCCGCTTTCAGCAGTGATATGGAGTCATGATAGTATTTCCAGTGATGTTAGGTGAATACAAAACTTCAAATCTCAAACGGAAGTTGAACTCGCATTTCACACTTTTTCAAGGCGCGCGCTACCAGTAGCACAGAGGTACTTGCACGTATACATGGTATAAGTGCAGCGCGAGTTTCGTCCGATTCAAGGGTGTGGCCGAATGGCGTGATTCTCAGCCTCAAACAGCAACACTGCCCTGCATTAAGTAACAATCGCCTTATCATGGCTATATCCAAAGATATTATTCATTTTTATTTACACGATCCGTCACCACCATTTCATTTCATTGTGCGGATCCCAGTACCTCCAACAATCGATTCGCCTTTGGTGTTCTTTTTGAAAGACGTAGAATACTTGTCGGGTTTACCTCTTTGCAATCTCGAGGATAGCCCATCTGTGGCATTCCAAACGGTGCTATTGTTCGCTGCCGAGAGTGTTGGAAGTGGAGTCTGGCTCCACGTGCGCCGTGAGAAGCATCATAACCACTCAGCCACCCCCCCCCCCCCTCATCCTCGAAGGTAAACTACTAAATTTTATCTCCTACTCAATCTGCATCATTCAACCTATACCGAAATGATCTTTAGAAAACGAAAATAAGGCTCTTACATCGCTACATGTGGTTGAATGGCTCGTGAGTTGCCTTTCTTCTGACCAATCAGTGTCGTCGGACGTAGTTTCGCTCAGGATTTCAGGCCTCAACAGTATGAACTTGTTTTAAGCGTGTCTCGCAAAGGTCATCAATTGCCAAAGGCAATACAGCAGCTGACTCTACTCTCACAAACATTGTTAAGGGTCACTAAGACAGTAAACTCTCCCACATGGTTTACCACCTATCGTGGCTAGGATGTGTTCGTGGATATTGGAGTGCTTTGTACAGCGATGGGTTGAAACTACCCAGTAGGGTCACTCAAGCTGAGAAGAAGCCCGACTTCAAAGTAGCTAACCCATCAAGTTTCCTTGTGCTGGGGCTTGCATTACCAGTAAAGACGGGCCCTCCTAGTATCTAAGCAAGTAAAACAGTGAACTGTTCAATAGACTGTGTGTCCTTATTTGAGAGAAACTTGGAGATCGTATATTGGAGTTGGATCTCAGTAGGTCGGCCCTGCTGTGAGTGTCTATCGCAAGTCATTAAAGTTTTAAGGTATTGTTTCAGTTGTCGCAATAACAGAGACAAGACTCACAATGAGTCTTCTTCAGATTCAGAACTGGACTGAGTCCAAATATGCGAAGGCGAACGAGCGGCTTTTGTCTTACGAGTGGACATTAACACGGCTGGTCACTGAACAGTAACTAGGACATAACGGTACTCGTGCATAAGAGGGCGACAAATGAAAAGTCGATCTTATTCGCTAACAGAATTGTTCCATAGAAGTGTTAAAAATCATTCGAAAGCTTAAATCCCTGGCTACAGCTTGCATAGCGGGTTTTAAAAAAGGCCTTCTTTGAAGTTGTTACATAGGGCAAACCTTTGTGTTTCACACAGGCATTTTTCTCGCAAGACAGAGTCCTTTCCTTAGACTACTAGTAATCAATCGACAGCGTGCGAGTGAAGAATTACATCGCTGCGCTTATTTTCTGGAAAGACCGCCTCTACAGAGTAGCATGGAAGATAAGGTTGAGTTTCACACATTCGGCTTGCCTGTTTACAGGCTAAATCACGGTCGGGGGTCTGTTGGCTGAAATCGATGAGGCGGCAGTCCACGATCGATCGACTGGCGCTTCGGAAAAGTGCGATTTTTTTTTACTCGCTGAGAAATTTTTCTCCGCTTCGAAAGAAACTCCAGATCAAACGTATGACTCTGATACTAGAAGACTTCCTTTGAGCGTTCGTATGCTTTTCGTACTTCCAGCAAAGTAATAGCTGAACTTCGCATCTGATGTGAAATTCAATTTTGTTTTTTTTTTTTACTGAGAAAACCAGCTTTGTGCCGCGCTAGCTAAAAATTCAAGCTTCCGTATGAATACTAACACTTCTATGAAAAGTTTTTGTCCAACGAATAAGATAGGTTCTTGATTTATTGGGTTAAAATGGCCAAGAACCGGCATGACTGCGTGGGACGAGACCGCACAAAGACGAAAGAAAAACGCTATAAAGAACGACGCAATGTAGATATTGATTCAAGCTTTCAGAGACTTCCCTCGTAAAGGTAATCGAAAACTCCTATCACTAAAGAATTGGCAAAGAGAAATGGTGGAAATCAAGGAATAGAAGCAGATCTATCAATGGATGTGGTCGGCGCCGAAAAGATATTCATTCAAAAAATATTCAGACTTCTACTGAAACACAAACTGTGAAATAAACATCAAAGCAAATAATGGCAGTTGTGGATGTGCACCTTGACAGGAAACCATATTCGACCTTACCGACCTTATTAACCCTTTCGGGGTGCGGACCCACGGCCTCTGCATCTCTGACAGGCTACTCTGGACGGTCTGCCCCACCTGTTTTACACCTCTAACCCCAGCGTACCACTATTAGACGCAGCACGCTGGCATTTGGAAATGCAGAGGTCGTGGATTCACGGTCCCGGAAGGGCTAAGACCTTTTTTATTCAGAAGAAAGGCAAAATGGTTACTTGTACGTAAGTGGTTGTGACACCTACAGCATACCATACCCAGAAATACGAAACAGAAAATTAATTGAAACAGAAAGACAAAAATTTATCGAAATTTGACTGTTTTATAATGGTGGTAGGATGACAAAAATATAGACAATGATGTACAGCGATGTGCAAAACTTTTCGCGTCAGGCCGCACTCGAACGCGCATTTCACCCTATCCGGGGCGCGTTCTCTAGCGCTTTGCATTATCGACGCTCGTTTTGTCACCACTCTTTCTACGCCACATCGTATCTAAGTGTCAGCAGCCTACTAACAACAGTTTGGCTTAGCAGTCGATAATGAAGAGCGATAGCTAAGCAGGTGTTAGTACCCCACCTACCCCAGATAGGGTGAAGTGCGGGTTCGGGTCCCGTCTGACGAGAAAAGTCTTGCACATCACTCAATATCATTACTGATTGGAACTTGACCTTTCGAACTATACGGAAACGCATTAGAGCCACGATGAATGATTTGTGAACACTACACGGCCGACAAGGGTAACAAACACTAAACAAAGTAAACAAATGAACAAGCAGTAGACGGTAGCGGCCACACGCGGAGACTACTGTCAACGCGCGACGCGGATCGTCGCCGTGTCGCGGTGGCGTCTTAGTCGACGGTAGATCAAATATCGTCGGCTACGGTATCCATAGATGGCAGATTAGAGTCTACCACGGCAAGCCAACGCAGCTGCGCATCGCCGAGTGGGGTTTGCCTAGCTCAATCGTGATAACTGAAGTCGAAAGGGCATTAAGTCGGTAAAGGTCGCATGGTTCGATGTGAGAAAACGTAGCGGGAGAGAAATTCGGCGGAGGAACCCTTCAAGAAGAAATATTCAGTCGTTCGCGTCAGGTTACTGGGAGATCAAAGTTCCCAACAAATTAGTAGTCAGTTGATCAGCTGAGAACTCGCAATCGCACCCAGAAGTCGGTGGTTATCGTTTTCAAAGTGTATTCTTTTTCTGGGCGAAAGTGAGACAAGCATTGGGAACTCTGACGCGCTTCAAGAAGTCCATGATGAACGATCAAAGTAAGTCGCCCATGAAAGAGCAGAAGCTCCTGGCTTTGATCAATCCTCGAGGGATGCGCCATGCTTCACCTTCAATTTTTTGAACTCCGTCTGAGGTGATTGAATCCACATGTGGCCTTTACAATGACTCGCGTGGCCACCCGCTGTGCCGAATCAGTGCCGCTTATCCTCTCGGACAAGTCCGGGACCCGTCCGGTACCAATCTACCGACTCCAGAGGGATAGATGGTTGGTAAGCCATGAGCGCGAGATCAAATCATCGACCTAGAGTGCGACGCAAAGCAGCTCTAACCACTGTACCATATGCGCTCAAGTAGCCCATGCCGTAACTAATAAGCCAGAGACTCGAAATCGATCGATAATCGATCTGTCGAAGTATGGACACGCAGTGGAGGGCCGACATATGACTTAGGAGCACACACACAAAGTAAGCAACAGGAGGGGCTGCTGCACGCGAAAACTGCTGGCCAATGCGCGACGCGCGTCGACGCCGCGTGTCTGTGGCGTGTTTATCGACGCCAGATCAAAGACGCATCGATTACGGTAGATCGACCACGATGGCGTGTCGGCACGCTGGAACGGCGCAGTTCAGTCGTGGCGAGGCGGAGGCGGAAAGCTGCCGATCAGCTGACGTCGCTGGCTTCGATTTGCGGGAAGACGTTGATTCAAACCGGATTGCGGCGAAAGATTTCTGCCAAAAGAAATATTCAGTCGTTCACTAAGTTACTAGGAGATCAAAAGTCCCTCGAGGCAATCGATATCGAGCCGGTCAACGTAAAAATGCGCAATCGTTCGTACAAGTCAGTGATTGTCGTCTGCAAACTCTGATTCATTAATATACTCACTGATATAGAGTGATATGCAAAAAGATTTGCGTTAGGCCGAACTTGAACCCGCATTCCATCCTAGCCAGGGCACGTCTCCATCCCGTGTACCACCGACGCCTTTTAGCCATCATATTTCCACATATCACTCTACACCTATACGTGTATCCATAAATCGTACCACCACTAAAAGCGATTGATTAAAATACCTGTCAACGTCAACGTGGTCTGAATGTCGATACCGATTACCCGAGCCTAGATGTGTTGCAGAGCAGAAAGAGTGATGACAAAACAGAAGTCGATAGCGCAATGGGTAAGAGAACTTGTCACCGGATATGGTGAAATGCGGGTTCGAGTCCCGCGCATGACGCATATGTGTTTGCAAATCAATCTACATCAATTGGCTAACGTTGTCCACGACTTCTTGCCATCGTTCTCTAAGATTTCTGATCTGCTCGATATATCAATCCAGCTCATTTGAATCACAAACTTTTGGCATGCTTCTTTGAGTCTATTAGATGATTTAAACGGCCGGTCATTCAAGTATCGCCTTGATCAAGAGAGGCCATAATCGGACGAAGATCATCCGCATTGTGGTGAGCTTTCTTGTGGACAGAGACAAATTGGCGCAACTTGTTGACAGCGGTCCGCTGCGGAACACCAAGCTCTTCAGCCAAATCACGAGTCCTCGATGAAGGCTCAGCATCCAAAGCGGCTTGCAAGTCACTTCCATCCAAAACAGATGACCGGCCAGAACGAGGAGTGTCTGCGCGAACGATACTGCCCTCTTTCGATCGCTTGAACCATCTGCTCACAGTCGATTTCTTCGCCGTACCTTCACCCTAATTGAGCCCTTGGCTTCCAGGTATATCATACATGATACACCGATCGCCGCGAAGCGCTAGAGAGAATCTGAACTGGCGCTCGCCTCGCTCCGCCCTTGCTCCCCTCTTCAACACCAGGACTGAATGGAACATTAACCAGTAACCGCTTTTAGCACAACAAACTATTGTAGGGCGGTCACTGTCTTAGTCTTCACGTAGAACATGAAAAAAATCTCCATAAAGAGCTTGGGCAGATCATCACAAGTGTCCTCGAAAAAGTCATTTCAGCACTTAGGCCACTCGGCGACCTCGTCGCATGCCGCACCCATGTATCATCGTGGATCCTAAAGGGTTAGTCTCATTGACGTCTCTAAGAAAACATTTCTCTCCAAACAAAGTTTTTTATTTAGACTTTTGGTAGCCATTCGATGGATCGAATTTCGACAAATCCAGTATAGTGTTCGATTCTTGAAGAAGACTTTCTAGTATGCTGTAGCAGCCAAAAAAATGCTGTTTCGCTCAGCGCAACATTGACACCAAATCCCACTGCTTTGCCGGTATTTGGATAGGGATTTCGCAATATGACCGCTAAGCCACTGCACTTTTTCCGGGCGAAATGTGCAAAACCTAATCTTCTTTTGATTGTTACACCGCACCTGCTACATTTTTAGAAACCAAACAAATCATTGGAATCTACGAAGTTTAAGCTATCGAATGAATAACTAGAATTCTAGAGGAAAAACTTTGTTCAGCGAGAGACTTTCAGTGAGAAACATAAATTTATTCTAATTGTTGCAGCACACTAGAGAAGCTGTTTTGGAAAATGAATTACACTTTCACGTATTCTGAGATTTAAGCTATCGAATGACCACTCAAACATCAGAAACCACCGAAAAATAACTTTTTACGAAGGCTGGAACTGGGACAGGATAACGGACCAATATTTTCATATAACACATCATGTTTGTGTAGGCTAGCTTGAATGGGCAGACATGCCTAATTCCTCTTAAAAGTATCAAAATAGACACAGTAGACTTATTCAGGTCGCGCTGCGCCAGGCGATCGTTTGCCTCTCTGTACTACACGAAGACTATATACTGCGTCAGCAGAAGCGAGTTAGTCCTGAGTGGGTTGAAGTTTTCTGCTCGTAGAGGAAATTATCTCACAATTGAGACAAACTCGCTGGTCATGCGTTGCAGTGCACAATACTGGATAATTTACCGTTGGTTGATATCTACTCTCCATGACCACTAACGACATTTCACAAAGTCTAAAAAATGTTTTATGTCTAAGGCGAATGCACTTCATACTTAAAACTTACCTTAAAATCAGCAAGCGCACAGACGTGTCAGACTGTTGAATTATTACAATGTAGTGCCAAGCAGTAAGGAGAACTAGTTCTTGGGGGCGTTGAAGGATCCAGTCATCCAAAAAAATCGCCTTTTTCCATGCCAGCCTAATACCGTAGTCGACCGTTCCTAACATCGTTGCCGAGAAAATGTTAACTCTTATTTTTGAGTGACATCATTTTGCAGGGTGTGTACCATTTTTGACGACGAATCATTTTCTCGTAAATGTGTTGGCATCATCCAACCACCGATATGCTGATTAAAGTTTTTTTTTTGCATCGTATTCAATCATTTGCTAGTGATTAGTCCCGTTTATAAGTGATCAAAATCTCGAATTTATAAGAAAAACCAGAACATCGTCATTGCGACAGGCGGCTGCGATCGTACGGCGAGCACAGTCACCTGTCGCTTGAAGAATCAACTTGAGACGTGTTGGCTAAGAATGCCATGTAAAAACAGCAAATCTCAAAAGTAAAAACTATTCGCAAAGAGATTTTATAAACACAGAAAATCACACGATTCACAATATCACATAAAGACAGGGTACATGAAAAGTGAAATAAAAGATAGACGACAAAAGAAAAACAGTATAAGTAATGAATAATGACAAATCAAAACACAGTGGTACAAGAACATGAACGACACATGAAATACAATACAAATACATAATGTCACATAAAAAACAGAAAGCTGTGAAGTTATGAGAGAATCACTCCACATCAGTTCAAGTCCTCATGGTGATCCTCGAGTAGTGGAAGCGGCACCACCTCAGCGATCTAAAATCAGAAAAGATTTTCGTACTGTTCATAGATTACCTACTACCAAATTCTGCGTTTGACCCACTTCTGAAACATTCGGATCGATGAGCTTCCTATGAGACAATACTTTACTCGGCATAAAATGCGCAATTTCTGAGGTGAGACGCATAAGTTCCGCACGTTCAACGGCTGCTTCCTCACGAGCTTTCTCCAGAGCTTCTTGAAGATGTACCTGTACATCACACAAACAAATCAGGTTAAAGTGATTGATATTTCCCCGATAGTCATACGAAGAGAGAAAAACACGCAGAAATGGTTCCTAAAGAAAACAGAAACAGTCATGTCCTGATTTTGCAGTAACAAAAAGAACGAGAGATCAAGCCCACGATTTGATGCTGGTAATGCGCATTCTCAGTTATTGTGGCCCTTGCCATGTCTATTGTATGCAAGAGCAGACGATACATTGCGGCTTCAAATTCATCGATTGACTGAAAGCAATTGAAATGCATATAACATTGCAACACGTGGCCAATCATAACCGAATATATCGGCAACCGTAATGAAAGTAGCATATTTATGCAATCATTAGACATATAACCAACAAGTATGAAATAAATAAAGAATGAAGTCTTTTTCCACAGAAATGATAGAGATCATTCAAAAGCTTAGATTTTCAGCTCCAGTTCCACGTGGCCGGTTATTCAAAGCACCCATTATAACGCCGTAAAATGCAAATAAAAGCATGTTTCATATGACCACATGTTTTTTTCTTATCCTTACTTTCGTTGGACAAAATTCTTTCTTAAAAGTGCTAGTACTACTCGATAGCACAAGTTTCGAAGAACTCAAAAATGTGTATGCTTTTCAAGAAGCTCTTTTAGTCCCCTGATCTGCTCTAGGCTTTTGCATTTATGCCTTAAAACTTGCCGGACAGAGCTCTTTTTTCAGACTATTAGTAATCATTCGAAAGCGTATTTATGAATGATTTAAACGTTGTGCTTTTCTAGAAATGCCGTTTAGCCCTACAAGACTCACTGAAGTTTCACGAGAGTACAAAATACTGCTTTTCATCAATTCCGTCAATTTGAAGAACGCCTTCGATTCAGTGGAAACAGAAAAGGTTATAGAGGCTAAACAACCAGGGCGTCCCTACTCGGTACATACGATCCTTCGTGAGATTTATGAAGATTTCACAACCAAAATATCGTCATTCTACAACAGAATTACCATCCACATAAGTACAAGGATTCGCCACAAAGATAATTACCCGAAATTATCCGATTTACGTCAACGATCGAAGATCAAAGACGCCATATTACACGCCGAGAAATCGTAAACAAGGTGGCCGCACACCAGTTGCGTTTCAACGACAAACGATGGACAAGAGCCGCCACCGATTGGACACCTCGAAATATTAAGCGCTCTACAAGACCATTGACCCGATGGTCCGCTTTCTTCACAAAAAACCTTGAAGAAAAATATGATGCTCAACGAATCCTAGAGTGAGGAGGACCCACTGGGCTACTCTAACAAGCGATGGGAAAAATGGAAATGTTGCTGGTGCTCGCTTGAGTCACTTGACGGTCAACGGGACGACATGTAACAGGTCATACTGTTTAGGAAAAAAAAAGGCAGAGCTTTACGTTTTCGACGAGCATGTTTACTGGCTAGTTCACGGGGTGAGAGCCCGCGCAGGGGCAATTGATCGGGTTTTATACAGTGTTATTCAATTTTCTTTTTCCTCTTCTGAAGGAACTCAAGATAAAATGACTGAATCAGGTACTACAAAAGTCCCTCTGAACGATCATATGCTTTTCGTGCTCCCAGCGAATAATACGCGTGATGGCTAGGAAGGCGAAAGGCGGATGTGAAACATAATTTCATTTCGGATTTTACAGCGTTATAAAAGGGTCTTTTCGAAACCAGCCAGACAAAGCTGTAGCCAGAGATTTAAGCCTTCGAATGATTATTGACTTTCCTATTAATGCTCTTGTACAGCGAATAAGATAGGTTTCACATTTGTCGCCGCCTAAACGTATAAATACCCTGAAATGTTTTTCAACATGAAGAATAAGCTCGTACATTTCTGTATGAGGCTACAAGGCTGATGAGTTGCTCTTCCTCCGATGAATCACTGTCGTCGGACATGGTTTGACGCAGGACTTGGGATCCTAACGACCTGCTTTCCCGAGCGCCGCTAAACTCCTGAGAAATACAAATGAACTCCAAAAAATGGAAAGATATGCAAAAAGAATGATTCATGTTTCGAACAGAAATGAAGCTTTTCACCTCTCTCCCGGGCTCCGACCTGAATTTTTTGCTGGGATCCCGTCGCTTTTCCATGGCATCGCGATATTCCTCGCTGTCTCTTGGTGCTGGTCGCTTTTCCTCTGACCAATCACTAACGTCGGACGTAGTTTCGCTCAGGATTTCAGGCCTTAACAGCGTGAACTTGTTTTGAACGTGTCTCGCAAAAGTCATCAATGGCCAAAGGCATTATAGCAGCTGACTCTACTTTCAGAAACATTGTTAAGGGTCACTAAGACAATAAACTATCCCACATGGTTTACCACCTATCGTGGCTAGGATGTGTTCGTGGATATTGGAGTGCTTTGTACAGCGACGGGTTGAATCTATCCAGTAGGGTTACTCAAGCTGAGAAGAAGGCCGACTTTTTTATCTGGAAGGCCCAGCTAAGAGGGAACCGTACTAGGAACACAGCTGACGACCACTGTGAAGTGGTGGCGACCTGAGGAAACCTTGGCTAGCCTTACCTTAGAATTGCAGAGAACAAAACAGCGAAACCATCAAGTTTCCTTGTGCTGGGGCGTGCATTACCAGTGAAGACGGGCCCTCCTAGTACCTAAGCAAGTAAAACAGTGAGCTGTTCAATAGACCGTCTGTCCTTATTTTGGAGAAATTTGGAGATCGTATAGTGGAGTTGGATTTCAGAAGGTCGGCCCTGCTGTGAGTGTCTATCGCAAGTCATTAACGTTTCAAGGTATGGTTTCAGTTGTCGCAATAACAGAAACAAGACTCACAATGAGTCTTCTTCAGATTCAGAACTGGACTGAGTCCAAATATGCGAAGGCGAACGAGCAGCTTTTCTCCTACGAAAGGACATTAACACGGCTGGTCACTGAACAGTAACTACGGCATAACGGTACTCGTCCATAAGAGGGCGACAAATGAAAAGTCGATCTTATTCGCTGAACAGGATTGTTTCATAGAAGTGTTGGAAATCATTCGAAAGCTTAAATCTCTGGCTACAGCTTGCATAGCAGGTTTTCAAAAACGCCTTGTTTGACGTTGTTAAATAAGGTAAACCTTTGTGTTTCACACAGGCATTTTTCTCGCAAGACAGAGCCCTTTTTTCAGACTACTAGTAATCATTCGACAGCGTAGGATTGAAGAATTCCAACGCTGCGCTTATTTTCTGGAAAGAGCGTGTCTACAGAGTAGCATGGAAGAAAAGTTACAGGCTAAATCACGGTCGGGGGTGTGTTGGCTGAAACTCGACGAGGCGGCAGTTCACGATCGATCGATTGGCGCTTCGGGGAAGTGCGATTTTTATCACTCGCTGAGAAATTTTTCTCCGCTTCGAAAGGAACTCCAGATCAAACGTATGACTCTGATATTAGAAGACTTTGTTTGAGCGTTCATATGCTTTTCGCACTTCCAGCAAAGTAATAGCTGAGCTTCGCAGCTGATGTAAAACTCAATTTTGTTTTGAATATTACAGCGTCACAGAAGCGTCTTTTGGGAAAACCGGCCTTGTGTCGCGCTAGGCAAAGATTCAAGCTTCCGTGTGATTACGAACACTTTTAAGAAAAGTTCTTGACCAACGAATGAGACAGGTTCTTGATTTACCGGGTTAAAATGGCCAAGAACCGGCAAGGGCATGACAGTGTGGGATGAGACCGCACAAAGACGAAAGAAAAACGCTATAAAGAACGACACAATGTAAAGATTCATTCGAGCTTTCAGAGACTTCCCTCGTAGAGGTAATCAAAAATTCCTATCACTAAGAAAACTGGCAAAGAGAAATGGCCGAAATCAAGGAATAGAAGCAGATCTGTTAATGGATATGGTCGGAGCCGAAAAGTTATTCATTCAAAATAGAATACTCAGACTTCTACTGAAACACAAACTGTGAAATGAACATCAAAGCAAATAATGGCGGTTCTGGATGTGCACTTTGACAGGAAACCATACTTGACCTTACGGACCTTATTAACCCTTTCGTGGCACAGACCCACGGCCTCTGCATCTCTGACAAGCTACTCTGGACGGTTTGCCCCACCTGTTTTACATCTCTAACCCCAGCGTACCACTATTAGACGCAGCACGCTGGCATTTAGAAATGCAGAGGTCGTGGATTCACGGTCCCGGAAGGGCTAAGACCTTTTTTATTTAGAAGAAAGGCAAAATGGTTACTTGGGTACGCAAGTGGTTGTGACACCTACGGCATACCATACCCACAAATAAAACAGAAAATTGATTGAAACTGACAGACAAGATTTTATTGAAATTTGACTGTTTTATAATGGTGGTAGAATGACAAAAATATAGACAATGATGTACAGCGATGTGCAAAACTTTTCGCGTCAGGCCGCACTCGAACGCGCATTTCACCCTATCCGGGGCGCGTTCTCTAGCGCTTTGCATTATCGACGCTCGTTTTGTCACCACTCTTTCTAAGCTACATCGTATCTAAGTGTCAGCAGCCTACTAACAACAGTTTGGCTTAGCAGTCGATAATGAAGAGCGATAGCTAAGCAGGCGTTAGTACCCCACCTACCCCAGATAGGGTGAAGTGCGGGTTCGGGTCCCGTCTGACGAGAAAAGTCTTGCACATCACTCAATATCATTATTAATTGGAACTTGGCCTTTCGAAGTGTACGGCAACGCATTAGAGCCACGATGAATGATTTGTGAATAGTACACGGCCGACAAGGGTAACAAACACTAAACAAAGTAAACAAATGAACAAGGAGTAGATGGCAGCGGCCACACGCGGAGACTACTGGTCAACGCGCGATGCGGACCGTCGCCGTGTTGCGGTGGCGTCATAGTCGACGGTAGATCAAAGATCGTCGACTACGGTATCCACAGATGGCAGATTAGAGTCGACCACGGCAAGCCAACGCAGCTGCGCATAGCCGAGTGGTGTTTGCCTAGCTCAATCGTGATAACTGAAGTCGAAAGGGCATTAAGTCGGTTAAGGTCGCATGGTTCGATGTGAGAAAACGTAGCGGGAGAGAAATTCGGCGGAGGAACCCTTCAAGAAGAAATATTAAGTCGTTCGCGTCAGGTTACTGGGAGATCAGAAGTTTTTCCAACAAATCAGTAGTCAGTTGATCAGCTGAGAATTCGCAATCGCACCCAGAAGTCGGTGGTTGTCGTCTTCAAATTGTTTTCTCTTTCTGGCGAGAGTGAGACAAGCAATGGGAACTCTGACGCGCTTCAAGAAGTCCATGCTGAAAGATGAAAGAGCAGAAGCTCCTGGCTTTGATCAATCCTCGAGGGACGCGCCATGCATTCGCCTTCAATTTTTTGAACTTCATGTTAGGTGATTGAATCCAGATGTGGCCTTTACAATGACTCGCGTGGCCACCCGGTGTACCGAGTCAATGCCGCTTATCCTCTAGGAAAAGTACGGGACCCGTCCGGTTCCAATATACCGACCCCGGAGGGATGGATGGCTTGGTGAGATATGAGCGCGAGATCGAACCATCGACCTCGTGTGCAACGCAGTGGACGTCTAACCACTGCGCCATATGCGCTCAAATAGCCCATGCCGTGACTAATAAGCTACAGACGCGAAGTCGATCGATAGTCGATCTGTCGAAGTATGGACACGCAGTGGAGGGACGACAAATGACTCAGAAGCACACACAGAGCAAGCGACAAGGAGCGGTTACTACACGCGAAGACTGCTGGCCTATGCGCGACGCGTGTCGACCCCGCGCGTCTGTGGCGTGTTCATCGACGCCAGATCAAAGACGCATCAATTACGGTAGATCGACCACGACAGCGCGTCAGCGAGCTTGGCAGCGCAGTTCAGTCGCAGCGAGACGGAGGCGTAAAGCTGCAGACCCGTAGACGCCTCTCGTGCTGATATGTGGGGAGACGTCGGTTCAAACCGAATATCGGCGAAAGATTTTTGCAAGAAGTAATAATCAGTCGTTCATTACGTTACTGGGAGATCGAAAGTCCGTCGAAGAAATCGATATTGAGTCGGTCAACGTAAAAGTGCGCAATTGCTCGTACAACTTAGTGACAATCGTCTCCGAACTTTGATTTATGAATATACCCACTGATGTATAGTGATGTGCAAAAACATTTGCGTCAAGCCGAACTTGAACCAGCATTTCATCCTATCCAGGGCACGTCTCCATCCCGTTCACCGACGGCGCTTGTTAGCCATCATAATTTCCCATACCACTCCACATCAATAGCTACATCTATAAATCATACCACCTTTAAAAGCGATTAGGTAAAGAACTATTTAATCATCCAATACCTAATACCTGCCAACGTCACTGTGGTTTTAGTGTCGATACCGATTAACCGAGCCTAGATGTGTTGCAGCGCAGAAAGAGTGATGACAAAACAAAAGTCGATAGCGCAACAGGTAAGAGAACACGCCGCCAGATATGGTGAAATGCGGGTTCGAGTCCCGCGCATGACGCATATGTGTTTGCAAATCAATCTACATCAATTGGCTAACGTTGTCCACGACTTCTTGCCATCGTTCTCTAAGATTTCTGATCTGCTCGATATATCAATCCAGCTCATTTGAATCACAAACTTTTGGCATGCTTCTTTGAGTCTATTAGATGATTTAAACGGCCGGTCATTCAAGTATCGCCTTGATCAAGAGAGGCCATAATCGGACGAAGATCATCCGCATTGTGGTGAGCTTTCTTGTGGACAGAGACAAATTGGCGCAACTTGTTGACAGCGGTCCGCTGCGGAACACCAAGCTCTTCAGCCAAATCACGAGTCCTCGATGAAGGCTCAGCATCCAAAGCGGCTTGCAAGTCACTTCCATCCAAAACAGATGACCGGCCAGAACGAGGAGTGTCTGCGCGAACGATACTGCCCTCTTTCGATCGCTTGAACCATCTGCTCACAGTCGATTTCTTCGCCGTACCTTCACCCTAATTGAGCCCTTGGCTTCCAGGTATATCATACATGATACACCGATCGCCGCGAAGCGCTAGAGAGAATCTGAACTGGCGCTCGCCTCGCTCCGCCCTTGCTCCCCTCTTCAACACCAGGACTGAATGGAACATTAACCAGTAACCGCTTTTAGCACAACAAACTATTGTAGGGCGGTCACTGTCTTAGTCTTCACGTAGAACATGAAAAAAATCTCCATAAAGAGCTTGGGCAGATCATCACAAGTGTCCTCGAAAAAGTCATTTCAGCACTTAGGCCACTCGGCGACCTCGTCGCATGCCGCACCCATGTATCATCGTGGATCCTAAAGGGTTAGTCTCATTGACGTCTCTAAGAAAACATTTCTCTCCAAACAAAGTTTTTTATTTAGACTTTTGGTAGCCATTCGATGGATCGAATTTCGACAAATCCAGTATAGTGTTCGATTCTTGAAGAAGACTTTCTAGTATGCTGTAGCAGCCAAAAAAATGCTGTTTCGCTCAGCGCAACATTGACACCAAATCCCACTGCTTTGCCGGTATTTGGATAGGGATTTCGCAATATGACCGCTAAGCCACTGCACTTTTTCCGGGCGAAATGTGCAAAACCTAATCTTCTTTTGATTGTTACACCGCACCTGCTACATTTTTAGAAACCAAACAAATCATTGGAATCTACGAAGTTTAAGCTATCGAATAAATAACTAGAATACTAGAGGAAAAACGTTGTTCAGCGAAAGACTTTCAGTGAGAAACATAAATTTTTTCTAATTGTTGCAGCACGCTGGAGAAGCTGTTTCGGAAAATGAATTACATTTTCACGTTTTCTGAGATTTAAGCTATCGAATGACCACTCAAACATCAGAAACCACCGAAAAATAACTTTTCTACGAAGGCTGGAACTGGGACAGGATAACGAAAAAGCACCAATATTTTCATACAACACATCATGTTTGTGTAGGCTAGCTTGAATGAACAGACATGCCTAATTCCTCCTAAAAATACCAAAATAGACACATTAAACTTATTAAGTCGCGATGCGCCAGGCAATCGTTCGCCCCACTCTGCTACATGAAGGCTATTTTCTACTTCAGCAGAAGCGTGTCAGTCCTGAGTGGATTGGGGTTTTCTGTTCATAAAGAAAATTATCTCAAAACTGAGACAAACTCGCTTAATGTCATGCGTTGCAGTACACACTACTGGATAATCTAACGCTGGTTGATATCTATTCTCCATGGCCACTAACGGCATTTCATAAAGTCTAAAAAATGTTTCACGTCTAAGGCAAGCGCACTTCAGTCTCAAAATTTACAAAAACATCAGCTAGCGCACAGACGTGTTAGACTGTTGAATTGCTTTAACAATGTAGTGACAAGTAGTAAGGAGCACTAGTTCTTGGGTGCGCTGAAGGATTCAGTCATCCAAAAAATCGCCTTCTTTTCATACGTCTAATACCGTAGTCGACCGTTTCCAACATCGTTGCCGTGAATACGTCACTCCTCATAGATGAGTGACATTGTTTTGCATGGTGCGTACCATTTTTGACAAACAAATCATTCTCCTGTAAATGTGTTGAGATCATGCAACCACAGATGTGATTACTGAAGTTTTTCTGCATCGAATTCAACCATTTGCTAGTGACTAGACCCCTTTAATAGTGATCAAAATCTCGTATTTATTAGCAGAACATCGTCATTGCGACAGGCGGCTGCGATCGTACGGCGAGCACAGTCACCTGTCGCTTGAAGATTCAACTTGAGACGTACTGGCTAAGAAAGCCATGTGAAAACAGCAAGTCTCAAAAAGTGAAAACTAATCGCAAGAGATTTTATAAACACAAAAAATCACACAATTCTCAATATTGCATGAAGACAGGGTACATGAAAAGTGAAATAACAGATAAACGATAAAAGAAAAACAGTACAAGTAATGGATAATGATAAATTAAAACATAATAATACAAGAACATGAACGACACACGAAATACAATACAAAGACATAAAGTCACATGTAAAACAAAAAGCTGTCAAGTTATGAGAGAATGACTCCACATCAGTTCAAGTCCTCATGGTGATCCTCGAGTGGTGGAAGCGGCACCACCTCAGCGATCTAAAATCAGAAAAGATTTTCGTACTGCTCCTAGATTACCTACTGCCAAATTTTGCGTTTTACCTACTTCTGAAACATTCGGATCGATGAGCTTCCATTGCGACAATACTTTACTCGGCATAAAATGCGCAATTTCTGAGGTGAGACGCATACGTTCCGCACGTTCAACGGCCGCTTCCTCACGAGCTTTCTCCAGAGCTTCTTGAAGTTGTACCTGTGAAACACACACACAAATCAGTTGAAAATGATTGGTATTAGGCAGATAGTTATAGGAAAAAAAAAACCGCAAAAATTGTTCCCAAAGAAAATAGAAACAGTCAATTCCTGAAATTTGCAGTAACAAAAAGAATGAGAGATCACGCCCACGACTTGAAGCTGGTAATGCGCCTTCTCAGCTATTGCGGCCCAAGCCATGTCTATTGTATGCGAGAGCAGACGACTCATTGCATCTCCAAGTTCACCCATTGACTGAAAGCAATATTAGAATACGAAGAACATTCCATCACGTGGCCAATCATAACCGAATATATCAACAACCGTAATGAAGGTAGCATATTTATGCAATCATTAGACATATAAACAACAAGTATGAAATAAATAAAGAATGAACAGTCCTTTTCCGCTAGACAGCGTCCACTAAATATTCAACTCCATTCGGCGGACAAAATTTTTTCATAAAAGTGTTAGTAATCATTAGAAAGCTCAAATCTCTGGCTAGCGCAGTATGTGGCCGGTTCTTTAGAATAGCCTTTTATAGCGTTGTTAATTTCGAAGAAAGTTATATCTGACATCAGCCAGGCAATTCTGTTATTGCTTCGCTGGAAGCACGAAAAGCACATTATGAACGCGTAGAGAAAAAATGTTGTAGTATTGAAGTCAGACGTTTGATGTGAAGTTCCTTGTTAAGCGGGCAAACATTTCCTGATTGAATAGCAAAAAACGCACTTCAACAACACGTGTCGAAGGGCATTATCGATCGATAAAATCGCCTCATCTGCTGTGGACCCTTTCCCCGTCCCGTTGAATAGCCAAAATACCCGTGCTGGCGTATGCGTTAATCCAAATTCCCCTCTGCCCTGCAGAGAAGCGCTCTCCTCAGAAAATAAGCACGGCGTTGGAATCTTTTGATGTTACGCTAATGAACGATTACTAATACTGCAAAGAAATAGCTTTGTCATACCAGAAATACGCGCGTGTGAAACACGAATGTTTTCCTTTTGTAACGTGAATTGAAGCTTTTTCGCTATGTGTGGCTATAGCCAGAAATTCAAGCCTTTGAATGACTACTAATACTTTCATTAAAAGTTCTTGCTCAGCGAATGGGATCAAATATTCATTTGCCGCCGTCTGACGAAAAAAAATACCGAATAAACTCATGTCGATGAACAAGAATAAAAATAAAACCTATTGATCACTATCATCGTTGAACTTCATGAATCCTTTCAATAGTTATAGTTTCAACATAGTCTATTCTCAATTCTAAAGTGTTTTAAAGATAACAAGAAAAAAGCTCTTACTTCTGCCATAGCTCCATAAAAAGACATAAGGCCACTTTCTGCCGACTGAGTGCTGTTCAATGTGAATGTGCTCAAATTCGAACATTAATGACATAAATTTGAGAAAAAAACGGCTAGACATTTATAGAAACAAGACTAACGTTGACTTCTCAACAGGTGAGGGATTGAACTCCGCCTGACCTGGGGCTTTTCTCTTACGAGTGGAGGACTTACTCACAGGCGAACACCTGAACAAAGAGATGCATATGTGGTTGTCAAGTTTAAACGAAAAGAAAACGATGCAAAGAGCAACATCACATTGCAGATGCTGTGTTATTGATAGACTCGTAAGCTGTATCCGTTAAGAAGGAAAACATACTGTGACAACTCATCAGGTGCAGCATCGGACTTGGCCTGATTTGATGAGCGCTTTTCTCTCTTACCAGTAGACATTTCTACTTGAAAACCTGAACTAAAAGAAAGACATGATTGTATGCATAGTCAGTCTGAGACAGAAAGAAACGATGTAGTGAACGACGCTTCATAAAATCCTTCAGACGGCATTCGAAAAAGGAAGAAAAAAAAACCGAGAAATAGCGAGAAGTAATGGTGTTGAAGAAAGAGTTCACTTGAACAGGGAAACCGTGTTCGACGTCACATCGCAACACTTCTCTACCCAAAAGAAAAATAGGGATAACCGCTGGTGGGAAAATAGGCGGGAAAAGGGAATGACCAAAAAGCCGTGTAAAGAACGATACAATATAACTTCTCTGACGAGGAAAAAAGGAAAGGAGAAGACGAATAAAAAGGAAAATAGTGTGAATAGGCGCAAGGCGACCTAGCAAAAAATAAGATAACAAGCAGATAAACAGTGCTCAAAATGTTTTTTATTACAAGTGAAATGATGGCTAAATCAAGAACAATGGTTACAAAGTGGTGCCGGCCTGCAACTGGTTAGCACGCGCCGCTAGAAAGTTTGAGCTACGGGTTCGATTCATGTGTGACGCGAAAATTGCAAGTCACTCAACTTCAGCAGATTTATATGTGTGACATCACGACACTGCTGCTCACAGCATTGGATACAAAGGGCTCTCACATAGATTCAAGGGTTCTTATTTACTATTCCGCCCAGCTTGCTGATGTTTCGGGACGTCGTGACCGAGTGATTGTGATGCTCGTCGCGGCGCGCGTGGACCCAACCCTCTCAGGCAGTCAATATCGACCACCTATGGAACGCCACAGCCAGGCTATCCTCGAAATTGCAAGGAGACTCGCTCAACCAGTCGTCTACGATGTTCAAGAAAAAGATGAAAAAACGAATTTAATGCTAGAAGTTTTGGGATCCGCTTAGTTAAAAAAATACTGTGAAGACAGATCAATAAGATGGGTAAGAGTATATATATATATATATATATACATATATATGTAGTGTATCTGTGTATAATTATTAGACGAAGATGTATATATATATGTATATATATATACACTTCGTCTGATATATATATACACGCTTTGTATGTATATACACACATATATGTGTACATATATTATATATATACATATATATACATCAATAGTTGGAACCGATCGATAGTCAACCTGTCGAAGTATGGATGGACAGACAGAACGACGCCGCGCGTCTGTGGCGTGTTTATCGACGCCAGATCAAAGACGCATCGATTACGGTAGATCGACCACGATAGCGCGTCGGCGTGCGGGAACTGCGCAGTTCAATCGTGGCGAGACGAAGCCGAAAAGCTGCCGATCAGTTGACGTCACCCGTTTCGATGTGTGGGAAGACGTTGATTCAAACCGGATTTCGGCGAAAAATTTCTGCAAGAAGTGATATTCAGTCGTTCATTAGGTTACTGGGAGATCAAAAGTCCCTCAAGGAAATCGATATTGAATCGGTCAACGTAAAAATGCGCAATTGCTCGTACAAGTCAGTGACTGTCGTCTCTAAACTCAGGTGATCGGGACCTACGAGCAAAAATTCATCGAATGTGTAGCACGTGAAAAGAGAATGGTGACGGAAGCCGCACGCGGTAGCCGATCAATCGACTCGAATAGGTCGATCATAACGGGCGGTCCCATATGGAAAAGAGTCTGTTCCTGAAGCGATCTAAACAATGGGCTCATTCCATTGCGAGCAGGAGTGAGAATTACTGGAGAGTTCCGAATCGTTACGACCACCAATTAATTTATTGAGGTATTCTCGAATTCAAAGAAGACAGCTGTAATATTAGAGGCGACCAAAAAGTTGTGGGAAATTTCTGAGAGTTTTGTTTTTGCGCAAATTAATATCAAAACTACAGTAACTATTTTCGAAAATATAGGCTACCATTGAAAGATCAAACAACTGTTTTTTTCATCGCTTCAAACGGCGGTATGATGTATATATATATATATATATATATATATATATATATATATATATATATATATATATATATATATATATATATATATATATATATATACCCACCGATGTAGGATGATGTGCAAAAACAGTTGCGTTAGACCGGACTGAAACCAACATTCACCCTGTCCGGGACACGTGCTCTATCCTTTGCCGCACCGACGCCTGTTATCGTACTACCACTAAAAGTAGTTAGATAAAAAAGAATTGTTCAATCATACACTACCCCATATCTGTCGCGTGACTGTGAGTTCAACGTCGATACCGATCACCCGTGCCAGACTGCTGACGATAGGTTGCTGACAGAAAGGGGTGTTGCAGCGTAGAAAGAGTGATCAAGTCCAAAAAAAAAATGGTTCATGAGACTGTTTGTATTACCCACGCCAACACATGATGGAAGTCGGACTTTCAGTTCATAGAGCTTAGCTGTATGAACCGCAAGTCTTGCTGTCATATGCGCTGCTATTTTTAACGCAAAAATTGCAGAGCACCCCATTTCACACTTTGGTAGCGCTCACTTTGTCAATCATTTCATATTCGAGAATTGCCTTCGGCCTGGAACCAGCAAGAAATGAGATCAACCTCAGTACTGTGCTCAAATCCGTGCAAGACCGCAGTCTGTAAAAGAGCGATCGTTGTTTGGGTATTATGGATTCTTGTGAAAAACCAGACACTGTGAAAAAGCGTACTACCTCAATGCTGATGGTTTTACAAGGTTGAAAGAAACATTATAATGACAATCCACTATTTAATATTTCACTCGAATCAGTGGTGAGAGCGTGTCAGAACAAGATGCTTGAAGAGGTAAATTAATCCATGGCAGTGTCACTGCGCCATAGAGGAGTTTCCTCTTAAGTAGTTAAGTACGAGTAAGCGCCTATGTCACGGCATAAGGCGGTAACCATCTGTGGATTTATTCCGCAAAGAACAATATATGCATAATATTCTTCGTATTGCTTGTGATCTGAAAGTGACACCAACAAATGGAACATGGGGTTTTTTATTATAAGAGGACAAATGAAAACTGACTTTATTCGCTGGAGAGGAGCTCTTCATAGGAAACCATTCGAAAGCTGAGAGCTCATGCTAGAGTCCCACTTTGCCGCTTTTCCAAAAAATCTTTTTTTGACATTGCTACAAAAATAGATTTCTTGCGTTACAAATGTGCATATTTCTCGCGACTGCAGCCAAAAATCTAAGCTTTCCAATGATTATTAACACTCCTATGAAGACTTCCTCTCCAGGGAATGAGGTCGGCTTTTATTTGTCCCCTTATGATCAGAAAGAACCGAATTTGGAGATGCTTCCTCGACGATTGAAGGGAGGCACAGCCAATGATGGTCAAAGCGAAAACGTCAGCGTCATGAGTGGGCTTACTGTTAAGAAACCTCACATGCGGAACCTCTGAACTGGTCTACAAACACGAGATATCATACTTTAGAGTATAGACTTTAGAAATAGAACGGCAACCCAGCAAAGTTCATTTGGTGTTTGTAATTGACTTGAAGGTTTCTATCTAACAACTCAGAATGTCAAAGTACCTGATTGACAAGTGATAGCTGAAAAAGATGCATAACTCACATAAGTACTGGATGCACGCCGTCAGTGAAAAATATTGCAGATGTCTGAGTAACGCATGAATTGAGCAGTTCTTCTCTGAAAAATAGACTTCACGAAGAATCTTTTTCATTCTGCATTTTTCTTGACACATGTTACAAGTTTGTGATGGTTACAATTTTTTGCTTATCTCTATGACCTTTCACAAGTTTTTTGGAACCATAAAACGTACATCCATCATGAAAAATTTCCAAATTCGAAAAATGATTTGAGTTAGTCAGATAAAATACGTCAGCAAATGGATCCCAAACTTAGCAACAGTCTTGCTAGATATGCAGCTCTCAATTTTGATTATTATTGCTCATATTGAAGACTTGTTCATTATTGAGCACCAACATGTACTGGAAGCTGTTTCGATGATTAACAAAAGATGATTCTGAATTACGCCATAATCTACTCAGCAAGTTAAGCTGGCGCTTCACAATTCTACGATGTCATCTACCAAAAAAAAGTGTGCTCAAATCAAAGCTTAAGACATTCAGAATCCCACCACGGATAGATGGTTCGACCATCCTAAATCAGAAGAAACCTCAACCGATGACCAACAGAAATCGAGGTGATCACCGATCCGAGAATAAAAAATTACACATTCGTCTTCTCATCTAAAACCCAACACTACTTCATATGAACACGAACTGCTGAAATGACTCCAGATTATATCTTTCGACAAACCTAAACAATCAAGGATAAAATCAAACTCAGCATCTGTGCCGTCTATCACTAGAGACAGAAAACAACGCTCGTCGTTGAACACGAGAAGAAAAATGGTGGAGAAAACTAAAACGAGACTCTGCTTTTATGTACAGCAAGTTGTTGGGTAGTGTATATGGTGCTTTCAAATCAGAACCTGGAGAGAGTCATCGCGTACATACATGAACTGGAACTGTGACGAAGCCAAAAATTACAAATAGAGCACGCAGTTTGTGGAGTGCTCTTATCCTAGGCGGGAGTGGCAAGGAGCAAAACATCTTACGAAATCGGTACGTAACCACTAAGGACATCGTAAGACAGGAATTGATTTCTTGATACACCAGACTGAGAGGAATAAGATTACGCAAAATACATACTAGACATACGAAACACAGACTGATATAATAAGATAAAACATGCTTTTGGAGAATGTTCCTTATATAAATCGTACCATAGGGAACGTAATTGCGAATGCACCTGACTCAAGGATCATACTGATTAAAAAAGTGATTCAGCCTTCGTAGATTTTACTTGTTTTTCAAACGATCCTTAAAGTAAATAATCTCAAATGGTGGTTGTGATCTACATCGAGAATTCTCCACTTTTCGTGATTGCTGCGGACCATTGGAGATACCCATTCTGTAGCATTAGGAGGAATGGTGACTTTCGATGGATGATTTTAACGACAATGAATACACGTCATCAACGATATGACCTATTCAATAGGGGAATTGCGAAATTCCAAAGCTTTGTAAGAAGCCGCCAATTCTTGCGACTAATCTAACTTATTTCGTAAAACTCACAGATCATAGCACAGTTGAACACCTGTATTTTTTTTTTCTTTTCAACAAGATGAACAATGTCTAGAAATATGGCGACATCTGCCGCAGTTTCGTTCTCAAGTGTAATCAGCTTTTCTTAAGCTTCTGTGAATTCACAAAAAAGGGCCACGTCGAAGAATGATGGAATTTCGCTTAGGAAGTGCCCGTTCACGTAGAACTTTCTCTCTGAAACTACTGATGAGAGATGATAACCAAACAATTCGACTCAAGCATCGCATACTCAACAAATCAGTGCCCTGTACTACTTCCTTTTCCTAAGGCCAACGAAGCAAGTTACTTTATGCGCATATAGCGGTCACAAACTGGTTAATAAGGTGTAATAAGGTGACGAAAAACCAAACGAAACGTTGAACAGGGTCGCGATATAAACTTGACATTTGATTCTATCCGGCAATATGACCGTGGTTCGTAAAGGATAAGGATCTATCCCAAGGATTAGTAACTGGTGAGCTCTGCTATCCGGCAACATCAACTACCGCATGGTGGTTCACGTTAGATGGGTATGGATAATAGTGTGGTCATAAACGCAGATGAAACATTATCCATGATCTCGAAGCGATTATTTCGGATTATGTTCACAAAAACTCACAATAAACTAGGGTTTTACTAGCGCTTTTTCTTGTTTGCCGTTGAACTGCAAAGAAAATGGAGTCTTCTCACGATCGCAGCAAAACAGTCACCTTTCTGCCACGATTCTGAACGTTCTGTGTTTAACCTCCACGAGAAACTGTTCCGATATTTGGACCATAATCACTTAAATTCTGCAAAAAAAATTACAGGAAAATAATCATGAGTACTGTTTTGTTCGAAATGGTTTGTTTCAAGAAAAGAAGAGATTTTATGTGTATGGAATGATGAAGCCGTTCAAAAAGCAGCAGATTTGTTGATGAAAAGACTGAACTGACAAATTATTTGCACTGCTTCGGAAAAAGTGGGCGGAAACAGCCAATCCGATGAGACTGTGTGTTACGAAATCCTTGCCGGCTGTGGCTCTTCCAAGCAGTCTCAGCGACGAAAACGTTGCGTAATCAGTACACAAGATAGGTTAATTATAGGGAGAACTGAAGAGTATCTGCCCATTATATATAATATTGTCTCTATTCATCGTGTGGTTTCAATGGCTAAGCTCAAATCATAATAGTTCACCACTGATCAGTTTCTGAGGGATACTTTGCTTATTCGACTAAGTATATCGTAGACGTGATAAAATGTTCATATTTGACTATACTATGGCTTACTGTGACTTATTTATGTAGCAAATCGATGTTATAACACTCTCAGACAGCTTTGGTTCATTTTACCACTTTGCATCTGCGGTTTGTTACCCTCATGTTCCACGAAGGTCTTTGGAATTTTCATTTGTATTCGGTTTCGCCTCAGGATTTCTGGTCATGTCCATAAGTTTCGCCAATGAATGAAACGATTGTCCGGGAATTTGTGACAGCCCTGTTAGGGTGTTCCCAGTTCTTCATCAAATACTGGTCCGTAATTTGTGGATTGGATAGAGCGAGTGATCAGCCAGTCTTGTAAGATTTTCTTGGCAGCTGAAAAACTTAAGGCATTGTTCGGCCGAGTACGTGCTCGAGGGAGGCTTCTCGCGTGTTAAACGGAATGATCAGCGTTGTGCACGCACTATTAGCAATCAACGTTTATATCATATTCTTAGTGATCACTTGAGAAAAACAAACATGTTTTGTGCGCAAAATAAGGAATAGAGTTGCTTTACCGTGATATCCATCTGGATTTGGTGGTGACTTTTTTCATCATACGTAGCCGGAGACCACTCAGCTCAGAGGATCAGGAGAGTCGCAGTATTGGTGCTCTAATTTCAGCAAAATGTTGCAGCAGTGAAAATTGCGCTGTCACTACGTGATTCGTTCAAGGTAAATGGGTAAACAATCAGTTATTCAACAGTGTAGAATTCTTTTTGTTTAACCGCTTTTAGCGGTGGTGTGATGTTTCAATGTCTCCAGTGATGTAGAGTGATGCGCAAAACTTTTGCTTCAGTGAAATTCGAACCTATATTTCATTCTATCCGGCGGCGCGTGCTCGAACCGTTGCACTACGAACACCTGTTTTGACACTACTCTTTCTACGCTACAACATTATCATCATTATTATTATTATTATTATTATTATTATTATTATTATTATTATTATTATTATTATTATTATTATTATTATTATTATTATTATTATTATTATTATTATATTATTATTATTATTATTATTATTATTATATTATTATTATTATTATTATTATTATTATTATATTATTTATTATTATTATTATTATTATTATTATTATTTATTATTATTATTATTATTATTATTATTATTATTATTATTATTATTATTATTATTATATTATTATTATTATTATTATTATTATTATTATTATTATTATTATTATTATTATTATTATTATTACAACAACGTATCATCTGTCAGCAACCAATTGTAGCGCTGAACTTTTGACACTTAACACCCAACTTCTCAATACTTTCTTTCTTTTCATTGTGCGGATCCTAGTACTTCTAGCATCTGGTCGTTTTTCGTTTTCTTCTTGGATGCCGTGGAACACTGGTTGAGCGCGTCTCCTTGCAATCTCGAGGATAGCCTGGCTGAGGCATTTCACAGTATAATCGTTATTAACTGCCGGAAAGTGTGGGGAATGAGGTTCGGCCTCACGCGAGCCGCGACGAGCATCACAACCACTCGGCCATGGAGCTCTCAGACTTGTAAACTAGTCCACAGTTATGAGTGAAATTATCTCTTAGGGTAAAAATATCGCATTCAGCTAGTTCAAATACGGAACAGAGCTGAATCAATTTCTTAACTCGGAGTGGAAGTCTCCAACACGTCGAAATGCCAGAGCACTGTTTCAAGAGAAAGTAGCTGAAAAGGTTGCATAACTCACTTGAGTATTCGATGCACTCCGTTCATAGTAAAGGAATATTCCGAAGTAACACATCATAGCGGCACAGTTCTACTCTGAAAATCCAAGCCATAAATAGTTGTTTTTCTTATCAACGTTTCTCTTCAACACATGCTGCAGATGTGCTTGAATGTACAACTTTTTTGCCTTCTGCCCTTTCAGACCGTTCCCAAATGCTTTATGACCATGAAACATACGTGCACCGTACTTTTTCTTCTGTAAGGGACGAATTAAATTATTCAGGCACTCAGAAACATAGATCCGCAACATAGCAATATTATTTGCATAGTTGGATATTTGGACAGTCCGTCTTCACAAGTTGTGCGGACTCCAGCACATGAACCATTCGTCCTTTTGTTGAGCGAAGTCGTCCATGACGGTGGTCTAGTTTGAACACGGCGGCTGGTGCAAGTGCCATAATGTGATCTGAAAATATCGGCAGCTGCGAGTACAGCTCCTTAATTTTTTTAACGAACACCTCCGCCCAACGTGTAGGTGGTTATCCTCGACGACGCGTATATTGCCGTGGAGTCCACTCTACAATTCTTCTCGTCCATCTGTCATCTGTTCTCAGTATATGACTGGCCCATCCGTGTTTCGCTATAGATGTATAAACCTCTGGGTCACGGAGATGGGATAGAGTCTGAAGATTTGAGCTACGCAGGCCGCCCAGATGTTTTCTGCGCCGACTAAATCTTAGAAGACATCGTTCAAGCGCTCTATGAGTTGTTCGTAGCAGTCTTGACGTGGTCGAAGTATGAGCCCATGTCTCAGGTGCAGAGCAGAGCGCCGGGATGACCGTTTAATCGAAAAGGTGAGCACGGAGTTTTGGGCCCGTTAGTTGGTCGGTGGCTTCTTTGAGAGGTCCGAATGTGGCCCATGCTGCTCTCCTACTTCTATTCTTCATAGCAACATTGTTAGCTGAGAACTTTCAATTTTGATTTGTTTTTGCTTGAACGAGTGGCCTACATCATCAATATATCTTAGATCATCTTCAATAGTTAACACATGAATTTAGCAAGAGCGTGATGAAGACCGGCAACTGAGTCACTCTCAGATCTAACAGTAAGTTAAATGTTAGCGCTTCAAAATTCTACGATTTCTACTTCGCTTAGATTTGATCATGATTACTGGCAACTCATTTGAAGTAGTGTTGGAGTAGTTCAAGCTATGAAAGCCGATTTGTGATCCATAATCCCAAAATCGGTCATCGCCTTGATTTCTAATCATCATCGAGTGAGGCCTCTTTTGATCCAAATCCATAAACGACATATGTTGTAGGACGAATGCCACATCGTTTCAACCATAATCGTCCGATACGGTTTGTAAGTTGTTCAAATGAATCGACGTTCGCGGTCAAATTCGATTCGACGAGGACGCCAACGCCGCCGACACCTCTGCTTTCGCAAGTTTCAAAAAAAGTTCTTCTCCGGTGTCATAAACAGCGTGAAAAGGATGGCGTCTTCTCGTCTCAGCCAGGCCAGTGACATCGTACCTTATCCTTCTTGCTTGAATCAATAGATCTTCTACAGTGGATTCGTGAGCAATTGTTCTTGCATTGTAGATACAGATTCGTTTCGATCATTTTAGTTTGTTTCGATCTTGATAGCCTAATTTGGCCCTGAAATTTTAGCCTTTCCGTATTCGTCTTACCTAGGCGCTACTGTACCAGGGGCTCTTTCGAGCTCAGGACAATGAGGCCCATATTTGTTATTGTTTTTAGCAATTTGATACTCAACGAATATCTTGCTAGGCTTTAAACGTGGGGACTGGGTACTTACGAGTAGCTTGCCAGTCCATCTTGGAAGAGCGGGAGGAGCTTATTTGTTGGAGTCGACTCCCAACCGCCTCACATGTACTTCCCAGCCGCTTGATTGCAGGCTTCTGGCCGACTTGACTCGCAGAAGTAGAGTTTTGTCAAATCAGCGATGCAGAAGCAGAGAGCTCATCCCCTGAATCCACCTGCGTCTCTGGGAACCACACGGTCGCTTTTGGTTCGCATTTGTTCCCCTATCCACCACCTGGGGATGCACCATGTGCCCACGAGACTAACCGGGCGGGATCCTTTTGCTGACCATGAGGGTGATTATGACCCCACTTAGGCGCAGCGTTAGGATGGTTGGGAAGATTGATGCAAGCTCCACTAAAAATTTTGTTTAATTGAGTTCTTAAAGAAGCATTATCATCGAAAAACGATAGAAATGCATTGATCAGACTCTTGTATGAATGATTTCAGCGAAATTGAAGCTAGTGCTCTCCAAAATCTTGTCTTTTTGAAAAGGAAAAACCATGTCCTTGCAGAAAGAGATGTAAAACCAGCTGTTATTGAGCACATTCTTATACTTGTGCATATACATATATGTACGTGTATTGTATGTACATTCATGTGTACATACATGTGCGTACGCATACACATACATGTACATCTATCGTAAGTACGTGCATAACATGCATATACACATATATATATATATATATATCCACGGACCTCCCACTTTGAGGGATCCCGCCCGGTTAGTCGCGAGGGCACGTGGCGCGTCCCCAGGTGGTGGATAGGGGAATAAAACGCGAACCAAAAGCGACCGTGTGCTTCCCAGAGACGCAGGTGGATTCAGGGGACGAGCTCCCTGCTTCTGCAGTGCCGACTTGACAAAACTCTATTTCTACGAGTCAAGTCGGCCAAAAGCCTGCAATCAAGCGGCTGGGAAGTACATGGGAGGCGTTTAGGAGTCGCCTCCAACAAATAAGCTCCTCCCGCTACTCCGAGAGAGACTGGCAAGCCACTCGTGAGTACCCAGCCCCCACGTTTAGAGCCTGGCAAGCTACACGTTGGGTATCAAAAATGCCAAAAACAGTAACAAATATGGGCCTCATTCCCCTGACCCCGAAAGAGCCCCTGGTACGGCAGCGCCAGGTAGGACGAGTACGGAGAGGCTGCTAAAATCTCAGGGCCGAACTAGGCTGCCAAGATCGAAACGGACTAAAATGACGATCTGTACCTACAATGCAAGAACCCTTGCTCAACAATCCGCTGTAGAAGATCTGTTGATTCAAGCAAGAAGAATAAGGTACGACGTCATTGGCCTGGCTGAGACGAGAAGGCGCCATCCCTTTCACGCTGTCTATGACACCGGAGAAGAACTGTTCCTTGGAACATGCGATCGCAGAAGTGTCGGTGGCGTTGGCGTCCTCGTCCAATCGAATTTGACCGTGAACATTGATTCGTTCGAACAACTAACAACGCGCATCGGACGATTACGGTTGAAACGATGTGGTTCTATGCCGGCTTTGACCATCTTCGTTGCTTACGCACCAACATCAAGCTATGACGAAGACGAAGTCGAAGCGTTCTATATGGACCTCGAAAAATTCTTCAGAGAATATCATACATTCTTCAAGGTCATTGTCGGAGATTTTAACGCAAAAATTGGACCCAGAAGAACGTCACATAGGGACCCACGGACTAGAATGGAATGAACAGGGTGAGAGGCTATCCGAGTTTATCATGACGACCCAAACCATCCATGGTAACTCGCAATTCCAAAAGCCTCTCTCTCAGCGATGGACGTGGGAGTCTCCCAATGGAGAGTACCATAACGAAATAGATCACATCATAGTAAATCGAAGGTTTTGCCTGACCGACGTCGCTGTTGTTCCCAAGTTCTACACGGGATCAGACCATCGCCTCCTTCGCGCAAAGTTCCGATTTTCGAGGAGAGGAGAGAAAGCCGCTAAATTCAAACAACGAAGTCCCAGAACTACCATAAACTGGGATGTATTTAAATCATTAGTCGGCTCTTGGGAAGATACCGTTGTCGGCAACATCGACGAAGAATACGATAGACTCGTTGAATATCTTCACGCTAGCGCTATGAAAGCTGAGAGTCCTAAGGTCACGAAGAGACGCTTGTCTCCGCAGACACTCGAGCTGATACGTCAACGTGGAGTCGCACGAGCCGCAGGCAACCGAAATCTTACGTCCGAACTTGCGAAACGATGCAGAGAAGCGATAAAAGAAAACCTTAAAGAGAGAAAGCAGCAGTTATGGCAGAAGCTGCAGAAGCTGGGAAGAGCATTCGCAAAGCCCAACGAGGCTTCGCCAACTATAAGACCAAGATGATTGCACTCCGATACCCTGACGGGACACTTACAGCTTCCAGAAGGGCTATGGAGAAAATCATCCACCAGTACTACTCGGATCTCTTCGCTAGCCATGTTCTCTTACCGTCATATAAATTGAAAGAGGACGAATATGTCGTTCCACCGGTCCTTCCTTCCGAAATCCGACATGCTATATCGTCGGTGAAAAACAGAACAACACCCGGTCCAGACAGGATTAGACCAGAACACCTGAAGAACCTGCCGCCAGTTCTCATCAACACCCTGGCTCGGCTCTTCACTCGCTACCTGTCAGAATGCAAGGTCCCTATTCAATGGAAAACCAGCAAGACCGTATTGTTGTTCAAAAAGGGAGACCTTCACGACATAGGCAATTATCGCCCAATCTGCTTGCTGTCCGTTGTCTATAAACTCTTTACTCGAGTCATCCTGAACAGGATTGACAGAATACTGGACGAAGGACAGCCATGCGAACAAGCAGGGTTCAGAAAAGGATTCAGTACCATGGACCACATCCACACGATCACAAGACTCATTGAAGTTTCGCGAGAGCACAAACAACCACTCTGTCTCACTTTTATCGATCTGAAAAAAGCCTTTGATTCAGTGGAAACAGAAGCGGTTATAGAGGCTCTGGATAACCAGGGCGTCCCTACTCGGTACATAATGATCCTTCGTGAGCTTTATAAAGATTTCACGACCAGAATATCTCCATTCTACAGCAATATCACCATTGACGTAAGAAGAGGGGTTCGACAAGGCGATACAATATCGCCAAAACTATTCACTGCCACCCTACAAAACGTCATGCGAACATTAGAATGGGACGAAATGGGAGCGAAAATTGACGGTCGACAATTAAACCATCTTCGCTTTGCTGACGATATCGTTCTCATAACACCAAACATCAGCCAAGCGGAACGAATGTTGATTGATTTCGATAACGCCTGTGGAAAGATCGGTCTTCAACTGAATCTAACGAAAACAATGTTCATGAGGAACGGATGGGTTTCTAATGCCCCATTCACGCTCAACGGAACGACAATTTCCGAATGCTCCAGTTACATCTATCTAGGTCGTGAAATCAACATGATGAACGACCTAGCCCCAGAGTTGAGCAGGAGGAAACGAGCGGCTTGGGGAACGTTTAAGAGCATCGAAGATGTAGTGAAGAGGACAAAGAACATCCGACTCCGTGCCCACCTTTTCGACTCGACAATTATCCCTGCCCTAACGTATGCAGCAGAAACCTGGTCGCTACGTAAGCAGGATGAAAGATCGCTTGCCGTTATCGAACGCGCAGTCGAAAGGTCGATGCTAGGAGTATCTCGTATTTCGCAAATGAGACAAAGGATCCGAACTTCCGACCTACGTCAACGATCGAAAATCAGAGACGCCGTTCTACACGCCAGGATATCGAAAATAAGGTGGGCCGGACACGTGATGCGCTTCAACGACAACCGATGGACGAGAGCCGTTACCGACTGGATTCCTCGGGACGTTAAGCGCTCTAAAGGAAGACCACTGACCCGTTGGTCCGATTTCTTCACGAAAGCGATGGAAGAAAGATATGATGCTCAGCGAATTCCTAGAGCAAGGAGGACCCACTGGGCTAATCTTGCACGCGATAGGGAAAAATGGAAGAGTTGCTGGTACCCGCTCGAGTCACTCGACGATCAACGGGACGACAGGTGATACAGGTGATATATGTATGTAAATATACTTAAATATATTCCTTTGCGAATGGCACCGTTTTCGGCTGGTGGGTGCTCGGAGAGCTACGATGAAAGCCTACCGGAGCCTGCTCCAAAGCGAATTTGGTAGTTTTCGATTGAAATCTGTAACTTCTTCCGTTAACAAATGGAATTTCTGCACCATAATTGGTCCAAAATGATAAAACACACCTTAGTAAGGTTGTTTTCATTAAAAAATGTAAATGCTCCATTTTTGGTTCGCACCTCTAGAGGGAAAAGCCGAGTATTTGTGAAAGGGTTACATTTAAAACCTTTAGAGAACATTGCTATGATATTTTATTCAAAATCACTTACAACTAAACCAAATATATCTTTTATTTCTTTCAGTTTTCATATACTTTAGTGCATATATAAATAAAAAATCCATCACAGTGGCCGATAACCATAACCTGATGAATAGTTCGTCAAAAAACAGTGCTGATTATTGCGTGCGATACCATTTCATCGATATCTCAATATTTTTCTGATTATTACTGCACTCCAGATTTCATTTCCCAAAACAGTGCTTAATTTCGTTCGAATTCTTTACTCATAGCTACGATATACAAAGAAAATATGGAGGTATAACGGTTCCCATCCGTTATCTGCGCTCTATTTGAGGCTTTTGAAAAAACGCATTTTTTATTTTCGCAGGACTTTTTTAGCAATCTATAATCATTAAATAAGGCAAATCTTAGAAGCTTTATAAGCGCACTTGTTTCTAGAAAAGGGCTCCTTGTAGCGCTGTATTAGTCCAGAGAATATTAGAAGTCGGAATTTTAGAAAACTTTCGATGTCCGCATCATCTAACCTACTCAGAGAAACGTTTTCTCTGATTCTTTCAAAAGTCACAAAAATTGTGTGAAAGCTGAAATTTCGTAAATCTTGAAAGTATACTCTATAGTCAGAATCGCTTCCCTATTGCGCTCTACCAGTAGAAATTAAATATCTTTCATACTCAAGTATCTCAGTGAACAAAGTTTATCTGCTAGACTCTCAAAAATTTTCGATACCTTTTGTTTTGAGTGGTTTTTTGAGACCACGCCTGAATTTCAGCATATCTCGTGATTACCATCTGAGCCACGCAGGTCATGTGGTCTGTTAAATGGGCTGACTTATAGAGCCCGATGTACGTGTTTTGACCTTAACGGTCTCATCAGCCGAGTTTTACCCTTTGTCTTTAGCTAATCCTCTAGGGGCGCTCACTACCCTATACTAAGAGTAGGCGACGGCGAACATTTTACACTGTTTGTGAAATGAAAATATCACTGAACACACAGTGTTTAACACACCACGTGACATGTTGGCTCAAATAGCAATTACGAGATATGTTGAAATTTCAGCGTGATTTCAAGAAAACACTCGATACAAAAAGTATTATGTAAAAACGATGCCAGCCAAGAGCAATCGAATGTACAACACTGTGTGTTTAGTGGTATTTCCACTTGACATACAGTGTAAAATGTTCGTCGTCGCCCACTCTTGGTATAGGGGACTGAGCGCCCTGAGAGCATTGGCTAAAGAGGAAGGGTACCGCCCGAGTGATGAGGCTGTCAAGGTCGAAAGACGCGTATTGGGCTCTATAATTCAGCTAGGTCACCCCATTTAACGGACCACATGACATGCTGGCTCAATAATAATTACGAGAAATATTGTTCGGTAGCTTAAACCCCACACTATTAATCTAGTAACTTTGTTTTTGAAAAAACTCTTCGTTATATGTAACAGTCAAAAGAATATTGTGTTTCGTAGTCATGACTTGGGACTAATATCGTGAAATTTCACACTTTGTAGTGCGAAACCAATGACAGTTCAACATTTTTTCGACAAAAAAGTTCATAAGAATTGATGTCTAGTCTTATAGTCATAAAAAATCCGCTAAAAATTGGAAAATTGGGTGCCATTGCAAAACATCATTTTTTTTTATGTATTATTATAGCTTCTTTTCATTCTTTTTAATTTTCTTCTTTTGTTTTCAAACAGCAAACTTAAATCACAATTAGAATTTTTCAACCTATTGATTGATTACAAAAGCATAAAGAGTATGAGAGGAAATCTTCAATATGGCTGAAATATATTCCTTGCTGTAAGTATATGGCTTTTTCTTGGAGAAACGAAAAATTTTGAGCAGCATTAGCGTTAATCTTGCTAAGGTGATTCGTAAAAGAGTCTCATCAGCCATATTTTATCTTTTTACGATGATCATGTTTCTCTGAGAACTTGATTTACACGAATTTGTGTTGGAGCACGCACCACTCTGCGTAACCGTCCGAACGGCGCTCCCCAGCTGAGAGTCATATTGACCCTCATCGTGCAGGAGCATTGTCATCAAAAAACAATAAATTATCACTAATGAGGGTCTTGTATGAATGATTTTAGCAAGATTCACGCTAATTTTTCCCAAAATCTTGCCTTTCCAAAGGGAAAGACCCACATCCTTGCTAAAAAGAAGTTTATTTCCAACTGTTATTGAACAATTTCTCTCATCTTCTTAATGTTTTCGTAGTCAGTCGATAGCTTGAAAAGTTCTGATTTTATTACTAAGCTTGTTCTTTGAAAATAATTCTACATTAGGCATTATTTGTGAATAAAAGATTACGTTTTGCAATCTCAATCCAATTTTTCTAATTCATAGAGGACTTTCTGGGATTATATAGTTAGCCAATTTTTACTAACTTATTTTTGCCACCAAAGCCTAACTCGTTATCAAAAAAAACTTTTATAAACGTATTTCTCGAAAGAATAACGCCAAACTATCTTCCAAATTCTTACTTTTGGAAACATTTCTGCCACATGCAACCGCATCATAAGGATTGTGCAGGTGAACCCTTAGTTTTTTTTTTTTTTTTGAAAAAGACCTATACTATTAAATTATTAGTATTCATTCGATATATGAAATCAAGTAAATTTGAACGGTATATTTTGCTTCTCTAATAACTTGTTTTTTGAGCCGTAACAGTCGAAATCAAATTTTGTTTCAAATTTGAGAATTTCTCGTCGGATAAAGGTTTTCCTATAAACAGATAATAGCCATTCGATAGCACAAATCTAAGCAGTTGCAAAGACGTAATTTGTTTTGAAGATTACTTCTTAAAAAGCTGTGAAAGTCAAAAAAATAATGGTTTTTGCACGCCAAAGGGTGGGGTTTCGCGACATTGACCTCAAATCAACGTGCCTTAGCAGCATATCAACTAACTGCAATCTTTCCCAAGAGGTCAAGACAAGATGCGTCCACTGAAAACGATCCAAATTTGCGAAATCCAATCTTCTTTTGACTGTTACAGCACTCCGAAAAGTCTTTTTCAAAAAAACAAGTACATTGTTCAAACTGTTAAGATTCGCCCTATCTAATGATTATCAACTGCTTATAAAAAAGACCTTTATCCGGCGAGAAATACTTAATGTGGAACAAAATATTCTTTTAAGTGCTACAGCGAAGAAAACGGCATTCAAGAATAACTTATGTCGTTCAAAGTTACCTGATTTTAGCTATCAAGTGACTGTTAAAACATTTTACAAAATCAATAATATATTTTTACTAACGGGCTCAAAGAGGGTGGAAGTAACAGTAAGAAATCGCTACACCTCCATCTCTTCTTCCCATACCACAACTATGAAAAAAATTTGGAACAAAATTACGCACTGAACTGAGATATGGGATTCTAAGGTGCACTGTCAATCGAAAAGAGATTGAGAAATTTCGATGAAGTGGTATCGCATGCAATATGCAACACTATTTTTGAAAAACTATTCATTGTTTTCCAATTTTCAGGCACTATGATAAACTTAATGCACCTTATGCAATAAAACTGAACACGGTGAGAGGCAATCTGAGTTTATCATGACGACCCAAACCATCCATGATAACTCACAATTCCAAAAGCCTCACTCTCAGCGATGGACGTGGGAGTCTCCCAATGGAGAGTGCCATAACGAGATAGATCACATCTTAGCAAGTCGAAGGTTTTGCTTGATCGATATCGCTGATGTTCCTAAGTTCTAATGGGATCAGACCATCGCCTCCTTCGCATAACGTTCTGTTTCACGCGGAAAGGAGAGAAAGCCGCTAAATTTGAACAACGAAGTCCCAGAACTACCATAAACTGGGATGTATTCAAGACATTAGTCGGCTCTCGGGAAGATGCCGTTGCCGATAACATCGACAAAGAATACGATTGACTCGTTGATTATCTTCACGTTAGCGCTATGAAAGCCGAGAGTCCTAAGGTCACGAAGAGACGCTTGTCTCTGCAGACACTTGAGCTGACACGTCAACGCGGATTCGCACAAGCTACAGGCAACCGAAACCTTTCGTCCGAACTTGCGAAAAGCTGCAGAGAAGCGATCAAAGAAGACCTCAAAGAGAGAAGAGCAGCAATTATGGCAGGAGCTGCAGAAGCTGGGAAGAGCATTCGCAAAGCCCGACGAGGCTTCGCCGACTATAAGACCAAGATGATTGCACTCCGATACCCTGACGGGACACTTCTAGCTTCCAGAAGGGCTATGGAGAAAATCATCCACCATTACTACTCGGATCTCTTCGCTAGCCATGTCCTCTTACCGTCATATAAATTGAAAGAGGATGAACAGGTCGTTCCACCGGTCCTCCCTTCTGAAATCCGGCATGCTATATTATCGGTGAAGAACAGGACAACACCCGATCCGGACAGGGTTAGACCAGAACACCTGGAAAACCTGCCGCCAGTTCTCATCAACACACTGGCCCGGCTGTTGACTCGTTACCTGTCAGAATGCGAGGTTTCCATTCGATGGAAAACCAGCAAGACCGTATTGTTGTTCAAAAAGGGAGACCTTCACGACACTGGCAATTATTGTCCAATATGCTTGCTGTCCGTTGTCTATGAACTCTTTACTCGAGTCATCCTAAACAGGACTGACAAAACACTCGACAAAGGACAGCCATGCGAACAAGCAGTCATCTGGATAGGATTTAGTACCATTAACCACATCCACACGATTACGAGACTGTTGAAGTTTCACGAAAGTACAAACAACCACTCTGTCTCACTTTCATCGATCTGAAGAAAGCCTTTGATTCAGCGGAAACAGAAGTGGTTATAGAGGCTCTGGATAAGCAGGGCATCCCTACTCGGTACATAACGATCCTTCGTGAGCTTTATAAAGATTTCACGACCAAAAAATCTCCATTTCACAACAATATCACCATTGACGTGAGAAGAGGGGTTCTAAGGCGATAGAATTTCGCCAAAACTATTCACTGCCACCCTACAAAATGTCATGTGAACATTAGAATGGGACGACATGGAAGTAAAAATTGACGGCCGATAATTAAACCATCTTTGCTTTGCTGACGATATCGTTCTCATAACACCAAACATCACCCAAGCGGAACGAATGTCGACTGATTTCGATAACGCCTGTGGAAAGATTGGTGTATAACTAAATCTAACGAAAAGGATGTTCATGAGGAACGGATGGGTTTCGAATGCCCCATTCACGCTCAACTGAACTATCTCCGAATGCTCCAGTCACGTCTATCTAGGTCGTAAAATCAACATGATGAACGACCTAGCTCCAGAGTTGAGCAGGAGGAAAATAGCGGCTTGGAAACGTTTAAGAGCATCGAAGATGTACTGAAGAGGACAAAGAACATCCGACTCTGTGCCCACTTTTTGACTCGACAATTATCCCTGCCCTAACGTATGCAGCAGAAACCTGGTCGCTACGGAAGGAGGACGAAAAATCGCTTGGCATTATCGAACGCTCAGTCGAAAGGTCGGTGCTAGGAGTAACCCGTATCTCGCAAATGAGAGAAAGGATCCGAAGTTCCGACCTACGTCAACAATCGAAAATCAGAGAGGCCGTTCTACACGCCAGGATATCAAAAATAAGGTGGGCCGAGCACGTGATGTGCTTCAACGACAACCGATGGACGAGAGCCGTTACTGACCGGATTCCTCGGGACGTCAAGCGCTCTAAAGGAAGACCACCGACCCGTTAGTTCGATTTCTTTACGAAAGCGATAGAAGAAGATATGATGCTCAGCAATCCCTAGAGCGAGGAGGACCCACTGGGCTACTCTTGCACGCGATAGGAAAAATGAAAGAGTTGCTGATACCCGCTCGAGTCACTCGACAATCAACGGGACGACAAGTGACGCAGGTGATGCAATAAAATATATGAAGACTGATAGAAAAAAGGCAAATTTGACCTATTTGTGGATAAGCATGAATAAAATATCGTAGAAATGTTCGACTATTGTTCTAAATATAGCCTTTTCATCAATACTTAGTTTTCCCTTTAAAAGTGTAAATTATGAATGGAGCATTTACGTTATTTCTAGTAAAAAAAAAACTACTGAAGGCTATTCTATCATATTTGAGCACTTAGTGACTCAAAAATCCCATTTATTGACGAAAAAGGTATAAATTTCATTAGCACGCTAACAGATTAGCCTAGGCCCAGGAGCCCACAGCGTCTGTTCGTAGCCGTCCGAGCCGCCCGCCAGCCGAAAATGGGGACAAAGGGATATATATATGTATATGTATGTATAAGGCCTTCTCATAGTTTCCCACTAGGGCAATTCGCGCCGATCTGCGCCAAAGACTATGCTCACAATCTTTTGGGACCTGACTATGCCGATTCCCTGCGACTTGTTGTCAGCCGGAGAGACGATCAGCGGCAAGCGCAACTGTGAGTACGTGAACCCTTGCGGTTGGACACTGTCACGTCGACGTTGCCGCAGTCTCATTCTGCTTCAAGACAACGCAAGGCTGAATGGCGCCAAATTGACAAAGAGGAAGTTGATCGAACTGGACTGGGAGCGGCTGGAACATCCACCGTACAGTTCTGCCATGTCGACGTTTGACTATCACCTCTTCCGATCGCGGCCCTTACCGTAATCTGGGAAGAATCGGCTCTAATGATTCTTCTCAATTGATCGTTGTCAACTTCCCCTGGCCGCACTACTTTCCTCATTTCAAATCTCTCGCCTTCTTTATGAAACTTCTTGGATCACCTTTGCACTAAACGTTCGTTGGCAATTCGTGGGCTAAATGCGTTGTAGATGTTGCGGTTTGTCTCTATAGCTTTACGACACATTTTGAACTCACACTGTGGATCCGTAGTTATATTCAGTACCTAATTTGTTAGACGGTGACAAATTTTCGAGCCGATCTCATTCGCCGGACAGAAACTTTCCATAGGAGTGTTAATACTCATTAAAGAGCTTAAATCTCTAGATACAACATCACGTGAAAGGCTTTTCAAAGCACCTGTTTGTAACACTGTGGCATCAAGAATAATATTTAGTTTCACACTCACCTTTCGCCTTCACTTTAACAGGCGAGACTCTGGAAGCACAAAAAACATATCAGCTTGTAGAGATTTTTCCGTACGGTCGGAATTCTCGTACTATCTGAAATCTTTGTTGATGTAGCAAAAAAATCCCCAACTCAATAACATTATTCCGAAGTGATTGATCAATCTGCCCATCGCTCCTGAGCTGCCCCATAAAAAAGCTGCCGGAAAGGTTCACAACTGAGTAAAATGTAAATTGAAGCCACAGCAACGGCCTGTTAGTAAGATAATCGCCTGATCTACCGCGTAGTTCGATAGTGATCCACCACACTATGCGTTGAAACGCAGGCAACTATTGTGATTTTACTAAGGATTTTTCACCGTGTCAATGTAATTTCCAGATGAAAACGAACGACTCTGATACTACGGAAAATTCTCTACACACCGATATGCTTTTCGTGCTTCCAGCTATCTATACTCGTGGTAAAAATGAGGGCCAAAAGCGAGTGAGAAACAAATTTCATCCCGGATGGTACAGTGTTACAAAAGGGTGTTTAGAAAAACTGGCAACGTATAGTTGTAGCAGAAGATTTAAGCTATCTAAAGTTTGCTAACACTCCTATTAAAACTCCTTGTCCAGAGAATGAAATCGGTTCAAAAATTTGTCACTGCTCAACATACAAGTACTTATTTTCACTCAAGAATGTCCATTCCATATTATAAAATAATTCTAGAAAAAAGCAAGTAATGCGTCGCCAGCACCAAAACAAAAAGCAAGGAATGTGCATTAGAATGATGTATAAAATGAGCACATTTGTTTGAGAATTTAATTGGAATAAAATAGAATTCCGATTTCAAGCGAGTTTTCAACAATACAGAGAGCGCGATTCCGTTTTTACCAGCGCTAATAAATCCTTGGTGCTCACAGAGATGTGCTCTGAGCTTCACATATGAAGGGAAATCTCGACACAAGCCGTGAATCCCTCGGCAAGCACTTCGCAGTCCTCCCTGACTTTTCACGCCTCGGCTACCATTCGTGTGAGGATTTTGTTGAGATCATCATCTTCACACACAGCGCAAATTCGTGTTTTGGTTGATAAGAAGATTTTCCTTGTCCTACGAATAGGTCGAGTCTCTGGTCGAAAAGGCGACGAGTAGGTCCTACACGGAATGGCTGCACTACGACGTACCAGACATGCGCCGTGGCCAGTGCCACGGAGGGAGGAGGCTAGCTTTATATGCAATGTAGGTGGAGTTTCTCTGCGTCACTGCGGAGAAGGCAGAGGCAGAGAAGCAGAGAGGCCGAGGATGCGGAGTGCCCGGGGCGCGCAGTGTTCATCGAGTTATCCGACGCCGTACTGTCTACGACGCGATTGGTCGATAATCATGATCATATCTTTTTACGTGATCTTTTTTTTATGACTCGTAAAATGTTTTTTGACCGTGCATTTCTCAGTACTTCTGGCGTTCGATTCGTCTCATTGCTTTCATCGTTTGCTTGAGGATTTCGTCTAACGCAATGTTGAGTGCTATGAAAAATTTTGAACGACGAGCGGAAATTGAACCCGCATCTCACTTTTTCCGGGAGCGCATGCTAACCTGCTGCGCTACAAGGGCTCCTATTCTGCTATCGTTTTTCGAAATCTCTAACAAACATCGTAGAAGACCAGTTGGCCAGAGCTCTTACATCCTCGACGATAACCAGGCCAGTGCGCTTATTGACTGACTGTCGACCACTTGACCACAACCCCTCCCTCCTCCCTCTCGTGAATATCAAAATATGAAAAAATATATTAACATGTATATCTATGTGTGTACATGAACATGCATGCAGGCATACATGTGTGTATATCTTTACATAAATAGGTACATATAAATGCATTATATATATTATATATATATTCATATATACATGTATATATATGTATATATATATATATATATATAAAGGATAAAGGATAAAGCTCTCGGTGTTGATCAATCCCTGAGGGATGGGCCATGCATTCGACTTCAATTTTTGACTTCGTTTGATCTGATTGAATGCACATCTGGCCTTTACAATGACTCGCGGTGGCCTCCCGCTGAACCGAGTCAGTGCTGCTTATCCTCCCAGACAAGTCTGAGACCTGTCTGGTACCAATTTACAGACCCCGGAGGGATGGATGACTTGGTGAGTCATGAGCGCGAGATCGAACCAGTGACCTCGTGTGCGACGCAGGGCACCTCTAACCACTGCGCCACATGCGCGCACATATATATACATATACATATACACATACATATATATATGTATATATATAGTTTTGAGCTTTCAGTCTCATACGTCTTACTTCTGCATCTTTCTCCTTACTGTATTATACGAATAACTACCGTCTATATTCTTTTTCCACTTAAGCACATTGACGGCTACCGGGTACGAAGGGGTGTGAGAAATTTTGAGTGGTTTGTAAAGATAGCTTAAGACTGAAAGAATAAAGCTCTCGGCGCTGATCAGTCTACGAGGGATGCGCCATGCATTCGTCTCCTTCGTAGCGTCAATTGAGGTGATTGAATGCATATCTGGCCTTTACAATGACTCGCGTTGGCCTCCCGCTGAACCGAGTCAGTGTTACTTATCTCCACAAACAATTCTGAGACCAATCTGGTACCAATTTACCGACCCCGGAGGGATGGATGGCTTGGTGAGCCATGAACGCGAAATCAAACCATTGACCATCTGTGCGATGCAAAGCACCTCTAACCACAGCACCACATGCGCTCGTTGGTAGCTTACCAAGCATAAATCCTATATCAGGCTAAGCATTCTCTTCTCTTCTTATATATTAATATATTTATTTGATTCGTCCTCACAGTATTTCCTTTACACTGTGCGCATTCGAAAACTTCTAGCATTGAATTCGTTTTTGTTCTTGAGCGTCGTTGAACATGGTTGAGCACGTCTCGTTTGAATCTCGAGGGCAGCCTGGCTATGGAGTTTCGTGGGGTGCTCGTAGTTGACGGCCGAAAGCTGTTGGGACATCTCTTATCAATTCATCAACATAGGTAGCTTTATTCAGCTACAAATATATCACAGTGACTGAAGTTGCGGCCGCTCCGCCTTTTTCAAAGTGTGGACGATTCAACTTGACATTCAATCTACTCGGCCGAACATTTTCTCAACCATAGCAGTCAAAACTCGATACTGAACATTTAGCATAGTAATCAGCTTTTGTTGAATACACATTGTTTTGTTGTTTTATGTTTCTTCACCAGCATTATGTAGAACATCCGTACAGAGTCTTACACACACGAGCAGTGCGCCTCTCTTAGATCCACAAAAATTGATCTGTGTGTAGCTCGAAGTCGCGCGTGATGACGAAGACTCATCTTTGCGATTTACTTTTGAATTTAAAGCCTGAATCTAGAACGTCACTCTGCGAAAACAATTACAAATTGAAAGACCGACTTTTTATCAACCTCAGCGTTGAAATAAATATATGTGAGTATCAAAGACTTATCTTTTCTAGCCGACGCAAAGTTGGTAATATTGGAAGGTGGGAGAATTCGAAATTGAAAGGTGGTCATACGTGGTACGGTTTGCTCTTAGCTGGGCTTTCCTCGCGGAAATGTCGGAATTTATGAATGACGCTACAGCTGATACTGGACGAAATTTCCTGCGCAGATTGTTTTCAAGGCATCATGTGCCAGATCTACCTGTTGTTGGACGTCTTGAAAAGATCTCTATTAGTTGGTCGTCGACATAGCTCAGAATTTGAATTTCTCTTAGGTTTGTAACATTTGGGCTCCATACAGTAAAACTGAGGTTCTTAATTTTTCTATTGAGAAATAATATTCAAAACATAGCCACGAAGTCGCTCTTTTTCCTCTTCATATTCGGTGCTTTTCTGTGCTCTTTAAACTGCCAAATTTGTTTCCTTAGGCAAGAATGAAGCATAAAAAATGAATTCGATTTAGATAAACGTGAATGTGTGAGTGCTTGACTAGAACGAGACTCGTTCATCTTGTTCATGTGGAGTTCTGTATTGGCGGACTATCAGTCATTATTGTCTTTATTTACCGTACCTAGCATTTGTGCTAGCGTTGGTCATTTGATTATCAACAGTACAATGCTTCACTTACTCCTCGTCTTGCTGGAAGTGCACTTACGATGATATTCGGCTACAGCTTTCATTTAACATGTTTCCATTGACAATCGCTAAGGGAGTAAGGGGCACATAGCCCTAGGTAACCACTTTGCTTCGCCGAAAAAGACTCGACCATCGACTTTGACGAAGTTAAAGTCGTCAAAACGTTAGCCGAAAAATTCAATTATTTCAAATCTCAATCCTTTTCTTTTCATCAACTATTTGTCTGAATCTTCTTCTTCTTATCTCTTCTAATTCTTCTTAGAAAATCTTATTGAACTCCCTTCAAAACGATTTGTTATTTCCATTGCGAGAAATCATACCTCTGATTTGTTTAGTTTTTTCTAAAATGTGTATTTGACAGTTTCAGACAACTGGAAAGAGAAAGAAAGCTATCGGAGATGGAGTATTTAGCACAGGAGGTACGTTTTCCTAAATTTATCTATATCTTTCGTGGACTTTGGTTATACTGATCCAGCAGAGTTGCTACTCAAGTGCACTACATCAATTTAAGTTCAAAAAAGGCAGGTAAAATTTTGTGCCGTAAAAATTGTTGCGAAACCAATGCACTGCTTTAAAACTATTCACTCTCTCGTTTTTGTTCTTCTTATCACTATGCTTAGGGACTATGCTCAGTGACGTTTTCAAACAGCTTTGAAAGTTTCTGGTAACAGCCGAGTAGGTTTTAATAGGAAAAATAACAGCATATGAGGACATGTTGAACTTCACGTGGCAAATTACTGCGAAGACATGCAACAATACATGCGTTGTTTCCAGTATTAATCCATGACGCTTTGTATGATTACTATAGTGTCCATGTTGAATATACTGGGTTCAAGAAATTTTTCAAATGTAGTATGCAAATCCATGCAATAGTTATCGAAAGTAGGTCCAAGTAGGACGAATGAGACCGAAAACGGCGTTCCGTACACTCAAGAACTCACGAAGAGCGTCCTATCGTTTAGTTTGTAGCTGTACAAAAATCCGACAGTGAAAGCTATGCTATACAATATGAAAATCGAGAAAAACTTATCTGATAAGCTGACACGAGGTTGGTAATCTAGTCGTAGCAGTTCGGCTGACCTTTCGGCGAGCCGCCTTCTTCAGAGCCTGAGCTTATGTAGTATTAGTCTATTTGACTGATTCAGGTGATCTTATTTATATGCTGCCTAGATCAGGTTAAACGATCAAACGAAAAAAGGGTGCGAGATCTTGCGTGATGGTGGCGCACTCGTCCTTCCGGTTCATTTCGGGGTTTTGGGCATTTATCCAAAATGCCTCAGGAGTTTTGCGCGTTGATGTTTTTTATTCCCGCGCTAGGTTTGTGACAGTCACATTGAAATCCTTGTTGTTGTATTTTCGTGCCCTATGTAAACCTACAGGTTTGGTCTTATCTATTTTAGATTTGCTATCTAGATGTTCTTTTATGCGGATGACAAGTGGTCTACCCGTTTCGCTTATATATTGTTCCCGCATGTCTTACATGTTAGCAAAGAAATTGTGCCCGATCTCCTACAATCCCCTCTTTTTCGTTAGGGCAGATTATACAGTTTTTGGTGTTGCACAATCGATCGTAAAGTCTACTGCGGATCAGCTGATGGCGTAGGGTGAAAGTAGGATTTCATTAATTACCACGAAATTTTCAGGATCGCATCTTTTTCTGCACCTTTTAAGCGCGCTACTGATTTCGCTTGATATAAATGGCAGTTTGAAGGGAACTCTATTCAAGTTCGGAGTATTGTTCTTTCGGGACCTAGTTCCACTTTTTGAATATTTCCGAGCAGCAAATGCTTTGTAGCCGTTGGAAATGGCAATTTTTCGTGCCAAGTTCAACGAATCGTTCCTTTCCTCTTCTCCTGTGCACATATTTTTTAGCCGTTCGAAACATGTTTTTAATAGCGATTTTTTCATGTGTGAAGGATGAGAGGAAAGGTGATTGACCAAAATGTTTTTGTTACTTGGTTTTCGATACCACTTTGTACTATAGCCACTATCCAAAAGTTTTACTTGGATGTTTAACAATGGAAGCCAGCTCCCATTTGGACTCTCTTGCGTAAATTTTGTATGCTCTGACTGTCCATTGAAGACTTCAAAACACTTGTCCGTCTATATACCGGCAGTAGAGCAGTGGGCGTGAACGAGAACTGGAGCTTCCACCTTATACATGAAAGCGATGGCAAGACTAGGTGCTAAACGTTGACCCATGGCTAACCCTCTGAATTGTGGGAAGTATTTTCCCGACCACCGAAAGATTGAACAACTAAGACAATGTTTTAGTAGGGTCATTAGTTGCTGAATTGAGAGGCCATACATATTTACTTTCTGTTCATTTTCAGTTAGAAGTTCGAAAATGGCTTGCATTGCAGAATTATATGATACGTTTCTATAGAGTGAGGTAACATCAAATGAGTCCATTACGTGCGAGTTGTTTGGTTGCGCGCAGCGTAGGTAATCTAGAAACATTTGAGTAGGGTAGATGGGTTGGTATGGATTCAAGCTCATGAGTAAAAATAAGGTTTAGAAACCACTTTATTCTATCCGTTGGCCCGCCTATACAACTGATGAGAGGTCTAACATTGTATGTTGATGGGTCGGTTGACGCTAGATCATCAATAGATGTAAGTTATCGGGAATTACATGATAATTTAGGCCAGCGCAAATGGTCCATGGCTCTGAAGAGCAAGTGGTATCGCAGAGGTTCGAGGACCTTAGACGGAAAATGGTCCAAGTGGCGAGGACGGCACCCAGCTGCCACCATCCTCAACAGTCAGTTCGATCGCGGGGCATCATCTGAATGGTCGTTTGACTTCATCCAGACCACCTCACCTCAAATCGTAATTGATTTATTATAGCTCTCTCCACACAATCTCGTTATCGTGTAACTATTTGCTTTCATAAAGTTGCGTTCATACAACTGTCAGATGAACTCAATAGAATTGTGAGCGGAACATAGCGCTTCCGTGGCGGAGCAAACTCACTTAGGCTATGCTCGCCCCACCACCCATATATAATCAGTAGTAACCCCACTGCTAACACTTTATATTCACCGACTGGATCCCACCGTTGGCGTGTCATTTCGGGGCGAGCAAAACAAATGAAACGGGCACCGCCGCTTATTCATGCTCCTTCACTTACAATAACATTATCACTTACAATAACATCACCACTTACAATAACACCATTTACCATGACACTGTCGCTTACGATAGTATTCATAATATTGTCGGATGACGATACTTCTCATCAGTCGGTCACTCATATTGACTTAGGCATATGTTCGCATAACGATATGTCGTAATCATGTATATATTATTATTATATTATCATTATAGTATTGTATGTATATTATAGGTTGTTTGGTATAACCTATATAGAGGATTTAACTTTGCGCTCTTGTTCGTTGCGAGACACAAGTTGGCAGCAGATCAAAACAACGAGACCACTGGACATTCACCACAGTTTATGTGTTTTTATGAGAAGGTATTGGACCGGACAAATTGGATTATTGTTCTTGAGCCGAGAGATAACTGAAGTTTCCAAACCCGCTGCCCTTGCCGCGTTGACCCATTCTTTGTTCAAATTTTGATATTGGAGTTTATATTCCTACTCAGAGAATGGACGATAGAGGAAGGCATCCTGAGGATGTTTCTCCGTTATTTCGACATCCAGCTAATTTGGAATTACTACAAATTCCCCACCTTTATCACTTACGGATAGACGGATAGATTTTGATCCTACGAGCTCCCTGATTTGGGACAAACCTTGTTTTTGTTCGTGTGTCAGATTGGAGCTTAATTCTTATGCCAAAAGTGGTTGAGTATTTGAAAAACTTCTTTTGAAAAAACGCGAAAGATAGAGTCGTGTTCGCTATTTGGTTTTTCCTCCTTGTAAAAAACTTGCGGGAAGGAAATGGGTGGTAGTGCCCTTGTTTGTTTTTCGTTACCTAACCATTCTAATTAGAATTCTAGTTTTCTTATTTTTTATTTTTGTATTTTAAGAATTTAGAATTCTAATTAGAAGGGTTAGGAAACGAAAAGCAAACAGGTGCTCTACCACCCATTCCCTTCCCGCAAGCTTTTTACAAGGAATAAAAACCAAATAGCGAATTCGACCCTATTTTTCGCGTTTTTTCAAACGAAGTTCTGTAAATACTCAATCACTTTCGGCAAAAAAACTAAGCTCCAATGTGGCACACAAACAAAAACAAGGCTTGTCCCAAATCAGGGAGCTTGTAGGATCAAAATCTATCCGTCTATCCGTAAGTGATAAAGGTGGGGAATTTGTAGTAATTCCAAATCAGTTGGATGTCGAAATAACGAAGAAACATCTTCAGGATGTCTCCCTCTGTCGTCCATCCTCTGAGAAGGAATATAAAAGCCAGTATCAAACTTTGAACAAAAAATAGGTCAATGCGGCAAGGCCAGCTGGTTTAGAAACTTCAGTTATCTCTCGGCTCTAGAGCAATAATCCAATTTGTCCGGTCCTATACCTTCTCATAAATCACGTAAACTAACATCTACTGATAACCTAGCGTCAACCGACCCATCAACATACAAGGTTAGACCTGTCATCAGCTGTGTAGGCGGAGCAACGGTTAGAATAACGTGGTTTCTAAATCTTATTTTTACTCAGGTGCTTAAATTCATACCAACCCATCTACCCAATACTCAAATCTTCGTAGATCACCTACGTTGCGCGCAACCAGACAACTCGCACTTAATGGAGTCATTTGATGTCAGTTCTCTTTATACAAAGTATCATATGACTCTGCAATGCAAGCCATTTTCGAACTCTAATTGAAAATGAACAAAAAGGCCTCTCAATTCAACAACTAATGACCCTCCTAAAACATTGTCTTAGTTGTTCAATCTTTCGGTGGTCGGGAAAATACTTCACACAACTCAAGGGGTTAGCTATGGGTCAACGTTTAGCACCTAGTCTTGCCATCGCTTTCATGTATAAGGTAAAAGCTCCAGTTCTCGTTCGCGCCCACTGCTCTACTGCCGGTATGTAGACGATTGTTTCATTGTCTGCTCCACGCAAGAGGAAATGGACAAGTGTTTCGAAGTCTCGAACGGACAGTCAGAGCATATAAAATTTACGCAAGAGAGTCCAAATGGGAGCTGGCTTCCATTGTTAAACATCCAAGTAAAACTTTTGGATAGTGGCTATAGTACAAAGTGGTATCGAAAACCAAGTAACAAAAACATTTTGGTCAATCACCTTTCCTCTCATCCTTCACACATGAAAAAATCGCTGATTAAAAAACATGTTTTGAACGACAAAAAATATATGCACAGGAGAAGAGGAAAGGAACGATTCGTTGAACTTGGCACGAAAAATTGCCATTTCCAACGGCTACAAAGTATTTGCTGCTCGGAAATATTCAAAAAGTGGAATTAGGTCCCGAAAGAACAATATTCCGAACTTGAATAGAGTTCCCTTCAAACTGCTTATATCAAGCGAAATCAGTAGCGCGCTTAAAAGGTGCCCAAAAAGATGCTATCTTGAAAATTTCGTGGTAATTAATGAAATCCTACTTTCACCCTACGCCATCAGCTGATCCGCAGTAGACTTTACGATCGATTGTGCAACACCAAAAACTGTATAATCTGCCCTAACGAAAAAGAGGGGATTGTAGGAGATCGGGCACAATTTCTTTGCTAACATGTAAGACATGCGGGAACAATATATAAGCGAAACGGGTAGACCACTTGTCATCCGCATAAAAGAACATCTAGATAGCAAATCTAAAATAGATAAGACCAAACCTGTAGGTTTACATAGGGCACGAAAATACAACAACAAAGATTTCAATGTGACTGTCACAAACCTAGCGCGGGAATAAAAAACATCAACGCGCAAAACTCCTGAGGCATTTTGGATAAATGCCCAAAACCCCGAAATGAACCGGAAGGACGAGTGCGCCACCATCACGCAAGATCTCGCACCCTTTTTTCGTTTGATCGTTTAACCTGATCTAGGCAGCATATAAATAAGATCACCTGAATCAGTCAAATAGACTAATACTACATAAGCTTAGGCTCTGTAGAAGGCGGCTTGCCGAAACGTCAGCCGAACTGCTACGATTAGATTACCTACCTCGCGTCAGCTTATCAAGATAAGTTCTTCCCAATTTTCATGTGTCAATCAATTATGCCGAGGTTTATAGAAAATCGAACTTTTAAATTTATGCTATACATAATTAGAGTGGAGGCTGGTACTCGTTGGCGTCTTAAGGCGACGCTGGCGACTCCTACTCATTTGTGTAATCGACTTAAAATTGCTTGTTTCGAAATGGCTGAACATGGAATATCGTGCCGAAGCCTCACAAGTTGGTCATGAATTGGGCGAGGGTTTGCGCGAAAATCGCGAGTTCCGGGGTTAGCAGTCCTTCAACCAGAGCGTAGCGATCCTACGCCCTTACTGAATATGATTATTGTAATGTTGAAATGAGAAGAGAAGCTTAAGAAGTAAACTTTATTTAGAGTTTCGCGGGGTCGATATCTTTTTCCCATTCGATTTATCTTCTTTCCGGTCGATGGGTTTTCTGGGTTGCTTGTGGCTGACGTTTCGGCAAATACGCCTTCTTCAGAGCCTGAACGTATTATTCATTGTAAAGTTACTTACATGGCTATGTAATGTGGGAAAATAAAATCTAGAGCATTAATAAACGATGACTGATTCAGCGAAAACCACTCACATTGCAATCTATTCAGGGACTACCTATGTTCTTTGCCCAGGATGACGTATGAACCCGCCCACCATCTCACTAAGTCGAATTAGCGATAGGTGTCAGCTGAAACCTGGGCTAAAAAATCAATCTGAGATAAGGTGTCATGGGTTTGGTTGTATCAGTACACTCTCCCTTTTTGTTCATTTGCGAGTTTCTGGAATTCATCCAGAAAGCTTCAAGGGTTTGTTCGCGCCGATGTTTTCGATTCGTGCCCTAGAATTCAACTACTACCTCGAAGCCGTCATCGTTGTGCGTTTGTCCTGTGTGTGCCTAGACGTCTAATTGGGTCTTCCTTTGTTTTTCCCGTCTAGGTGTCCTTCTATGCAGTGTGAAGTGGTCTGCCTGTTTCGCCAGTGTATTTGTCACCACATGTCTCACAAGAGATAAGATATATTGTAGCTACGCTCATGCAGTCGCCTTCTCTACCGTTGGGACAAATAACGCAGTCTTTTATATCACTTAGATAGTCATAGAAGCGGTTTCGGACTAACTGACGACACAGGGTTTTAGGGAAAATTTCTAAATTCCTACAGAATCTTCCAAGCCACTGTTTTTTAGACGCTTTTTAATAGTGGTACTTACTTCGTCTGTTATAAAAGGTAGTATAAGAGGTACCTTATTGTTTAGGTGTGGCGTCCCGTTGTCCCCATTGCGAGGCTTTTCTCTCCTTTTCGGCCTGACATTAGGTGATGTTTTTTCTTTGCACCTATAAGAAATGGCTATTTGTCGCGCTAAGTCATAATTTCCTTCTTTCATCGTCTACCTACAAACAGTTGAAGCTGTTCGATACATATTTCGACTTTTTTAGTATATGGAGGATGAGAAGGAAGGTGGTGCATCAAGGTGTTTTTGTTATCAGGCTTGCGATAGCATTTTGTACTGTAGCCACTTTCATTGAGTTGAACTTGAACGTACAAGAAGGAAGCCAGTTCTCTGGATTTTGTTGTTCTCGCGTCAATTTAATAAACTCTAACTGTCCGTTCAAAAGTTCGAAGAAATTATCTATCTCCTCTTGTGTAGGACAGACGACAAAACAATCGTTTATATATCGACAGTAGAGTATTAGACGGCGATAGAACTGGAGCTTTCACTTTTGGCATGAAAGCGATAGCGAAGCTGGGTGCTAGTTTTTGCCCCATTGTCAACTCTCTAATTTGTGCAAAATATCTTCCCGTCCATCTAAATATCGAACAGCTTAAGCATGACTTAAGGAGTGTGATAAACTGTTGAACAGACAGGCCAAACATATCTATTCTTTCTATGTTTTCTACTAGTAATTCATGAGCAACTTGTATTGCGACGTCAATAGAGACGTTTGCATAGAGCGCTGTAACATCGAACGGCTCCATTACATACGTTTGATTTGGACGCGCATTCTTAAGGTTCTAGGAATATATTGGTGTTTGGGAGATGGGTTGATATGAGCTTTAGTAATTGCGACAATATGAGGCTAAGGAACCATATTATCTTATCCGTCGGTCCGTCTACGCAGCCAGTGATTGGCCTAACATTGAACGCAGAGGGATCGAAAGATCCAAAAATCATTAGTAGAAAGTTTGTGTGTTTTAATGAGTGTATTTAGAACGGGGCAAGTTGGTAATTCAATTTTGAGTTGACGGATAAGCGATTGTTGTAAGCCCGCAGCTTTTGCCGTTCGGACCCATTCTTTATTCAATTTTCGGTATTGCTTCAGGAAGTTCTTCAGAGGAAGGTCGATAGAGAGAAGCATCCTGGAGATGTTTTCCCGTTATATCAACAAATCAACATTCAGCTGACGAGAAATAACTACGAATTCCCCACCTTTATCGCTAATAGATAACCGGACTTTCTTTGAGTTTATCAGCGCTCGAACTTGTCTCATAGGTTTATCGTAATGCTTGAGTATACGAAAGACTTTACTGGCATCGTATTTGTGCTAGATAAGCAGTCGGCTTTTCCGGTGCGGCGTCTAAGTGAATTACAACAAGCGGCGCCGACCGAGCGAAAACGCCGAACTGAGTTGCTATGCTGCTCTCGCTTGTGTAGATAGGAGAGTTTGTTAAGCTCTTAGGCGCTGACGGAGCTATAAGATGGACACCAAGACAGAGCTTTTAGATAAATCTGCTATCACACTGAGACGCTTTACCGATTACGACTGTCGCGAGCCCAACAGCAGTCATCGCTCCGAGCAGTTTCGTGCGGCCACGGGGTTGTTGTTGGTTACATGGGTGCTGCATGACTGTGGAAGTTGACGGCTAACAAATGGCTGGATGCAAACATCTGCAGAAGTGAGCTATGGCTAGCTGCAGTCTATACGTTCACAATAACACTTGTTATGCTGCGTCATACTAGAAAATCTCAATTAAAGAACGATTTCACTCCTTGCATACATCCCATACTTTGCACCTTCACGTCTCGTTCTCTTCTAAGCTACAAGGAATTCTCATGGTGGCGTAAATTGTTCTACGCTTTCGGCTATCAGTAGCTGAGACTTCCTTATTGATGAATTGATAATTGTGCCCAAAAAGAGGCATACGATCTTCGCCTGAGTTCAATGCTCATGCAGGCAATCAACATAGCAGTTGCAATACAAGCTGAGCATTATTGAATCGAGATCAAAAATATAAATTTGGAAGAGGTGCACTTTTTCCCACAAACCATTTGGTTACCGAACTATTACTATTGTATACTTTCAATTTCCTGTGCCATTTGCTAAGAAATTTCAGGATTCTTTGACTGTTTATCTTTCAAGATATTTCAGATAGAAGATCTCCTTTCGCACTTCCCTGAAGGGCTTCCTGTCCACGAGATAGCACGGCTTTATACACTTGCAAAAGACGACATACTCATTAACATGGAAGTGATTCTTGCTCTCAAGGAGTTTCCGAGCAAATTCTCGTTAAGTGCTAATAATGCAGGTGGATTGTTCAGCTTTAGCATGTGTATAACTTAACTCGTTCAATATTCATTATTAGAGAATATGTAACTGCTTTTAAGACGGCATCGTGAAACTTCGCAGTGGTGCTGTGAGATCGGACAGTGATGATGTGAGTTTCCTCAAAGAAGTAGTTCATTGTAGAAGTTTATCTACTACGACTTGTTTGTCTAAGCTTTAATTGTCTGTCGTTCGCTGATATAAAACACTTCATCAAAGAAAATTTGTAGTCAGATCACTCCTCAAACTCATACTTTTCTTTGATACGTTTTCAAAGTATTTCATCTTAAGGCCAGTGGTCACATGTGTGGTAGAGAGGACGACAGTAGTAACTGGCCAAGACCTATCAAGACTGGTTTGTTTTTTTATTTTTTCCTTCCTTCTTCAATATAAGTGTGTCACAAATCTTGAACTCACTGTTTGACGAGTTACATCGCGGCACTACTTGTAGTAATTCTGCTAAACAACGAAACTGTACGGTTCTACAACAAACATTCTGTACTTTATTTTCGACATTGTTCGTTGGCCTACATCCTTTAGAACACTTTGGCGGCAAAGGAATGCGCTCATTTCAGTATGACGCGGATATGCTTCCGAATGCTGAGTACTTATAAGAAATAATGACTGATATCAAAGCAATAAAAAATAAAACAAAGTTAATGAATAATAAAACGAGACAAAATAGTAGCAGGTATTTTGTGTTTTGGTGTTGGAATCGTTTTCAAAAATTTGTTTTTCAAGAAGATTGTTGGAACTCCTCAATAACGCTGCTCAGCAGACACCACCGAAGGCCTAACAGGGTTTATCAGCCGAAGAGATTCAAGAGAAAATTTCTCTGTTTGCAAAGTCGTGAGAAAGTATGTTTTGATATCAAGGTATTATGATTTACTGGCATTAATCAACTACATGATGAAAAAATTAGGGTTTCTGCATGGCCTTGTTTGCATACATGGCCTACTTATTTTCGATTTTTTCCACACATCACGGAGTGGTTGTTGCATATATTTTTTTTTCTCGACCGTCGATTGTAGGGTTTGTCCCAATATATTTTCAAAATAAACTTTTTATCCACCTTCACATTAATTGGATATTTTCCATCTTCTTTAAGAAAACAGACAGCATTATATAATGAGAAATATTCTGGTTGACATTCCTGCGGTCTTACTTTCTTCAGAGCATGAAAAGGTCTATTTGATATGCAATCTACTCAGTCATTCGCGGATACTCAGCAATCATTATTGCATTGTTCGCTTCCACTGCTATTCTAAGGCCATGCTCAAATACAATATATCTCATAATTATTACTTGAGTTAACATGTAATGTGGTCTGTTAATGGGCCCTTGTGTAGCTCAGTATCCGTGTTTCAGCCTTGAGCATTATTATAAGATATACTGAAATTATTACATTGAGAATGACGTCGAACGTCGTTCGCCGAATAGAAATTGTTACCAACCTTCTGAAAGCTGAGAAATCTCAAAAGGAACATATCTTGATTGCTCACGCCGAGATTGGATAATCCTCGATTTCTGAAGCATGTGAATTCGTTGATTGACAGCTGATATAATGTCAACCAATAATGCGCAAGCGCGATAAGAAAAAATAACTTTGTTTGTGTAGAACATGATTTTATTTTGGATTTACAGCATAATAAACGATTGTTTTGAAAACCGGCTATGTAGGGCTGTAGCCAGAGATTTGAGCTTTTGAATGATTAGTATCACTCCTTTGAAAAATTCTTATACAGCAAATGACGTCGAAACCGAAATGTACCCACAATTCATTATCACCATCAACGTACGATCATTTACAATTATCCCGTACAGAAAGCACTCTCAAGTGAGATTCTCATTTGAGCGGCGCTCCCCGGAAGATTCGACTTGATATCTCGACGAAGTACAACTCCATGTACGAAGGACTGTGCTCTATTGACCTGGATCAGTGAGCTCTGAGGTAGACGAATACGTTAAAACGTTAGCTGAATAACAAAAGTTATCAGCCCCGTGTATTAGCTGAGAAATTTTGGAAGGAAAATATGTAGGAATTAGGAAAAGTATTTATAATAGTGGTATAAATTGAGGTCTGCACTATGTTATAGGCTCGAAACCTGATTTCTTATACCACAGGTTCTCATCTACACGTAGAAATGTAGGCTCAGTTCTCTAACAAGCCCTTTCCTGTGTTTTTAATAACATTTGGCAACATAAAAGTTTTCTCAGATTATAGTGAGCAGTAAAGTTTCGCGTTGTATCCTCCATGCTCTTTAAATATCTGAGCCTATATGATAAGAACTAGTAGTGACACTGAATATTTCAGGTAACACTAACACATTTTATTACCTTAGAACAATTCTATGTTCGACCTTGTCACCACGACAGCGCGTACAGAGAGATGGTTGAGGAGTTGAGGTATGAGTCAAAGTAACTCAACCACGTTTTATTGGCTTTAAAAACTGGATTTTAACTAAAGAGGTATGTTTAGAGAGTATCAAAATGTGCCCTTATAAAAGCTGACCACCAGATAATGACACGAACGCGTCTACGATTAGGTAGATAGTTCACTCTAGTGCGTTATTCCATCCTTTATATTGCTTTGAGCCTGTTTTCTGGTAGAGCAAATAGTTAGAAGTAGCAAAGTTTTAACCGTTTTGCAGCGTGTGTACTAATTCCAATGTATACGTGGGTGCTTACTCCAGGCTGTAGGTACTGACTTGAGCGCACACCCCTCTTAGTGGTTCATTACGGTTGATGACTTGTAGAGTAAATATTGTTGAGATGGGCGCTAATCACAAAAACTTCTGTTTTGCACTTACAAAATAAGCAAAAGAAAACTGTTCTTGAAACGGAATCACAAACCAGGAATCTGAGTGGCCATTGACAGTCATTTCAGTTCTAATGCCATAGTGAATGATAGTTTTTGTATAGAGTTTGGGCGTATGAAATCTACTGAAATGGAGGTGCACAAGTTGCAGAACAGTACCAAATGGCGATTAGTAATATTTTTATACGATAAGCGATGGTAAAATCCAACAACTGCCATCATGCAATTTACTGCTACCCATAGATCGGTATGATAAAGTCAATTAGTTTCGACTATCCAGCAGTCAACGAAGAAGGGACCCATTTTGTTGAACCAGAACTTTTCATAAGAGTTTTAGTAACCATTCAAAAGCTCACATCGCGGAGATTGCTATACGCGCTCGCTTTTTGGCAAGGCCTTTCTATAGCTCTGTAGCATTTAAAATGAAATTATGATCCACGCACACCACGTAATGTTTTTGTTATTTCGCCTCTATTTCGCTGGACAAAACTGTTTGCTTAGGCTGCCAGTAGTCGAAGCTCAAATATCGAAAAATTGAAGAGAGGTTAGTTTCATAGGTTTTTCAACAGCTTAAAATAGTAGCTTAAAGTAGTTTTGTTCCACCCACACGCATTTTTGACATGTAGGAGGTGTTCCCTTAGGTGATAATTAATCGTTCCACAGCGTCAGTTTCAACGATTCCAACGTTGTGCATATTTCCTAAAAAGAGCGCTTTACTCCAGTGTAGTAGGGAAATTAAAACTGAATTTTGCATACGCCGCGCATTTGCTTGTCAGCTATTGTGTGCGCGTGACCATGGGTCGATACACGACCAGTCCATGGCGCAGGCGTGACTCACACGTCTAATGCGATTTTGACGTTTGTATTTAGGATTTTTGTCCGATATGACCAGAAGTATAGATAAAACACATAGATTCCCATACTACAAGGTTTTCTCCAAATGTTCGTATGCTCTTCGTGATTCGCGAGTATAAGCGCGACAATAATTCAAACGCGCAGCGCTCTTGAAGCATGATTTTGTTTCAAATGCCACAGCTTTGTGAAAAAAAGCTTCCAAATTTCATCCAAAGTGTAATGGAAAATCTTTGCCCAGCGAAAGGAGTCGTTCCTTCGTTCTCTTTGTGATAACGGAGACGATCCGTGAGGTCTCTTTCAAAATTCTCTTTGTTCGCAGTCTCTTAGTTCTTTCATTCACTGGATAGAATTGCTGCGGTCGTAAAAGGGTTAAATGCTTCGAATCTCACAGTTGGCTTTAACGACGAAATTTTGTTGCTTCTACTGCATGGTCGTTTTTCTAAAGTCAGAGCTTTTGTTTGAGTGAGGGCTAGCTTACAATTTTTGAAGTACTAGCATATGTAATATACTAATAGATTTGTTAGCTTCTGTTTTAAATTCAGTTAGATTTCAATCCGAGAAAACATTAATTTTACATTACGTATCAAACAGCAACGACTACAAGGGCGCTATGGAGGATTTTGGGCGCCAGATGTGGATGAAGGGAGATGGAGCTGCCGTCTGGTATGATGGAACATGGCAGCGTTGCGTGGTATCAACCCAAGTGCAAGACTCTGTATGAATCTCTATATTCCATTCTTCATTTGCACTTTTGTTTTTTCTTGTGTCTTCTTTTCTTTTCGTGCAAACGACGTAGAATAATGCAGTTGTGTTCCAGCAGAACTCCTCTTTTGTAAATGTTTTTCTAATCGACGAGGGCAAGACGGTGTCAGTACCCAATGTTCAGCTGGTGCCACTCTCTGATTACTACCACGAAATACCTCCATTTGCGATCTGTTGTACAGTTGGCGAATATGGTACTTCTCATGGGGTAAGCTTTTGACATGTTTTGTAAACTTTTTTTTATCACTTCTTTGTAGTTGGAAATATGTGTAAGTAGAGATGCCTTGAAGAGCGCATGTGGGATAGTGCTTAGAGGTGCTCTGCATCGCACACAACGTCAGTGGTTTGACCAAGCGCTCATAGATCACCAAGCATCTGCCTACAGGGTCGGCAAGTTTGGTACTAGACTGATCTCAGACCTGTCTGAGAGGTTAAGCAGCACTGGCTCGATACAACGGATATCCATCGCGAGTCATTGTGATTCCAGATTTGCATTTCACCACATCAAACTGAGTTGAAAACTGAAGATGAATGCATGGCGCATCGCCTCAGAGATTGATCAATTCCAAGAGCTTTATCTTGTAGAAGTTGCATTGAGAGCTATTATATTTCATACAAAATTCATTTACTGAGTTTTCACATCTTTTTCTAGTTTTGCCAAATAGTTGTCTACGTCGTAAACAGATAGAGGCTTCAAATTTCAAACCTCATTTATTTCTAAACACTATTTTTTTACATTTCAGTGAACTTTCTTCTAAACAGTATTTTTTTTACTTTCTCAATGATCTTTCTATCTTTTCTCCACCATACATTAAGATAGTTCTATTCACGATTTGTGTTCATCGATATGAGCAACTCTGAACGATGATATTTACTAGATGCGCACTAAGGAGGAGGCATTAGCCGAAGTTCAACCTATTTCATATGATGTATGTGGCATCACTATCACTAGTTTATTCACGGCCTCTCACATATAAACTCGATTGTCGTCTCGTCGATCAACTGACTCTATAACGCGGCATCAAATTTTCCATTTTTCCTGTGTCTATATATACATATATATAATATATATTATATATATATATATATATATATATATAAAGTAGTTCGGTGCATTCTGCTTGTTCTAGGTGCTTGATTAACATTGCACCATTCTCCTAGGTGTTCATCATGTCGTCCTTTCCCCTTTGTTATTCGTTTGAAATGACCTGTGTTATTGGCGAACCTTGTGTTGACAGAATCTCCATAGTCGCCGACGCTTCCTGTGGTCGCTCGCGTGTTTTCGAGGAACAGTTACTGTCCGGTGTATTTTGGTTTGCATTGGAAGTTCTAAGCGACTCTGCTTTGTCGAAGACTTTCGAAGTGGAGTCAGTGAAGGCCATTTATTTTGATGCGTTTAAGTATTGATACCTACGCGTCTCTTCGAGCTCTCAGCTTAGCAACGCAATATAATCACGCATTATTTCTCGGTTTCTCCTGGAGTGCATATGGAGCTTTTTGTCCATGGATTCCTAATCACTCGCCATTCAGTTCTCTTTCTCTTGATAAGATTTTTGTGCAAATTTACCTCTAGGATATAACTGCATGAGCGCTATCATCATATTCGCATTGTTAACATGCTTACGTAACCCGTGAAATATGCACCAAATTGGCGCAGTATAAACAGAGGCTCCGTTCCTGAATTCATCTGTGTCTGAGTGAAGCAAAAAGTAGCGTTTGATTATTGTAAGTCTCTTGTGCACCAGACTTCGGAGCTCGTGTACGGTGATAGTTCAGAATGGCACAGTCGGCTACGCGCTATTATGTTATTTCCAGAGTTTCAGACGACTTAACTCGTTTTATACTTGTATCGTAATACAGATTCTGACCGTAATTCCTCCTGAATTATAAATTCTAGCACGCAAAATGTTAGCCGCTTCGGCTTTTCGGTTCCGACCTACATTTCCATACCCATAGTTATTCCGTAAATCAGGCCAGCAGTAAATTTTTTTGCACTCTTTAGTGTCGAGCCCTCTATGAACCTTTTGGTGGGTGTTTTCAAGCACAAGAGCTCTCTTCTTCTGTAGACGACTCTGAAGCGATCTCTTCTTTCCGGGCCTTATCCTTGACATGTTGTGGCTGAACTGACACATTTCGTGTCCTTTCTCCTATGACTAGTGATAGGGGAGTGACAGATTTGGAGGAATAGTGCAGTAGATGAATAAGATTGATAGGAGGCAAGTATGTGGTCGTATTTCGTACGCGGTGAACTATTCATCCTCCTTCAGAGAAGATCTTGTGTAGTATTGCAGAGGGTTGGTTGGGATCTATTTTCTCACTGTGCTTCACTACTGATGTGAATTCTTCTGGATCACGAAGATGAGATAAATTTCTCAGATCTGAGCTGCGCAAGCACGTTACGTGTTGTGAGTGCCAATTGATTTTAAGAAGACATCGTTCGAGCGCTCTGTGAGTCGTTCGCAGTAGTCTTGACGTGGTCGAAGTATCAGCTCACGTCTTCACTGCATAACAGAGTCCTAGAAGGACTGTTGAATCGAAAAGGTTAGCGCGTAATTTGAGGTCCGATATCTGATCGGTGGCTTTCTTGAAAGGCGCGAATGCGGCCCACGCTGCTTTCCTTCTTTTGTCAAATTCCTCCTTTACATTGTTCTTTATACTCAGTGAACGATCAAGGCTCACGTACGAGGAGGTCTTCGTAATCGAAAGTCCATTTAGTCTAATATGTTCATCATTGCACCATTGATTTTTCATGAACTGAGTATTCATGCGAATTATACCTAATCCGATCTTCTTTCCCGCTTCCTCAAGTTCGTTGAGCATCGTCTCTGCTTCAGTAGTGCTATTCGAGAATAAGACAATGACATCCGCAAAACGAAGGTTTGACAGGAATTTTCCACTGACGCGTATGTCCTTCTCGTCCTAATCAAGCAACTTCATTCATTTTCCACTGCAGTGCGGCGGTGAACAGCTTTGGCGACATAGTATCGCCTTGTGTAACCCCTTTTCAATGGCTATGGGAGGTCGATAAAAGAGCTGTATTTTCCTGTTGCAGTTTCGATAGCAGTCTGATAAAGTTCTCATGTGGGACGGATCCACTCCTTGATCGACGAGATGTGACAGGACTGTGTTCGTTTCGACGCTATCAAATGCTTTTCTCATAGTTGATGAAAGTCAGGATTAAGGGCATATGGTATTTGCGACACACTTCTATGACCCTCGACATTGTTTAGTTGTGGTCCGTGCAGCAGAATCCCTGTCGAAATCCCGCTTGCTGAACTGTTTGTGCCTCATCCACTGTTCTTGATATGCGCAGAAGGATGATCTTCGTAAAAGCCTGTAAAGTACGCTTAACAAGCAGATTAGACGATAGTTGCAAAGATCCCTTCAGTCACCCTTTTTATGGATGATGATGTGTGCGACGTCCTTCACTGGTGTGGAATTTTTCGCTTTTGAAGGTAAGATGTCATGTGCGCCGCAAGAAGTGTGCGTAAATTATGGCCTGCGGCTCGCAGCGAATCGGAAGAGATGTTATCAAGTCCTTGAGCCGTGCCCTTTTCTTATGATTTCTGTCGCAACTCGAATTTCACAGGCAGAATCCCAGGTTTTTCTCTTATGGAAATTACATGGTCCGAGGTAAGGATGGTGGAAAGGAAAAGATTGGTGTAAAATTCTTCCGTTATCAACTCCATATCATGGCGAAAAGTTTTCGTGATCTCATCTTCGTTCGTCAACGCTGACAGCTGGACATTATATCAGCATAGATTCCGATGGCATTTCTTTAGATTAGATCGTTCTTGTGCTGCTTTCAAAGTTTCTTTGTGTCGGTACCAATGTGAATCCTCCTGCAAAGCTCTTCTGCAGCTGGTATTTGATATCAAGCAAACTAAATGTGTTGCATTAAGATCAACCTTCAGCTTCTTTCGCTTTTCGAGCAACTCCTTCGTGGTGGGGGAGATGCGATTCGGCTCTTCTGAGTTGAGCAAGTAAAGCTAAGTCGGTGCAAATTTTTAGTCCTTGATAAACAGCTCGTAGTCTTCGGTCGGATCAACCTTGATCCGCCAATCATAGTTGGACAGGATTTCGTCTGGAATGTTCTCATCATTGACGCTTTGACGACTTCTTCTTGATCGATGACATAAATTCTTTTCCAGCTTGACGGCTGAATCGTATCTTTGCTCGAAGAAGCCGGTGATCGGACTCAGTACAGAATGATGAGCACTGAAGTTGTGTCGAGCAGGCTCCATCTTCTGTTGATAAGTATGTGGTCGATTTCCACTGATGTCGCGCCGTTAGGTGACGAGAGCCGATGTCCAGCGACGGTGTTCTTTTCTTCTGGAAAAATGAATCTCCGTGGAAGAGACGTACCGCAGACAGAAATCCAGCGAGACACTTTCTTTTTCTTTTCTTCCTCCTAATCCAATTTTCCATTCCTGTATTCACTCTCGTTGGTCATTCCTAATGTGGCAATGAAATCTCCGACAACGAATTTGTAATACGCCTTATCAACGGATGACTTCCTCCAACTGATGGTAAAACGCGTCGAGTTCGTGTTCATCAGCTGCGTCGGTTGGTGAATAACAGTTTAGTGACAGTAATTTTAGTGTTACGCTTTGATTGGAGTCGAAGAATAGCCAGGCGAGGGGAAAGAATTTCGTATGAGTTGACGAGATGGGTGATGTACGGGTGAACGACAAAGCCTACGCCTCTGACATTTCGTGATGGCATCTTTTCTCCGCGAATTAGACTGTGCCGTTGTTCTGTTAACGTATGTCGGTCTTCTTGGTTTTCGTTTCTTGTACTGCAATCACGTGAAATTTTATGCTATTCGCTGCTTTAAGAAATGTGTGAAGATCGACGTCAGTGGAATTTCTTGCATTATACGTGCAGAGTAAAAAACAATCTCTGTGGGGTGTCGATTACGTATTCAACAGACCTGGTTCTAATAGCGGCCACGAGTATCCTTCGTATCCCTCGTATCCGTGGTTTTGTGGTCATTCACCGGTTGTCTCGCCGCCTGACGCCATAGACGCGAGCACTGAGTGTACGGGGTACTGTGACCTTATCGCTGATTGTGCAGATCGATATTCCTTGGATTCCTGACTTAACCTTGCTAGAGCGTTCACAGTCTTAGTCTTCAGATCTTAATGATGTCGTTTCCAAAAAATTTGTTTGGCATCCCGCCCTAGCAGTTGGATTTTCTTTCAGTCAACTCGGAGATGATGTTGAGACCGGATCAATAATCGTAGTAGGAATGAATGAATAAAGTTAACCGACCGATCGTGAATGTTGTAGGGCCGAAAGCACGCTTCCAGGTTTTGGCACTGTCGTTGCCAGGGAATATCCTTTTAGCAGCGGATCCGTTAGTCAGAATTTCTACTAATTGATTTGGAAAATAATAGGATTTTGAAAATGTAAGGGATGTTTGAACCGATATCAATGATTGATAGAAAGGAGAGAGTAATTAACCGACCGCTCAGGGGCGGTACATGCCGAGAATTGTGTAGTCGTAACGACATCTATTTTGAAAAACGTTTATAACCAATGGAAAACCACTCATCTTTGCAGACCGCTTTGGGATTTTTGGATATACATTATTGTAGTAATGTTTAGAAACGCCTTGATTTCATACGAGAATGCAAGCAAATAGTTTGAGTACTTCATGGAAGGAGACATAAACGGGCTCGAAATGGAAGTTCTTGATAAGGTTGGTAATTCTTCAATATTCATCTATTGGGTAACAATCCAGAAATGATGATGAAAATTTGATTTATCGCTATCTCAATATTACCACGTTTTACAAAGATCGATAAGAGTGCTACAGTTGAAGTGTGCTATCCATGCACATCAAAACCAGTATATATCTCCCGTGTAGTCCGATAAAGATAACGCCCTTTTGGTTTTTCTGGTCTTTCTATCATGCCACTATAGTGCTTTTATGCCCTTAACATGATAATAATTGAGGTTTCTGGATAAGTCAAGTAAAACAAGTATCATACACTCGCTTCAATGCCAATTTTTGAAGAGGCAATAGCCGTTGTCTTTTATAGATTTGTGATGGAAAAGGCAAGCTTAAAGTAAGGCTGACCTACATCAATGAAAGGGAGGTGTGCATTCCGGACTATTTCATCAAGAAACACTTGATCTCTTTGCATTGAAATTCCTTTAGTGCTTATAAATTCAAGCTTGCCTTTTATTGGTATGACCTAGAAACTGTATGGTTTCCCTTCAGTCAAGCTTTGAATTCTACGATGATGGTTTTCAATGTGCCATTCTTTATGTGCTTCATGACATAATTCATTTAGCTCGAGACTTTCGTTTCTCTTCTGAATGATCACTGTTTTTCATTTGATGTTTCGTTCATTCCGTTCCAACTATAGTTGACATACATTGTGGTAATACAATTCCAATTGAATTGTTTTCGAGTTCAGCTTGTTTTCGTATCTCGTCCTCGGCTCGTCTCATGTTAGGTTGGTGCGAAAGTTATAGGGATTCGAAAAAAAATCAAAACGATGTATAATATAACCACATGCGTTGAAGAACAGATGTTTCAAATATTTCAATATCGAACGGCAAAATTTCGAACAATGCATAAGCCCCAATTACCTTTGTGACAAACTGTTATTTCATTTTTGATCTCATGTCGCAGCTGATCTCATGTTAGCAGTCGTGATTATGGTGTGGCACTTTTGCTGTTACTAGAATAAATTATTCTCGCAACATAGACAACTCCTATCTTGTATGACAACTCAGCAGCCTGTCAAAAAACTCATCGTATCATCATGACTGCTATAAAGGACAAAAAGGATAAAGCACTCATCGTTGATCGATCTCTGAGGGCTGCGCCATGCATTCGTCTCCAGTTTTTGACTTCATTTTAAGTGATTGAATGAATATCTGCCCTTTAGAATAACTCGCGGAGGCCTCCCCTGTATCGCGTCAGTGCTGCTTATCTTCCCACACAAGTCTGCGACCAGTTCGGTACCAATTTTACCCCGGAGGAAGTGGATGGCTTGGTGAGCTACAAGCGCCAAAATCAAACCATCGACCTTCTGTGCAACGCAGATCACCTCTAACCACTGCGCCACATGAGCTCCACATTTTGATATGATGAGGAATTGACAGTTTCATACCAACCTCTATGTTCCACAATTCTCATTTCAGACTTCGGAGTTCCCTTTGAAGAGGCATTGCCTGTAACTGTACCCTCAGCAGTTCGTTGCAATAGAAAAACATACAGAGAAATTAGGTTTTAAGCCAACTTTATCACCACCGACTTTCTTAAAACTGAAGGCCAAAAGTCCATATGTACTTCTCGCGAGCCATATGACATCATACCCTTGGAGAGAGAAATTTCCAAACCGCTGTATGCCGTTGTGCAGACTCATCCAATTTAGGAAGAATAACGAAGAAATTTCCGTGACTACCTTCCAAAGTTATTCTACAAGCTATCCACTAAGATTATTCTCTGCGCGTACTGGCTTTTGATGAAGCGCAGCTGGTCGAGTAAGATGAATCAAGATAGGGATACTACTGCGTGGACTGTGCCCAAACATACCATGTTAATGAAATTTGCCGGGAAAACCATCTATCCTTTATCAATCTTTATCAATGTTCAACAAAGTCTAAACAAATGTAATCCTATCAGGTTTCTTGTCCAAGAAGAGCTGTTCTTTACAATTCCCAAGACCGACTGTCCATTAACCTCGGCATGCTCCAACATAATTTTTAATTTTCTTCTTTGAGCCACGATGTGTTACATTAAACTTTATCCAACAGCTAACGTTACGGCAGTTCGCCTTCTTCAGAGCCTGGAAAGGTCAAATTGTCTGCAAACCAATCAGTCAAACACCTCCATTACTCCTTTAAAACAAATCACCAGACCTAGATTTCAATCGCTTTAAGCACAAAATCAACTCTCAACATACTCACCGCTTTTTTATAGTGTTCCACTGAATGATTCAAGTGGAGAACAACGGAAGGGATCACATAAGCTCGTAATGCACCCTACCCATCGGAAACCTTTTTTGTGGGTATGTCGAGGGTTCTTTACAATGACACTAACTAATTGTTATCGGAAGTGCAGTACAAGAACGTAGCTTTTAACAAACCTTCGCCATACCCATGGAAAAGGGGATTGACAACACGACACTGTATTGCCGAAACTGTTCACTGCATCTACGCAGTGAATAACGCGGTCACTCTATTGAGAAGAAAAGGGCATACGTGATGACAAGAGATTACTATTAAATCTTCGTTTGTGAACAAGTCGCTTTCTTTTTGAGAAGTACCAATAAAGTAGAGACGGTGCTCAGTGAAGAATTCGAAAATTTGTACTGCATAAATAATAAATAATACGCAGAACATGTTCATAACGATGCTATGGTGTGCAGGTAAACAAATCGACTTGGGTTGTTCTCTGAGTGCAGAATCGCACATCTAAGGCACTTTCTCAAAGAAATATGAGCTGCTGGATAGATAAACCGTACATCGATATATTTTCTCTACATTTTCCCGTTTTTTTACAGGAAACCAAAACAACTGCACGAAATCAACCTCGAGTTTAGTGAATCTAAGATTTTTCTTCACTTCAAAAAAAAAAAAACTCTAGTCAAAACACATGTCGCTGATAATCTAAGTTTCTCTATACATTCATATGTTTCTTCTTGCATTGGACTAGGCTTGAGTTTAGTAGCGAGTCCTAAGTGACAAAACAGAATGAAAATCGCAGGCTCGAATTATAATTATGAGATATATTGAAATTTGAGCATAGTCTTAGGAAAACACTCGAAATAAACGGCATAATGTTTCAAAAACGCCAGCCAAGAACAATTGAGTGTGCAACACTGTCAATCTAGTGATTTTTCACTTGACGGCAATTGTGTAAATCGTTCGTCGTCGCCTACTCTAAATAGAGGAGTGGAGCACCCCGAAAGAATTGGCCAAAGACGAAGAGCCTGACCGACTGAGGAAGCTGCTCAAGGACAAAACATGTTGTCGCGCTATACAAGAGCTCATCAACAGACCACATGACATGTTGGTCAAATAATAATCATGAGATATACTGAGATCTGAGCGTGGTCTTAAGAAAACAGTCGAAACAAACGGTAGGATAAAAATGCAAAGCCTGAGCTTTGAAAACGTAGAACAAAGTTTGTTCTACTATTTCACTACAAAAAACCTTATGATCTCTGCTAAACGGAGAAAAGTTCCGATTCAATAAAGAAGACTCTTAAGATCACGTGCGACACTTGCAAAAACCATTTTGTTTTTTGTTTTATGAGGTTAGCACTGTAGAAAAGACTTCCCAGAAATTGGAAACATTTGTTCAATCTCCGTAATTTGAGCTATTTAATCGGTATTAGTTTGAAGGAAGAGCTCTGTTTTGGCAAAAGTTAAGAAAGGTAATGCGCGACGAGTGTGAATACAATATTCTTCTTGATGTTTAGCGCTTTAAAGAGGATTTTCTTGAGCTAAGAATATTTTTTGAATTTTTCGTGATTTATGCTTCCCGTTGCTTACCAATGGTCAAGTGGAAAGTCTTTGTTTACCAAAGCAGATCTATTCAAAAACTTTTGCTTACGACAGAAAAGCACATTTATTTTATCCAAATTCTGTACCATGTTGCACCACACCTGTAATAAAAGCACTTTGCCCAATAATTGGTTGTCGCGAAGTATGTTACCATCTCTGCTATTGACTGCCGGTATTTTTACATGAGAATCTCAAGGGTTCAAATCTGGTCCCATTCTTCAAAATCTGATTTCTATACAAATTCAGATTTGAACACATAGATTTGAAGTACTCATATACTCCCACAGCAGTATGGTCGACTGACAAAATTTGAAGCGGTTGCAATTTGTAATAAGAAGCTATGTTGCTCAACAAATGAGCTCGAGGATACGAATTCTGGCGGGGATGTTTGGTTCTATGCCGGTTGGTAGCACAGATATTGAATGCCATTCCCTACGCTCAACAAAACGTATTCATAAAGAATTTAAGATTTATTTGAAAGCTTAACTATCGACCGATCCAATACGTAGCAGGGATTTTGGAAAGGCCCTTTTATTGGGCCGTGAAGTCACACGAAACTGTCTCAGACGGGCATATTTCTCTCCGCACAAAGCTCTTTCTTTGGTCTATCAGTAATCATTCGATGGCGTAATGTTTGCTGATTCTGCTGGGCTTATTTTATGGAAAGACCATTTCTCTGTAACGCAGCATGGGAATCAAGGTTGATCCACATGCGCGAGCAAAGGTGGTTTTTGGTCAATTCAATTCAGCGGCTGCTTAGTTAGAGAGTAATGGAGTTGTGCAATTATTGATCGATTTGCGGCTTTTACGCTATGCAATCTTTATTATTAGATTAGGAATTGCTTCTCCTTTTTTGAAGAAAAGTGATTTTGCTACAAAAGACTCTGATTGTTTTCATTTTGCCATGAGCACGGAAAAATCAATAGCATTCCTATCACTTTGATGGAATTCAGGAGGCCCGAACAATCTAGTTGCTTCCAACAGTGACTCGAGGACATTCAGATACTACGAGATTTTCTCTACGTGTTCATATGCTCAAAAATCGATCGATCATCGTGTCGGCCCACCTTGCTAGCTCACCCATCGACCCGTGAGTTGACCAAACACCACCTGCTCGCGTATGCGAATCAATCTTATTCTTCCCGCTGCGATGCAGAAAATCAATGTGTTGTGGATAATAAGCACATTGTTGAAATCGGTAAATTTTACGTTATCGAATGATTGCTATAGTCTGAAAGAAGAGTTCTGTCCGGAGGAAAGTAGTGCGAGCGAAGCACAATTTTGTTTTGGATTTTTCAGCCTAACGAAGAGGTCTTTTCAAAATATTGACCATGTTACGATAGTTCGAGTAAGCTTTCGAGTGAATACAGCCATCTTCATAAAAACTTCTTGTCGAGCCTGGGGGATAGGCATGAAAATCTGTGCTATGAAGCGGACATGAAGCGATTGTTGATAGTATCCGCATTGAAACTTATAAATTTGAACCATTGATAGATGTCCTAAGCTCTTGCTTTGTACCTTCCACATGAATTTTTGCGTGACAAATTTTACAGTACTACCTTTACTTCAATCTAACGCTAAGTCAATGGTGCCTTTCGTCCAAACACAATTCCTTCTCAATGCTCAACACGATGTATTATGTGGATACTACTAATTATTTCCTTCCCTCATCCCTATACTTGATGAACTTTCTGAGCTCGGATTTGACTATTGTTTGAAACTCATGTTCTTTTCGTGAATGTCGGTGAAGTCAATTAACTCTGGAATCCTTGAGCGTGCTGAGGTGTCCGTGGTAGACTGAGGGGAATGAGCCGAAGAGAAACAAAAATTATTCAAACTTCATCGGCGTTTGTGTGCTATAAAACATTTATCTACCATTTTTTCATGGATCTTTTTGACTCAGCACACTGCTATTCAATCCTTACCAATTCTTTCTCATAAGCAAGTGGTTCATAAATCGTTCATATTAATCAACCTTTTTGGAGTATTCTACTTCATTCTAGTGCCTGTTTTTCCTTAATACGGAGCACGGTGTGGATTTTATTCATAAAAATGTTGAGATACAAGTGAAACTAGCGACAGAAGCTTCAAACTCACAATTACTATTATCGATGACTCACGTGTTATCCGTTGCACCTTTGCATCACCTTTCGCTCGCCCACTTCTTAACAGCATTCTAAATGTACATCTATTCAATGTAAATCTGTGTATTCAGGCAATTGTTGTATCAAACATTTTGAAGGTTTATACGTGAACTCTGGTGCTCTGACGCTGAAAATAGTTCAACAAAGATTAACACGAAGAACATTGGCTGTAGAGTGCAACAGTACTGAATGTTAAACCGACTCAATCTAACACAATCACAGACAAAATGAACAAATGTAGTTGTAACGATCACACAAATCCTCCGCGATGGCAAATCCTCCTCTCCGTATTTTTCAGATCACGTTTTTCTCTCATCAGGTGAGTGATTGCACAATTCTGTTTGATTTTCACTTCTCACAGAAAAACATGAAAATTGGATTTCTAGCTAAAAGTTTTCTTAAATAATAGATTTCGATGAAGATTACTGATTCTTCATAGAGCTAAGGAGTCCTAGAAGTTTTTGACCCAGAAACTCGCTCATTTTTAATGTCTGTTTTTCATCTCTATCGAGAAAACAGTATAGATCATAAATCCTTAGCTTGGAAAATGGAGTGTTATACGCCTAAAATAAAGGAATTCATTGGATTTGATGACTGGAAATTGCCGAACTTTCTTCATATAATTGCGTTCTAAATGGCATCATAAGGTGATAGCATCTTCAGGACTATGCTGTTCGTCGTTCTTTTCATCATCAGCATCACTGCGAATGCACAACGTACGTATAGCGTCTGCAAGAACTGATACTAGTTGTTCCTTTATGCTAGGCTTATTCTTCATCACCACCGTGCTGCCTGTCAATAATTAGCGACATTATAGTGAAAAGCTGTTCACCGATATCATCCACCGGAGATGGAAGCGTCAGTTATACCACCCCAATGGTTACTGGAGGTTACTCTTCATTTACTATGGCAATCTTGACTTGCAAAGTTGGACTTCCTGTAGGTGAGTGCTCATTTCAGCGCATTCACTTTTCCTGTACTTTTCGCTCTCTAATTAGGCGCCCGCGAATTTAGTGCTACGAATTGTATGACTAATCGGGTAATCTAGGCTTCCTAACTCTTTTTGAGTACCTTTTGAAGGTGTGCAATTCGGTTAGAGAGAAACTTTATATTCAAATCCTTTCGCTGAATAAGAGCTTTTCATAAGAACGATAGCAATCATTCGAAAGATTGAATCTTTACCTAGCTCATTATCTAGTCGATTTTTGAAGAAATCTTTTTATGGCGCTTTAGAATCTAGATAAAAATATGTTTCACACCCGCCGCGCGCCTTCATTTTTATCAAGCGTATAATTCGCTGAAAGTGCGAAACCTTATGAACGTTTAAGAAAAGTCTCTTAGTATTTAAATCAATCGTTTGATCTAGAGTCTCCTGCGAAATTTCAATAACAAGTTAACACCACATGTTTAACTCGTCAGGGCATCGATCTATCGCTGTAGATTGGCCGATAAAAAAGCTCTCTGAATATGTGAAACTCTATCTTATTTACCCTACTACACTGCAGTAAAATGGTCTTTCCAAAAATAAGCACAGCGCTGGAATCTCTGAAACCTACGAGATCGAATGCATAGTAATAGTTTAAAAAGCGAGGTATAAAACACAAATGCTTTCTTTTTCCGATAGAGCTATCAAAAGTATTTCTTGAAAGCAAAAACATTTTGGGTTATTCTAGATTTGCGCTACTGAAGGAGTACTAACAGTCTGAGGAAGGAGTTTTGTACAGCGAAATATAGGCGAGATAAAACAAAAAGCGCATGGTGCGTGTGAAACATAATTCTATTTTAGTGCTAAGCGCTGTGAAAAAACTTCATCAAAACCAACTAGAGCGCTAGACAGGGATTCATGCTTTCGAGTGATCAGTAGCACTATTATAGAAACTCCTTATTCAGCATAAGGGCAGTCTTAAAAAGAAGTTCTTTCATAACCGAAAAAAACCTTTGACAGTTTTGAATATTTACTGCCATTGCTTCCACTATCCTTCAATCCCTATCCATCTCCATGGCCGGGTACTACTTGAAATACGAACACAAGATTGCTGAGGAACGAGCAGGATTCGAAATTTCAAATATTCATCAAACCCTCAATTTCTTTTTCCTGGACTACATGTCTTGTCTACTGTATCTTCAGAGCATTTGCCCATATAACCCTACCTTTTCTGACCCCTCCTCTCAAAAAAGCTGAGAGAAAGTCAAAACAAGTTCCTGGTTTTGTAAGGGTTAGCAAGGGAACTCATAGAAAGTGTAATTACGGACTCGGAGCACAATTGAAGTTCCATTTCCTGATACACTGGTCAATTACACTCACCCAGTAGCAGTTCACTATCGCTTTCTAAATAGCAGTGTTAGGCAGCGAGAGAGAACGAGATGGGCTGATTGACTGGGAAGGTTTCAAATGATGTGGATTCGCTTCGAGAACAAGTCGATTTTCTATCTTGTGTCTAAGAAATTCCGACTACATGTGCTCCACTTTTTGGATTATTCAAAGGAAAAAGAGCACAATCTACGAGACGCCTTGTATGTGATGTTAAATAAAAGCTAGGAACGAACTGAATTGTTCTGCCTCAACTATTAAAACCAAACTGCAGCAAGACAAAATTTGTCGGTGGTCTATTTATAGGTCCAGTGTTATCATCCTGCATTCATGGCCAATGGCACCCTGCAAACCTCGGCACTTGTTGGAGTGGTGCAGGTGAGGGAGACATTCTTGAAGAATTCATAGCTCAAACTTTCCTGCTCTACAAATAAAGAAAAAGAATGACTCTACAGAGACTTGCTTTCGGCTATAAGAAAAAATCTAGTAAATGAGTCTCAGGTTTTGAATTAAAACATAGAGGAATGATGCTGGTGCTAAGAGAGAATTTGGTGTCGATATGTCAAGAGATGTTCAACCATGAACGATTTTATTCCTACATTCAGTTTCTGTCTCTAATTGCCCGAGGCTCGTTGCTCCACCAGGAGCAGAGATCACTTATTCGCTGAATGGTACCACTATCAATCATTTGACAACGGCCTCGATGAAGTGCATAGACGGCGAAACTGTAATCGGTGGGAAGTATTTCCGTTTTCTTTTTTGTAGATTTGTAAAACATGTGCTTTGATATCTTTGATGTGCAGCTATGAACGACAATGTAAGACTCCTGAGAGAGTTATTGTAGAAAACTACCTGAATGCTTCCCGCAATACTTCAAAGAGATTGATCACCTTTTGAAGTTAATGAATTTGCTGTGATGACATTTTGAACAGAAAGATCCCAACAATGAAGTACGAAATCTGATTTGATACATTGATATGTTAGTGAAAGTTGTTGCACACGTTGATTATGTATTTAATCACCTCTGCGATGTCTGATGAAGTCGAATGTATGCAGGTGTCTTAGGGATTGATCACCAAACACTTTATCCTTTGTTCTTTCGCTCTAAGGACTTATGAGTTGTGAAGGATGCAACACCAACGTGGTAAACTACATCTAAATTGGCCCTTGTGATAAACATTAATTACAGAACAACGTTGAAGCGGATTAGTCCGTTGAGGACAAATCATACGTTTAACCGCATGGCAACTGCCAGTGTTTTCAAACTACCAGATTACTCTAGCGTCAATTTGTCGAACATAGAGGGAAAGGGAACCCTGAACCGGAGTTGAACACAGAATTTATAGCATAACTAAGCACCTTTGACTAGTACCAATTATAAGTGTTCTAAAATCGATATATTACTAGAAAAATTGTTCATATTTCACTCAGGTGTTAATTTTACAACGTGTAACGCAGGAAAATGGCTACCGCCAATATTGGGGACGTGTCCAGATGCTAGTAAGTCCTTTTTTCCATTGAGGATCAAAAATGGCAAATAAAGTCGCTGTGTTGAGTGAATGCCCAAAAATTCAATTCCATCGCTTTGGTGATGAAATTTTTGATACTTGCGAAGGAAATCTTTCAGCGGAACAATGTGCTGTTTTCCCAATTCGTCCAGATGGTACGGGCAGTGTAATATATTCATCAAACCCTACAGGATCGTTCGTGAAGAACGGAACTATCGCGATGCTACAGTGCAACATCAATGAACAAATTATTGGTGAGATCAGAACATTCTGAATATTGTAAAACTCATACAACTCCTGAAAGAGCTTTTCCAGTGGTGATCAAGGAGTCATAGGTTTAAGAAGTATTTTTGAGCAGCACCAAAGTGTTGATGTTTCGTAATCGTTGTTGCTATAATTTCTTGGTATGGAAGGAGTACAGTGCTACAGTTAATTAACTGTTATTCTTTAGTAAAACAACAACTCCTAAAAAATCTAGGCGGATCGAAGTAATGGTTTACCAAGCTCTTGTTAAACAGTACCGTCTTTTGAACGCAACTACGTAGTGCCTCCTGAATATAATATCTAAGTTACTACCTAACTTCATTTTTGAGGAAAAATAGAGGATCAGAATTCAAGCATGTTCATAACAAGACAAGCACAGCATCATCTAACCCACTTTTCGACGCTTTTGCCTTCTTCAGAGCCCCGATTATTTATGTCGAGTGTCGGCAACAGTTTATTCTTCATTGTTTTCTTTGCGAAAACACGCTTCCTCAAATCTGGCGAATTCAAATTCTAAGATTCTGAATGCGGCGAAAATTCTGAAAGTATTTTCGGCGGCAGTTACATTCTTTTTGCCTGCTATCACTGTGAAATGATAGAATGTTTGGGAGAAGTTCGAAGGGTATGGTGAATTAAGCACTTTTTTAACCAAATTCGTTCAACATCCATAGCATCAGTAAGACAACATGTCGCCACACTGTCATGTAACAAATTTGGACCGTCATCGTTAATCGATGGTATTGAAGGCAATTTACCGATTTCGTGTTGGCATTCAAAATCATTGCGTCTCAAGGACTCTAGAAATTCTCAATATTTGGGACAAATTGGTCACTAAAGAAAGATGTAATGGATAACGGATTGCTGCAGACAAAAAACCATGGCCATGTTTTTTTTTTGGGTGAAAATCTGGCCTCCAGAAAGATTTATGAGCTTCATCTCGATCCAACGAGTAGCCCGTCATTGTTGTCATATGTGATCAACGAAATTATCCGGTTTGCAAGAACAGTGAAAACGCTTTTTAAGCAGTCGCCTTACAGTTCGTGCATTTTAGCAGGTACTCATTTGATGAGCTCTTTCATCTGCTCATTCTCCTTGGAATAAGAAGTGATTGTAAGAAGTATTGTTGAATAGTTTATGTTGAGGCACTTCGGAGTCAAATCTCCCCAGTTATTTTGAACTATCCACTTTGATTACCTCTTGAGATGTCCATAGTTGATTATACATTGGTGCCTACGATATTCTTCGGTTTAGTTCTAAAATCTGTAAGCTCTCATGTAGAATTCTGCTCGTTTGTGCAATAAGTGTTTAGAAGAATGACTTCTCCTGCGCCATGTTCTGGTGATATTTCTATCTCGTTAGGGTGTAGTGCATCAAAATTTGGACTTTTTAGTTTTGTTTGTACCTCAACATTCCCATGGCTGTATTTCACGTAACAATGAGTCATGGAAAAGAATGTGTAGTAACTAAAAGTCAAATATATATATCAATTCGATATGACCTATCACAATTGTTCTTACAGCGGAATAAATACTTAACTACTAAGATCCAATTTCACTCTTATTTTGTTTGTAATCTCTACTTGATGATTGCCATTCAGGTCCAAGCTCGGTGTGGTGTTCAAATGGCGTTTGGACTGAGCCTCTGTTGGGCACGTGTTCAACCAACACGACAGGTTTGTGGGGCGCTTCCCAAAATCCAATGCACTCTCAGAAAAATTTCTTAATATAAAATGAAGCTCATAGTGATAGGGATATTTGAAAACACAAAGAAAGAAGAATCAGATATATACTTAAAGAGCGTCTACGGAGTTTGCGTGTCAGAACAATGACGATCTTTTTTTAGAGATACTAGTTAAATTGTATACTTCGCCCAGTCTCAGGCAGCTCAATGGAAAGAGCCCTACACATATGAAAATCTCTAGCTGTATTGACGTTGAGACAATTTAGGTTGGAGTTCGACTTCGACTTCGATTTCGATTTCGACTTCGACTTCGACTTCGACTTCCTGAGTTGAGGAGAATCATTGGCGTGGGAATACAAAAAAAAGATTATTAGATTATAACAAACAACTTTTTTTCCACTTTTTTGACACTTTGTTGATCCATCTTCACTAACATCCTAGTACTTTTAGCACTCAGTTCGTTTCTTCGTCATCTTCTTAAATGTCATTAAATACTGTTGAGCACGTCTCCTTGCAATATCGAGAATAGCCTGGCTGTGGGCGTTCCACAAGGCGTTTGTTGATAACGAACAATCCTCAAAGTTGCTGTAAAAACTTTTTTTCCTCATGTTTTTCTCCAATGCCCAGATAATATTTCACGGTATGCTGGCGAGTATAAAATTTTTGAAACAATGTGAGATTGTACTTTCGTGTTCACTTTGATCTAAGATATCTCATCAGCTCAAAGATATAGTCTGGGGAACTTCCAATAGCCAATCAAGCAACGATATAACATTCTTATAGTGATCCGTCTTTTTTTCAAATTTCCGATATCAGCACTTTGTCGTACACGGATGCATTCAGCATCCAGCTTTATTCGGAATGTCTAAGTCACAGTGTATTGCACCTAAGTAGAGGGCATTTCATTCAAATGAAAGCCATTCATTGCGATCATGTTCCATCAATATTAGGGAATTCTTGTCCTACGTTGAATACTACAGAAGAAATAGGGTTGACCTATAGAACAGGCGATACCTACTGGATCGGGGCTGTAATGCATAATCTAGCTAGGCGCACTGCTCACAATGAAATACTACAACGAGACACTAGTAGGTTTGGTATTTCCATCATTGGTGCTATTTAGTGGTTTCCTCCTAGGAAACGGATGTGCTTCAAGAAGAAGTACGGCTACGAGTGCAGACGGCAAGTGGAATCTACCGGTGAACGCCAATTGAGCCATATGGCACTCATGATTGATGTTTCGTGTGGTCCAATGAATAGAACAGATTCAATATGTCTTGAGGCTTTTATTGAATATGCTCTCATCTAACTAAAGTCGTATGTAAGACACATTTTAGCACTGACTGAAGCTTTTCTTATCTACCTCAGCTCACGAATCAAAGTCGCTACGGGATTTCACAAGTGATAAAGTTGCTAGAACGAGCCGCTTTGTACACTTGGAAATAAATCTTGAATACTTGATACGAGAAACCTAATAAGTTTCTTGGAACGAGGGGGACTTTTTTTAGTGAAATAGTGAATTACACACCTTCCGAATAGCTTTAAACGCAGCTATTTCGTCTACGGCCCCTTAAGGGTGCGATTCTAGTAATCGATATAATTCTCTGCTTTGGCAGAACTTTTACAATCTCTGATATTCTGATACACCACGATTTCTCCTACACGCTTCAATGCTTTTGGTGCGTAGATCTCCAAATGTGAAGCGTAAAATCCCTATTGCTTCCAAAACGCTCCATGAAGATCATTTCTAAAACCAAATCTAGTTTCAGAATCACCGCTTTCCTAAGCTCCCGGATAAGTGCTAAAGTCCACGAAAAGCTGAGCTCAGACACCAACCGCAAGAGTGCGTTGAAGTGAGAGTAAAACTGAATTTTCGTTAAGCGCTGCAGCGAATTAACAAGGCCTTTTCTAGAATTGGTTGGAGTTTTGAAATTGCAGGAATTCAGGCTATCATAGTCAAAGGTTTGAGAAAAAGTGGAAAAGGTCCGTTTTCAAAGGGATAACTCTCTGCAATATGAGCTATATCATAATTGAGAAGGAAGAAACTGTTGACTTGTAGAACTTGCAAGAACATTCAAAATTGTGAGGGTACAAAATATATAAAGATTCCTCTTTCAGCTCTTCGAAGTTTTCCATCTCTATGTACACAGTGGTGATCTGAACGCCACTATGGGCTATAACTTATTTCATCCGTAATACTACAAACGATTAACAGTCAAAGTCAAGTGTTATTACAAACAAAATGAAATCTGTTACTTCAGAGAGCTAAGTATTTGATTCCCTTCAAAACTGATTTTCGTTGTGCTTTGATGGCTGAAGAATTTTTGACTGATGCCGAATCACTGGAACATGTCCTGATATATTGGAAAGTGTATTCATCCTGAGCTTTATAATGATCTCACAACCAAAATCTCACCAATATAATGGTATAGCTATAAATAATGTAAAAACAGGAGTTCACATAGACAATTTTCTGTAACCCTTTAGAGCCATCTAATTATACGAATTAAGAAACGTGTGCATCAAGAACCTGGTTGCTACGTAAGCAGGATAGAAGATCACTTGAACTAAGAGTAACACAGTCTAAACATCGATGCTAAGAGTATCCCGTATCTCGCAAATGACGGAAAGGACCTGAAATTCTGACCTACGTCATCTACTGAAAGTAAAGGGTGCCGTTTTACACGCCAGGTTAGGATAAGATGAGCCGCACATGTAATGCACTCTAATGAAAACTGAGAGTCGAAAGCCGCTACCGATTTGATTCCTCGGGATGTCAAGAGCTCTACAGGAAGACCACCAACCCGATAGTTCGATTTCTTCACGAGAATCCTAGAAGAAAGATGCGATGCCCAACAAACTCCTAGAGCGAGGAGGAGCCACTGAGCTACACGAAATAGAAAAATTGGAAGTGTTGCTGGTGCCCGCTCGAGTCACTCAACGATCAACGGGGCGACATGTGATACAGGTTATACTATAAGAGGTCTAAGGAAGATCTGGCAGGCCAGCGCCCTTGTGGCATAGCGTATTCAACTTTCACGACGTTAACTGTGAAGGTGTGGCTTAGTGTTATTGAGCAATTGGATTACACTCTATTTATTAGAATCCTTTTAGTTAACAGTTTTCAGCAGTTGTATGATGTTACACACATGCAATAGTGTTAAGTGGAGACCAATGCCTTAAACGTTAGGCGGGGTTGATCCTCCAGAAAGGGTGAATTACGAGTTTCAGAGTTTTGCATATCACTCCAATTTTCCGGAAACGGAGCTTCGATCATCGATTTAAGTAGACAGCCGTCACTGTTAATGTGCTTTCACGACTTTTCCATTATGAACGCTTATTTTTCGAACATGTCATCGCTCAAGGCATGTCAACAACCTTCGTTTTTTAGTTCTTTTTGGTTTGTGTTTCAATAGGATTTCAAGCTGACATTGCTACCTTTTATGCAAGAGTGAGGTTTTTAACAGAGACAGTATAAACTTCGTTGAGATTACAACTGAGAGCACTGATTAAATTGGCTTAGTCATTCTAAATGAAGGGATTTTTATACTTATAGATTGATCAGCAGCGTGTTAAACATTGCCTTTCTAATCATTCTAATGACCCTTATATTGATTCAAATTCCGAAGACAATTTGAAGGCAAAAACCAAAGAAAACATAAATAAATTTATATCTGTTCAGAATCGGTGGTATAGTGCTGAAAAGCAGCCATGTCATCGCCCAAAAAGCTCACATGTATTTTAGAATGGCTAGACCAATTAGCAGTGATGGTAATCATCAAGACTACTTCGTGAGGTATGCACGAAAATCTAACTGCTGTTAACAGATGAAATGAAATAGTGAGCGTTCATGAAAAGTACAGATAACTTTTGTGTTTCGTGAACAAACACAATTTACTGTGCAGCACTGACTCATAGTATGAAGGAAAAGACTTTATTGGTGACTCTCGACCCTCGTTAATATGTACAGTAACAGGTTACCCATAAGCATTCTGAAAACATAATGATTCTTACCAACAAGTCACTAGTAATCATAAGGTTATTATATAGTCATGTTGACCATTAATTTGTTGGCCTGACAAGGTATTCTCTAACGGTATCCTCCTAGGCCATTCTAAAGTTTTCTCAGATTGTCGGAATTATTGGCTAATGACTGGATTCCCATATACAATTTACCAATTACCCTCAGATCGCTAGATAATATCGAGGATACATCTTAGCGCATATCGCAATTTAAAACTCGGAAGTAGCTCGATTCAGGTATGTAGACGTCATGAATTAGTAAAGATATTATATCACCTATATCATCTGTAGCACTAGTTGGGCCGTTGATCGGCGATTTACTCGAAAGTGTACCAGTCAACGTTCTATTTTTTTTCTTGGTATTCCAAGGTATCTTTTTACTGAAGGAATCTGTTGAGTATGATATTTTTTTGGAGACTTTTAGTGAACCAACAGACCATCGGATCGATGGTCTTCCTGTGATGCGTTTAACATCTCGAGGATGGCATCTTTCATTGTTGTTGGTTAGGATTCCAAATCCATCCCCTTATTTCCGAGATGTGGGACGCTCTGAGCACCGATCTTTCGACTGCTTGTTCGATTGACGCCAAGTGCTTCTTCATTTAGCTTCATCTATTAAACAGGCTTCTGAAGCCGTAATCTAAGATAGGGAATATAGATCATTTGAGAGGTAAACGTTGAATCTTCGCTAGTTCGTCTTGTAAAGTGGAATCTTATGTTTTCGAGTTTTTTTTTCCCTTTACTTCATCCTCCATACTGTCATGCGCGTAATCATTTAATGGACGAATGCTGATTGTAGATATAATTTCAGTGCGAGAAACAATCATAGCTGTAATTTTTCTTATGCGACTGATATCCCTTCACAAATGCTTCATAGATTATGTGATGTTCGTGTGGTGAGAATTTTTTCCACTGAACTGATCATTTTTTTGGTAATAGTCGGAGATTAACAAGGGATAAATGGATCGGGAGCGATATAATAATATATGGCTCGTTAGTATAGACAAAAAATTAGTCGAACCAGTTATTTTGCTGGTCAACAAGAGTAATCTGGCGCCTGTACCAATACATCAACCAGATCTGCGATCGTTTATTGGTTTGCACTCACGGGTTAGGCGGTAATCATCGCTAATAACCGTAATGACCTTTACTTAATATCATAACACAGCTCGAAGCTTATCTGGAGCAGGATGAAATACATTTTCCTATTTATGAAGAACATCTATAAAAAGTGCTTTCTTAGATGGTCCTTCTATTTATAGGCTTATTTAGGCCCTGATCATCGCATTGAGAGACTTGGAAAGAAGAAAGCAATGAGTATAACTATAAGAATGCTGAAACCTGATGCTTTTTTTGTGCCGTGGAATTCGAACTTGTATGGCTTTACGCAAAGCCCATGTAATTATATTGCACATGATGTTTTCCCCTCGGAAATTAGTTAGAAGATGAAAAAGTTGAAAATGAAGGGTGTTTTCAACAACTAGTTTACTGTGTGAGCAAAAACACTTATCAAGAAAACAGTGAAATGTAAGATCAATAACGGTTCAAGAGAAAGTTACTTTTGAATACCGACTACATCTTAGAGATGATCTCTCTACCGCCCATCAACTGAAAGGCAGTTCAAAACTCAATACCGAAAATCAGAAGCGAAATGGATTATTGTAACAAAAGCAAAGTCATGAAGGCACTGTAACTCTCAAATTAAGAACTGAATAATCATTACATCTTGCCTTCTACATAGTTATCGCGTAACACATAAGTCAACTGACAAGCCTGCGTCTACTGATCCATCGTCAAGGTGTGAAATGCCACCAGATAGAACAACAAGGTTTTTGACCTCAGTACTAATTTTATGTTGAGAAGTTTTGGCACTCAAAATTTCTTGAATTGTCAGCGTTTCATTCATCCTACCAGTCTATAGTCCATCATGTAAATCTACGAGTTTAGGACTCTATATGCAAACATTGTAGAAAGACAGCGCTATGTGAGCCATCCAAGAGCTCCTTGTAGGAGATAAAAGAGCTATAAGCACGTGCGGCCCGATTCATCAGATCATTGCCCTCTCAGATGGTGTCTAGTCTCAATCTTTAGATGACTCTGGAAATATATTACACAAGTCAGAGGTCCGGTGATGAAAAAGCGACTGGCAGTAAGTCCTGTTATTACCTTCACGTCTGAAATGTAGCCTGAGTGATTGACGACAGGTCACTAATTACTTTGCTACAGAAATATAGATGATTGTTTTGTCATCTGCTGCCGTCAAGATGAGGTAAACAAGCGTGTTCAGTTGTTGAACGGACAGTCAAAGTATTTGAAATTCACACGGAAAAAGTCGAAAGGAAATTGGCTCTTAACTTTGAACTTCCAAATTTGCTTATCCGAAAGCTCCTACAGCACAAATTAGCTCTGAATACTATGCAATGAACATATGCTGATTCAAAACCTTACCTCCCACCCTACCCAAGTAATGAGCATATGAGAAGCATATTTGAACAGCCACTATTGTGTGCGCAGGAAGAGGGCAGAAAAAGAATTCCTAAATTTGACACAGAAAAAAGGAACTTTAAAAAGAGGTGACAGCTCCTTGGATTAGATTTGGAAGAAGCAATGCCACCAAACATAAATTAAGCAGTCATGATCTCTGCCATTCTGCCCCTCATATCCCACAACCTGAGCACGGCCATTAAACTTTACTTGAGACGGGAAAGCACGGAAAAGTTAGTAGCAATGAGTGATATAATGGTGAACACTTCAAAACGTCGTTTTAGTCGTAACCGATTGTGTGACCGTTTATGTGAGACGAAAAATTGTACGTTTCTAACTAAAGGTAGGAGCGTACTACATTAGTACAGGTATATGTGATTTCTTATTGAAAGTGTGGAGACGATTATATCGGCGAAACGGGTAAACACTTTTGTCCATATAAAACCGCACTAAGCTGGGAAACATGAAGTCAAACAAGGTACGCCACTAAGCACGCTTAGGGAACAAAGATATAAATTGAAATTTTTCAAACTCAGAGTCAATATATATGCGCAAGAATCTTAGATATCTGTGCGAAAAACTCTTGAAGCATTTTGGATGAACTCTGGAAATTTAATACTGAAATGCAGGAAGGATTGCTTCATTATCACTCATAATCTTACACGCTGTCTCAAATTGATGTTTATTGCGAATAGAAGACACATTATCCATCAATGTGGACTTTGTATAGTTGGTTCACACATGGACTATTCAATGGAAGACTCATGGAAAACAGTGATTGTTTTCAAAATCTGTTTAGTTTTCAATACGGTTGAAGTATCAGCCACGTATTTTTGCCACGGCTACGAGGTCTAGGACTGACTCGTTGTAGTCAACTTGAGCTTTCCTGTTCTGGAAGGTGCGAAATCCGCCGGATTCTCTGCTGTTACAAATAAATTTCATTTACTCCATCAATGGCGAGTTAATTCATGAAGAAGGGCAGTGAACTACTGATCAATTTTTAGGTCAGTGGAAAGGCGCTGTTGAGAAAATGTGTTCATCAAATTGTTTTCTGCTGACCTTGTGAGTATTTGTCTTTGGTTAAATGCGTAAAATTTTTCTTCTACAAGCCTGAGGAAAGCGATGATTTCGACACGCCATCCACTATTGAATCAAATAAATCTCACTGTTGATGACCATTAAGATAGCCAACATCTTTTTTGAAGTGGTACAAAACAGAATCATTTTCGAGGTTCGTAATTGAGTTGTAAGTTACCTCAAACAAATTTCGCATTATCACCTTACCAGGTGGAGCCAGGTGCGATCCTCAGCTGTTAGTTCTGTTTAAAGACAACGGAAATCGGATGTACCGTCTCCTGCTACTCGTCCAGCATATTTTACGAAAGTGCGTCAATGTGTAAATTACTTCTCCGACGAAATTACTTCCCCTATATTTTTTGTGTTATAGCCTAATAGCAAACTATTCGATACATGCAATTTTGCAATAATTCATAACATTGATAGGTATATCTATCGCGCATTAAAGAGTGTGAACATTTTAGAACGTTCACTGCTGATGAAATCGTGACTCAGAATTGTGGGAGGAGACGTAGTCACGCCTCGCTATAAAAAACAACCGCTGGACTACTCGCGCTGGATCCATCTGGCTTTGTTTTTTTCCTGACACATAGTTTTGTCTTTAGTCTAAGTTTCACTTAACTTTTCTTCATTTCGTCGACCTCCATCATTCTATGAAACCATTTGACAACTATTAGAGTTCAGATGGCAACGACTGATTTGAATCTGATTCTATATGTGGTTGGATTGGCAACCATACCTCTTAATGTACACGGTGAGTTATCTCGGATATTATAACGATATGATATCATACAAGCACCCTAATGCTGTCAGAATTTATAGACACTATTACTTAGAAATCTCCTTCAAAGGTATGCGAATAGAAGAGTATGAAGATGATGACTGACAAGCAAATGAGAGACTGATTGTTAAAAAGGGAATAAGCTATAGAAGAGTTTCAAAGTGAGACTATAAAGTATTCTCGCTTTATTTCCAGGTGGAGCATGTCCGGAAATGCCGGCACCTTCCGGAGCAGCGATATCGTTTACTGGGCAGATTATGGAAGGGACCACTATAACTGCAACGTGCACCAATGGTGGCATAATGAATGGTAAGGAACCTAGAGATTGTACGAGAAGGGTATGAAGTTCCACAGCACCCGAGCTTTTTTGAAACTGCGAACTAATCTCAAAATAAAATACTGCTATATCTGAGGAATTATACTTGTTAAGTAAAATATGTTATGAAAATTCCGTCAGAAAGCTCAGAAGAAAGAGAAAAATATTCACCCAACGCAATAACTTAGATAGAAGTGAATATTAGACAAAAAAGATAATGATGGCGAGCAAAAAGTAGTGCGAATCGATAAATATTACCTCGAATCAATCTTTTTATTGGAGACGCTGGTCCTAAGGTTCTAACCAAATTAGGAAACATTGGCAAAAATTTTGAATAATGTACATTTAGACTGAAGTCCGGAGATCGTTATCATATTTCGGCGAAATCGCCTTCTTCAGAGATTAGCGTATTGAACGCTCATATTCTAACATTTTGTGTTAAATTTGTTTCTGTAAAAATGATATAGGTGTAGAATATGTCTAGACTTTGAGAAGACCCAATCAGCGAACTCAGACATTGTTACTAAAGAGAAAATGAAGAACCTAGCGTTGACATTATCCGAGAAGTTTGCATGATATTAATTAAATATTGATGTGAAGTCGCCTTACTGTTTTGCGACGTTATACTATCGTATTTTTCAAAGGACCGTCCATGCTCACATGCACTGGAGGACAATGGCGCCCAGAAGCGTTCGGCACTTGCTCTCCTAACGGGGCGATGTCTGGGATGTCAGGGATGCCAGGAATGGCGATGTCAACTATTCCTGGAGGTGGTGGAGGTACGAGTTTTCCTCAACTTCCTAGAAGAAGTGCTCAAGTGTGATGAATTCAGGCATGCAATGCTTGCCAATGTTGACGCCACCAGGCGCAACACTCACCTACGGCGGTGTATCGGCGTCTAACACTGGAATAACTGGATTACAGAATCACGGCACTACAGTTTCGATGAAATGCAATGACAACTCACAGGTCACAGGTTGGTGATACCCGCTTATCTTTTAATCCACAGCTTTCTTTTTTCTTGGAAAATTTGGAGAAAAGGCTGTCTCTAGAATATGACCTAACCGTAAATTCCCTTGCATTTTAACACTCTTGTGACACATAATCATTGTTTAGCGCCGTTTTCTAATCCAAATGAAGGTTAAGTGTACTCAATCTTCAAGGTCCTCTTCCATTAAATTTCATCCATCATAATCTTTCTATCACACTTTCACTTAACTTACAACCAGTTGTGAAAATTTGTCGCATCTCAAAATGTTATCGTTAAACTCGGAAAAAAATCTTCTCGTAGACATCTAAAAAAAGTCAAACAGACCTACAGATGTAGTTACCCCAAGGTTTTCTTTCGAATCATTTATACATTTTCTTGATTAGTTCTGTTTCAGGTTCCTCTATTTCAGTCTGTCAGAATGGAATCTGGCAGCCACCGATGCTTGGTTCATGCATGAATTCCGGTACTACACTTTTTCTGTGATGTTCATCGCTTTCCAAAAATTTTTTCTATTCTAGGTGTTTCCGGAATTTTTCCAAATACAAATACGAATATGCTGACTCCTATGGCTAGCGGTGAATTGATGTGTCATTTGGGTGTGATTCCTCCTCTGAATGGTGAAGTTAACTATAGTGCGAACTTACCAGCTCCCGCTGGATCGACCGCTACTCTCACCTGTCGCCCTGGCTATACATTGAGAGGAAATTCAGTTTCGACATGCCAGAATGGTATTTTCGGTATTCTTGGGACATGTGATAAAACCTAATAACTAGAGCTATGTTCTACTGATAAGAATAACATCGTTTATCGATGCATGCTAAATCCTTCACAGAAAATTTTACAAAATTAACACACTATAATATAGAGAAGAGAAGGCTTTGTTTTAGTTAATTTTTTTGCACAATAAATATTTCTCAAACGAATTGTCTGCTTCACATGTCGCATCGGTCTCATAACTTTTTCTATTTATATCATTATCTCGCAATAGTCATTCATGAAGATAATCGAACAATGCACGGACGAAGTGTGGCTTAGATGGTCACTCCGTTAGCGCATCTCCTCGGCAGCATGTTGATTGTTCGTCGAGTGCAACTTCCCTCGTAAACTCGAGAATGTCGAGCTGAGACGTTCTCAAGGAATGCATTTGACACAAAATTTATTTGTTCTTTTGACTTCTTTCGAAATTTCTGCGAATTTTTGACGATACTTGGTGGTCTTAAGCAGTGCTAGCGACGAATATTTCAGAGAAGGCACCTGAATTTAAAAAAATTAGCCCCTGAGTGGGTTTGCGTTAGGATGAATCTTAAAAAAAATCGTCCACAGAGTCTCCACGCTTTCTTTTCAACATCAAAAGCAACTTTAGAGGAAATGTACCTCGAGATTTTTTATCGGATTGCCTTCTCTCAAGTTCAAAAGCAGTTTGTACTCTAGAGGATGGCCGAAGATGATGCATCGCATCGAAACAAACTCGAGTCCATCGGAATCTGCGTGTATCTGGTTTGCACGAACGCGACGACGATTCCTGAAAAGAATCGTTGAGTTGTGCTTATACAAGCAGTTTTAAATTCAAACTCTGAAGTAACTGATTTGAGATTTAGAGACATAGCCTGATGCAGACGACCTGATGCAAACGAGCGGTTAAGATTGACAAAGACGCACTGCATAGTGAGCATGAGTTGCTCTCTCTTGTAGCATATATGGTTTGAAAAAGGGATTTGGTGCTTTTTGTACTACCATCAAACTTCCATCGGTGGAGCCTTCCTTCCATCCGACATCCTACATTCTGAACAGCTATAACCGATATACATGAGTCAATAATGACAAAGCTTTTTATAAATTAGCAAAGCGAAACAGGATGCTTATCGTTAACTCCAGATCAGAGGAACTGAGAGTATAGTATATCTCACGAATATTATTTGAGCCAGCATGTCATGTGGTCTGGTAATGGGCTCTGGTACAGCCCGATACAGGTGTTTCGACCTTACAGTCTTGTTAGTCGGACTACCACTTTATAGGGAGAGTGGAGCTCTTGAGAGGATTGGCTAAAAAGACTGAAGGACGATGGGTTCTGCCCGACTGACGAGATTGTAAGGTCGAAACACGTGTATCGGGCTGTACAAGAGCGCGTTACCAAAGCACATGACATGTTGGCTCAAATAATAATTATGAGATATATTTAAACTTGAGCGTGGCCTTATTAAAACACTCGAACTAGATTCATGAAAGAGTAGTTCTTGCAGCGAACTCCTCACTTCACACTGCAGTCTTGAATAAATGAACAACTTATTGGATTACTGAAATTTACTCTCTGATTATCATACATAGTACATATACGATAGGAAATTCGGCGCTTACAACAACTTCGAAAATCCCGTCGTCAAATTTTGCGTGTCATAATCGCTCTGTTTACATATATAATGATGTTAAAGATGATTTAATGACAAAAGTAGCTGAAAATAAGTTGAAAATATAGTCAAAGAAAGTGGAAACCTATGTTTGATATTAATCTATCAGTTCTCATTAAACAGAAGTTTATGAAAAAATATCCACTTTGAAAGTAGTTAGCATTGCTCACTTTTTCCATTTCCTTTGATTTTAGCACTAGGAGTCACCGAAACGATATCAACTGCGATAGAAAAGGCAAGGAGTTGCAGACGTATCTAACGAAACATTTCAAACTCAGTTTCAATGCCCACAAGATAATCATTGTTAGGCTCTGTCAGGCACAAAACGATTTTAATCTATTTCCTAATGTAAAGTGCAACGGAAGAAGGACCTAGAAGACGAGAAACTGACTCAACGTTTGAGCTGATACACAAAGCAATTGATGGTACTCTGGATAAAATTTTGAGAACCAACGCAAATATGCACACCTTCACATGAATTGAGTGCAATGCGAAAATCATAAATATTGACCGGTTCCTGAGTGAATCTAGCCGTTAATATTCTTCACCACGATTTAGTTTAGACGAATATGCCACAAAATCTGTATTGGGCTAACGTTTCGATGTCTGCGCCTTCTCTAGAGCAGTTAAATCGAACTCGCTGTCGTTTGTCTTCGCTTTGAGTCATATCTCAGTGGACTTCCCCGGATCTGATACATAAATCATAAAGTTAAATTAACATTTAATTTCATTCAAAGGAGTGAGGTTTATTAAATTTTTTGCCCACAGAAAGAAGCTGTGTGATTCCACCGAGATTAAATTCTGATTTTCAAAAATTTCAGAAGGCGCTATCTACCGGTCTTTCTGTGCCCACTTTCTTCTTCCGAAAGCGAACGCATTAGAAGAAGCATTCAGTATTTCGTCGGCTCGTGTAACTGTCGCATATGCATCAAGAAGATTGAGGAGTTTTGTTTATTGGCGGCTCAAAGCGCTTTGAAATTATTTCTCTTCGAATACTTAAGTGATCGAAATCTTGCTGCCGAATAGGGACCAATCGATTTCGGGCTTCGTATTTTAATGTCAGACCTTGAATTTCAATTTTGAACAAATTTATCTTAGCTGACCAACAAGAACATCTCAGCATTCTGTACTCATTATCGAGCATATGGTTATTGTGCAGATCCTCATTGCAAATAACGCCTAAAAATGAGGAGCCAGTCTACTGGTTTCCACTCGATGCGTTTACAAAGATCTACATCACGAGGAAGAACGGATGTAAACACTTCATTCTAACCATTACGGTGTTAAAAAAGCAAAGGCATCCATGACGAGCTGGACAGGGCCGGTTTTTAGAAGCGCTTTCGTTATGTATAAGAAGAAATTATATGAATACAAAAATACGAGAGAATAGTAAATTCTCAGGAAACTCAAATTCGTGATTAAAGCACTTCGAGAAGCAACCTCACTATTGAATAAGCAAATTCTTGTCGAGGTATGCAGAGAAAGAGTCTGGGTCAACATGGCTTACGGTAGAGGCTAAACTGATTGAGACAAGCGTTCGAACCACACTTCCTTCGCGTGCGACATTCAAATGTGACTTCATCGTGTAAGAAAAATTATCGACCTCCATTTCTTAATGTTACTATAAGCAATGCACTATATTTCTGTGTTTGCCATAAGATTTGTTCTCATATGTAAGGATTTTGCGATATTCATAAAGTGTGGCCGCTGATTCCACTCACCGATCACTGAAAAATCTGATAGAAATAAGGTCTGTGAAAATTTGCGGTCCGTTTTTGCTAGTTCACAAATCTCGCGCTATAATTTATAACAATTTTTAGAAAATGTTCATAGTGTATATTTACAAATTGATAACTTTTACACTTCAGAATTTTTCGATTGAATCGTCGGAGCCATGCGGGTCTATCAAAATTTATGAAGTCGCATATCACTTCATAAAATGACTAGAAGAATAACTCATTGAATATGAATTTCTCACTTCCTTAATCAAATGACTGCATTCACGTCCTCATTTTTTTATTTGCTTTTCACCGCGCAGCAACAATGTTACCTTGGTTTACTTCTCTCAACTGAGTTTTATTCTTATGTCATTAGAATTGCACTTGAGCACATTATTTCAATCGTATGGCGTAGAATACTGGTTGAGCGAGTCTCATTGCAAGCTCGAGGATAGCCTTGCTGTAGCGTCTCATAAGGACGTTGTTGTTGACTGCAACAGAGAAGTGGAGGGTGGAGCTCAGCTCAACGCGCGCTGTGACCAACATCACAACCACTCGGCCACGGCGGCCCCATTAAAGTTGTAAGTTACGAAATTGGATGTAACTGATCTAAAGGAAACGTGTAAAGGCAACACCTTTGTTAGACGTCGCCTTAGGCAAGCAGAGTATCTCAGAGAGAGGTATTATGGAGTCGGTGTCAGACTTATCTCAAAATTTCTTAGGTCTATGAAACTTAAGAGCGCTTAGTGTGGCCATACAAAGATCAGCCTTTCGTAGAGCAAAAATAGCTCGCTGGTTCGCTCACAGCATTTGGCAGCATTCTTATAAAGATCATATTTTACAACCTGTAGACGATCACACAAACGAATCCAAAGATCTTTATCGGTTGGGTGTGCACCATAGGTGATATGGTGTCAAGATAAAAAGTTGACAATAATGATATACTAGTCGGACGAAGACGACCGAATTCGTGTCTGCTTCATTGTACGAGCTTTCCATTCAGTGTTTCCGGAACCTTTTTCGATTATTACGCCACATAAGGAAAAGATGGTCTTGCATGGTAGTGACACATTTGTCCATTAAATTGCTTTTTACAGTTCAACTGTTTATTTAAACTGTTTCGAAAGTCATGCGCGCTGTTGCTTTGGACTCCTGCACCAGGGTCGTGTCAGCCATTTTGAAAATAATCATCATTGTGCTTTTGTGTCCTATATTTACCTAAGGGAATATTTTCGATTTCTGAACTCAGCATCCAGATATTCTCTATAGCGGATGCAAGGTGGCATACCCGTTACGCCAATGCAATCATCCCCGAATGCCTTAAATAATATCAAATATATTGCTCCTGAGCTCATACAGTTCACGTCCTTGCCTTAGGGCAGACCATACAATTTTCTGAGTTGCAGAAATGATCATACAGGACGTTGCGGAATAACTGACAGCGCAGTATGTTAAGTGGGAGCTCATGAACTTCCACAAAACCTCTTTATAGTGCTTTGATTTCACCTAATAATTGAACAGCTTGAAAAAGACTTACTCAGTCTGCAACATTTTCTCAGAAGTAGCCCTACTTTATGATTCGGAACAAGTGGCTGGTCGATCGTAATCACTAGAGATCGCTAATTTTCCTGTCATGTTTAGTATGCCTTCTTCTCCTGTTCTCCTGCGCAAACATTTTTAGCCTGCCGGTACAAATTTTGATAGATGTTTTTCATCATGTGTTAAGGTGAGGAGAAAAATAGTGAATCAATATAGTTTCGATATCTGGTTCCCAATGACATTTTGTTTCTGAGCTCCCATCTGACACCTGATAGCGTCAACTAGTTCGCAACAGCCTCTATAATCGTTTGTGCAACTCAAAAAATTGTATAATCTGCCCTAGTAAGAGAGTGGTGAAGTTAATGAAATCAGCTCACTACACTCAATATTACGGGAAGGTATGCGGGATCAATGAATTGGCGCAACGAATAGACGCATAAATAAACGCCCACATGGTGAATTCAAAACTTTACAAGGCGCCCTTTCAGGCACACATAGGGCACAAGAGCACAGCGGTAATGCTTTGAATTGACCGCTACAAATCCGGCACTGCAATCAAAACATCAACGCGCAAAGCTATTAGAGCGTTTTGATTACAACGCCTCAAACTAAAAAAAAATGAAGCGGAGGTAGCGTTTGCTACGGTCTAATTGCACCATGACATACGAAAAACTTTTCCGTTACCACTGGTAGAATGTCTAACATTTTTTACCTCATCAGGTCCTGAATTCTTTCATTCCACACTTACCGTTTTCGATACTATTCCGTTAGACAGCACGAGAACAAAAACCGATCCCTTTGATTGAGCAACAACTTTCCGTAAGAGCGTGAGTAATCATTCGAAAGCTTAAATTTTTGGCTACCGCCCTATATAGCCCGTTTCCTGAAAAAGTCATTTTATAGCTCTTTAAAGAAAGCAAAAGATTTGTGTTTCACGCACACATTTTTCTCGCAAGACAAAATTCTTTCTTTGGACTATTGATCATTCGATAGCGTGAAATTTGATGATTTCAGCGCTTTCCTTAATTCTGGAAAGACCGTTTCTCTGAAGTGCTGCAGGTAAAATAAGATCAAATTCACATACGCGCGCAAGATGATTTGTCTATTTTACGGGATGGGAGGAGAGCGCAGAGCGGATGTGGCTGTTTCAACACGGCCGTCGATCGATATACCTTTGCGCGGGTCGTAGAAAAGTGCGATCTTCGCTATACAACTAAGAACTGATTTGACGCTTCGAAAGAAACTTCCCAATAAACATGTGACTCTGAGACTAAAAGATTTTTCTACACGTTAGTGTGATTCTTGTGCTCCCAGCGAAGAAATAGTTGAATTGAGCGGCCGATGTGAAACATAATTTTGTTTTGAATTTCACAACGTTATAGAAGGGTCATCTGAAAAACCGGCCAAGCATTTTTAGCCAGAAATTTAAGCTTTGAATGGTTACTAAGGCTCTTATGAAAATCTGTCGTCCAGCGAAAAAGATTGGTTTTTGATCCCGTGCCTTCTGACAGAATAGTACCCGATCTTTTTGCCCAAAAGAGACTGAAAATTTTTACATTATCTTCAGCATTTGCCTAAGATTTTCTATCAATTAACTATTATTATACTAGAAATCGCTGCTCTCCAAAGACCAAAGTGTGTTTAAGTTTTACGATAAGCGAAGACACATCGATTGAAATCAGTGATGCATTTAATCGATCTGATAAACGGAATCGTACTTGCTCAACGTTTCATGTAAGCCTTAATGAAAAAAGTGAGGTAAGAATATCTTTGAAAACCAAAAAATCAAATTTTGTCTTCACAGAACGAAAGAGTCATCCAATTCGCTGACGAATAACATCGTTTTGCACTGGATTTTTATTTTTGTTCATATGTGCATAGGCCTGCGAGAGAAGTGTTCAGGAATTCTCCAGGATGACAATGGAAATTATTCAAGTGACAAACTGAGTAACTTGCATCAAAACTAACGAACCGAAAAAAGAACTGAGGTCAGTATATAGCTCTCGCACCGAGATTACACTTAGCACTCTTAGTGAGTCATAATGAGGTAGAAAATCTAAATGATCAGTTCGACTCTGAGGTTCCTAACGATAGTGTGGTTTATTGCTCAATCTCTGTGATACTTCTATAGTTGTAATTCCTTTGTGTTGTTCATCGCTTCAATGAGCTTCACGTCATTGAACTTGCACCGGCGCTCACTGCTGCGATGATTTTAGTATAAGGTCATTTCGTCGTTTTTTGAGTGATCTAAATTCCAAAAACTATTTCGAGATTGAGCACATTTCACGGCTTGTCACTGATGTAGAGCTTATTCTATAATAGAACATCTCCAAAATCTGATGGGATGAGCAAATTGACCGCTTTTCTGAACTATCTACCCACTCATACCTATGCTTCTCTGAGTGTTTATTTACTTAGTGCTTCCCTAGTGTTTTGTGCAGGGATTGCTGCGGAGATGAACATATTCGTTTTCATCTTCGTTTCCCTTGCAAAGATTTCTCCTTGTCAACAAAAGATTGTTTTGTAAGTATATGGTTAGGTTCCGAAATTATCTCTCAGTCATTGCCATTGCATTGGCAAAGACTTTATTTCAGTGAAGAATCCTGCAGGTGTTTCGATGCCCCATCTTTATAAATTCTGTTTGGAACTTTCAAGATCGATTATCGACCAACGCCGGCATTATTCAAGTAATTTCGTTATTTTCTTATTCACCGTACACAAGATTGTTAACTGACGATTTCTTAAGTACAGTATAGACAATACAACATAACACACACACACACACACACACACACACACACACACACACACTTACACACACACACACACACACACACACACACACACACACACACACACACACTTACACACACACACACACACACACACACACACACACACACACACACACACACACACACACACACAACACACACACACACACACACACGCACACACAGTTGCAGTTGCCTTACGTTTTGGCAGTTTCGTCTTCTTCAGAACCTACTTGAGCCAAATTGATGTACAGTCTACTCGGCACGATATTTTCATAACCAAAGCAGATGTCATTCAAACACGTACACGCTAAATCGCATTGTAATCAAATTCTACTAAGTACTCACAGTAATGTTTTTCAATTTACTAATTATTATGTGAACCAGCGGCACTGAGTTTTACATGGACGAGAAGTGTGCCTGTCTCAGATCCATGAAAATCGATCGGAGATATGGCGCTAAATCTTTTTTGATGACATGGCACTCATGCTTTCGAGTCACAATTGGATTCCTTCGTCTTCGCGTTATTTCAGGCTTTTTGCACGAACCTGAACAAAATGGTCGTGATAGATCAGGACTTGTTATAAGAAGAAAGACAGCATTTGGATTCGTAATGGATGTAAATAGAAAAAACCAAGAATCATGCCATAAAATCGAACATATATATTAACTACTGTTGAAATCTTCGTTAGTTGGGAAACTGACTTGACCACCATACTTCACTGTTATGACCACTTTTTGGCATCTCAAAAAGAATTCCCAAGCGATATTCCGTGTAGTTTTATACTATAACGATTAAAACATGTGAAAATGTTGATGTCAATTACTCTAAGGATGAGAAGGATATGAGTATAGAACGATAAGTCTCACTGGCTTCATCTTAGACGAGACATCGCCGTCTTGCTACCTAATCTTGCAGCTGATCGAATAGAGTTGTTTCCAGTGTCATAGATGCCCTTCGTGATAAACTCCCCAGAATACATCAAATTTCTAGAGAACAGTGCACGACGACGTTACTCTATTGCGAAACTTGAAACCAATTTTATTTTCCGTGTACCGACAAGACGATTCCAATTGAATGCCATCTACCTTATTTTAGAACCTTTTGTGACAACTTCTTCCTAGCCCTTAATGACACTATAGAACAATTGTGTCATTTTGTAGATATTGGAGCACGTGACAAATCCATGGCAGCTGCATTCATCTGTAAAGTTCAACTTCTCAGTAATGGCAGAGTCGCCTCCATCTGATTTAGAATTGATCTATCTCGTCACAAGGCAATAAAGTCAAAGGAATATTCTAAAGTAATTGAGTGCTAATCGGATACTCGACCTCAGACGGAAATTGAACCTGAGCTTCACTTATACTGAGGTGAAACGGTATGGGTCATACGTATAATAGCAACATGTCGAAGAAGTGGTGGCGAAGCGGTGCCTTGTTAGTTGTGGTAGCATGCGCTCTCGTTATGGATGATCGTGGGTTCAGCTACCGCCTTGTTGATCTTTACTTAACACACTTTCCTTGGATGTATTTGAAACATCACAAATTTGCGAAAAAGTGGTGAAAACATAGGATTATATAAGCATAATGGCTGCCAGCTTAACTGGGTTCATGAAGTAATATGTGCCTACCCGACCAAATCTGTTGGGGCTGATAGACATGATAGCAATATGTCGAAAAATGAGTAGAGGCTAAACGGTGCCCCGATGATGTAGTGGTAGCATGCGCCCCAGTATAGGTAAAATCTACTAAAAAGTTCTACTCTCGTCTGAGGTCGAGTTCTATGTTACCACTTAGGTGCTTTGAAAGTCATAATACAAAAAAAGCAGTAAAAACATAAGAAATTTCGAGAATCAACTGAATCACAAGTTCCTAGAGAAAATTGCCAACCTGACCTCTTGATTTTGATTTGTGGAACGAAAGAAAGCCGTATAACAATTTACGAAAAATGCTTGCAGAGGAATCAAAAATATCCGCGCGTAAGACTATGAAAGCCTTTGGATACATAGTAAAGGCCCAAAAATGAATCGCAAAGAGGAGTGCATCGTAATAACGAGTGACCTTGCACCATGCCTCAGGCTAATCTTTGCGGCCTGAGCAGGCACATTCTCACTTACGCACTGACTCTAAGTGGCACGTTTTCAATGAATATTTGAAAAAACCTGAAACTTCTAAGCGGGTGAGTGTGTTTTTGTAATGAAGTTTTCACTATGCGATCCAAAAATTCGCTTCTTACGTTTTCTGCTGAGGATATGGAGGCTTTTGACTGAATGATTTGCGAATCATTTTGACCTTTCCAGGCTCTGAAGATGGCAAATTTCGCCGGAACGTAAGCCACCACGACTGTTGTAATATTAAAGCTGTATTATCAGCTATATTATCAGTATTGTTATATGCTACACTGATATTCAATAAATAATATCAATAACACTTGGGAAAGGCTAAACAGAAGAAAATACTCATTTATTCAAACCATGCCGAGGTTAATAGATAGTCGGCCCTGGGATCAATACGAAATATTATTCTCTCCATACTCTAAAAATTCATTCAATTTGAAATTCCTGCCAATATTTACTCGACCCACCTGTCGCAGAGATCGGTTCCCTCGTCACAGAGCTGTATGTAAACAGTGGAGGTGCAGCTCCTAGAGTTTTTTTACCATGAAAAGAACACACAATATTATTCGCTTCAAACCTGAGAAAATCGAGTCAGTTTCAAACTTCTTCTAATGTTTACTCGACCCACCTCTCACGAGCTTGATCATCCTGCCACAGAATTAGTGAAATGAGGTGGCGTTGCCATCTTTTTTGGAATTCGATAACTAGACAGTGGAGCTGCAGCTCCTAGAGTTCTTTGGATTCCAAAAAGAAATACACATTATTATTCTCTTCAAATTTTTGAACTTATTGCTAATCGATTCACCTTTGGTGTGTTAGTGGGTTCTGTTGAACTCTGTTGTTCGGTCTTTATCATTGTTAAAAAAATGTAGTCCGGAAGATCAATATTACCCCGTAAGGGAATAAAAACAGAGAAATGAAGAAGTCCTGTGCGTACCACAAGGACGGCTCACGAAATTGCTAGGTAACACAAGAGATCTTCCAATATGATGAAAATTGTTTAAAAAAAAAAGGCTATTTACTTACATACTGCACTGAAGAACGTGGGAGAATGTAGGAAAAAGAGAAGAGGCATCAAAGTAAAGAAGAAAACCTAGGATTCATCCGAAACGAAGAAAAAAAGCCCTGGTCGATTAGTTAAAAAAGAAAAAGTGCGCGCGCTGCTTGTAATGATTCGAGTAGAGAACACTCTGTTCAGTTGTCGTTCTACTCTTCCGGACTTCCGCCGTAGGAACCAAAAGAATATAATAAATAATATAATAATATAAAAACAGCCAATAGAAAAGAATATTGGTTTTCGCGCTAAGAACGTATTCATCGCGCAGTGCCATCCATATGTGTCAAGCTACTTTTGTAGGTTTTTTTCTTCGCTTTGTTGAATGAAGCAAAAAAAGTGTTTTTCCAAGGAGTTGAGACAGGATGTGGATAACGGAAGTTATTCATAAAGATTTGCAACAACCTCGTGTAAGCTGATCAATAAGCTAAAGTATCTTCTTGGGACTTGTGACCTGTTGATAGGGCAAAAGTGTGCCCAACTCTCCGTCCACATTCTGGTTAGTGGCATTCGAGACAAAGAAGTGGCAACACCTGTTAGAAGTTAACTCATCGATGTGTGCATCTCAAGACCTGCTAAAAAGATGATACTCCTATTGTAGTACAAATCTTTAGCACGCAGAAATATCACCATCTGGAATGTGAGTGAGCCATTGAGGGATGGAGTACTTTTTGGACCAATAATGACTTTCAGCGTGGTTACAGGGCGTCGTAGATGACCGAACTGATGGTACTACATCATCGGCACGAAATATTGAAGTTCTGAAAATCAGAACAAATCTACTAGCACTGTGGCTCTTAAATGACAAGTTCACCAAACGACATGAGTGTAACTCACGGTGCATTGAAGCTATTTACATCTAGATGAACAATACATTTATCAGGAAGAATGACCTACATTCTCCAAATCGCTGAGAGTCTCTCAAGTTTCCGATGATAGCGCCAATAGGAAACGGTAACTTGTCTTGCTGGTAGGCAAAATTTTACAAAAAAAAAGACATTATGCGGACTAACATTGTGATGAAAGACTTCAATCTACAACTAACCAATTATGGGACAGCCGATGTCGCTACTTTTACCTTTTCTTCATCGTAGGGTTGGGCGATGGGCAAAGAGAAGCTGTTGATTTATTCTTATTTATTCTTGCCCAATTTACAATTCTATATCACAATGATCTTTCGCTATGCTTATCATAAGTTGCACTGTAGTCATTATTTATTAAAAACAGCGGTACGAAGAAAAACAAAATCTTACTTCTCTCTACAAGTAATTTTGAATCATAATTCATTCTGATTGATCATAGTGCTGAGCATTACGATTCTTTGGAAAGTTGACAGCATATGATCAACAAAGGAACCTCACTCATGTTTTCGTTATTTCGCTTCACATAGCGCAAAATTTCCACTATTTCTTCTATTAACTTCGTTGTCATTCGTTTTTGGCCCACAGGGATTGCCGAACTTCAGATATCGCTTTGACTGCTTTGACATGCCATTTTTTTTTTGAATAACATGTTGAATGTGCTAAGTGAGTACAATTTTCTGTTAATTAGGATACGAGCGTCAAACGTTCTCAGATCGTCACCGCAACTGTTTCCATCCACTTTGTGAGGCAGAAGGCTTGCGGCTGGGATTTTTCTAGATTGGCAGCGATCCATTGGATGGTATCCAAGCTGTAGTTAAGCCGACCGAGTAGGGGAGCACTGAAGACGCGCCATAAGCCGAATCAACACTCAATGAACATCGGTTCCAGCTACTACCTTCAAAAGCAAATTCATTGTGGTCAATGATTATGATTAGGGCATCAAAAAGATTGGAAATGGTGAGAGTAACATGTTATACAGCAATATTTCAAAAGGGAAACCGACGCAGCTGGCGGAGGTTGAAAGTTAAGTGTGAGGAATTGCTAAGAGACTGTTTGCGTTTTAAGACTGGTCAGAAGAAACAACGACGAACCTATGATTGCCAATTACAAGGAGTAGCGATTGGATCAAATACAAAGCATTCAGACATTCGCCAATTTCTTTTGCAATTGCTTCAACTACCCATCCGTTTTTATCACAATGTGTTAAGCTCTTTCTCGTTGAAGAAAAGGTGATATTAAGACGCTATTGAGTGGACAGACTTTATGTAGCCGTTCGTGAGATCCTTCACCGGAGGAGTAATCATTTACACCTAGGTTATTGAGTGTTTGCCTTGATTAGGAGATTTGCTCCAAAAATAAAAAAGTGGAGCGGCGATTAACAGTGGATCTGAAGCATTTTCCAAAATATCTAAGATTTTCTGGCTTGAAAAGTCTACAGTAATTTTATTCTGCCACTCTTCTAGCAGTGTCATGCTGTTATAACTACATATCGGAAGATGCTGAGTGAAATGTAAAACTTCAAACCTCAAACGAGTCAATACTGCGTTTCGTTAATACCAGAGATGCTTGCTACCTCTACAAACTCTTAACTTACTTCGGAAATATTGGAAAAGCGCTGCCAACCAAATTCACAGTGGTATTTTTTTGACTGATTTTCGACATAGGCGGCGAGTAACGCATCGGTAAGAGCTACTCTGTAAAGGCCCATGATCGCCACTTCGGTAGCGCACTGGGGTAGCCAGTTCGATCCGTTAATTTTCAGACTCTATGCCAAAAGTGGCTAAAATTTGAGGAGCATTTATAGATTTGTCATAGAAACGAAAAATGGCAATGCTACTTAACCAGCAATCACAATTTTCTACATCTTTTATTGAAAAGAAATTGTCACTCCATTTTATCCAACCTTACTGACGATTCTTTATAAAGTGTTTGAGTCTTCTAAATAAGTATCAGATTAGAGAGGAGAATACTCTGCTGCCAGTTCCGTGACAAAGGAGTTCTAGCCTAGCCGCTTGCCAACGAGCTGATGAAAATCAAGGTAAGCAAAGTTCTTCAGCAGCGCAGTTCAGTACCACATATCCAGTCTACACATGAGTTTAACTGCTTTAGTAAGCAGATTTTCGATACATACTGCCAGTCTGCAAAATCTTAGCGACTATCTTATGTTAAATAATTTAGATCTACAAGATGTTTTTCCAAGAACTTCCACGTTTTACAGGGCGTTTTAAGTGCAAAATAAAGAGCTGCCAAGCAGTTAGCCCGTTTGAAAAACTTTGTAACGGGTTTATTTGCCGATATCAACTAAAAATTAGAAGTTCGTATCTACATAGCAATGAAATAAAGTCTTTTGAGAGATCATAACAAACTTAAAATGTTGCCGAAGCGGAGAAACGTTGAAATAGCTCTCGCATCGCGATTTAAGCAGTTTGTTATTCACTTCAAAAATCGTCTTCTGTCTCCGAAAAATTACAGATTTTCAATATCCCAATATATTACAATTTCCTTTACACGTGAATACCCTTTTGATACATATATAACTCCTTTGTACCAAAAAATTGTGGAAATGAGACGTAAATTTCTTTTTGTTTTTGTAGCACCCTATACAGCACCTTTTCAAAATTCGAGCCGCTTTCAGAACTATCGAATGTTGCTACTAACAACTATCCAGTTTTAGACGAAAAATCACCTACAGACCCTAGCCGAGCAAAAAAAAAAAATCGACGCGATTGTGAAACGATCTTATTTTCACCGTTACAGCGCACTAGGAAGGTTTTATCAGAGCTGATTGAAGTATTGAATTCACCGAAATTCAATCTACAAACGGTAGCTCGAAGTCAAGAGAAAAACGTTTTTTCGGAAGAAACGACTCTGTCCCAAAAGACTCAACTGGCATTCACCACATTTCATGCACACTTCATGCCATTGGTGGGATTGAAGGGAATAAAATTCGTCTAGAACGAATAAATACCTCAGCGATCTATGCTCATTCGTTATTGCTTTTCACAACGGGTCACGTTTTCTATGCCCTTTCTATGTATCAACCTTCGCACAAACTAACTTTCCGACGGCTCATATAAGCGGATTTCTACTTTAATGGTGTACTTGTTATCGCTCATTACTTCCATTCAGGTAATAATCGTTCTGCACTTGCCTCGACCTAGCTGTTGACAATGGACACATACTGACTGTTATCAATTGCCCTTTACATGCATAATTATGTGGCGAGAAGGAAGCTAGCTATTCGAGCAGTAATAGTGGTCCACTTCATCGCAAGAACTGTCCATCCACCCAGACGTTAACATGATTCCAACACAACCATCATGTCTCTTATTCCGCCTGGGTGGAAAAAATGCTATCAAAGCAGTCCGGGACAAGCTCACTCTCAAGTGGGAAGCATTATCACAATTATACAGCAGGGAGGCGGACTGTAACAGGTAGATTCAAATCGACAAGCACTCAGTAACATTAGTAACGGCAAGGAACTTCTCATAGAACAGCCTAGTCCACTCGCAAGCAAAAAAATAATCCAAAAATCTTCGTTAATGGCATGTACGAGTCAGCTAGTCGAATGAAAGAAGTGTTTAAATGGGCTTAGTGTGAAGCATGGGACGTTGACCAATGTTATGAAATTGACCATGTGACGCAACTCAGCTATAAAACATTAATTAGGCTTATTGTTGTGAATTTGTCTCTCTATGATTGCGCAAATAAATGGGCCAATTTATCGACGACGACTCGTAGCATCGGTCAAACATGAGTACACCGATGGCAGTGAACGTTTACAATCCCTATAGGATCTTTTGCCCTTCCATCCAGTCCGCTGGCTGGAGCTGGCTGCCCGATCCGACTACGCGCATGTGACTATCGCCTCCCACGCGTCTACTGGTACAGTTAATGGCACCACGCATGGTGACTGAACAGATTATCGCCATTATATCTGACTACGGCTGCGATGGCTCGACTTCGGATCTGACACTTTGATCTCTGCCATCGCTCACTTAGAGTACACAACAAAATCAAATAAAATCCTCCTCCCATCCTTATTTTTTTATTTCATTGTAGTTTCTCAACCGCTACAAATTGTATGATTCATAATTTGATCACTCTTATACAAGGGAGTTACTCTGACACTACATAACAAAGAATGTGATAGTGTGAGTATAATATCATGGAAAAAACTTTTCTGATTAGTTCACCAGTGTGGTCATCAATCAAATTCTCGTTCGCCCTCCTTTCAAACTAGTGCTGCACCATAAACTATATTGCTTTGGAGAGCAAATGAGTATCGCGTCATTGGTCCGCGGCCTCATAATTCCACTCTTTCTAGCAGGGAAGTATCCATAGGCGGTTCACCAGATGCACCGTAGCAGATGTTTTTGCGTTTTTGAACCGATGTGCTGAACACCTCAGCCAGATTTATTTAAACAACGTATTATCTTCTGTGGAAGATATTCACTTCACGTTGTGGTCAAGTTAGGCCTATTACAAGGCCTTTTTTGCGATGAATCAAGTGGTAATCAGACTAGTTATTCTACCAAACAACTATAGAGATTATCTGATTTGTTTTCGACTCTCCGAAAAAAAAAAACCAAAACAATGCCCTGGCTAGCCGAAAGCGGTCTTAACAAAATGCAGTAGAACTGCAAACTACATAGAACTGCTTCTCATGTCAGTGTCTAATGGGGCATTTTTTGCTGGAGTAATTCCTATTTCGAGAACGGGAAACGTAATCAACGGTGAAGTGGATAGATTTTCGATTAAGTTTGCATATATACTTGGTAACTTCACTGTATTTCAATCTCACTAAGCAAGTCGGTTTTTCATCACATCTTTGTAAAATATGAATTAAAAAGTGTACAGCAGAAAACAGAAAAAACTTGAGAACTGTTCCACTATCTCCTTTTGAATTACGCAGTTTTCCACCTCATAGACGACAAAGCCTCTCATGGCCTTACACACTGAAAGTGTTCAAATCTTTTCACTCCAATAACATATCAGGCTCAACGTTGATTCTGATAAATGATTAAAAAGACCGAAGAATCTACAGTCGTTTTCGAAATCATATGTTGCTGCGTTTATTCTGATCTTCCAAAAAAAAACAATGGATTTTTTATCCTTTCTGTCAGGACTAGTGTTCCAGCTTTGGACTGAAGCCACTGGACCGGACGAAGCACAGACTGCACCTACTATTGTTGAACACTACTCCGCTAATCTCAAAATTGAACCAAAAACTTTGCTCTATCGGAAATCTCAAGCTTTTGAACCAAAGAAAGTCAATAAAAGAATCGTTCATAAATGTTTTTTGAGGTTGAGGGAAAACATTGCTGAAAAGTTCAAAAGTGCAAACATACAAAATTGTACCAAAATCGCCATTATGATGTAAAGGTTTATTCATTTGAACTGAACAGTCGTCGGTAAACCAGAAGTTCATAATCGTTCATTCTATCAGTAGCTCAGTATACATGCATGAAGAAAAGTATGACAAATCGTCACTTTGCAGTTTTGATTTTGCTCCGGAAAATTTTATCTACTTTCTCTTCGATGTGTATGGCATCGTGGTGAGGATGAGAGGTGCTTTACAACGTATGCACGGGTTTGATTTAATGCCAAACCTGAGCAAACCATGCCCATCGCCTCTTGGAGTCTAAAATAGTGATAGATCTCTCTGTAAATGGGGATAATATAGACACTTACCCGATGCATTAGAAATTAATTCGAGAAAGAGAATAGGTATTAACTTGACTCTAGAAATCTTGTTGAGTAAATTCATATCGCATTTTTAAGGAATCGATCACTTTGATAGAACGACTCACAAAATAGTAGTCGTCATTGTCAAAGAGAACTCGTTCGCGAGGACACGGGACATCGTTGACATTAAGAGTCATATAATGTGTTTTTTTTCCTGACATTTTTCATGATTGATGTAAGAGAACATGAGAATATGAGCAGACTACGGAGACTTTGAACGACTTGAATTCTTTCCCTCATGAGTAAGCGCTTCTGTAATCGGTAAAGCATCAAGGTTCTAGTGGATACTTCTGAGTAAAAAAGCTTTTACGACTTAAACTATGCGCAATCAAAAGTGAACAATGACTGACTTGTTTACGACTATTTATTTATATGTGACTGTGATTGCGTGAAATCGTGTGCATCACCTGTATTCCAATTATTATTGCGTTTTTGCACACCACTCTATATTATTGGGTTTATTATTGCGTGAGTGAAATAATTCCAAAACATTATAGTATTTTTGTTTCGAGTTTGATATGCTTCCTAATCATTTTCATGGTAGAGTGATGAGATTTACAACAACAAAAATACTGAGATATGAGGAAAAGCTGCGATATAAGGTGAGTTTACTGCCTGTAATTATTCATCCTGTGAACTCATATGTTACATGCTACATCAGCTATGGCCTTCGTTTTGCTTTGACCTGGAAAGAAAGTCTCAGACTGTCCTCCCTGATGGGTGATTGCAAATAGCACCGATGGAGTACAAACATGCCCGAAGGACAAGCAAACCAAGGGTGTCCCTTGGTAATTCAGGGAAAGCGTGTGACCTTTCGCAATTTTTGGTCACGGATTCGGGGCCTATCTGAGGAATCGCGTTTTGTTCATATCACTGTATTCTTGATATTACGCATTCGCTCCTGTGATTATCAGAGGCTGTCATCCAGAAGCCCTCGCTCTTAAGATACGAGAAACGTCACTTTTTGATGTTTATATTTTGTTTATAATTTGATGTATATATTTTCACTGCTGATTTTAATGAGGCAGGCGTCTATCCAGGCTTGGTTATAGCAATGGTTGGCTCAAAGATAGTTCAAACCGATATAATTTCTCAAATGACATACCTTGTTAGGAAATGAATTGGCCACCGCATGCCATCAATAAGAATCACCACTATTCAAGAATCTTTGAATATCTAGCGAGTATCACGGCTGTTTTCGTTATTTCCCTTCTGTTCATACAACTGTGGATTATACATTATATTTACCACAAATGGATACTAACTCGGCCCAAGATCCTTTTTACAATGCATTTGAAGATTCGTTAGCAGCCCAATGTGCGTGATTGAAACTGTTAACTGTATCTACCAAATGATATAATTGAGTGAACATTACACAGATCATCCTTTTCAGACACTGTGAATACAACCTAACAATGCCACGAAGTCATTCACAGGCTTCATTTCTAGTCCCAAAATTCTTAGTCAAAACCGAAGTTATGGATTAACCCAGAAGGCTACTAATTCTCCATCTACTCTCGTTACGCTATCTAAGAAAGCGTCAAGAATCTATTTTTCTTCTTCTAATAGACTTTGATTTCAGTTACCGCGGGTTTTGTTCGAGATCTGTGAAGTTCTCGGACGCTTTGATACTGAAGTCGGTATTATGCTTTGATGTCTAACGAGCTCTCCAAAATTTACGTTTTCGTAATGCGTCTGAGGAGTGAACTTGTTCGAATAGTAAATGTATCCGAGATCTGCGCTGCAGAATTCAAACAATCACAACATCGCCATTTTCGTTTCATATGTTTCATCCCTATTTTTATTAAATTATGCCTTTCTATATTCAGATATTTCCAATCACAAATGACATGATTCTGGTTTTGTTAGCACTACAACAATTTTTTTCACACGTACAATTGCAATCTTCGAAATGTCCTGAAAGTCTGGCTCCGTCTCAACTGGGTAGTTTTGCATCTTTTTCGAATAGAAAGCACAATTTTCCATCATGCAGTATAGTGTTGGGATCATATATCGGACTAAAGTACTTTTTCCAAAGAAAAAAAAAGTTTCACAACAACAACATGCAACATGTCTGTAATCTAATCGGAGATTCTAAGAGCTTCTCAGACCGATAGATACTTTGAAGGATTGCAAGAGCAATTTCGAAATAGTCAATGCCTACTTATGGGTCGTTTGAAATGAGCAATGGGTAGGTTTCGCTGTCGAAGAATGTCCATAGCATATTGCCGTCAAAAACTTTGTACGCATTTCTGAGACACGGGGATCGAGTTGATTTACTCAGAAGCATCTATTCTTCCATAGAGTACCTTAGTGAAAGCGAAATTCAATAAAAAGATTTGGCGGTCGTCATTTCGTTGGCGAGTAAACAGATTATAATAACAAGAGTGTCAGGCGGAGATCAACGACTCGTTTCTCGGCATCCGCTCGGATGTTGATTATAGCCGGATATCGGCACCATTAGGCAGTAGTTCGATATCCGAAGTCAAATAATCCAAATAGTCAATCGAGAAACTCCACTGGTTTAGCGGAAATAGAAGCCGAGTTCTACCTTTTCTTTGAAAAAGCGCGAACTTTTGCTGCTTCTTTGGGAGAAGTTTGCACCGAATCATACTTTCATTGGCGTGAAAAAGATCAATTGAGAAGGCATTTTTCTGTGCAAGTGAGAGGACAGGTAAATTTTTCCGAAGTTTATTAGTTGAAAAATGTCTAAGGACGAGTTTTAGTAGCATTTTTCGTAAAAAGCAGTTGATTCCTGCACTAGGCACAGATAGCGCCTGAATAGGTAATTGTAACGTTATATACTAGTCTTAGATAGAATTTATTCAGCCACTGTGGCGGTGTGGACTCGTGAAATCAACGGAGCGCCTTTGTATCGAATTTCCAACGAAGACCTCTCTGATGAAGGCTATCAAAAGTGAGAGTTTTTCAAAATCTTCGAATCACCTGTGGGCAAACATTTCGATGTACATGACTGATATAAGTATGCATATGTTCGCTTATGTATAGTATTTGTCCATGAACATTTCCACGAAGAAAAAATTTTTCTCCATTCAATTTCCATATAGAATTAGGCTCCAGGTAGCCCTTCAAAAAGACAAGATTTTTTGCTCAAAAAGAAAACTTAGACTAATGTAAACTATTCCATGTTTTTATGATTGTTTGCCATAAAAAGCCGTGCTTCTCGTACGTGAACTTATTCTGTCTTGGATTGATAAAATCACATGCTGTAGACTTATTAAGACTACTTAAGCAATTACTTTAGTGTTAGTTTTATTTAGAGGTAAAATCGATCGGCAAAATTTGGTGACGCGGTTAGCCAGATCACCTGGACAATGCACACTTGGCGTTTGTTCACTCGCTCTGAGCGCCAATGAAAGAATCAGCGACGGTGGGTTAATCGCGGAGTGAGTAGCGTGTCTGGATAACTATAATTGAAGCTATTTCCAGAATAAATTGTTCTCTTCAGGAGTTATTTCTCATCAGGAGAACGTTCTTGGCACTCCAGATGGCTTCAAGGATCTACGTGACACTTTCTATTGCGCGCGACGGTACGGAGCCTGTGGTGCGCAACGTCCCGTGTTCAGATTCACCAAAGGATCCGGCCCATCAATATGTAGTGTCTGAAATCTAATAAAAAAAAGTGCAAAGTTATCCTCGTTATTATTTTATATTATTTTAACTGTTATAATTAGAATGATTACTGTTCTATGACTCTTACTATTGGATATTTTACTATTATGTCATTCCATAAGTATTGGTACTGAAGCGATAAACACCAAATATATTCACCAGAAAAAGTTAAAATTACATGATTTTAGTATCTTTGAACTGTGCATTTTTCTGTAAACATTTTGGTATACAACGTGCCTATATGCGCACTAAGATGGAGCTACCTAGGGAACAAATTCGCTTACTACTCGATCACGAATGGCCCAGGGAATAATGCTTATGAAGAGGCGCGCAAGATTGATGGAGCTTCTTGTGGACAGCCCGAGCGTCACTAATCCTCCGGACTGTTCTCTCCAGCTTAAAACTTTGGAAGCCAATTCCTATCCGTCCTTTCTGCAACCCTATCATCGCTCCAAGCTTCAATAAATAGTGCGCGCCGCTTCACTAGCATTTTGCCCCACCTAGCATTCGTGCATGACTAGCAAGCAAATTTACTCTTAAAAAGCCTCTTCAAACAAGTATAGGAAAGTATAAAACCAAAATCATGAACTCTGAATCACTTTTGGTTAACAAATTTAGTGAGTATTATTATTACTATTATTATTGTCATTACTGTTTTTGTCCTTACTAATATTATCATTCTCATTACTATTATTATTATTAACACTGTTCTGAAAAATTTATACTCGTTAGGGTGTTGTCTGCTTTCTCATTTCTTTATTTGTACTAGGAGGATTTGACAGAAAAAAGCAAATATCGTAAAAAGTGCGTGACTGTTCTATCAAGAGAAGGAGCTCTTATCATTATCTCTACAAAGTCTAACAAAATTGAAAAGATTTACGGTTTGATTGACGCTGATCGCATTATTCTTTTATCCTTTATTTAGTGTATGCATACTCACTCGAGCCCAAGACGTCGTTTCCCGGCTATTCTAGAGAGGGAAAAATTCTCTGTTATGGTTGGGCCGACAATGGATCAGTAGTTCGCCAGATGTCAAACGACAGCAGCTGCTTGCCAGTGAGCTCTGGAGCGAATGGAAAGGTTAGAATAACTAATATTCAAGAATGGTAGAAGGTAGCATTAACAAGTTTATACAACCTGGTAGAAAAAGGAGGCAGCAAAATTGTAATTTGTCTTGTGAATGTGGTAATCTCGGCAGGATTGCAGTCTGGCTTGCGAAGTCACAAGCCAATATTAGATTTATATCACTAGCCGATTAGGCACAGTTTGGAATTCGTTAGATTTTTTTTGGAATAAGCTAAGGTTTGCTTATTTCACGCTTCTTCATTAACAAAGAAAAGCAAGATCTGTATTCACTTACTGGCACACTGAATTGAATTATTCACCTGCCTTTGAAACAGAGAACCTGAAATTTTTTTGAATTTGATTTTCAAGCAGTCTAGAGGGCAAAATAACGTTAAAGGAAGCGTCGCGTCTCTTCATGGCAATAAATGAATCCTCTTTCATGAGTAGGTCAAGTTCAGAGCCCTTTCTATACAAAGTTTTCGCATGCGCGTCAGCTGACAAAACTAGAGGCTTTCTGTAAGGCGTTGCGATTGATATTTGAAGTGATTAAATGTTTACTTTTATGTGGCGGCTGTAGCAGTTATCAGTATACAAAAGGCAGAAATTGAATTGACCTAACTAATATGGTTCTTGAAGTGGTTTACAAAATTTCTGAGAAAGTAGGCAGACTTTTTGCCTCATAGCTACTATAATATTCATTCATTATAGCAGAAAAATCACTTAAAGTACCTTAGATAAGCTATTCGAGTTCGGCTTCAAATATCTATTCGATTGGAACAATTGCTACTCTGGAATGTGATGAAGGTTATACTCATGATGGGCAGAGTACTATTCTGTGCACCAAATTGGGATGGTATCCAGCTAATGCACTCGGCTACTGCGTCGAAGATGACAGTAAGTGAGCCACGTAGCAGGTAACAGTAGGCGAGTGACACATAACAGTAGGTGAGCCACGTAAAAGGATAGAAAAGAGCAGAACTGCCAACACGGGCATTTAACAGAAACAAAGAGGTAGCAATGGAAAAGAGTGGTGATTGTGAATGGTACCATTTTTCAGATTACTTGGTAGATTCCGATACATCTTCGGCTGTCTCATCATCTCCTGTGGAGTGTGCGGTACTGGGCAAAATCAGGAACGGGCAATTATCATATAGTAGCCACTCGAGAGGAGGTTTGTCAAATGCTCATCTTATTAAGCACTGAATCCGCCCGTCTTGAGACATTTTGATAGTAATCTAGATTAAGTTGAAAAGATCTTCAGATGTTTTTTGTCTGCTAACTATATAGTAAAAGTTTATTGTAGGTCGCTTCCCGCAAGGTACCCGTGCAACCTTAGTTTGCGACATTGGCTACCACTTATTTGGATCAGTGGATAGTGTTTGTGAAGAAGGGAAATGGAATCGAAAGCATGGTATCTGCTTATCGAAACTCGATCCCATATGTCCACCACTACAACCTCCAGCTGCTGGAAAGGTCAGAACGTACGCCAAAAAATTGAGCAGAACACTTCAAAAAAGGCGCGAGGTGTATTCATTGGAGAAGTCGTGCAGTAATAAATGCATGGTCAATAAATCGGCATCAACCAGTCCAATCAAACGCTCCTCCGGCGCCCTTCAGGAAGAACTAGTGCGAGGCAAAGAAGCGAACGCAAGATGTGCTGGGATTACAATATGTAATAACTGGTCACGCAAATAACTAGAGTAGATTGAGAAAGTGAACTGGCAATAAATTTAGGAGCTTAATGAAACCATGATTTCAAAGTAAGAAAACTAAGTGTTTGGATCAATTTTGAAGAACCTTTTGAAGCAGAAAAATTTCTCAGATTGACTACAGCACCTTGGAACCTTACACTCCATCGACAACAGCGACCCTGACTTGCAAGTCCGGCCTAAGTGTTCTAGGAACGCCCACGTTGCGGTGCACTGAGGACGGCTGGTTACCTTATGAAGGGTTCGGTGTGTGTCGAATGGTGAGATGTTCTATCAAAACATATTATATGATATGACATCTCCTCATACGCAATTAGTTAAGTCACATTGTATAGTTCATTCACTGACCTTCTCGGTTGTGGCGACAGATCCTTCCTATGAATTCTTGCATCGGTAAATTGCGAAAAGAGAGGGTTCTCTTCATTCCACCCTAAATTTCCACTAATATAGGAAGAATCTTATTACTTCCTATCTTGCTCATCACTCAATTGTTCTAAAATACGTAATAGCAAAGGTCATTGAGCTAATGTAATATCCAAATTCATGGGCTGAGTTTCATATATATGCAGACATATATAATGAACATATATATATTGCATATGTACATTGTGCTCATAAATATGTGCATATAATAATGTGTATATCGTAGTATGTAACTTCGCAATACTAGTGTTTTTACTGCCTTTTCGCAATTTTATGATGTTTCATATATACCCAAGAGAATTAGGTGGTGAGCGAAAATACGACTTTAGATGGGAGCACGCGTCCCCGGTATGGATGATTCGTGGGCTCAAATTCAGGCTGAGGTCGTATTTTTGCTCACCACCTAATTCTCATAGGTATATATGAAACATCATAAAACTGCGGAAAAGCCAGTAAAAACACCAAAATCTGAGGTGTTACTTGTCACAGTGGCTGTCAGCTCAACTGGGTTAGAAAGCGAAATCGCATACCCGACCAGACGTGTTAAAGATTGGTGGCTGACAGCTAACATAGAGATGTTGATGAATGAGTAGTGGTGCGAATGTACCTTGGTGGTGTAGTGACAGCACGCGTCCCGGTATGGATGAAACACGGGTTTGACTCCCGTCTGAGACTCTATTTTTGCTCTCCACTCGATTTTCTTATGTATGTAGCTTCATTGTGCTACAAGCGTTACATGAAGTCTGTAAGGACTCGTCTGGAATTATTTCAAAAGGAGGTTGCCCAATTCACTCTCTGCAGTCGTGCGATCTGTGTCGGCTATTGGAGAGAAGAGCTTAAAAGCTAAATGAACCATGCAGTAGCGTACTGGACTGAGCATGATAGAAGTGAATTGAAGAACCATGATGTTAAGACGTTGTCTCGTAAAAAACAAAATAATTTATATAATGGTTTCCACAGGGCTTCAGGATAGTGACTTTTATGCCAAGAAAACCCAGTTGCGAAAATTTAACTTCGCACATTTATTAATTAAAAACCAAATTGCTTGATTTTATTTTTGTTCGAATGAACGGTCTTTGCGAACATTTCGGTATAAACTTGCCTGCACTCGCTTTAAGATGGAGCAGTCGTGGAAACAAATCCGCTTGCCACTCATGCACGAATGACGCATAGGGGAACGATGCTAGTAAAGAGGCGCACAAGATGTATGGAGCTTGAAGCGAGCTCCATATTAGAGCAAGCACACCCAAGTCATATGACAAAATCTTTGCAAATAAATTACTACAGAAATCGTAATAAGAATCCAAACTAGCGCTTACTTTGCAATTTTTCTGCGTGATAAAGCCCCACCTCATGCTGCAAAAACCGATGGGAAACACTAAAAAAAACTGATGTGGGAGATTTTAGGAGGTTTTACTTTGATGCTACTCTCTCGACATTGCACCGTCGGACCGCCATTCGAAACTGCCAAATTCGAATTTCAGTCAAACAAATTTTGGAAAAATGTTGCATTTAGAGCACAAAAGTGTCGTCTTGAAAGTCCTAGAAAACCGTTATATAAGATACTTTGTGGATAAAAAACCAATAAATAGATAGCGTTTTTGACACACTTTCAAGCAAAAATGAAGAAATCGCATATCTTTATTTATACTTCTTTTGCAGTAAAAAAGATAACTACGGAGTCGTATTTGTACACCTAATACACACATTTATGAAAAGGACAAAATGAAGATGAAATGAAGTGCAGAAAAAAATGAATTTATGAGAAGATGTGAAATGCTGAGCCACCAGAAAAATACGGCACCTCAAACGAACTCAAACGGACAGGATTTCGCTATCCAGCAATAGCGTGTAGCCCACTATCCCACCGGGATTTTTGCTCTTTCAGAGAAATCGCAACTCCGTCTTTGTAAAATAGGAGGCCTACTAGCATGTAGATAACATGTGCGAATTTGGTGAACGCACAGAGGTATACAGACACATCGGTATATATGATTTATAAGGGACGATAGCGCTTAAAGTAGTTTGAATGAAGTTTGAATAAGCTACCTACAATCATTTAAAAACAACCGTATTTTTGATTTAGTAAAAGATACGTTTTTTCCGAATTTTCTTCTTGTGTCCGACTTGAATTTAGATTTTTTCAGTCGTCTCGTGTAAAGCGACAGGTTTGTTGAACAGCTTTTTTTATAATTCTCTAATGCTTACTAATTTTCTTTCTTTTCATTTAACACAGCTTACTGAACTATCCTCGCGTGATAGCCAATATTTTTCCAACTAACTCTTTGTGAAATTCGATTTTTACAATGATAGGAGAGTTGATTCAGGAAATTTCTGGCCTTGGATGTCTTCCAGTCTTTATAATTGGCGGAACGCCAACTTACGTTCAGTCTAACTTGCTGCTTCCCTACTCATCAGGAACTAAGGTAGTAGTAGTGTGCAACGCAGGCTTTACTCCTCAAGGTACCTTGTCTGCAACGTGTGAGAATGGTGTCTGGACACCGACTCTCGGTAAAGGTTTCACATCAATCGCTAGTTTTTTTGCAAATATCTAAAAGGAAGTTATTAATTAACTGGTTATTTATTTTACCGTTGACTACGTCTATCATGTGTCATTTTGGTCAATCTCAAAAAGCCCATGAGATTTCAACGTAAGTACTCACTGTCAATGTAACTGCATAGGAAGTACACACATCTGTTAATGAGGAATATGGTTCCTGAGTTCTTATGTTTTTACTGTTCGCAGTGCTATAATGGTTCATATATACCTAGAAAATTGAGTGGTGAGCAAAAATTCAACCTTAGACAGGGACTAAGCCTGCGTTCTACCCAAGCCGGTGGTGTAGTGTTAGCACGCGCCCTCGGTATAGACGAAACGCGGGTTCAACTCTCGCCTGAGGTCGAATTTTTGCTCATCACTCAATTCTCTTAGGTAAACCGAATTCTCATACTTACTCTGCATTAGGCATGAATGTTTTGAACATTCTTTGCCCACTAATCGCTAGAGAACAAGAATTATATTTGCCATTCAACTTTATCGATAGCTTTTCAGGTACCTGTAGCCTTTCCTCGAGTATACTTCCAGGTGAGAAACTTCCTTGCTTTTTATGAAATCAGTGCAGACTTTGATTAAGTATAACTCCTGTCAGTCACGGATTAACCTGAAAAGAATGTGAGCATAATGAAATCAAATCACTGTCAACCTCATAACATCGTGATGATACGTTTCTGAGTGATTCATCTCGTCATTGTTCTGCTTCATTCTATATATTTTCTACGCTCTTATGGTCTTTACATATATCATCTACGCTTCTGCGCTTCATCCTTGAAACTACGACGGCAACATCAAAGAAAAATGTGCCTTAGAAGAGTAGTTTAGAATAAACGATGTGGAGTCAGAGAATTCTCTTCATGACTGCAGATTCAAAGTGTTCTGAACAAAGCTGCTGCGTGGAAACATTTCTGTAACTAATTGGGTTTGTTTTTGACTGACCGTTAGCGGGGGCATGGTCTTACAAAAAAAAAAAAACCAATAATGTTGAGTGATTTGCGACACTTTGAGCGTCAGACAGGATTTGCAACCGCATTACATCTTTTCAAAGGATCGTCTGGGGCTCGAAGTTCTGCACATCGCTCAGCATTACTAGATGAATATATTTTTTTTGTAAATAGAATATAAAGTAGGCTATTTTAAGAGCCAGGACTTCATCCTCAAAGTGTGTTCACTGTTTTGAGAGACAAAGCGTCAGTTACCAACTTGCTGCCTCGTGGTGCTGTGTCGATCACTTAGTCAGCTCCAAGTCCCAGAGAAAAATCCTCTGTTTTCTATCCACTCAAATTTGTTAGGTTCATGTCAGAGAACGCTGTTCTGAAACTTTTTTGTTTTGATGAGGACGACTGAAATTTCTTTTGGCATCCTGAAATTCAATAGCTTCCTTAAAATGTGGGCTTTGGTTGAGAATTCTTTAAGTTCTTCGTGATGTTCAGTCCGTGCACCATATCTTTCGCTTCTCATACCACTGCCGATGGAGAATAAGTAGTGACCATCGAGGTGTTTTGTTTGGTCCACCGGTAGTCAAGTTGCATGGAAGCATATCGCAGTCGCAACTGTGGAAGAATAATGCTCTCCAAAATACTAGTGACAAGCATTTCAAACAAAAAAAGTAGTCAAGATAATCTAGAATGACAATTTCAAATTCCTTCAGGAATAATCCCCGTACCCGGTGACGGTGTCTGCCTTGCCATAGCGACGCCTCTGAATGGCCACGTTACTTACAGCACTGTCGGAAGTGAACGAGTTTTTGTCAGAATTGGTGCTCTAGTCGACTTGTTCTCTGAACTAAAACATATTTAGTTGGTTCTTATGCTTCTGGAACGGTTGCAACGCTCAGCTGTAATCTTGGCTATACGATTTCCGGCACGATATCCAGCACTTGCACAAATGGAGCATGGGTACCTGCACTTCTTGGAACATGTAATTTAGGTATAAATTCATCATATTATCAAAAAATAGCCAAGAGTACCTATGTGCTGAACAACAATAAAACAAAGAGCTGCATTTAGATAGAGGGGTAGAGTAAAAAATTTATAGTACTTTTGTGGCTCTGTGATGAAAGGCAGTATCTTCGTACGTTTTCCTCATTGAAGCGTATTTACTAGGTTGGAAAGAAAGTTTCCATCGTTTAATAAAAATTCATGATTTATACATGTTTTCAGACAGCAAACATCAATAACAACTAATCCTCAAAATACAGACCATCAGTAACCACCACTTTTTGCCATCGGTCCGCCAGGATTCGGATCTGATCGAAAAACCACTCCTTAGGCTTTGAATCAAAGAACTCTTGACATGCTTCTTCAGCTTCGTCAGAAGATTCAAATCGGCGACCTTCCAAAAAGTGTTGCATTGATCGGAAAAAGGTCGTAATCAGATGGGACAACGTTCGGAATAAAGGGTGGATGCGGTAGAATCTTAACTCCCCCGACTGCTCTAACTTTGCCTTGGTCTTTTTGGTTGTATGTGGTTTTGCGTTTCTTGCTGAAACAAAGCGCGCTTTCGACGAACAAGTTCTGGGTAATTCTCGGCCAGCTTGTCGTAAACAAGGTGGAGCTGCTCGCAGTAAAGATCGACATTGATAGATTTGTCATTCGGAACAAGTTCAAAATGCAAAATCCTTTCGAAATTCTACCAAACGCAAATCATGACCTTTTTGCCAAATCGATTTTGACGCGGCACGGATGGTGGTGTTTGTGTTCTTCGGACAATTCCATTCTGCAGCAGATATAGACAAATTTATATCAATAGATGCGCAAGAAGTAGACCTCTCAAATTATATGAAAAATTCACACACGATTCATGCGCAAAAACAACGTTCCCATGTGAACGATGAAAGTTTTCTTTCCAACCTAATAACTGAATAGTGACGAAGATACGTGAAGCGCCTCTACTCGGCAGATAGAATAAGCACACATTCAAAACGCTCTTATGCTTTAGAGAGACTAAAATGAACGAAGGAATCGGATTCTGTGCTTCAGCTATGTCGATATCACAAGCATTTTCTACGTTGAAATACTCTTAAATGCATGAGTAGATATACAATTGATTAGTCACATTAAGCTAATTAAAATAGAAGACTTCACTCAAATGGCTGGAAAGTGGTCAGATATTTCCTTCAACAAATGAACTCTACATCTAGTTTGAAAATGAGTGAAGAACTACCATTGGGCGTGTCCACGCTCCACTCAGCGAGTTATACATAATTCGAGTTAAAACAGTAAAGTAAGTAAGTGTGATCTTTCTGACCTGCGAAAAGTCGACGTTTGGATGGGCTGAATAGCAAAAGGTTGCCAAATGTCAAAGTCGATCTGTGCTGCATGATTTTGAAGGACTAATGTGGCAGTCTGTGCTTACAAAACTCGTTCACTTTTATTTGAGCGCTTCATTAAAGAAATAATGATGCAGGCTAAAAGGATTAGGAGTGCATCATCGCACTAGCCGGTACGGCAAAATGCTGCCTATTCAAGTCACTTATGATGCTGGCAAAGAAACGTCTGTCAAATCATGCGATAATCGCGTAGTCGAAAGAGCTGGCGCCTTTATCAGTGCGAGATTGACCATGAACATCGATTCATCTCAATAATCAGCAACCCAAATCTGGTGCTTAAAGTATAGGCGATGTGAGTCAATACTGTTTATAACAATCTCCGCCATTTGCACTCTAAAATGACGCTCTAACAAATCCGAAACATTTTCTATACAGACTCTTTCTCGAGGAGAGTAAGCTATTTTGAAAAAAAAACGGGAGGTCTGAAAAAAGTCACAATGAGGAACACGGATTAGAATGGAACGAATAGAAGTGAGCGTGCCTAAGTTTATCATGACGACTGTAACCGCCCATAATAACCAACAATTTCAGATGCCCCACTCCCAGCACAGAACTTGGGAGTCTTTTATTAGATGTTACAATAGGTCGTAGATTATAGATGGTATTTTATTGAAAAATAAAAACTTATGCCTTTACATGCCTTTCAACAAAGGATATGGGGTAAATTGGAATTAACATAGAAGATGCTAATCGCGCCTTGTCAAAAAAAAATTGCATCAATACTTAACAATGAATCGATAAATTTATTAATTAGCTATTATTAGCAAATATTCGAAAGTCTTGATGACCCAATGAAGTTCTTTTTATTTAATCGTCTCTCGAGGTGCTATAGATTTTCTAATATGCCCTTTGATATAAAGTGATGTGCACAACTTTCGTGTCAGGCGAGACTCGAACTCACATCTCACTCTATCTGGGAACGCATGCTCTGACCCGTTGCACTACTGACTCCAATTTTGCACACCACTCTTCAAGTCCCGCCTGACGTGGAAGTTTTGCAACTACATCAACGGGTATTATCGAAAGTTTCTTGAGCAGAAAGTACATGGTTCTTGCGATTCGCTATACCCAACGGGGCGGTACTGCCGTTGACCCATGTAAAGGAATAGATTTATGGGAAAATTGAAGGATTCGCAAAATCAGGATCTCCGTTACTTCAAAATTTTATGTTGGGTGGACTTCATCTTTCGCAACTCCTACAAAAGCTTCACTTATTAACATGCTAAGCTGACCGTGCTTCCAAGCCCATGTAGAGCACATGCGGTATGTAAGTATATTAGAGTTGTAATGCTGCGAATATGATACTCTCCGGAAAGTTAATGACGACTGTTTAGAACTAGACCAGCGAAATCAAAAAAAAAAAACTCGGATTGATAATTTCAATCTTCTTCAGGAATAATTCCCATTCCTGGTGAAGGTGTCTGCCTTCCCATGGCAACTCCTCTGAACGGCTTCGTCACTTACAGCATTGTTGGAAGTAATTAAGTTTTGGTCAGATAGGGTGCTATTTTCTTTTCTTTATCAAAATACAGCATATTTAGTCGGTTCTTATGCTTCCGGTACGGTAGCGACGCTCAATTGCAATCTTGGTTACACTATTTCTGGCACAATATCCAGCACTTGCACAAATGGAGCATGGGTACCTCCACTTCTTGGTACATGTAATACAGGTATAGATTCATCGAATGCTCAGAAATATACTGAGTTAGAATCTGTATTCTGACCAAAGATAAAACCGTGTTTTATCTAGATAGAGAATAAAATAGGCAAATCAAATAATTCTGATGTCTTGTGATGAATGGCTGCATTTTCGTGCCCATTTACTTGATTGGCCGGCCCTTAAAAGTAATTCAAGATGTGGCAGATTTTTCGGTCGTCTTATGCTACCCATGGTTTTTCCTCGATAAGGCATATATAGCCACGAAAATCGCGAACATCCGCGAAGCCCTCTAAATGGTGTATGAAGATCAATAGTGATTTTTTACTTTACTGAGATAGAGATGGGCCAAAGCAATGCTCTTCTTGTTTGAGCTGCGCCAATGACAAATATCATTAATATTTACGTACACACGATCATGAATGTTCATATTATGATCACGATTGGTTGTCTCATTCGCGCTGAAAGAATTTGTCATAGCATGCTTCAGTGGCGTATAATGCTTGTAAAATCAGAAAATTTCTCACTTCACTTCAGATTGAGCTAGAGGAATCGAGAAGCTTAGAGAGCCTTCAGAAACATCAAATATGAAGTGGGCAGAGCAAATACACGGCTCCATTTCCACGCTTTCGATTCAACAAGTCTCTCTGGCTTAGCATATTAATCGGAAGCCTACTTGCCAAGTGAACAGGATGAAAGATCATGTTTCTGCCATTGAACTATGAGAAATAATACGTAAATGATCGGAAAACGAAGGCCCTATTCTGCGCGCAAAATGTCCATGAGGTGTACAATAGGAATCTAAACGACGATCGATGGGCAAAAATTATCACAGGTGGATACCTTGGAACATTGAACATACGACAAAACCACTATCGATCTATGGTTTGAGTTCCTTGTGCGGACACTTAAACAAAGATCTGATCTATTTGTTCAGTGCTGTTCAGATTTTTTTGCCTCAAATGAAAGCTAAAAAAGAGATAAACGATATCGCAGACTTCAATAACCTCATGCATTCCCTCGACAAACGTCCATTTAGCAATAAAAGCAATTTAATGCTGCTTGCTTATGCCTGATAATTTTATTTCAGCCATGCATGTGGTCTGTTATGGACACTTATACAGTGTTCCGTGATAGACGTGTTTCGGCCTTGCAGCCTCGTCAGATGCATGCTGCCTTTCATCTGAGTCAATCCTTCCTGTGGGAAAACCCCCTTACATAGAGCAACCGCAGACGTACCATTTACAAGAGCCATTAAGTGCTAAGAGTCACCATGATTCCTGCGGTACCTGTATGTGAAGAGGCTCTCCCCCAAGAGGGATTGGCTCAGAATAAAGTCACCGTACAACTGACGAGACTGCAGGATCGAAACACGTGTATTGCACTGTTTAGGTACCCATAACACACTACATGCATGGTTCAAAGATAATCATCAGGCGCAAACAGCGTGCCACGATATCTTCTATTACACTTCTTTTAGAGATGAAATGCTGCGTGAGTGGCAAAAATAGAACGACGCTTGTAGCGTAAAGCTCTTGAGTTATTCATTGTTGTAGTATTCTGCCTTGGAACTGTTTCTGTCATACAAGATGAGTGAATTTGAGTTCGATCATTTTCTAACGAAGATTTTGGGTTTTGATTATGGAAGATGAAATTTTGTGTGGAACCTTCCTGTCGGTTTGCGTAGTCAGTGTACCACCGCTACCGTTCTGCAAGATTTTCAGAGTTTTGCAGCTGCCACTAACAAAACAGTGCATTTCTGCAAAGATCGCTTTCAATTCCTTCCATTTTTGGTCATCAATTTCACGTACGATCATACATTAGCACCTAATCTAATCTCCTCTTTTGACTCTGCCATCCACAAAGTACTGCAACCTACATGTGGACAGTGCTGCCGTATGAAGATTTAATCTTCTATATGAATGGCCTCAAATGCTGACTGCGAGTATCCATCGCATTTTGTTACACTGTAGATAACATATCTAAGTTATTACTGGTCTTTTGATTCAGAAATTTTTCTTTTCAAATTAGTCGCTTTTTTTTTGCTGTTACCTTTGGGACAGGGACTATTTGCGTTTTAAGCCATCTTTGATCACTGCGCCGCCTTCAGCGCTCTTTCAGACTAACTGCTAATAGTAGGTTCTACTTCTAAGATTAAATAAATTTGCTCACAATAACTCGTATAACTTTTAGGACTGACAATCGATTATTCTCGGAAGTAGTCGAATGCTTACTTAACTTTCCTATTGGCCGACACGAGGTTGTTAACACACGATTTACTTAGCACAATATGAACAGTTTCAACGGTTGACGCTTGAGCAGTATCGCCTTCTTCACAGCCCGGAAGAGTATACTTGTAATCTACTCAGCCAAGACATTCGTAACGCAAGCAGATGAAACGTCAAATGCAACTTTCAATTCACATAGGTAATCAATTACTATCAAATACTCACCGTTATGCTGTTTTGCCGTTTAGTTGTCAATATGTAGACCGCCGCACAGAGTCATGGGGTGCGGTGAGGTATGTGTCTGTCTCAGATTCACAAAAATCAATCCGAGATATTGCGCGAAACCACGAGTGATAATTAGGCGCTCATCTTCGAGATCATGCTTGGAGTTTTAAAATAGATCCAAAACGCTTTGAGAATTTACGGCTTACGATCCCGTGTTAGAATAGTTATTTCTGCTTCAAACTCTTCCTCGTTAAGCATCTAGTCTTGGGCGTTTAGTGAGGTATTGAATTAGCTTCAACTTTGCTGACTAAGTGTTCCTTCGTAAGAAAACGGAATGTACTGGTGTTAGTGATGCTCGCCTCCGTCGCTTGCCACTCAGGGCCTTTCTTTCTCGCCGTGGATTGCATCTCTAAGTTAGGCAATTAGATCTTTATTTTCAATTATATTGCGTAACAAGAACAAAAAAATGATGTCATAGATGTACCCGTAAATTAAATAAATAATACACGATTAGTGGTCAAAATACTATAGAGAAGAAGACACATGAGCGACGAAGAAGATGTTTCTGACTTGTATTTGGAGATTGTGATGAGAAGTGAGCTTCTGGTTTTTATACGTGAAGTAGGAAGTTGAAGATGACCTTTGAGGCTTGAAAGCATCTCTAAAAACAGCCGGTGGTACGACGTGATGAGTGGGCGTGGGACTGAACACCACAGTAACGATTATCATAAGAAACGGGCATTAATAAAGCAGCAAGAGGTCCCAGTTACCGTATGACAAGTAAGGGTTTTCATTCAGTGACCTAACATTGGCAGGATAATTTACACATCACACAAGTGCACAGGAGTAAGCTTGGACCTAGCACAATGCCAAAGAAATAGATTGGTTCGATGACGACAACTTAACTTATTACTTACTGAGAAGGCAAGAAATCTAGATGATGACTCTGATATGCTGGCAGAGATAAAGGTGAAAACTTAGTCAGCCTAATTGTGTTTTATGTTAATCGTAGCAAAGATGAGCTGAGAAGTTTAAGCAGGAGAGAGCAGCGATGTAAGGGCGAAGATGGCTGTTTCGACGGGGCATTTGCAGCCAGATGAATCGCTGAGGGATGATTTTTCGTTCAGCCATCCTACAAAAGTTAGCCTGTAACTAGCTAGCAACACATATCGGCCATCTGAAGGCGAAATATCGAACCATCTGCCAGCCGAAAATACTAGCTGCTGGTATGACTCATTGCTTAATTATGCTAATTTTCTAAAAGTAACATATCAAACATTTAATGATGTGCAAAGGATTCAGCGTAGATGAGAAAGGAAATAGCATTTATTCAGGGTACATAATTTCTTTACAGGGGCCTGCCCATTCCACTGAGCATTCGCCGCCACACCTTTTGGAAGAGATTAAGAAAGCCCTAACGCCAGTCACACAGCTCGTTTTTACCGTCAGTGCATATTAGGTACATTTTTCGTTTTGTATAGAAGATAGAGGCAGGCTACTCTGTGTCCGTATAAAAGAATACCTAGTTGGGAAAGGTGAAGTTAATTCGAATGCCACACTAGGCGCACATAGGGCACAGACGCATAACGTGGAAGACCGTAGAGGTAATCATCGCAGAACATGAACATCCTCCGCGCTTTGGACCTCAAAACCTCAGGGCGCAAAACCTTGAAGCGCTTTGGAAATGCATAGAAACCAAACATGAATTGCAAAGATGACTACCTGAATTTGCGTCAAATCTCGAATGATCTTTGTGAATCTAAGACGAGTACATACTTAGCCTACATGAGACGTAAGGTGCTCTATATATCTACTAGTAGACCACGAAACAAAACGGTGAGTATTCATAACTAATTGCTCTATTTGAATTTTACGTTATAAATCACATCTGATTTGGCTACGGATGTATTTGGCTAAGGGAAATTGCATGACAGTTAGACTCTAAAAGTTGTGAAGCGAAGCCGTCGAAACGTAAACTACTGAAATTGTTAATATTCTATTGTCAGTCTACTGAATAGATTGTATATTAACAATCTCGTGTACATTGAATAAGAAAATACTGATTAACTTGATAACATTTATTAGATCGTGAATGACTTTGCAATGATGCCAATAAAATCACGCGCCTATACATGAATCTCAACCATAAGATCGATTTTCAGGAATTGATGCACCAGACACGAATAGCGTTCTGACATGTGGAAATGCGATCGTAGCAAATGGAGTAGTCACTTATAGCTGGGGAACGCCGGAAGAGGTCAGTTAGATGACGGAAAGATCGCGTAGGTAATGAAAAGGTTGAGTGATTAGCATAATCATCCAATTGTAAAATAGATAAGTCTAATTGTATCAGGCCAGCTGCGGAACATCATTTTCTAAAGCGCTCACTGAAAGCATGTTGACTGCGATCAGTATTATACTACTTGAAACATCAGGCTGTCCAAATGATCTTCTCCGAAAACGTCTGACAAAGACCTCACAGCGATGGAGACTTTGAACACTTGTGCAGTAGTTTATTTTACACGGAGAATAAAATGTTCAGTTAATTCTGTTAAGGCGCTCAAACAATTGGGAACGGTAGCAGTGATGTCGTGCAATGCCGGCTTCACGCCGCTTGGATCGACAGCATCGACTTGTCAGAATGGAATATGGACGCCTGCTCTCGGCATATGCATTGCTGAAGGTTTCTTGCGTCTAGTCGCTTTTTGTAGATGAAAAAGTTCTTAGGAATAGCTCGTCATCTCGATTGACCAAGAAGAACATGACTATTAAGAATAGTCATAAATGTTACGAGGACAAAACTACTTTTAAATGATCAAGCTAACACAAGGCTGAGAAAATTTTAATCTTTCCAGGTTCCAGTTTCAGGCGTAATGCTCGCAAGTCTTGGCTGCTGTGAATAAATGGTGTGATTCCAACTTCGAGTCTATTCATCATAAAAACTGAATTAGCTGTCAATAACCTCTGGTTATACTGATAGGCACGACTGTGTCATGAGACTATATTAACAAATCTGACGTTTAATCAAATTTCACCTTTCTCTGAGCCTGGAAAGGTCAACATGGCACTCAGTCTACCCAGTAAAACATTTTCATCATATAGTAAGGCAGCACATTTTCACGACGTTGCTTTCGACTGCATTTGATAATCCAGCCGCTTTCGTATGGGCCAATTTGAGCGTTAAAAATGGAATTCATTTTATTCTCATGCATCAATAAAGCCTTCGAAGCCGTAATCCCTTCTTCTCGAAATTCGCAGAGTCTGTATCCACATCACTTACCTCGAAAAAGTTACATATGGAGCGCTGATATGTGGTGGTCATGTTAGCTTTGTTTGATTACGAAAGTAAATGAAAGAAAGAGATGCGATGTGCACGTTGTTTGGTATAGAACCTCGAGAGTTTGCCGCTGCGTCGTCTAGTGTCCCTACGTTGAGCCGGCCCTTGCTGCACCAGACTCGCTCAAGCTTCACTGGTGTGATCTCAAACCCGGGTAAATAACTTACTTGCCTAACAGACTGCCTAACAGATCTATGTAGAGATACTAATTGAAGCAAAGATGTGAACATCTCAGGCACTTTCGCTGTCGTTAGATTGAAGCTGTTCAGTGATTAATAAGGACTTGGACATTACATATACTAGTTGAGAAATGACGGTGTGTCTGCGCTGACAGACGAACCCAACATTTGCATGAGGCAGAGGCAAAGCACAGACGAGTACAGAGAGTGATGGTGAGTCTGAGCTAAGCTATACCGCAGTGAAACATACACTAACGATCTACAAAAAAAAAGTTGTGAACGATGAATTTTATGGAGAAAACTTACACGAGGGAGTCATTAATCCACTGAATCATAAGCTACTAATTATATGTGAAATATGGCTGGCACGGTGAATGTTACTATTCAGCGCAGCGAAATGATGTGCGGACTTTGGCAAGTGTTTTGTGAGTCATGTGCGAAAAGTTACCTACACAATATGAGCAGTGAAAGAGGCGGGGATTGCGTTAACTGCGAAGAACTCGGTATGTGAGTGACCGTTCAGGGACAGAACGGACAGCGGGTGCATGTGTATGATTGTGTGTTCCAGATGTTAGCATGCTATCAATGCAGTATCTAGCTAGAGATCTGAAATGGTCCACATTACTAACATTGTAATAAACAAAATTACAGAGAAGTAGTAGATCAACAGGAGATTAGCTATTATGGTGTGGTAACTTTGACGACACCATGTATTCAGGTGCTACACCGCTCAGCTGTCCTGCAATGTTGCCGCCGCTTGGAGGTGCAATATCCTATTCAACTGCTAGCACTTCAGGTCCCTTCTCGTCTGGAACGATGGCCATACTCAGATGCAACGGCGGTTTACCCACTGGTATAACAATATCTACGATCATTTTTATTTCCTTTTTATCAGAATATTATGAACAATTTAGGAGCTTCTGTAAGTACTTGTTTAAATGGTCAGTGGTCACCGCCTGCATTAGGGACATGCTCTTGATCCAGGTAAACGGACATGCAATTTTGTTCACTTAACACTTTCGCGATAATTCGCATTGAATTTGATAGTTACTTCAACCGATTCTACAAAGCGTGTCTTTCTATTCAAGAACGCAATTTTTCCGCTGGTATATTTGACTATACAGAGCTTTTTTTGGCTGACCTTCGTCATCAATCGATAACTTGGCGAACACATATTTTGTACTGCGTTCATGCCCAGGATAGCAGTCTCAATACCCTAAGATTGGCTAATAGCCTTTTCGAATAAGTTAGCCCGTCTGCCAAAACTCTACTAAGGATCTGTGAGTACTTCCACGCAAAGTCGGCAGCTTGGAAACACTTTATGGTGAAAAGGGTATATCACTGAGCAGATTTCTCTAAACATGTCCGCAGTAATCCGAGCTCATACGCGTCAAATTGTGCATCTGTCGATCAATCATGGGTAAATGAACATTTACGGCTCTTGGAAAGCTAATTTCCGCCAAAGATCATAGTTCCATTCAAAACATTATTTTGCAGTACGCATCTTTTGGATGAAATTCATGTGAAGGTAATCGCAGTATGGAGGACTAGGCAAAAGAATGTGCAATTACCAATGTAAAGGACACTACTAAAAAAATTACTTACTCTTTACCCTGATCCTTTTTGTAATTTGCTGATTCGGCTGACATTTACAAACTTATTTAGGCAGCCGCAAGTTCTACAATCAGCAGTTTCACAACGTTCTGCAAAAAATTTACCTTATTAACGACATCTAATATATGATGCATGTAACAAACCGTGCTTGAACAAGATGTGTGTTTCGTTTGTCAACACTAATATAAAAATAGAGTTCCTCAATAGATTTGACAACATTATCAACAGTTTTATCTTTAGAATATTACTATGAGAGCAGAACTTGGTTTTTGAGGTGGTCTTGAACCCGCGATAGGCACGACGAGGACTCTGTGTGTAGTAGACAACTATGTGAGCCCTCGGAAATGGTAGTCACGATTTTGAAGTTACATCAAATTCGAAGTTCTACTGTTACTCAGTATTATTGTGGCTGTATTTCATAAGATACCTTGCTCTTAAAAATGAATTAGACAGTAAATAAAAATCTAGAAGTGAAATTTCATTTTAGCTGTGGTCTTATCTTCAGTTTTTTCATATTGGAAGCTGTGGTCCTACTCAGTACGAAAACTGAACTAAGACTCTATCGTCCGTTATAAAGACCCATCCACTTCTTGCGTAGAAGCTACATATCACTTATCTGCATTGATTAACATCAAAACAATGTGAAAGAAATATTTCTAACCTCAATAGATCTAGTTTAAAGCTGTTGAGAATACCCTGCAGAATGTGGAATCACTATTTTGGTGAGTTTGTACAACTGCCAACCCAACCCACTCTCCAGATGTTAACTTAAACTTTGTGCAACAGCAGAAGTTCGAACTTAAACTATGGTTAATTAGATATGTTTAAACAATAAACAAGTGGGCAATATAAACCACTTATTAGGTTTCGTGAGATGTTGCATCACTTACGTCAAATATGAGTATTTGCACAACACATGCAGAATACGTCCATCTGTTAACTCCTGATTGATTGTTATGAAAGAGTAGGTCTAAAACACTACTAAGCTTGACTAATAGGACTTACCCATTATCTCTGCATTATCAGAATCATATTAATCTTTATTTTCTGAATCACTGCCCTCTAAATCATCGTCTGTGACGAATACAGAGACTTCCATGTTGTCTTCTGCACCAACATTACCTCTTCATTGTCATCCTTTATAAAAATCTTTCAACAGTTTCATAAGTGGGAAAAAGACTATACTTGTCCAACACTTCAACAATCCCAGCCGGCGTACCAAACTGTATTAGTGCGCTAACACATGAAATCAAGGTGGAGAACGATGTAGGTAAGAGAAAGGGCAAAACTCTATTAGCGACAAAGGTGGAGGACTGTAGTGATTTCTTGGCATTTGGATGTTGACATTACATAGAGACGTCTTTGGGAAGTTTTTCTTTAGCGGTCGTCCTCTAAGCCTTTAAAGACGGCCGAAGAAATCATGCGTGCGGAGCTAAATGCGCAGCGGTGGGCTATTTTCGCTGTTTGATTTGGGTTTTTTCTGTGTCTTGTATTAATTCTGGGATTCTTGTAATAATTTGATACAATATGATCTCTTCTATTCGCTCACAAGCTTCTAATTTGAATATATGTGTCTTGCACAGAAATAAACGCTGGCTTACTGCGCAATTATATTGAATTTGGGCAATCAATCAGTTGTATTGAATTGTACAAAATATATCACCATATAAACCTTTAGTTTTGATCTTCTCTAGTTTTATACAAGATTTATGAATCATCACTGTGAATAATAATTGGAAGACATGAGTAATTTATTAGAAATGATGATGCATGCTATAGTCGATCCCAGTTGATCGATAACTCTTACTATAAGTGAATTTATATCAGTCATTCACTTATTTCCAATTATTTAGAGTTGAGATTTGCAAGAAAAAGTTGAGACATTAAGGGTAGTAGAAAAATATCATGCGTGAAGGAACAGTCGTGTTTAAGTAAAAGCTTGGAACATCGGCATTTTGCAAACCATTGATCAGAAATATGTGTCGCCAAGAAGTATTTGGTACCTTCCCCTTATCGACACCCATATTCGAGAGAATTTATTTTTTATTTTTCCGAGACATTTTAATGAACACTCGATACCTAAATGTCAAGAATTTGAACGGTGCATTTTATCTTTTGAATACTCTTTATATTAGGTTGTAATGTAAAAATAAAATTTTATTTCACATCCTAGCATTTTTCGCTGAGCGAAGTTTTCCCTGGAAATTCAGTAATTATTCATAGCATAAATTTCAGGAAATTCAAAAGTTTTTGGTTTTCCGAAAAAAAAAGTATTATTGCGCTGCAACACAGAGATTAAGATTGCATTCAACATGCGGCACGCATATCTTGCACCGGTGGACGGATTTCGCAATAATGGTATCAAGTCATTCCTTTCAATAACAGTTCGATAGCTTAGATCATGAAAATTTCAATTTTATGCTTAATCTTCTAAATACAAATCTCTTAGCGCGCTGTAGCAGTTAGAATGAAACTGTGTTATACATTTAGGTGCTTTTCGTTAGACAGAGCTTTTCTCTCAGACTTTCATTAACCATTCGATAGCACAATACTCAGTAATTACAATGATATGCTTGATTTTTGGAAAGGACTTCTTGATGCGTTGTTACAACTAAAAAAATATTGGGTTCCGTATTCGACGCGCATCGCACTACAAACGTGAATTACGCTGCGCTAGCGACATGTGTCGGGTGCGACACTCAATATTCTATTAGCTGTAACAACGCAGTAAGAAATTTTCCTTGAAATGTCATTGATTTCATTGAGATATGTGCTAACGAATGGCTATTGAAGTCTAAGGAAAAGTGGTGTTCAGCGAAAAAATCTTGAGTGCGAAATAAAATTTTATTTTACCATCACAGCGTAATATAAAGCCAGTTTCAAAACAGAATGGACCTTTCGAATTTTCGCGTTCAAAGCTATCAAATGATTACTAAAATTAAAAAGAAATAAAAAATATCTTGTTCTAAATATGGGTGCGGATAAGGGAAAAGTACCAAGTACTCTCCGCATTGATGAACGTGTTCTTCCTACACTCCCTCCAGCTACATACTAGTATTACTACCATATAGATCTCTATTAGAGGTGTTTAGTTACAGAAGTCATGATTTCAAGCTAAGTTCTCGCAAGACAGGCCATATAAAAGCACAAAAAGGGTTGCAAGTTTATTTTTTACGAGAATGTGGTGTTACTACTGAAAATCTGGGATTTCCAAGACAAGTAATCGCTATTTATATAAAAAAACCTTTATAAAACTTTCCTCCGTGATTCTCCTCCTTTTCTGTGGAGATGCAACACCTCTAACTTGAAAACATCATATATAATTACCAGTAAACCACGTATGGCGTCCAAGCGACGGAGTAAAATTTTGTGCAATTTCCTTTGTGCTCTTACAGCGTTCTCTAATAACTTTGAAAGACTAATTGAAATTTTCAATCATCAAAGTTTCCCAGATGTGGGCTATCGAATGGCTAATAAAACTCTGATGAAGAGTCATATCGATGCCACAGCGAGAGTAATCAAAGCAAACTGAGTGTGAAACATAATTTTACTGTCGCTGCGGCAGCGTAATAGAGAGTCTTTTTTACAAACTAAACAATTTGTTGAATTAACAGAAACTTATGATTTTTAGTGATCACCAAATGTCTAAGCAAAAACGTTTATCCAGCGAGAAAAGCCTTCAAGCAGTCGTGAGTCACATTTGGTACACGTCGTCCCTTAGGTGTTGTGAAGGAATGTAAAGACCAATATCGAAACTCACATCGAAATCAGGTCAAAACGGCAAAGGCATCTGGCATACCGCAATCAGTTATCGGTCAACATAACAATGATTTACAAACTTGTCACATCCTATACACACTTTTCAAAACAACTTCATCTCTAATGATGATCACCCGTCTTCCGGGTTTTCATCATACAAAATCAAACCGATCGTCAGCTGTTCAAAGAGCCGACGAGTAGACCAGCATGGCTTGTCAATCTTTCGTATGTAAGTGTTAAAGTTTATACTATCCCAGAGCGAATATAGTCCAGGAGCGCACGTGGCGCAGTGGTTAGGGCTGCTCCGCGTCGCACCCAAGATTGATGGCTCGGTCTCACATCTGTAGCTCTCCAAGCCCATGATCCCTCCAAGGTCGGTAAATTGGTATCAGACTGATTGCAGACTTGTCTGAGAGTATAAGCCGCAGTGACTCGATACAGCGGAAGGCCTCCACGAGTGATTGTAAAGGTCAGATATGCATTCAATCACCTCGGACAAAGTTAGAAATTGAAGACGAATGCATGGAGCATCCCTGAGGGATTTATCAATGTCTCTTCATCCTTTACACTATCCCATTACCCGAAAACAAGAAATTTTTGAAGCATCAAACGCAACAAAACCACACAAATGTAATGGAGTCATTAGATGCTCAATAATGTTCAGTGACATAGCAAATATTTATATTTTGAGCCAGAGGTGAATCTGCATGTTATCCTCTTCACTAGCGATATCATAAAGAAATGATAGAAGAATAGGAACCCAAGTAGTGCAGTGATTAGCACACAACTTCTGAAAGGGTGACACACGGATTCAGCTCCTACTTGAGGTTAAAGGTTTTGAAAATCACACATCATTATTGGTTACATAAATATGACAACATCACACTGCTAATGAAGCAGCTGAATACTGAATTCTTACAGCCATTAGATGTTGGATGTGACCGTGGTTTACACAAACGTTTCAAATGGAGCCGCAATACAGGTCATTCACGAAGAGGTGATAGAGATGAAGTGAATATAGATTAGTGTAGCTTGTTGATTAGGCATTTCGTGACTTTTTTGAACGAGCCTTTGAGGTGTTCAACTTTCAGATGGTAATGAAGAACTCTTGAGCAGATTAGAGAGATAGTACTCGTGAAACGAATAGCACTAAGTCCTCATGTTTAAGATAGTTGATACAACTTTAGTCGTCGTCCATTGATCCACTATCAGTACCCAATTGACTGTTTCTTCATCTGTTTTAGACAAGAAGAGATGAACAAATTTCTTGAGTTGTTGACTAAACAGTTAGAGTGTGTTGAACTCTTATGAGAAAACCCTAGAAAAAACTGGCTTCCATTCTTAAGCGTGCAAAAAGAAATGTATTGAAAGTCAAGCAATAAGAACATAATGATGCACTACTTTTCTTCCTATCCTTCAAACACCACTAACGCACTTGTGCATAACATGAATCGAACTACACGTGTATTCACGAAAAAAAAGAGAAAAGAAGTCACTAAACTTGGCACAAGAAATAACACTTTCTCAAATGGCTATCAAAGAACAGCTACTAATGTCAGGTAAGGAGAGAGCGAAAAGAATGGTGTGTCAAACTGAAGGGTAAAAATAGTTTTTAAATTACCTTAATGGCAATCGGGGTCGCCTGTACGAACATTAATTCATGTAGGACAAAGATAGCGTGATATGCCACAATAGTAGAAAAGGTGAGTGCATATTTTCATTTACATTAAACCTGTTCTCTTGTAAGACATGCGGTGATGAATAGATAAACTAAACGATTGGATCGCTTTGTTCCGAAAGAGCACCTAAATGAGGAAGAAACGTCAAAAAAGTACTCCTTTAAGCTCATGTAGGACAGGCACGTCCGACAGTGACGGCCTTGGGGGAATTATAAGAATTCTGAGAGAAATGAAAAACGCCGGCGCGGAAAATTTTTGAGACCTTCTGGATAAATTTTAAGATTCTAGGAATGATTAGAGGGAGAGAATGCCGAAAGTTTAGAAAATGTTTTGACACTCTATCTCAGATTTATTCTTTAGCCTGAGTAGGATTCATTATTCACAGTGCGTGACAACACGTCAGTGACCTTTCTCATACAATTAGGTACACAGATTACCTTCTATGAGAGGTAAATATTTTAAATGATTTTCGCATTAGATTGTCTTTCGATATAGCAAGTATCAATAGAGCAATTGAATATGATGTGTTATAGTATAAGTTTTTAAATAAAAAGTCCTTTAACACCCGCTGAAAACTTTAATTTTATATAAAAATTGGCTAAACATAACAATAATTGTTCTTCAAAAAAGCACCATCAATATCCACGATCTTCTACCAATGATTTACAAGTTTCCTGGTCTGATCGAAATCACTATTCCTTGGGCTTTGAATCCAAAAACTTCTAGCAAGCCTTTTCAACTTGACTCAACGTCTCAAAGCGGACCATAGTCGGACGGCGCAGCATCTGGACTGTGCGCTTGGTGCGGCAAGACCTCGACTCCCTCCAATCAGGAAACTTTTCCTCGGTCTTCTTTGCTGTATGGGGTTTGGTATTGTTTTGCTGGAACAGAGCGCTCTTTTCACTGGTCAATGTCGGGTGCTTTTCGCTCGAGGTATCGTAGACTCGGTCCAGCTGCTTGCAGTAGAAATCAGCTATGATGGGCGACTATTTGGAATAAGTTCGAAATTCAAGACACCTTAAAAACTCCACCAAGCGGATTTTGAAATGCAGGTAATGACAGAGCTTGACCTTCTGGTATTCATCGTTTGCCTAGGTCGTAACTGACCAGGAAGACCCACTTATAGAAATATCCCTAAGGTATTCCCTTGAATTTACAACAACCGATACTGCTTGAAAGAAACATAAATTTGAACTTTTGGAAGGTGCGTCCAGATTTGAGGAAGGCTAATTCGTCGAAGCGTCAGGCATTTTTTCTTTTCAAAAACGACGGTTTAGAAGATAGTTTATAGTTTCCACGTCAAAATTTAGTGAGAACTGGTAATAGAGTTTTCAAAAGGAAAAGTTGGTGCTTCAGAAAGCAGTCGAAATTGACAAGAAAATGCTGCCAAAAATTGTTTGAATATCATATGTATATATATATATATATATATATATATATATATATATATATATACAGCAATGTAAATGATTTTAATCTACATCTTTATATATGTATATATTGTCCGAAGGCATTCATAAATGGTACGATTATATGTCACAGTGCAAACGTTGAAAAAAATCCAGTGCACCTTATGGAGGTTAAAACGGAAGAAGAAGAAACGAGCATGAAAGTCAAGACGCAAGATGCGCGGATTGGCCATGATTTCGTTCAGATATCCATTTTTTCAGTCTAAATACCCAGGCGAAAGCGACTGTTAGTAATATGGAACAGCGATCGTATGAATTACAGCGCATCTGACAATATCAAACCATGGCGTGATCACTCTGTATCCTTATCAGGATATCACGCTGTTTCAAACTCTTGACCGTCCAATTTTAATGATTTAATTCAGAAACGTAAGAAAAACTCAAGCCATCGATTTCATTGTGGTAATTGTGACCGATTTCTGATACAGGATTGACTGGCACAATGTTTGGAGTCACCATAATAACTCGCTTATGTCATTAGCTTGATCCCGTATTGGTATAATTGTTCCATATCATCCGTGAAATGCGCCTGAAAACGTTATATAAATGGATTGTCAAACTTCACATGGCCAAAAACTGAAGATTTTATCATTATTTTCTTATAGAAAAGGAGTTGTCTATGTGTATTATCCAGCTATAGTAGTGATCATGGACGAATTTCACTTTTTCAAACTAGTTATTTATCAAAGAGTTGCCGGTAACCAAGATAAGGAAAGATCTTAATCACATTGTGGTTCATGCATTTCCGCACTGGCACTTTACACATCATGGGTTGAAATGTTTTCATCAATCACGTTTTCAGAATTCATTGTCCAAGGTTTGACACTGGTGAGAGTTTCCTAGATATTTTAGTTCTACGAGATACCTTTCCCGAGAAATCCACTGGAAAGTCAATAGTGTACTTGGCACTTTGACACTTTATTGATTCTTCTTCACAAGACTTTTTTCTCTGTGCTGCACTGGTTCAGTACATCTCCTTGCAATCTGGAGGATAGCTTGCCGTGATATTTCATAGAGCGTTCGTTTTTGACTGCCGCAGAGTGTTGAATGAGGGGTTCAGCTCGCGCGTGCCGGGACAAACATTATAATCACTCGGCCACGGCGCCTCCTCATTACATTTATGAAAATTGTATACAAATGTATGCCGCTTGTAGGAATTACTACCACAAGGAGTAAAGCCTAGTTCTGATAGGGAATGCTTTTTCAGCGTCCATGTCGCTCTTCATTGGCTTTATTGAGACTGTGAATAACATGGCGCAGAGTTTTCGGCATTCCTCAAAAACGTTTCTTCTTAGTGACATATTGCTTTAAAAATTGCGTCAAAGCTATAGGCTCTATTTGTAATGTCGCAAAATCGACCACTTAAAATGATTGGCCAACATCAGATTTGATGTCATAGCGGTAGTGTTTTGTGAGAATTAACTTGATCTGAAAATAATGAATTTCTCACAGATCTCTTCTCACTGTTCGTCATAATTTTTCAGATGACTCACGTCCCGTAATGCGCTTTCTATTTGCTAGCATTCGCACAGATCATTCGATGATTCATAAAAACAGACACCCACCGTAATGATGTATGTGTTATTTCTCATTACCTCAGGTGATAATCTTTCTGCACTTGACCTAACCAAATGGTTGACTATAAACATATACGAAATTTAATCAATTATTCGCTTTATGCATAATTATGCGGAAATAAGATTACGAGCAACACAGTGGAAGTGAGCCAATTCAGTAGGAGAATAGCACAAACCATCTAGGCTCTGTTGTAGATCGTTTCGGCTATCGAACCTCTCATCTCTTCGGAGTCGAGAAAGTCGTAGTGAACTTGTCTGGGATAAGTTCGCTCCTAGGGAAAATGCTCTAACACGGCTATTAAAATATAGCTCTGAGAATCGACTTGACCAGCATTCAACTGCATTTGTGCCTAAGAAGAAGAAACTGTTCTCAGCAGCTCACTATCACTGAAAATGGAAACAGACTCGAGAATCTTCGTTAATGATAAGTGTGAGGGAACTAATCGAAGGCAAGAAGTACTAAAATCCACGTATTGTGTAAAACATATCACGTAAAGTTATGTAATGAATAAATAAATAAGTGGCGAGAGTTGCTTGAACAGCATCTATACGGAGGTTTTCGACGATTCTTCTCTTTGCAATTACTCGAATTAGTGTCTGCCGAATTAGAGACAGCATCGGTCAAAAGTGAGTTTTGATGGCGGTGATCATGAGCATTGCTTAGCAATTTTCTATTTATGTTTCCAGTCTATGGACCATTTAGTGTCTCAATCTTAAGAAATGTAGCAACCTTTCTCAATAAGTCAAATGGTCTCAATAAGATATTCATCCGTCCTTTTCGAGAGCCTAATGTACTCAGTAGGCCGCTTGGTTCAAAAAATGAAGATTCGTCACACTGTTCATGAAAGACGTTTGACTTTAGTAACTCTGAAGCGAGGAGGATTATGAGCTGTTTGCCAGGTTGTGCTAAAGCATAATTTTTGGGTTTCCAGATCGCAGTGTTGGATTTTCAGCTAGGTAAGTTTTGGCAAAGCAATAGTTGCGAAGCATGCTGAACTCATGTTGTGACTGGGTTAGGGCGATTTCGTGATCTTTTCTTTAATATGTCGACATAAAGAGGCTAGTTATCGCACTGAAGAACTATTTGAGTTATCAGGTTGCTCCAAACGTCAGAAAAGCGAAGAAATCGCCCGCACTTGCCGTGGTTGCAATAGCGGGATAAGTCAGAGCTACAGTCTTCTGTTAAAATGGAATTTCACTGAGGATTTTTTAACAGCTCCGTCTTTCTTCACTCTATCAACGCATCAGATGACTTGTGCCTAGGCATACTTTCTATTTTGACCGTCCAAAATCCATGAAACACTAAATTAGAGGAATCGTTGTTGGCTCTAACATTTTCCCGGCAATATTGTTTACTTTACAATTATCCACGATCTTCTGCCAACGATCTGCAAGCTTCTGGATGTGTTCAAAATCGTCATTCTTTGGTTTTCGGAGCAGACAACTCCTGACATGCCTTTTCAATTTTATCAAATGTTTCAAGTCGATGTCCATGCAAGAAATGTTCCGTTGAGCGAAAATCGGACCAAAATCGGACGATGCAAGATCTGGACTGTAGTGAATGTGACAGGACTTCGGCTCCCTCCAATTTACCAAACTTTTCCTTAGTGTTTCTTTGCCTTGTGAGATTTGGCATTATCTTGGTGAAACATCGCGCGCTTTCGACGAATCAGTGCCGAATACTTTACAATTCGCGTTGTCGTGCAAGATCCTTTTGAAAATTATCTTGAGACATTCACATAAATCTACATAAACCGATACTGCCTGAAACAAACATAAAATTTGAATATTACGCGAATGTTAAGGAAGTTTTTTCTCCACATAATATCTCCTTAGGCTTTTGCAAGTGTAAGAATTGCTCAATAAAGTAAATAATGATGCTTCCATCACGGGCTGTTTGAAAATTCTTACTTTGTATAAACTTTGAGGCATACAGTCAAAGTCGCATAAGCTTTTCTCTCATACAACTTACTGTCCTCACTAAGTGTCAGTGCTGGACTTGGTCACAATAGTATTTAATCGCTTAGGTACGGGCAAATATTTTTTCAAGCAGTGGGAATTCTCTTGATTCAAAGAGCAGTCTTATAATGTACAAATCAACCAGATGAAATTTCCAGTTTAATGATGTCATAAAAATTGATTTTTTGAGGGAATAAAATTTTTTTCTGCACATTTTCTGCCAAAGCTCACATTTTGAATGAGGAGCTGAATTCATGGGGAGTAATGTATTCCCTTGTTTTCGGTAAAAAATCTAAACTGATGTAAAGGAGAGTTTGAAAGCCCACCCAAAAATGATGGTGAGTTTGAAGGCCACATGGTCCAAATGTTCTCACGATTGGATGCTCGTCCAGGTTGAAATCACGTTATCTGCACAATTTTAACCACTCATGTGTAGCTCACTATTGGTGAAGTGGTGGTCGATCATGTTTTAGGAGAGTAATGAATAAACATTACGGACATCAGGCCGTTCCCATATTGCCAAAGTGTCACGACTACATACGGAGGCTTTATTTTGGTTCTTCATATTTGGAACCGGTATATCGATAAAAACAAGACTGCCCTTACATTTCCGCCCATCACCGTGATCCCATCCAATTAAACATCGATAATTTAAGCCTTTTCCCAGTACATATAAACGCCAGTCCGCGACGTGATCATTCTGAAACTTGTGCGATTCGCAGAAGTCTTGGTTCAAAAGTGAATATCTTGGCATAATTCTTTAACGAACTGTCCATCACTGCGTTCTCAAGATAATCGAGCGATTTGACTGATCCTACTCGTGAGCGTTGCTGGTTAAGCACTGCTGCATCCAACTCGACTCTGTTGCATGATACCACCGTCAATTTGGCTTTTCGTTTTATCTGAATATTTCATCCCTATTTTTTCTATCAATGTGCATTTTCATTTCAGTTATTTGCGTTAGCAATAAAAAAAATGATTCCAATTCTATTAACACTATCTAATATCTTTTCACACGTACAGCTACAATCGCCAGAATGTCCTGAGAACCTGGTTCCATCTCAACTAGGTAATTCTACGTTTTTTTCTACAAAGAAAACTTTTGCTTCAGTGTAATGACTCCTGGATTCACACATGTAATAGAATTTCTTCCAATAAATCGAGAGTTTTTAGAAAGTCTTATTCTACATATTCAAAAATCCATCTCAAACGTCCTACACAACTTCTCACACCCGGAGCCATTTGAGAGGAACGCATGAGCGTCTCAGAATCTCAAATAACTAATTTTTGGCTTGTTAGGAGTAATCGCTTTCTATGGCTGTGGAAAAATGTTCATATCGCAGTGCTTGAACAACGGGTTGCTCTGTTTCCGAGACACGGGGAATGAAATGAGTTACTAGGGGACATCAACCGATCGTGAAGCTGTCTAAGTGTGAACGAAATTTGTTGAACTGCCGACCGCCTATTCAGTCGCGGGTAGAAGGATTATAACGGCGAGAGTGTTACGCGGGAATTAGCTCTCGTTTTTCTGCGCCCTCTTGGTTGTTTGACTATAGGCAGGTATAGGCACCACTGTTTTCTATAAGTTCGACATTCGGTTGGAAATGATATTAGTGAGACAGTCGAAGGACTCTATAAGTTAAGAGAACTGGGATTAGTGAAGGAGCTTCTCTGATTTTTTCGGCAGTGTAATACAGCTTTGAATCTTAAAAGAACGCTCAAAGTGCCCTTCACTTTCGTCGGCATTGAGAACAGCAGTAAATAAGGCGATTGTATGCATGATTTGGATAAGTGGAGAAGTATTTCAAGACAAGGAAGTGTTGATGGGTAAATGTCACTGACAAAGAGCATCGGAGCATTTTCGTATACAACACTTACAGAGTTTGAATTTTGAATTATTAATGAAAAAAATAAAATCTGATCAAAAAATAGACCGAATTAAGCTGCTGCGACAGTGTGGACTCGTAATTTCAACGGATCGTCATTGTACCGAATCTTCAACAATTCCGATAAAGGTCATCATAGGTAAGGTTTCAGCTCAACTATCTAAGGAATTTCCAGTGCATAATAAGTAGATATGTGAATGTAATCGCTCAAGCGCTCAATTTTTTCTTGTTTATTTCTATGATATTGCGAACGATTATCTTATTTGTTTGTCATTCTTTGGTTGTCATTTGAAAAATGAAGTCACTTGCGTTTCGTGAAATCTGGTAGAAAGAAAAGACCTTCAGGTGAAAAGAAAAGTCGATCAAAGCATTTTACTTTGTGCCTGTGGGCTTGATGGATATAATCGCTTAGTGTTATTAAGACTACTCAGAGCATTGTTTTCGTGGTATTCCACTAATTCTATAGTAGTTTGTTTAGAAGCGAGATCGACCGCGAACATGTGACGGTGCTGCTAGCGAGATCTCCTGGACAATGCACGCTTGGCCCCTGTACACTTGCATTGAGTACTAACGCAAGAAGCAACAGCGGTGAGTTGATTATCGCTTGACCAGGATGTATTTTTAACTCCATCAGAAGCTGGTTTTGAAGCAAATGGTTTCTTTTCAGAAGTCACCTCTCAGTTGGAGAACGTGCCCAGCACTTCGGATAGCCTCATTGATCTCCGGAACACATTCTATTGCGCACGGTACTACGGCGCCTGTGGTGCACAGCTCCCATTATTCAGATTCACAAAAGGATCTGGCTCATCAATAGGTAACGCTTAAATCTGCGTTGAAATCAGAAAAATAAGAAGTGAAGGGCTGCGTTCATGACTGCACTAATAAATTATATATGGTTAGTAGGATGTTTTCTTTTTCCTTATTCTCTCTTAATTCTGCTCATGAGTGTTTATGCCACATATTTGATGGATAAAACAGCTGAATATAAATTCGTGTTATTGCTCCGTTTAGAGACAGGTCTTATCAAGATTGAACAGCCACTGCCATAATGTAATAGGATCGTATATACGGCTCATACTTAAGGCACTGATTAACGTCGAGCGCTCTATTATTTCTGTTTTTCATTTCAGTATACGCGTACTCACCCGAACCCGATGCGTCGTTCCCCGGCTATTCTAAGGAAGAAAAAGTTTTTTGCTATGGCTGGACCGGCAACGCATCTGTAAAACATCCGATGTCCAACAACAGGAGCTGTATGCCACTGAACTCTGTAGCGAACGGAAAGGTTTGGCTGCCAAATTCTCAAAACGGTAAAGACTAATGCTGACGGTTTCGTATGAAATGGTGGTGACTCATGGCACTGATTTTTTATTTCGTTTTACGAATTTGATAAATCTCGATGGGTCGTGAGCCACTTGCGAAATTGGTAGATTCCAGTCCTAGGTTTCCACAGTTATTTCATCAAGCAGCATTAGAAATAAATAAGGTGATCAAAAATCTCGATTTGATTAATATATGCACTTGTGATAAATTTGGAAAAACGAAAATTCGTGTAGACTGCTTGCTTATTGAAAACTGAGTGTTTTTCTAGCGACACAATAGCGCTCGCATGAGTCGCACATTTTTCACATGTATTCTAATTTAATACTGCTTTCAACCTAAGCATTAAGTATCCTTATAAAAATGCGATAGTTCAGCGCTCGCACCAGAACTTTATGTCAGGAATTTAGTATCTACAAATTCCTACCATCCAGGTATAGCAGCTTCTATCGTGAAAATGAGTCGTGCTTTTTTGAGGATTACAAATACAGTTTACCGATTTTTCCAAGAAAGTACGCTCTTAATGTAGTTCTCGTCAAAGCTCAACCCCTACTACTATAAGGAATCGTCACCGTATGGGTTATACTGTGTATCAAATGAGAAGATCACCGAACGTAGCGTTCTTTTAGAGTGATTAACTGTCGACAGCTGTTTGTTTAGCTTACGGCTTAGGTCAGCATTTATAAATCAACACTTTCAACCAACTACTTCGAGACCGCGATAAAGATTCAATGTAATTTGTTAGAATAAAGGATTTGAAATCTGCCTCCATTACTTTTCGAAATGAGCTTTAAACAGCTTTATCGAAACATGAGATGTTTATGATCATAGTACTAGAGCGGAGATTTTACTACGAACGAACCAACCTCAACTAGTCAATTACACTTCAATTGTATCACTCGACTCATCATCACAAGTTACTATGCATATTCTAGCTTTTCGAGCCGTCGATTCTTCGTATCCGTCCTCCACATAGGTCTTGAGAATTCGCGTGTTACTTGGACTGCTGCTTGAAGACTTTGTTCTTCTTTGTGAATGTCGTAAAACGCTCTCATTGCAATTTTGGAGACAGCCGAGCCAAGATGTTCCCTTAGGCATTCGTTGATTGATTGTAAGGGTGCGCTGAAGGGAGGGTCGCACCAGCACTTTGCTATCAACCAGGTTCCTGTTACTCCATGTCATTAATCTGTGCTCTACCCCACTCTCTCACTTTAGTTATCGGAAAATATGCAATAGCCGACATAAAATAAGTGTCGTCACTTGTATGCACGTCTTAATATTTCAAATGATCTACAGGGGCTTTTATTTTATTCAAAGAAACACTGTTTTAAACCAGGAAAGTGGTTCACTGGGAAACTAGACTCCAACCTACCAGTCAGTGTCATCCGGAGAGCAAATTCGTCTATTAAGCCTGAGGCAAAACCCTCTTTCCTGTATGGTTTCGTAATCTGAGATGCTGTTTATACTCATGCTTTTGAAAAAAACCTTTTCATCGCGCTGTGGCAGAAAAAAAATTTGTGTTGCATACACGCATATTTCTCGCAGATCAGACTGCTCCCCGAATTTTTGAGTAGCTGGGGAGAGGGGCTGGCAATGAATTCCGTACGGCATCGACCGATCGTGTTAGTCGTTACATATGTCGGGTGAAAGTTCTGTTATTTATTTTACACTTCTTCCGCTTAAAACAGCTCAGATTAAACGTATGATTCTATGCTACGAGATTTCCTCTACACGTATCCATATTTTTCATGCCTCCAGCAAAGATGTAATAGAACTTCTCGGCCGGTGTAAAACATGATTTCATTTTAAATGCTACAGCATTATAATAGGGATTATGGGCTTTTTTTAACAAAAGCACGTAGCGTAGTAACCAGAGATTTGAACTTTCGAATGATTTCTCACATTCTTATGAAAAGTTCTTGTCCATAAAAGGAGGTTGAATTTTAATTAATCGCTTCATCACACACAAGTACTGACTACCACTTAGTTGGATCGTTGGGTAGTGTTTGCGAAAGATAAAAGTGCCATGTAAAGCACCGTACCTGCTATTAAAAACTCGATTCCATAGATCCTACACCAATCAAACATCCATTCACAGACCTTCGTCAATAACGATGTAAGGTAATGAACCAAATGCAAATAATGCTAGGATTCACATGATATGTGGCACTGGCCACACACCTTGAAAAGTAGATTTTAAAAAGCTTGAAGTGACCATAAAATCAAGGGAGCGATTTGAAAGAATTGACCAAATACAAAAAGTGTACCGAAGTACTCAGATTGATCCCAAAGGCCATTATAAAATGCGAGACATCTTTAGATCAACTACAGCACCATGGAACCTTACAAGCCGTCAACAACAGCGACAATGACATGCGAGTCCGGATTGAGTGTTCTGGGAGCATCTACGCTCCGCTGTACTGAGAATGGCTGGTTACCACGCGAAGGGTTCGGAGTATGTCGGATGGTGAGACCTACCTTATTTCATATGACAACTTTACAAATAGTTCAGATTAAGTTATACTATGTTTTTGTCACAAAAATTCATTCATTGAATGTCTCGATTATCAGAAATGATTCTGTTGTTTAATTTCTTGCACTATATATATATATATATATATATATATATATATATATATATATATATATATATATAACAAGAATTAAGAAATGCGCTAATGTGACTTCTAAAACTGAAGAAAATATAGTTATCAAAGTTGGTCTCAAGATCATGCTGAATGTTCTGGAACATTTTTCAGTATCTGGTGGGAATATCCATCTCAGATTGCTGTGGAGGTCACAGAAGATATGAACTTTCTGAATTTTAGGTTTAAAATAGTTCCTACGAGACGCCTTATATATTCTAAAATGTCCCTAATGATCAAATCCTTCATTCATGAACGTCACTAACAAGTTGTGCAAAAAGTGTGAGGATTTTAAGGTGGATGGTGTGTTATTCGGGCACATATCTGATATTCTTGACCAAAAGCATGGATTTTGTTAACAAATACAAACATGATTTTTTTACCCAATATGTGGAGTATTGTGCAAAAACGTTTGCGTCAGCCGGGATTCGAACCCAGACCTCACTCTTTCCGGGAGCGTGTGCTAACCATTGCACTACAGACGCTCGTTCTTGCACAGCACTCTTATTTTACGCTACAACGCGTTGTCTGCCAACAGCCAACCGTCGAGGGTCTGGCGGGGCAGCCGCTATCGGCATTGAACCCACTTGTATTGACAGACATTGGATATCGATGATCAGTCTAAATTCTTTCTATTTTGACTGCCACTTGCAGTGGTATGATGTTATACTTATACCCAATATGTGGAGTACTGTGCAAAAACGTTTGCGTCAGCCGGGATTCGAACCCAGACCTCACTCTTTCCGGGAGCGTATGCTAATCATTGCACTACAGAAAGAGTGAGATCTGGGTTCGAACCCCGGCTGACGCAAACGTTTTTGCAGAGTACTCCACATATTGGGTATAAGTATAACATCATACCACTGCAAGTGGCAGTCAAAATAGAAAGAATTTAGACTGATCATGATTTTTTTATTAGAATGAGACCCTCTCTACGCCAAATTTGAAACAAAATAATTCCAAAATTAGATATGTTGGACGTGTTGCTTTAAGGATGATGACCTGAATCTTTCCTACAAACCTGTACATACTTTTTTTTTCTATATTGTGCGATGAGTAGAGGCAGAATCTCTTGTCTTTGTGGTCAGCTTACAAGCTTTTGCGGAAAAGAGAGAGGAAAAAATATGCTTGATGGAGCCCAGGAATTCAGAATTTCCTCTGGATAGAATGGCGAAGCTCGTACTTCGCAGCTGAGATTCGCAAACTTTGGCTTTTTCTGAATTTTAATCAATAAGATCTTGAGATGATCAAAGATGTGAAGGAACCAACTATCTCTCGATGTAGACGAGTCAGATTATTTTGAACGATCTATCATCACATTTTATTATGCGAATCTTAGCACTTCTAAACTCGAGTCGTCGCCTTGATTATACCCTCTGCAAAAATCATCGAATACTTTGCCTGTTGTCTTGACCATATCTTGAGAATTTCGTCTTCCTCATTGATGACGTAGGATGCTGCACAAATCTCTTCTCGATAGAACCCGGGCTAAGGCGTTCTGTGAAACGTTCGTTGACTAAGTGAGAGAGAGAGAGAGAGTGCTGGCGAGAGTCAGACCAAACCACCACCATATTTCCTTCCAATCTGCATCACTATCCAATCGGCTGTCATTCTCCCTAAATAATATATACATGACTTGTATACGCCACATGTGTTAGATTGATGTTTGAGTACGCAGCTGCAACTGATTTGCGAAAGCAGTCTCATTTTCATTCATAGGGCAAATGTTATTCTTTCCGCAAACTTTTTTTTTGTCAATTCGTTTTAACACCAAGTATTTTCAGCCCCTTCGTGCGAAGCGACAGGTTTGTTGAACGGTTTATCAATGGTTCTCTAATGCCTTGCAGTTTTCTTTGCATTCTAATCAGCTTAGCTCACATAGCTTATTTTATGGACTAATCATCGTTTTTTTCTAATTGAACAAAAGTCTTAGCATGTTTTGCATTCACAGCTAGTTTGGTTTAGGGCTTTGGCCTCGCCTGCCTTCCAGTCGTTGTAATTGGCGGGACGTCGTCTTATGCTCAGTCTAACCTACAGGTACCCTACTCACCTGGAACCTCGGTGTTCGTCGTGTGCCACGTAGGCTATACTTCTCAAGGTCCCATGTCTGCGTTGTGTGAAAATGGTGTTTGGACAGCTAATCTAGGTAAGAGTTTACATCACTCGGCAGTCCTTCTCCCTAGACAAAAATGAATACACTGTTGTTGAGTAAAGACCAAAACTTGCAGCCTTGGGTGGATTTAGAAGCAAGAAGCAGTACCTATGCCAACCAGACTCCTCATTTCCCTTTTTTTAGTCATGTATCTACTTCTCGGCTTTATCAGCAGACACCTGATATTAGGAAGCTAGAAATTATGGTTTTGACCACTGATTAAGTACAAGTGGGTTCAATGTCTCATTGTGCTCCACAGATTATTTCCTTTGCTGGGTGATTGGTGATAGAACCGACAGACTCAAACATGGCTAAAAGAAAAGCAAACAACGGTCAGTTGGTGTAGCAGACAATTGAAACTGAGTAAAAGCTAATAGCGGGTTCCAAAACGCAAAATTCCAAGTTTTGCTTACAGCTCAGCATTCAGTCGGTGTACTTCATATAGCACCCTGTCATAAATAAAGGCAGCTGATAAGAAGTTAAGCAAAACTATTGTTGTTTGTTATTTCATTATTTATTTTGGCTAATGACTGAGTCCATCACATACATCAAGTTATTCACAAAATTAAAGCAAATACGTTGTCGATCCTAATGCTTGCCTATCATTCTGAGTGCACAAGAACTACACAAGATTGAAGAACATGAATTGATTATTGCGAAAGACCAATCCAGTTTTACTATCTGCACTATATTACGCGTGTTACGTGTCCTGAGGATCTCCTAATCACGAAATGTTGAAGACAGTAATTGATTTAGCAATCATTTTTCAGGTAACTGTGTCCTTCCTCCAGGTGCACTACCAGGTAGGAATGTTTGTTCATTTATAATGTTGCTTTGATTACTGAAGAGCAGATATGTATATATGTATATTATATATATATATATATATATTTATATATATACATATATATGCTTTGTAATTGAAAATAGTATGAGGACTCTTCACGTGTAAATGCAGTCTATATTTCAAGGCTTCGTTCATACTCTTCAAATGATCAAATCGTGTCTCTACAAAATAACGGAGCACTGAGAGTGGCGGTCATTTGAGCAGTATGAGAGGTGAATTGTGGGTTCACCACTCGGCCGGTACCTTTTGTGAGCGGCCCGGACGCAATCCATATTACTCCTCTTTATTTCTATAATTCTTTCCTAGCGTTATTTTCAATGACATTACAAGCTAAAGTCACAAGCATGGAGTGACCTCTCCAACACGAGGAAATCAAATCCAGCTTACATAACATCGCACTATAGGTTTAGTTCATGTTCTGCTTTTACTCTGTAAGAGGAGATTATGCCGTTATCGAAATAAAGTTGATCAAGGGTTTCCATTTCCATACGTATGCTTCGTAACCAATCACACCACTCCATTAGTCACCAAAAGATGTTCTTCTATAGGGAAGGCGCTGGTAGGTTTGCATTTCCTTCAACGCCGTTCAGAGCTTTCCGTGATGAACAAAGGGATGAAAAATGAGGCAGGCCCCATATAACACAAAAACGTGTTTCAATTCTGGTTTCTCATCTGGCTTTGCCTTACCCAGAGCATTCGTTTGGAGATCCTAGTGTAAAGGCAAGTGACTGAACGGGAGCTCGTGACGAGGATTTCTTCAGTCGATTTTCTCACAAATACGTCCAATATTTCGCTGTTCTAGAGTCCCTCGACGGAAATAAATTTTCGCTCAATTACAAAATTTTATATCGGGCATGGCTTGGGGCCATAAAGAGGAGGATTTTGATGACACCGTACCTCAAAGCTGCGTCTCTTCTATTGCTAAATGTGAAACTTCGGATCCGATTTTCTTCCACCGAAGATTATGGGCTTTGAGATGTTTATTGTGGAACACAAAAGGTCATTGTAGATTTTCCCATTATCAATTCTTACATGCTATTGCATACCAGCACGTTGTTCATTCCAATATTGTACATTGCCTTCATCATTTATAAGAGCACTCAATCTTGCACAAGGATACTGCAGTACATGGGAATTTGGCCTTCTTCGTAGATGGTTCTGCATACGGGCCAAGTGAAATAACGCGCAGATTCTGTTATGTGCAAAACCGCAGCTAGGTTTTCATCGGTCTTTCTTAGTTAGTGGGAGCTTTTCTTAAAAGAATATGGTTCTAGTCTGCCGACAACGGCGGAAATGGTGTCGCGGTTGCTTCGAAAAAGACTCGAAAGGACTTCTTTACATCAATCACTAATAACTAAATCGGCTGTCAAAGCTCAACGCAGTTGTCTTTATTCATCAACATAACCTTAGATTAAAAGAAAAAACTCTAATGATGGCAGTGCTGTCACGACTTCAAAGTTATTTCATAGTAACAAAATCAGCTTCCACGAATGAATAAAGCACTAGCGAATAGCAATATCTCATGTGGAAATTGAATAGCGGATGAAATATTTCCCTACAAGTAGAGAGTGCCATAAGAGGTCAAATGAAGCACGGAAAATTAGCAGTACAATGAATACGTCAAGCGATTTTCACTACTACAAGGTCTAAAGCCACCAATTCGCTGTTGTAAAGCATTGCTTTGTAAAGAACTTAATTGAAGCATGCTGGTGCCGAGTAATGCTATGGTATTTGCAAAATCCGACTGTCCAATTAATATGCCAGAAAATCATTTTTGAGCCATGCATGTCATGTGGTCTGTTAAACATGGGCTGACTTATAAAGCCCGATACACGTGTTTCGATCTTACGATCTCGTCAGTCGGGCGGTTACCCATTCTCGTCCTCTGCTAATCTGTGTGAGTGCCCACACTAAAAGTTAGCGACGACGGATGTTCTACACTCTATGTCCAGTGAAATTGCCTCCGAACACAGAGCGTCGTACACTACCGCAGAGATCAGCAAAGGACAAGAAAGGGTAACTGCCCGACTGACGAGATCGTAAGATTGAATCACGTGTATTGGGCTCTATAAGTCAGTCCATCTTTAACAGACCACACGACATGCGTGGCTCAAAAATGATTCTCTGGCATATAAAAATTTGAGCTATGGTCTTAAGAAAACACTCGAAACGAAAGATATGTCCAATTAATGTTATACAGCGACCAATCTGCCAACGATCTGTTAACGATAGGGACTTTGGTGCTGATGAACTAACTCATTTTACATGAGAAAAAAGACATTCTGCTTAACCCTCACAGTCACACAGCGTAGCGCTTTTGTTTTTCGATCTGCGCTTTGTACCTGTTGGATCGTCAGCGTTGAACTCCCAGAATGGAATTTGGACGCCGACGTATGGCACATACAGTGTCAAAAATTATCCATTAATATGCCAAATAATCACTTTTGAGCCAGGCATGTCATGTGGTCTGTTATATGGACTGACCTGCAGAGCCCGATACACGTATTTCGACCTTGACAGTCTCATCAGTCGGGCGGTATTCTTTCTCGTCTTTTGCCAATCCTATGTGGGTGTTCCAGTCCCCACAGTAAGAGTTAGCGACAACGAACACTTTACTCTGTAAATTTAGTGAAATTATCACTGTGCAGACAGTGTTGTACACTCGATTGTTCACGGCTAGTGTACCTAATAAATCATATCTTATCCATTAATAGCATTCGTTTGATTGCCCAGCACCCTCAGGTGATCAATAACGAAATTTTCACGGAACCCTCTAGCCTCGCTATCTTCGAGATTGCGAGGAAATGTACTCAACCAGTATTCTAGGACGTTCGTGGAGAAGTAAAATCTTCAATCAAACCAATGGTGAGAATACCACATTCCGCCAACGCAGAGAAAAAAAAGATATGGATGTAAAGTGATTTACACAAAAATTGAAGATTTTCTATCGTTCAGGAAGCAGAAAGAAAATTTTTTGAACACTCGAAACACAACAACTTCAACCATTTTTTCCGCTGATAAATTTCAATTACAATGCTGTAGACACCGATCATGCGTGGACGCATATTTATCAAGTCCTCTGATGGACGTTTGCTAAAGAAGCCCGTTATTCCCATGAAGTCGTCTGTATACTAGCAATCCTTTATGATGAATCAAACTCTCAAAATGATTGAAAAGAATTTTTTAAATTCAACCTCCTCTAGCGGTGGTATGAACTTTCAAATATACCTTTGATGTTGTAGAGTGATATGCAAGACTTTCGCGTCAGGCGGAACTCGAACCCACATCTCACTCAATTCAGGAACGCGTGCTCTAACCCGTTGCAGTACTGACGCCCAGTTTCCACACCACTTTTTCTGCGCTTCTACTTGTGTTCTCTGTCGAAGGCCAACTACCCGAGCCAGGGCGTAGACGGTGATAGACGCGGAGATAGACGCGTTATAGCGTACAAAAAGTGCTGTGCAAACTGAGCGTCAGTAGTACAACTGGTTAGAGCACGCGCTCCCGGATTGAGTGGGATGTGGGTTCGAGTCCCGTCTGACGCGAAAGTTTTGCATATCACCTTACATCAAAGTCTCATAATGTATAGAAACTCAAAATTGCGACTCAAATGCACATTACTCAACGCAGTTCCGTTGCTAAATATGAACATTGAAGGAAGATGTTTGACTTTGATGAGAACATGCTTTCAGGTGCTTCAGCGCTCGGTTGTCCAGCAATGTTGTCACCACTTGGGGGTACAATATCCTATTCGAGTGGCAGCACGTTGGGCCCCTTTGATTCAGGAGCAGCCGCCACACTCAGATGTAATTACGGTTTACCCCTAGGTAAAAAATATTTGATATCTTTTTTTTCTCTTCATTGTAAGATCACGTGGTATTTAGGATCTTCCGTGAGTACTTGTTTGAATGGTCAGTGGTCGCCTTCTGCATTGGGGACATGCTATTGATCCAGGTAAGTCAGACTTCTAATTTTGTTCTCTTAACCCTTCCGCGATGATGCGCGTTGAGTTTGATATTCACTCTGGCTGGTTCTTATCACGCAGTAATTTCTATACACAAATTTCCACTAATTGTTTATACGGATCTTTCTTCGCTCGCTTGTTGTCATCATGGATGACTTGTCGAGCAAATCCACTGCGTTCTGGCCTAGGTAGTCGTTCTCAATGCCCTAATCCTAGAGAAAAGCCCTTCCCGAACGAGAAAACTTGTGTGCTTCAATTCAACAGAGGATCTTTTAGTACATGCGCAGCAAAACCAAGAATCTGGACACACTCCGTTGTTATTAAAGATGGTATATCAGTGAGGAGACTTCTATAAAAGTGTTAGTGGTGTACAGAAGGCCTATGCATTATCAAAGTGCTCATCCAGTACATCATAGGAAAAAATTAACTATTCCAGCATATTTCATAATTGTCATCTGAGGCAATATGTCATGTGGTCTGTCAATGGACTCTTGTGCAGCCCGATACACACGTATTCAGATAATATTAGAATTTGAGCGTGGCCTTAAAAAAAACACTTGAAACGCAAAATGTAATATATTCTATAATACCAGCCAAGAGCAATCGAGTGTAAAAAACTGCCCTTCTGATTTTGTTTTTCACTTGATGGCAGTGTAGTGTAAATCGTTCTGATTCTTAAGAATGTTCAAAGCCTTACCCGAGGTTGGTACGCCACAATCATACACCGGTGTTTCGAAGGTCTCGCCGTCCTCGTCAGTGACCCACGCCTCACATTGAGCCCTGCATTGTAGCAAGGACGGAGGCGTATGTGGTGACGCTGTTTCAAAACTGGTTTTAGAAATAGTCGATGCCATGGATCAATTTTGTTCTACCAGCAAAGATCCATCGACTAAGAAGTGATGGTGGACCAGTGTCATTGTACGCTGTGCCATCACCACATACGTCTCCCTTCTTGCTACAATGCAGGGCTTAATGTGGGGAGGGGTCACTGACGAGGAGGACGAGACCTTCGAAGCACTAGTGTATGATCCTGGCGTACCAAACTCGGGTAAGGCTTCAAACATTCTTGCAAATTAGATTGAATGTCTACTGCGAGGTTATAAAGACAGTTAATGCCATATGAACCGATCGTCGTCGCCTATTCTTAGTGTGGGGACTGGAGCACACCGCAATGATTGGCTAAAAGACAAAGGGTTCTGCCCAAATGACGAGACTGTCAAGGGCGAAACAAGTGTGTCGGGCTGTACAAGAGCGCACTAATAGACCACATGACAATTTGGCTCAAATAGCAATTGCGAGAATATTGTAACTTGCGCGTGGTCTCAAGAAAACACCCAAAACAAAAGGTATAAATTCCATCTTATATCGAGCTTTCTTTCACTCGATATCAATCGTCTAACCCGAAAACTTTATTCTATTAGGTTTGTACCAAAGTTATTGCGGTTTCACATCTCAGGTGTTGCGGTAATTTCGATTTATGAATGAATTCCACTATCAAACGACAAATTTTAGCAATGCGTAAGCCGCGAATACTTTTGCACCAATCGCTAAACAATATAGTGAAGCATTTATCAATGTAGAGCATATCATTGCAAAAAATGCGATCCTTAGTCGATATCCTTACAACATTTCGTTGTTTTTGCAAATGTTTTACTTGACAATATTTATTTAGTCATCTACAAGTGCAATCAGAATCAATACAACGGCGTGCGATGAAGTGACCCGTGTTCCATTGAACTCCTAATTATTGTACATAATAAACTGTTCCTGTGTAGAATTTGTAACGCTTACCCACAATAATATAGGGAGGATATTTGTAATGTAATCTAAAAACACTACTAATAATGATGTGTTAAGGATGATAAGACACGAGCGAAACGTGGAATTGGGGCGGCTTCGAGTACGCGATAGGCGGAACGAGGACCTCGATGGAGTAATGGATAATTTTGTGAGCCCTCTGCAAGGCTGGTATAAGGAGATTTTTCACAAAGTACCTGCGAGTTAGGCAATAAACAAAAGTTAAAAGTGTGGCTCTTTCCTACTCAAAATCATATACAATGTACAGTTTCAACTCGTTCTTCACATCTCGTCTGTCATAAGGCTCTTCTTCTTGCGTAAAAACTATATTCTGCATAATCAATTGAACATTATCAGAACAGTATAGAAGAAATGCTTCTAACCTACTACATTTACTAGAGAAGTGGTTGGCAAATCCCGTAGCACTGTTCGCTAATCGACTGTTTAGGTAAACTTCGCTTTCTAAAATTTTGATAGATTCAGAAAGGCTGATTTAGCAGTTTTCTACCACGTCTTTCAGCATCCGTCTTCTTATCAGAAGGAGGAGGTTATCGTAAAGCAATTTTAAGCTTGATCACTCACCCGTCATCGCTTCGTCATCCGAGGCACATTGGTTTTGCGATACTGTCGACAGAGCCATCATCTGCAACTAATACAGAGGTTTCCACGCTGTGCATCGCTAAGCTTCTCATCAATACCTCTCACGAAGAATAGATCAAATAAATCCTCATGTCTTCACGGCAACCGTGACGTCACTAAAATTTCAACTCATGAATATGTCCACCCGGCGTACGAAATTGTAGTAAATAAAACATTGCGGTGAAACATAAAAAGTATGAAACAAAAGACAGAGCATCGGATAGAAACGGTTGAGAAACGGATACGATGCATACGTTCCTGGTAAGGCACAATTCTATTTCCGCTTCCCAGGCTTTCTCAGACACTTGAATCTTATTGAAACAAAAAAAAAAAACACGAAATCAAAATGTGTCAGCTGCAACTTCTCGTTTTTAGCGTAAATGAAAGAGCCATCGAAGTTGCGCATAGCTTTTTCAGTATACAAGGTTTGAGGCTATAATAGGTCTTGTCAAAAGTTTTGACACTAGAGCAATAAATCTAAATTTATCACTTAGAAGTAATAAAAGCTGCTTAACATTACTATAAAGTAAAGTGTTCTCGCCTTCCAACAATTCCCTTAACACTCTAATCGAGTTATGATATCGAGTCAAACGAGTTCTATCTAACGCTTGAAAATGTCATATACGATGATCATCGGTTGTTAATGTTATCCGTTATGTTATGTAAATTCATCTGTAAGGTTTTCCATCACCAGGCCAATAATCTACTTCTCATTAGATGTGTCTATCGTCCAAATAGAATAATTACTTGAATGGTGCATCTTCACCAGTAGTGCGAATCCCAGCAAATATTCTATCGCTTTCTATCGCTTTTGTTCTCACGCAATCGTCTTGCATGTTGGTGGCATGCTCCAGTTCATGTTGACGTCTCCGCAGCAATCCGTAGTCCTGGAAACGTTTACATCTATGTATCGAGATAACTCAAAATTCGACTTCCCATAAACCTCGACATAATTAATATATATATGAAAATCGAGAAAACTTATCTTGATTAGTTGACGCGAGGTTGGTAAAGTAGTCGTAGTAATTCGGCTGACATTTCGGCGACCCGCCTTCTTTAGAGCCTGGGTGGATGTAATATGAGTTGTATCCAGATTGTTGACGTATGTTTTGATTACGATCACTATTCCTTTGGGTTGCTGTCCACAAAACACTTACATTCTTTTAGAGTCCATTTCACCATACTTTTTGTATGTCTGTCGTCTGTTCTTTTCATAACATGGCAGACCTATTTACTAAATTTCCAACTAAGTTTCCGAACTTGATCTAAAAGTTTAAAGTAATCGAAAATATCAAATAACATTAAGTAAACTATTTTTCGTTTGCTGCCTGGATACAATTCTGCCAACGCTCTGGCAACAACGCTCATAAAACTCAATATTACTCGATGCAAAGCAAGCAGACAATTCTCGACGCAAATGATTGATGTCTCAAAACTTCTTGTCTAACCAGTGCTCCAATGATCTGAAGATATGGAAACCGGACAGAGACAGATCTGACGAATCCAATTGCTCCTAAGCCATTTCTTACCTGCACCTTTTAAAATTTTCCAGATATGCTCGTCTGAATATTGGAAATCATCGGCCAAACCACTAGTTGACAAAGTCGGATCTTCTTTAGTCGCTCAACGATGCTTCTCGACCAATTTCACGTGGTCTTCCGGATCTTGGTTGATTGACTAAATCAGTATCTCTGTTACGAGACTTTGCAAACGATTCATACGCCGTAGTTCTACCCACAACTTGGCGGACTTTCGCACGATTAATGTTGTCAAATGCAGCTTGAAAACTGAACTGTTCCAATTGAAACTCGTAAAGCAGTAAGTTATAAATGACTTTCCATGACGGCTCCATTGTTAGACAAGCATATGCAAAAAATATCAAACAATCCGCAAAAAATTCTGCCCAAGAAAGGTGAGAGACAAAAAATTTGACTTTGTGGCAAAATTTTAATTTTCTGGATCACGTTCGGAAATTTAGTTGTAGACCTAATAACTTTCACATTCAACGACCAGTTTTGCAGATTCCAGAACTTGATTAGGTTTCAAAGATCTAAGCTTTGCACTTCGTCTAGAGGTTGTGAGATTAGATAAAATTCTAGTAGTTTTTACTCAGGTGCTCTGTGGGCGTGTGTGATTTTCGTAACGTGAGTCTACAACCTTCTGCACGACAGAGCGCTGAAAGTATCATTGAATCGAAAAGGTGAAAGTGGGGTTTTGGGTATGTCTTTTGGTCGTGGCTACTTCGAGAGGCTTAAATACTGCTATTATTCTCCTTCTTTCACCTAAAATCAATATTTTTAAAAGCTATTCCTCATGCCCACTGACGCTTGAGATGCAGACACAGAGTGATCTCTGTAATCACAAAGCCATCCATCCAGTCACTTCGAATTGTTTACTTTCAGTGCGTCGAGTTCAATGAACTCTGAAGTTTCTTGTATCATGGCTTTCCGATAAAAGTGACAATTTCTAAGACTGAGTGAAAGTTTGACAATATTTAGCCATGAATACATATGCCTTTCACATACCACTTGAGCGACGTCACTATTTTATGCCAACGTGGCTGTAAAGAGCTGTGATAAGGTGTTGTTGCCTGGTATAATCTTTTTTATAGCAAGGAATTATTAAGAAATATGTTTCATGGTGCGAAGGCGACCAAATCGAAATGGATGGCTTTCTTGACATTTCGTAAGTGTAGCTTGGCGTTTCCTAAACATGGAAATCGACATGAAAGAAGAATTAGATCAAGAAAGGAGCGTAGCATGAAGCGCATTCATACCCTCAAAGAATAATGGACCGCAAAACTGTTTGTTAACCTTTCAACTCAACACTCCTCCGAGATGATCAGACAATATTCTTTTTTATTTAACCTCATTTAGCGGTGGTATAATGTTATGAATCTACCCAATGATGTAGAGTGATGTGTAAGACTCTTGCGTCAGGAGGGACTCAAACCCGTAATTCACTCCATCCGAGAGCGCGTGCTCTATCCCTCGCACTACCAGTGATCGTTTTGCAACCACTCTTATACTAAAACGAATCTATTAACAGCAATCAACCTCAACTGTTTAAGCATGGAAACTCGACATTGATATTGAACCCAGTCACGTTGACAGATATTAGGTACTAGATGATCAAACAGAACTTTTTTATTAGTAGTTATAAAACAGGCGTCGGCAGTGCAAGAGATAGAGTACGCGCCCCTGAGTAAAGTGATATGGAGGCTCAAGTCCCGCCTAATGCAAAAATTTTGTACATCACTCTACATCATTGGATTTATTTATAACTCTTTCTAGTGTTGTTAAATGCAGCAGTGAAGTGGGCTGAAACTGCTACCACGTCAGGAAAAAATTGCGGACAACTAAGGGAGTGCTTGAACAATGGCTCCCGAAATTTAGTCGGCAGTCACAATGTCTAAGCGGTTTACGCAACCGAATAGACTACAGTGGACGAAATTGGGCGAAAAGAACTGTAGAGTGGACCCGACGGAATTACTCCTGTCTTCGACGGCGACCACCTAAGCGTTGGACGGAAATGTTCGTGAGAAAATCACACAGCCGCATTAGCAGATGTGGTTGTTTTACAGATCAAGGTATGAGACCTGCACCAATGCAATGTTTGGCTGAAACCACCGCCATAGACGACTACCGCGAAATGACCAAATTAATGGAAATGCGCGCGTGCTCACGTGACGTACCACCTAAGTATTAAAGTTAGTGAGCATTACCAATAATTGCGGCAAATGATTCAGAGAGATAGGAAAAGCACATGCCACCGATTTCACTACGTGTGTAAGACTGATAATCGATACAGCGAAGTGCAAAAAGAGGAATGATCATAGATGCCGTACAATGTGAGCTTAATCATAACTTCAGCCTCATTCTAGATTAATCAACACAATCCTTAATGAGGCACCCGAATCTTTACACACATTTAATTTTGAAAAGGGCCCTCTCAGAAGATCATGCTTTAGATACTTTGTTTATCCGTCTTCACAGCGTTTTTGTTCTCATTGTGCAAATTCCAGTACTTCTATCACTCAACTCGTTTTTTCGCGCTCTTCATGAACGTCGTAGAACCCTGGTTGAGCGAGTCTCCTTGCAATCTCGTCGATAGCATGGCTGTGGCGTTTCATTAAGAGTGCTGTTGACTACCGGAGAAGGTTAGGGGTGAAGATCGCCACCACGCCGCTCCGCGACAAGAATCACAGCCACTCGGCCACAGCGCTCTCACAGAACAACCAACTGGATTTCAAAAAAATGTGATTTAGGTATCGAAAAATATAACTTACGCAATGGATGTGTGATCTATAAGAGAAATATTAGTTTCTATAATTAATATTTATCCTAAAAAATTGTTGATCATTACCATTTAGTGTCCCTAGTTATTTTGTATGATGGTTACAAGTTTCCCGAATCAACACTGCAAAAACAGGGTGTTTTCTATTGCCGACACCGATTACAAACGAGTCGCACTGGTCTCGCCGACTGCCAACCAGTTACCATCAACTGAACTAAATGAGCTCGGAGTACGCTTCATTTTCAGATCTCTTACTCACACATGAGTTAAAAAGTTTCCAATGAACACATTTCCAACAAACGTTCCTAGAATACACGTTTAGTGGCTGGCCTAACCAGCAAAACATACGAATACCACACATCAGATTCATTAGGACTTTTCGTTATAAAAATCAGATGACATTTGTCAGAATCGATGTCAATGTGGTGATCCACAAGGAGAGAAAATTGGCCCGAATTTAACGGATCTTGCGGATGTTTACGCTTACTTTGTAATACACAAGTACTGAAACTATTGTTGAGATGAAACTGAGTGGTACCACTTGTCGCTGTCGTTGTTTTTGCTATTGCTGTCGTACGTTCACTGACTTTTCTGCAACCTTCCATTCTTCAGATCGGAGGCCAATCATAAAAATAAGCATCACTTTGTTAAAGATCAACTGCTCACTGTATTTCAAGTATGAGGCCAACTGTATGTTGTTTTCTTGAAATGAGGAGAAAACCAATCTGAATTAGAAAGTCAAGCAAATTAGGAACTCTATTCATGCATATTAGTGACCCATTCGTCCTCACGGTTCATTTTTGATTTCTTTTTCTGGGATATACACAAGCATTTCAAGAGTTTTGCATGTGATATTACAAAATGTTGGGCCAGGTTCGAGACAACCACCTAAAATCGTCAGCGATGTGCCTTTGTGATGTACAGATGCCTACAAGACCATTTTGTTAGATAATGAGTTTACAGATCAGAATTTCTTTTATACTGACACAAAGCCGTTTGACTAACTCGTCATGTATCAATTCCGTGTGTCTTATGTGATACTAAGCATACTGTGTCAAAACTCATACATTCCCCATCTTCGCCATTGGGGCCAATCACGCGATTACCTGAATGAAACAAATGTTTGCACAGACGGTTGAAGATTAATTCACGGAGCATGGGGTTAGGTGGAAGTTCAGTAATTGCCAAATGACGAACGTTATTTTTCGCAACATATCACATTTGTCACACGCCCCGTTCTAATTGTCAACACATCATTCTACACACTTACACACCACACACAGCACACTACAACACAACCACACACTACACACACACACCACACCACACACACAACACACCACACTACACACAACCACACACACACACACACCAACACACACACACACACACACACACACACACGACACACACACACACACACACACACACACACACACACACACACACACACACACACACACACACACCACACACACACACACACACACACACACACACACACACACACACACACACACACACATCTTTGGGTAATTCGTAATAGCGAAATCCTACTGTAATGATGCATTTGATGGTTTTTCAGTAATTTTGCTGAGGTAAAAATCTCTCTAAACCTACCTCTACTCAACTGTTGGCCATCAACGTATACGAAATATAGTCAATTACCCGCTTATATGCATAATTAGGTGACGACAGTCGAAGATATAACGATATTACGGCGGATTTTGAGCAGTTCTCTCTCTACGATTACGCAAATGAGTGCTTTTGTCGGACAGCGGCTACTCGCAAACATAGGTTTATCGCAAGTGTACGACGATGGCTGCCATGGCACGATGCTCACGAATCTTCCCTTTTTGGATTCGGTTCGCTGGTTGCAGCTAGCTGGCTGCCCGAATAGTTCACGAGCATGTGACGACCACCCTCACCTGTCTACCGGTACAATTAATGACGTCACGCATGATGAGTGAACAGATTATCGCTGTCATGCCTGACTACTTCTGGGTATGGCTCAACTTTTCAGCTCTGACACTCCTATCCTTCAGCTGATCACGTGGTGCAGTCAACCGCTCAAATCAAATATGCCTTTCATTTTTTATTTTCTCGTTGCAGCTTTTGGACTGTCGCGAATTGGATAGTTCGAACTTTTCATGTCCTTCAAAAAAGAGATTTTTTTATTACCACATAACAAAAAAAACTCAGTGCTTGAATTTTATTTTTTTGAATTTTTCAAAAATTTTCCTGAATAGGTCTAATTTTCACCAGCAGAATGCTCCGTCGCCCCTTTCACGAGTCATTGCTACACAACAGGTTTTGCTCCTTTTGATGTGAAAAGAAGCATTATTTTTTTTGGCCGGTAGTCTACAATTATAAGTATTTATGACACGAAGTCATCCGTGGTTGGCTTGTCGCGTTGTGACATATCATAGATTCTAAAGAACACCCATTTTCGTAGAATCGAGCTAACACTCGTGTAAATCTGCACGTTTATTTTTTGCGAATGTTTTATTTAGAGAAAAGGACAGTTTTTGAGATGTTTTTCATTACTCTTGCAGCGATTTAGTAATAACTGATCTTCAAAATAGACTTCTGAGTTTCCAGTCTGTGTTGTACTATTCAGCTAGATAGACTCAGATGAAGTAATATTCAAAATTAAGCACATGTAGCATTATTCTTATCAAAGTAGGACAGTTATACTTTCTTTTCAAAATGCATCAAGAGGTGATCAGAGTAGCTACTAAATCAAGTTCGATACTATCTGATTTAATTTCAACCCTCAAAAATAATGCGAATTTCTGGGTAAAATGGATTTCAGTGAGAATTCCTTGATAGCTCCACTGTTCCATTTTTATTGGCGAGTTACACATTGTTCTATGTAACCATATTATTACTTTGCAATATATTACTATATCACTTTATCGACTAGAGAAAGCCTTATGAACACTGAACGGAGTAACCGTCCAATATTTCACACTTTCCTTTCATACTTTAGATTCAATATTTTACACGCAGTAAAAACAAAGGATAATATAAACATTAATGATTATGGAGCGTCTTTGTGTTAGATTATAGTAAAAATTACAAAGCACGTCGGTAGGATCCCACGCGTCATAACTTATATTGTCGCTAAAAAGTTGGATAAGTGATCGCACTTATCCAACTCCACGACAATATTACCTATATGGATTCGCACGCAAGTAAAAGTATTCAAATTTTTGAAATTGGACAAACATATCTTAGCTCGAAGTAAACTATATTGAATGAAATAAAAAGCAACAAGAGGTGATGAAAGTAAATTCATTGCGCTAACGTTCCGACGTCTTGGTCATCTTCATAGTGGATGATTCGAGTCTTCTCCATCGTCTTCCTCGAGTTGAATCTTCTTTGGTCGAACATTGCTCATATGAGCAACCTCACTTGGCAATTCTCCTATGTGCAGGAAGGTTGTAGAAGATACTAGTTGTTTTTTGTTTTTCGACGAACAATCCATCCTGCATCATTTTTCGCTAACATTCAATGCTACAGTAATTTCAAAACCGACCTTCTTCCAACTTCGACACTACCAATAAATCACGTATTTATCGTTGATTTAGCAAATACCACTAAGCAGCAAAAATATGTGGTTGATTGGTAAAGTCAGGATTAAAGAGAAATTCCGTTTTGAAATTGAGAAGCATTGAGTTGAATATTCTTCCCAATAAAACTTGAGGCTTCATTTATTGTTGCTTTGATATTCTGGCTTTCTAGAGGCCATGAATCGTTCGCGATTGGATTTTTTGCGAGGCACACATTTCCGACGACAACTGGACGGCCGGAAGCATACGAAGGTGTGTACTGATGCTTGTAATTGCGCTCGTGTGAACTTATGAGAAACTTCATACTACCGAGAATCTTTCGCGTCGGGACGATGTGCGTTTACACGAGTGCACGCTTACCTTCAAAGATTTTTTGCCGCGCAGAGCTTTTCTCTTAGAGTCGTACTAGCCATTCAGTCTCTTGAAAGAGGCAGTTTTGTACTTGGTTTCTGAAAAGGCCTTCTCAGTACTGTACCAGCAGAAAAAGAATTACGCTTCACATTCATCGCGACTTCTTCACTCGGCTAGGAGTTGTGGGTCGTTTATCACCAAGTAATTAGTATCATGCTATAGCGTAAATCTCGATAATTCTGGAACTAAATTCAATCAGTAGAAAAGTTTATAGAGCGCTATAAGAGTGAAATAAAGATTACGTTCCACTCGATTACTCGAGGTAACTAACTCGTCATTTGTGCTTCATAGCGAAATTATTTGGCAATCACCTGTATAACCTGTCATCCCGTTGATCGTGAGACTCGAGTGGGTACCAGCAACACTTCCAATTTTCTCTATCGCGTGCAAGAGTAGCTCAGGGAGTCCTCCTTCCCTAAAGTTATGCTGCGCATCATATCTTTCTCTATGTCTTTCGTGAGATATCGGACAATCGGGCTGTTTTTTTTCAGGTAGAGCGCTTGATATCCGAAGGAATACAGCCGAGTAACGGCTCTCGTCCATCGGTGTCGTTGAAGCGCACCACATGTCGGCCCACCTTATTTTCGATAGACTAGCGCGTAGAACGAGCATCGTCGATCCTTGAATAGGTCGGAACTTCGCATCATTTCCCTTAATTTGAGAGATACTGGATACTCATAGGATCGACCTCCGACTTTCCCGTTCATAACGCCAAGTGACTTTCATCCTGCTTACTAGCGACCACGTTTCTGCCTGCATTACGTTAGAGCAGGGATAATGTCGAGCCGCAAAGCTGGGGCACGTGAGCGAAGATAGGAGCAGATTGGGCAAATAAAATGTAAAAAAAAAGCATGTTATCATGCAAAGAACAAAGCCTCTATACACCTAGAGATGAGCACGGGAGTAAAGATTCAAATCAGGCGGGTATGAACCGGTATGGATGAATTTTGCTCCCCACAGGTCTCTTAGGTGTATTGCAAACATATACCAGTGCAAAAAATGCTATAGAAACATTATATCATGATAACAAAGTCTCCTTGCAGTTTTGATGAGGACGCTTTAAATAAAACACTTGCGGATCTGTCTTTACATGATCAGCTTGCCTTTGTTATGTTATCTTTGTGTCTAACATTACCCGATTTTCTCGTTGGCGGAATCTTTTAGAGATCAAATGTGACTTCAATAATTATCAGTTCCAGAAATCATTTCATACGCTGCCGAAAATAAGATGCTAACATGAGTTTAAAAGAAAACCACACACTCTCACTGAGTGAAAAAAGTGTGCTAAAAAGGTGTAATGTGTTTTAAATGGTAATCTTACTCTAAGTCCTGCAACCATAAGGATTCTATTAGCAAATAAGTAAAAGAAGAATAGTTATCGGACATATTGAACTTGAGTGAGATCTTAAGAAAACACTCGAAAACGAACGGTTTGATTATTCTCATAATACCAGCCAAGAGCAATCGAGTGTAAAACACCGTCCTATAGTGATTTCTCTCATTTGATGTCACGTGTGAATAGTACGTCCGCTCTTCTCAATCAAATGATTTGGGTTTCCCGAGAAGATTGTCTAAGACGAAAGTCATTGTGGAATTGACGGGACTGTGAAGACCAAAACACGCGTGTACTGCACTGTATTAATGACCATAATAGACCACATCCATGGCTAAAAAAGTAAATTTCAGGCATATTTAAATTTGAGCGTGGTCTAAAATAAATCAAATGAGCGGTATAAAGTAGGCTGTTAAAAATTATCCAAATTTAAATCACTGAATGTTCACTGAAATTCCGGAGAAAGAGCGAAAAAGGCTCTGCTCCAAAGGATCAGTATATGAAAAATCGAAGACTATAGAAAGCAATCTTCAAAGTTGTTAGCGTATTTTTAGATTAGAAATCTCGAGATGCAAAAAAGGCAAAAATACATAAATTTCCAAATATATTGAAATTATCTGAAAAACTTTGTGAAATAAATTAAAGTAGTTCTCAGCGAGCTAATTGTTTGTGATTTTCACTTTATCAAGATATGACTCGATGCACCTGCACAAAGAGAAAATCACATGTTAAACTTTTGTTTTCTGCAGCTGTCACTTTTATACAAAGTTCAATTGTTTTATTCATTCTGTCCTCTAAAAGGAGACGTGTAACATTGTGGTTAGGTTAAGAACAGCCCAGAAACGTGGCCCTCTATCGTTTCGTGGTCCGCAAATCTGGGATACTTGCGCCAGGGACCGTCGGTATGTGAACGGATAGTAATATATCGCTAATTTGAATCACATGCTTTCACCCATCCAGTCTTTGTATGAGCCAAAGATGAGTTGATTAGCTCTACGATACCCCCACGGATGGCAGTGACACTACCACGATACATCCACAGATTTCAGGGATTGATCAACGCTGAGAGCTTCGTCTTTGCAGTTCAGCACTTTGAGTAAAGTGTTCATTTAGTGTCAGTGATACGTACTTTTCCCACTCTCCATAAATCACTCTCTGTATTTTCATAAAGACTCTGATTCTAAAGCTTCCCTCAAATGAGGATATTGGAATAAATCGATGAAAAAAATTCAAGCAAGTTCTATATGAACTTTCTAATTGCGGAATCTATTGCAAGAATTTCAACGTAAACTTATGACTGCTAAAACAGCCCGCAAATTGAACGTTTATTGTGTTGAACTTTTCGTGAAGCTACAGTACAATATTGGCATCTAACGGCCACGCTATTATTTTTTCTCTGCTTCTTCGTGAAGAGGGAAAGGCTTATCGTCATTTACATTTAATATAAAGCTCGAATAACTTCTTGAATCTATAGAAAGTTGTAATAATGTCTAATATAAAGCACCTTCATTTTGAGTAATTCAAGTCCTGGAAAGAATCAAGTGTGAACGAAGCAACAGCAAGAGAGCAAATTTCGAAAAGATGGTGATTCATTTATGGACAGTGAAAAACGAAGTTTTTTCTGTTGCCTCTTGGTGCAACAAAATTGCCAATTCTCGGCTAATCATTGTTACAAAGCTAGAATAATTTCTTGAATCCTTAGAAAGCCGTAATATGGAGCTGTATTGTCGAAATATGACACAACCAGTAATGCACATAAAGCAGAATACGCCTAGAAACTTCCATTCAGCATACTCATTGGGGATGTTTACAGACAACTGCTTTGTGTTCAAGAGTTCTGCTAGCTTTTTTCTGATAAAAACTTAAGCAGCTTAATTGTTGATAGACGCTTGCGTTAGATTCTTAGACTCTGAAGACCTCAAAGTCTACAGTGAGAAATCTTCTTTCGGCAGCTAAGTTGCGAAGTTCTCATTGGTTTTTTCCGACTATAATTTCCTTTTGAGAAATAGATTTGTTTACAGGTGGAGTTTTGGACGAGAATATTCTATTGTTTTGTCGGGATATCATAATGGGACATATATCAACCACTAGTAGATATTTATGCTAAATTCTCAATTTCCAAGCATGCTAGAACGTCTACATATACTGTGTCTGCTTTTTTGAACTTTTTCTATCATCCAACTATTAGACTTATTTGGTGTCACGATTATTCATTATTGTCCATTACAACAACCATATTTCGGTGCTCGCTCAGCTAAATCACCTTTTCTCCATGATTTTTAGTTGCGTTCAGCTCAGTTTAGGTGAATGAACTAGTAGATTTTGTTTAGTTATGGAAGTAAATGAGTAAACATTACGTCGGTTAAGACCTCCCGACACTGCGAATGCAGTGTGGCAGTGGTCACGACCTCATTTGAAGGCCTCAGTTTTGTTTGGCTATTCCGCATTTGGAACCGGATGAGTGGATAAACACGGGAATGCCACTACTTCTCCAACTATCACCGCCGTTCCATCCGATTAATCGTCAACGATTATAGCCTTTTCTCAATATACTGTTAGTGTTGCAAGATTTACCGAGAGCTTGTGGATTTTTCTACTAACCTGCTACTTAAAAGTCATTAGCCTGGCTCCCCTGCCCTACAAGCCATTCATTATATCGTGTCTTAATAGTGCACTGAAAGATTTGGTTTATCTGAATGGTGAACGTGTCCGAGAACTACGCTTCTACATTGGAACGCATTCTAATCCTTCATATTACCAAAATATTTGTTCAGTATGAGGGTGTGTTCAAATTTTCATTGAAATAAGCTTTCATAGTTCAGATATTTCAGATATTTTTATTCACTCATGATATGATTCCAACTTTGTTGGCGCTATTACAAATCTTTCCACAAGCACAACTACAATCTTCGGAATGTCCAGATACCCTGGCTCCATCTCAGCTGGGTAATCCATCTTTTTTCGATCACGACACAATGCTTCATTTTAAGAAACAATATTACGATTTAGTTCATGAATGATCATCATTCCGGAAGATATTGTATTATTTAATGTATTATTATACATGCTTGAAATTTAGCTGGCAGTCTTTGCAAAGGTGAACTGAGTCACATACTAAATAAGTGTATCGGCGTATTTGAAAATCTTAAGCACCTTATTTTAGTCCGCAAGATCTAAGCTAAGTGATGTTTTTGTAATAAGCCTCCGTAAGATTCACGAAAAACGACGTGTGTTGTCTACACGCGGATAATGAGCTGAGTCACTCGAGAGCTCCAATTATTTGTGAGACTGTTAGTGTGGAAGCCGAAACCATTGAAGAAGATCATCGTCGTAGATCAACGAATTCAAAGACTGGATGGTAAGAATATCCCACCGAAATTTTGGTTGATTTTAGCCGAGCAGTGGAGCGGTTCTTCCACCGGCTTCATTTCAGACGTAGATGATTTTGGCGAGTCTATCGAGAAACTATATGAACTGAATAGAGCAAAGGTTCCAAATCCGACCTATTTTCGAATTTCCTAGAAATAGAGTTTTTTTCATTCTTTTCTGAAGAAATCTCATACTTACATTGACTCTTATTTGCGTCAGCATGAAAAACAATGGATAACGTGATTACCTGCGCACTTGGTAAAACGGAGAAGTTTTTTTGAAGACAAGAAATGTTGTTCGTTAGGTAGTACTAAGAAAAAGAGCATCAAAACGTCTTTGTGCATGCCACTTTTTCGCTCATTTAGCACAGATAGGATTTGAGTTGTTGAATGACGATGAGAAATAAAGTCTGGTTGAAATTAGACGATTAAGCTGCTGTCACGGTGTGGACTCGTGAAGTGAACGGATCTGCCTTGTATCGAATCTCCGACGAAGATCTTTTCGATGAAGGCTATCATAGGTGCGATGTTTTCAAAAGTTTCAGTTCACCTGCGCTTATGGTGTGTGTGGGTGTAAAAAAGTCATTAGAACATGATCGGTTTCGAGATAATTGGCATTATTCTTTTATCCCGCTTCTCCTAATAGGATATTAGTCCAAACACATTTTTCTTGATCAAACCAGCTGTCTCTGGGTGACAACAAACAAGCAATTAAGGCTTGCTTTATGATGAAAGCCTCGTGTGTTGAGTATGTCTGTACGTAGTTGGAGTGGTTTGTAAGCAAGTGAGTTTCTACCCATTATAAGGCGACAAATAAAAAAGCGATCTCACTTGCTGGACAGGTACTTTATGTAAGAGTATTAATAATTATTCGAAAGCCTAAATCTCTGCTTTCAGCTCCACGTAGCTGGTTTTATCAAATGACTTTTTATAACGCTGTAAAATTGGAATAAAATTATGTTTTATATCGGTCGCGAAATTCGACTATTACTTCGCAAACACGAAAAGCATAAGAACGTATGAAGAAAGTCTCTCAGTATCAGGGTCATACGTTTGATCTGAAGTTCTTTTCGAAGCAGCGAAAACATTTCTAATCAAATATAAAAATCGCACTCCTCCGAAGCGCCAATCGATCATGGACGGCAGCACCATCGAATCTGCAGTCACCAGATCCCCGACCGTGAATTAGCCTGTGAACAAGTAAGCCGAATGAGTGAAACTCGATCTTGTTTTCCTTGAAGAACTGCAAATAAACGCTTTATTCCAGAAAATAAGCACGTCTACAAAGACCTAGAATCACCTAAAACCAAATTCTCATGATCCTACTCTATCTAATGATAACTAATAGTGTTAAGAAAAAGCTTTACCTTTCGAGAAAAATGCGTGTGTGAAACACATAGGTTTTCCTTCTGCAACAACATCAAAAAACCTCTTCGAAAACCAGTTACGTAGGGCTGCAGCCAGAGATTTAAGCTTTCAAATGGTTACTAACACTCCTATGAAAAGTTCCTGTCCAGCGAATAAGATCGGTTCTTCATTTATCGCCATATAATGAACAAATCCAGCAAATGAAATGGAACGCAAGCGAATAATACTTTACGCTGTGTTTTCTCTAAAAGGACTGTTTAGAGCATCGTTCATGTAGGACTTTCATTCAGAAGCAGAAGCGACCGCGAAGATATGGTGGTGCTCTTAGCAAGATCACCTGGACAATGCACACTTGGTCCTTGTGCACTTGGGTTGAATACTAACGCTAGAATTAGCGACGGTGAGTCAATCGCCGCTTGGCTATCGCGTATAAATACTTCTCCATAAGTTGATTTTTGAGTGAATAATGAATAATATAAAGTGAATAAGTAAGTTTTGAATCTTTCTTTACAGGAATCGTCTCTCACCAAGAGAATGTTCTCGGTACTCCGGATGGCTTCATCGATCTAAACGACACGTTCTACTGTGCACGGCGTCATGGCGCCTGTGGTGCACAGCGTCCTGTGTTCAGATTCACAAAAGGATCTGGCCCATCTATAGGTGATACTTAGGCTGAAGTTGATTTCACTAAAATAGTAGGTGAAAGTTATACTTGGTGTTATTGTTGTTATTATTGTCATGTTATTATAATTATTTATTAATAAAAAAATAATAAGTAATAAAATATTAAAAGGTCCAAATAGTAGTAAAAATAATGAAATAGTAAATAATAAAATGGAAATGGGTAAAATAAAGCAAACAAGGAGAAAACAATGATAACACACTAAATAATAAGTAATCATGTAATAAATATGCGAAATAATAAAAAATATCAATCACATCTATAAAGTAGTTATTGTTATTATTATCATTATTGCATGAAATGATAATAACAGTAATAATAATAATAATAGTAATAATAATAACAATAATATTAATAATAATAATAATAATAATAGCAATCGCTTTAAGAAGTTACTACTATTATTATTGTTTCGGGATTGAATTTAGTCAGGCGTTGCTTGTTTTATTGTTTATTCATTATTTTTTATTTCTGCAATGAAAGTGCGTATCCAGTGTGTAGCAGAAAAAGAGCAGCTATCGTATAAAAATAGCATGTCTGTTCTTAAGAGAGAGCTCTTCTTAAACATCTCTAGAAAATCTAATAAAATCGCAAATATCGACCGATCGATCAGCGCCAGTCGTAGTGTCGTTTAATTCTTTATTTTAGTGTACGCATATTCATTGGATCCCGAGACGTCGTTTCCTGGCTATTCTAGGGAAGGAAAAATTCTCTGTTATGGTTGGGCCGATAATGGATCAGTAGTTCATCCGATGTCAAACGACAGCACCTGTTTGCCGGTGAACACTGTAGCAAATGGAAAGGTTTGAGTGTTTAATACTTTAGAGTGATAGGGGCTGACATTAACAGGTTTGTACAACTTAGAATACAGGCATCAAATTCGTGATTTCTTTTATGAATTTATGAATGACGATGATGCGATCTCACTGAGCGGCAGTTTTAGATATCAATAACTGGTCAATTAAATAGCATATAGATTTTACTGAGGTTTTAGAAAGCTCTGAATGGGATTTTGTAAGTGTCTTGATTAGATTGGGAAAGTATAAACTTCTGTATTTGTTCACTGTTACACTGGATTGATCTGTCCACCCGCATCAATGAATTGAAAACCAAGAATCCTTTCTGAGTTGAAGTTTTGAGCACAATCGAATATGAAGGGGTGCTAAGAAATTTAATCTTACTTTTATGACAATAATGAAAGTCTCGCTTACAAATGAGTCAAGTTCTCAACTCTTTAGTCACGTTAGTTTTCGAAAAATACGCGTGAGTTGACAAAAATCACACATGTTCGCCCCATTGTGTTCAGTGCAGTATTTGAAGCGATTGTATGCATAGTTTCAAAGAAGAAAGCTGCAACGATTAAAATTATAAAAAAGGCAAAATCGGATCAAAAGTAGTCAACATGGTTTTTAATTGCGACTGTGGCCGAGTGGCTAGTGATGCCCGGCGCGGAATCGATCCCACAGCTTCCCAGCACTCTCCGATAATCAATAATGACGGCCCCTGAAAAACGCTCAAGCCTGAATATCCGGAGATTTTAAGATGTCTCCGATCAGCATTTCACGATATTTGTGAAGGAGACAAAGTTCTCGAACAAGTGAGTACACGGTACAAATGTTACAAGTACTGGGACCAGCACAGTCGAAAAGAAATTCACGATACGAGTTGAATAAAGTGATGAAATACAGTGAAATAATTCTCCAGGTGGCTTACAAAAATTCCGTGAAACTAACTCTTCTAGCCCATAGAATTTACAATATTTGTTCATTATCGCAAATTCTGATCTAACATAACTTAGATAAGCTATTCGAGTTCGACTTCAAGTGTCTATTCGATTGGAACAACTGCTACTCTGGAATGCGATGAAGGATACACCAACGGTGGGCAAAGCACTCTTCTATGCGTCAAATCGGGATGGTATCCAGCTAATGCACTTGGCTACTGCGTCGAAGAAAACAGTAAGTGAGCCAGATTATTTAGCAGGATGCAAAGCGCAAGACTCATAACACAATCATTTAGCGAAAAGACGTGATAATGCAAAAAGTGATAAACGTAGATGGTAACATTTGTATCATTTTTTAGACTATTTGGTGCATTCTGAGACATCTTCGGCTGCCTCATCGTTCTCTATGGAATGTGCAGCATTAGGTAAAATGAGAAATGGACGGCTGACTTATAGTGGCCTAGCTAAAGGAGGTTTGTTAAACATTTAGTTAACGACTGAATAGAATCAATTTCAATCTTAGGGCCAACTAGAGACAACATAACTCGTTTGCTGCGTGTGAGAGTGAATTTTACCTGAATGGTTCACAGTTTACAACGCAGATTACTTTAAACTCACGGAATTTCGATAATAAGCTCGAACAACGAGAAATTTTCAAAATATTTTTGTCTTATTGTTGTATAGGATAATATTGTTGCAGGTCGTTTTCCGCAAGGTACCCGTGCCACGCTACTTTGTGACAATGGCTACCACCTTTTTGGCTCAGTGGATAGTGTCTGTAAAGAAGGAAAGTGGAATCGAAAGCACGGTATCTGCTATTCGAAACTCGATCCCATATGTCCAGCACTACAATCTCCAGCTGCCGGAAAGGTCAGAGCACTTGTCAGAAAATACCTGAGTACAACACTTTAACAGGTGCGAGAGGCGCGATCAATGGAAAGACCATATAATAAGAACGCATTATCGCTGCTTTGACATTACCCAAATGCCCTTCTGGAAATTTTTGTGTATAGCTGCTGCAAAGCAATAAAGTGATTACAAGACGTGGTGGGATTCGAACAGCATATGATTACTGGTCATACAAATAGATAGACTGGTGAAAAAGTCCCGAAGTGACATTAAAATCTAAAGGACAAATACCATGACTCGAATGTAGAAAAACTGTAACAGTATTTACATCAATCTTGAAGTTTCTCATAAGAAATAGAAATTCTTCAGATCAACTACAGTACCTTAGAGCCCTATACTCCATCAACAACAGCGACGCTGACTTGCGAGTTCGGACTGAGCGTCTCGGGAGCGTCTGCGCTACGTTGCACTGAGGACGGCTGGTTGCCACACGAAGGGCTCGGAGTGTGTCGAGTGGTGAGAAGTTTTATTAGACCCCGATTTGACATAATAACTTCCAAAGTATTGTAAACTGAGTTACACTATTTTCTTTTCGCAGAAAATTCATTCTTCTGATATTTAGGTTACAAGAAATGATTCTTTCGTTTGCTTTCTTTTGCTGTAGGATACAACAAAAGTAAAGAAGTCCTTCTAGGAGACTTCTAACATAGAACAGAATCCACTCAACACTTCATATTGCGCGATAGTTCAAATGTTATGTAACCATCCGAATCAGCCGGAGAGATCATCAAGCGTATGGAAGAGCTGAATTCTGAGATTAAAATAATTCTACGACTGTGACGACTTGATTATTTTGAAATACTTTTTTGACGATCAAAACCCTTCATTAATCATGATTTGTGCAAGAATTATGACCGCTGTGAGCAGAGACCATATACTGCTTCACCACATCTGACACTCTTGCCAGAGCTACAAACTACTACAAACAATTTCAATTACCTTGAATTTGAAAAGCATATATCTTGAGACCGATTTCCAAGTTTATTGTGTGAATGAAAAAATAATGAATGGCTTTTGTGAGATCACCACAACGTTGATTATCCCTCAAACTTGAACCATACGTTTCGTTTTAGCTTTACATATTTCGATGATTCACAACAAAAATTTATTTTTCACCGATAATCGTGCCTGAAGTACGAGCTCTGAGAAAAGGGAGAGTTAAATTTGTTTGGTGAGGCATCTGAAATGACAATCCATTCCCGGTAGAAAGAAAAAGCTACTCTCTTCTAAACAAAAGTTGCAGATAGCTGAGATATACATTGGGTTGTCTGATTTTTTTTCACATTCCAACAATTTTTTTTTATTCGGTTGTTGCTGACCAAGGAAATCAATCAACGGTACTGTTCTATTATGGCAGCACCATTTGAGGCCTTCGGTGAAAACGTTTTTTTGCTTTTGCAAAACATTTCTATAGCTTATATATAGCTCAAATCGAGCGAGTTTCAATGGTATGTTTAATATCTCAAGTAGCCTATTCTTGGCGCCTTACCAATCAAAATAAGATTTTGTTCCTTACTCGAAGATTTTTCACTGGATAGAAGTTTTGCTTTAATAACTTTTGATTGTTAGATAGAGAAAATTTTCCCACTTATAGTGGTATATTTAACTTTCGGAAAGGACTTCTTCCAGCTTTGTATCGACCGCAAGGATGGTTAGAAGTGCTCACTGAGTGTGAAACCCAATATTCTTTCGGTCGTCACAAAGCTAGAAAAAGTCCTTTCAAAAAGCCAAATATACCATTATAATTAGATTTCCTCTATCTAGCGATTAAAAGTTGATTACAACAAAACTTTTATCTAGTGAGAAATCTTCGAATGAGGAACAAAATCTTATTTTGACTGGTACGGCGCCAAAAATAAACTATTTGAGAAATTAAATAAACATTGAAGTTCACTTGATTTGAGCCATCGATAAACTGCAGAAACTTTTTAAAAAAAGCAGTTATACTTTTTACCGAAGGCATCAATCGGCGCCGCCATATTAGAACAGTACCCAATCAAGTGCATGGTGTGAGAACAGTTTCGATAAATCTCATTTTGTCAATCCTAACACTGATATGATTTTTTTCTTAGTGCTGGTAATTTTATTGACTTTTTTGTTCAATTTCGGTCTAGAATCTGTTTCGTTTATTTTTCTATTTTCAATTGCGCTCAAGTTATGGATCGTGAAAATCAGCAAATTGCGATAGTTAAGTTGCACAAGATTCTCGCCCAGCTTTCCGCCGTATTCGTCCCAAGTACGTGTCGAAGCCGAATCACTTCACAGCTCTCAAGAAGGGTCGGTAGAAGTCTGCAGTAGTAAAAACCATGGACTATACTCATTTTCCTTTGTGCCGGCATTTGCGCCACTGGAGAAACGTGTTGGTCTTCATTAGCAGAAACGTCAAAATCAGCGCTGCCAGCTATCAGCGGCAAATTTTACGGAGCGTACTGGAGCCTAGGAGTACTCAACACTTTGGCGCCGACGGGCTTACACTTCAGTAAGACTGAGCTCTTGCGCATTCGGTCCATTAAACTGGTTGTTATGTGCCAAGAGCAGTTTCCAGGCTTTGACATAATGACATTTGGCCATCGGCTACACCTTATATCAACTCAGTGGTTTACTCCTTATGGTCAGTCTTGGAGTAAAAACTCTCGGCTACTCGCTACACTAGCGTAAACGCGCTCAAAGCGGATTTGACACGCGATTGGCACGAAATTACTTGGGAAAAATATGCGAGCACCCTGTGCAATCCAATTACTGCGCTTTTTATTTTCACGATCCATAACTTGGGCACAACTGAAAATAGGCAAATAAGTAGAACGGATTCTAGACCAAAATTAGGCAAGGAATTCAATAAAAACTTTAGAATTGATAAAAGATATATCTTATAAATGCTAAAATTAACAAAATGAAAAATATCAGAGCTTCCTCGCACCTTGTATATAACCACTTTCTAATCATTGATACACAATCATTTGCTGGACAAGCAGAGGAAAGCCTTCCATCTGGAAAGAATAAATTTTGCGGTCAAAGAATTCAATGAGGTCTCTTACGAGCTCGTTGTAATCATGAAATTTTTCCTCCTGCTAATGCTGCTTCATTCTCAAAAAAGTGGCCAGCTGACTTTGCAATGTGATGTCGAGTGTTTTCCTGGAGAAGGGTGACATCGAGTTGATTAGGACGCTTCTATCGAACTCCTGCGGACATCTTACGGAGATGTTACCCGTAGACGTCGGCACTAATCGGCTTGTTATCAAACAAACTACTAAGCAGCATGCCATGCCAATCCCAGAAACCGGGAGGGGTCTTTCGAGCATGGAGCTTAGGCTCTGGTTGAACTCGGTGGTGTTCGCCGAGTTGTTCTCATCGTAGATCCAGGTCTCATCTCCAGTAACGATCGACTCGGGAAAGTCCTGTATGTGCGGTCGCAGCAAAAGACTCTCGCAGATGATCACGTGTGTAACGCGGTCATGGTCGGTTAGTGCATGAGGTGCTCATCGAAGCATCATTCTGCGGTAGACCATTCAACCAAAATGTGGGCAATAGATGCATACCTTCCGGCTAAGCTACTAGAATAACCTTCAACATAGCGTAGCCTTTTAACAATAACACAATATGAAATAGAAAAAAGCTGAGTGAAACAGAAGTGAGAAAGGAGTTATGAGACATTCAATAATTTTTACTTCACTCAATGAACTTCGCTGAGAACTGAAATGTGTCCGCTAAAAATTTGACATACGCAGTTACCACCGGAGCATGCATGAGTCACATATGGCCCACGATGAGCCGCATCTCTTGAAACAAATGTTTAGCAACCAAGTGTGTTTAAGTCCCGAGGTCCCCATAATTTTTATGAGGCAAACAGGGTTTTTTTTTCATTCTTTGTTGTCTGATTTCAGCTCAAAACTGTATTTTCAGTCGTCTCGTGTGCAGCGACAGGTTTGTTGAGTACTTTTCTCTCATTGGCTATCTAACGCCTTGCCATCTTCTTTCTAATTAACACAGCTTACAGAACTACCTTAAAAAGTAACTATAATTCCTCCAACTAACTGAAAGAAAATTTTGCTACTTTTGCGTATAATACGTGCCTTGATTTAGGCAAATTTTGGCCTCGGATGCCTTCCAGCCGTTGTCATCGGCGGTTCGCCTTCCTACATTCAGTCCAATCTACAGGTTCCTTACTCATCAGGAACTTCGGTGTTCGTTGTGTGCAACGTAGGCCATATTCCTCAGGGCACCATGTCTGCAGTGTGCCAAAATGGCATTTGGACACCAACCCTAGGTAGGGGTTTATAGCATCAATTCCTCGCTTTTTCTCAGTTGCACAAAAATTGGTTACAAGGGCACAAAGTACACTTGTTACATATCGTTACCGTTTATTCATTATATATTGCCCTGCTGTCTATGTGCATCGTACATGATTTTGAATCAAATCTCTTAAGAGTCACTCCTAATACTCACGTCTTAATTTTACTGCGTAGGAACCGCACATTCATATTGTGGACTAATTTGTTCTTAAAATACCTGTTAACAGCTAAATTTAGAAGACAAGAGTTGTTTTTGACATTTGATTATATCGATGACTTTTTAGGCACCTGTGTTCTCTCTCCAGCTGCAGTACAAGGTGAGTAACTAATTCATCTATTTCTATCAGGTTCTATCTTTTTATCATTTTATTTAATCAAGAGCACAATTCTTTCCAACTGCGCGAGTTTGATTACCTCTACCACTCCAGTACTCCTCTCGTGTTCGTCATTCAGTCTTGGACATAGTCTGGCTGGAGCGTTCCGTGGGGTGTTTATTTATTGACTGCCTGAGAGTTTTGGGGTGGAGAGATCGGCCCCGCATGGAACCCTGCCGAGCACCACTAACCACTTGGGCATAGGCTCGAAATACATTTTAGCCTTCCATCAGTGTCATGCGTAATTTCGGGTTATTGAACTAGTTATTGTGAGTACAAATGTGAAATAATAAGAAAACTCAACACTTGGAGCTGAGCAATCTTTTGGCTGATTCGTCTCGCCATCATTTTATTATTTTGTCGAGCTCATCATTCTATGTTGGGTAATTCGCGTAATACTCGTCTTTCTCTTGTAGACCTGTCGTTCGTTACAATTGTCAAAGTTATCAGCGTTTTTTCAGATTTAAAAAATGCCAAGATGCAGAAAAATTGCAAAAATGTGTAAATTATCAAATCTTCTGAGAATAGCGGAAAAGTTTCGTAAATTGAACCAAAACGGTCATCGATAAGCTGATCGTCCGTGATTTTTCAGTCTGCAAAGACATGGCTCGGTAAACTATCTGAAGAAGCGAAGAAGATATTAAATTTCTGCTCTTTTGAAACTTTCATTTTGTTGCAAAGTTCTATTCATTCATTAGCTTCGCTGTTCAGTGGAGGGCGTGTAAACTGCACCAATCAAGCACACTAAAGAAGCATTCTGAAAACCAATGCGGTTTTGGAATTGCTAAGATTTGGGGGCCTGAAATGATTTTTTTGGGAGAGTATGTTCTGTTGTGACTGCACATAAGTCATGAGTTCTCATTTGAGTTTTAGTAATGGGATGGAGTTTCAGGAATAGTTGGACCGATGCCGAATAGCATTCTTTCGTGTGGAAATGCAGCAGTAGCGAATGGAAAGATTACCTACAGCTGGGGAACACCGGAAGAGGTTGGCTGAAGTGCTCAGAGCTTACGTGAATAGTAAAAATGTCGAGAGTTATTACCATAATCGAGCTATAAATTCAACAAATTATGCTACAATGTAGCTCTTTGAAAAGTGCTCACTGAAAGCACCTTGACGCTAAAAAAATTTTGATTTTTGACCAGTCTGATAGCGATCTGTTGGTCATTAGGACCTATGTAGTTCGTGCACTGGTTCATTCACTCAAGAAAAAAAAAAACATTTTGTTCAGCCGCTCAAGCAACCAGGCACCGTAGCGATGTTGTCGTGCAATCTCGGCTTTACATGTACTGGATCAGCAACATCGACCTGTCAGAATGGAATTTGGACGCCACCGCTTGGCACATGCACTGCTGAAGGTTGTCCTTCATTTAATGCACTTATTTAGCCGAAAATATCCGGTTGAAATTAGCATATCAAGCTCTTGAGTAGTTCTCCTGAATACTCTGGATACAATAACTCAGACGAGATGCCTAAGCTGGTGTATCGCAGTTTTAGTGGTGTAGCGAAGATGAGAAACTGATAACATACGAACGAATAATTGTTTTGTTCGCTGGTGAAATGCTGCCAAAAACGCTCTTCCTTCTAGCAAGGTCGCATGTGTAGCGGCCCTTTGTGTTGAAATAAAACTCGAAATCTTCTTTTGCTTGACAATATATAGAATTCAATTCTCATTATTTAACTCAACTCCGTTGTTAAATATGTGGCACCAAGGGAGTTGGTAACCTCCAAAAGAGCATGCTTTCAGGTGCTTCAACGCTCAGCTGTTCTGCAATGTTGCCGCCACTTGGTGGTACGATATCCTATTCGACTGGCAGCACTTTAGGCCCTTTTGCGTCAGGAACAATAGCCACACTTACATGTAACAGCGGGTTACCGACTGGTAAGGCAGATATTTAACACGTTGGGAACCGCGTTAATTCCTACGCGGCACGTAGTGAGACCGCGCCGCGAGCGCAGCGAGAGCACAGCGTTGCAATGACAATACGGTTGTTTCCCGGTGAAGTTTTGATTTTTGTTCTCATTAAAGAGAGTTTAATGTCAGCATACAAGAATATATGATAGAGTGCAATAAGGCTACTTTGGCTGAAACATGCCATAATAATCAAAAAGAATCGATTGTTTATCAAATATGATACTGCATATTGCACTGCGATGCTGATTCAGCGATAGAATTCTGAATATTAGTGGACTTTAGAAGTTGAGACTTTTATAGAGTTGCAAAAGAGACTTTGTTAGATTGCCATATGGGCAAAAACTTTTTATAAATTCACATATACTCTGGCAAGAATAACGTATTATTGCTTCAGCGTGAAATTGATGCTAATGCAATTTTCAAAAACGCCACATTTTTGAGAAGGAAACCAGATGCTTGCGAAAAGGTCATATTTCGTAGACTTATTGAGTAAATTTATGGCTTTTTTCTTCACTTTTGTCCATCTTTCACTCATGTTTAACATTCAATTCTTATGTCAAGAGCAAATCAGCAAAGTCATCAGATGGCGTAATGCTCACATGCAAGAGGCCAGTCAACTTCTATGATTAACTTTGCATGTGTGCAGCTTTAATATTGGAAACTGGAAAGTTTAGTACATGGGCATTCCTTCCAAAAAAAAAAACGGCTTATAGAACTCTATTCAGTGATTTTCAATCCTTTCGTAGCGATGAAATTCCCCTAGAATCAATATTTCATTATATAATACCAGAAAAGTCCGCGATGAATTTGAAACAACGCATTCCTAGTGCAAAAGACTGAAAGCATAAAGCTCTCAGCACCGAGCAATCCCTGGTGGATGTGTCATGAGTTCCTCTTTTATTTTTAGCTTCTTTAAGGTGATTGAATGCATATCTGGTCTCTAGAAGGGCTCGCAGTGCCCTGCTGATATATGGATCCAGTGCTGAATATTTTCCAGACAAGTTTATCACTAATTTACTGACCCGAAAGGGACGGAACGCTTGGTAAACTATAAGTACGAAATTGAGCCACTGACTTCGTGTCTGACGCAGAGCACCTCCAACCACTGCGCCATATGCGCTCTTGAGCAAGAAGTTCTTTTTTTGTTATTACCAGCCATGTGCAATTGATTGTTAATCACTACAATGTCGAGTGATCTTATCATTTGCATGCAATAATTTGATATCACTATAAAGCAGGGTGATGTTTTCACTCTACAAGCAGTGCAACTAATTCAGCGTCGATTTCTTCATAAGTAAGGGTATACTCCCCTACAAGGGAGTAGCGGAACCGAAAGGCACCGTGCTACTGATGAGGCCAAAAGGCCGAAACGTATGCCTAGGACTAATAAGTGCCATGACAGACCTCAAGGCTCAAAATATGCTGTCTGTTGATTTTGTTTTGTTAGCAAAATATAATTCGCAGATGATCCTACAAATCAGGTTCAGTGCTAGATTTTCCAGCATTCAAGGTTTTGAATGTTTGCTAATAGTCAAATGACAAAACAGAAAGGAAACGCGGACATATTCCATACAATGTGACTGCGTCTCATTCAATTCGTGAAGAATAGTGGGAATTTTCAAGATAGCTGAACGGTGTTTTTTAGTAAAAATACGTTTTCGTGAGTCTCCTCAGTAATTTTTTTGCGGCGACAAAGTTTGCTCAGCATTAAATTTCACCATGTAATAGCAAAAATCCCGCTGTGAAGTTGAAAAAATGAATTATGATTGCAAAACGTCACCTTATAGTGGTTAGTAAAATGTAGTATTATGGTCGAATCATAAACCAAGATGTCTATCAAAATCAACATTTCGCAAGCTACCCAGCAAGTCCAGAAGCATGGGTAAAAAGGAGACAAGTGTAAACAAATGTTATATAACAGCTGAAATTATGTTAATTTTTGGAAAGATGTGGTTCGCTTTTTCTAGCTGAAAAATAGCAGGCTTTTCAACACATTTGTGTTATTTATAGTCAAAAGCAATAAAAATTCCTCACAGAAGTTTTTTTTTGTGATATTCCACCATTCAGTAGTGGTAATCTCCTCTCAAAACTCAAATTTACCACATAATTTCCCACATTTCCATTTCTTGTGAGTGCGCAGTAGAAAATGCTGGCGCCTGAATTGGCCATGAATTGCATTACATATATATATCATACAATCCTCAGCGGATATCATTCTTGTGTTAATAATAGTGTCAACAACAATTCAGGAGTTTCCACAAGCACTTGCTTGAATGGCCAATGGTCACCTGCTACACTCGGGACATGCTCTGCAACTTCAGGTGAATGAGGGTTACAAAATTTTTCTTAAAGTACGTCGAAACATCAAAATCAATGATATGGTGCTGAAAAAGAGTGAATTGTCTGGGCAGAAAGAGCAATCACGTGAGGAATCGTCACTTTCCGCTCGCGTTTCCACACCATATCTGGGTGGTAAGTCTGTTGTTAAAAGAGAATTTTCTCAACACATTTGGAACATCTTAACCTGGTAATCTGAACGAATGACAATTGAATTTTCCACTCTTGTTAATTAGTCCATAGTGTATTCCGGTAGCGTAGAGTTCTCAGTTCTGGACGCCACAAATGCCTCAAAAGCGTTTACATTAGTGGAGCTGGGTATTGCAAACTTTTAACAGCAGTATTTCCAAAAAGCTCGAAAGGAACGTAGTCGGTCATGAACAGAGCCTTAAAATGAAGCCGACTTTTTAGCTCATTTCGAGCAATATTTTGAATTGCAGTTGTCTGAGGTGTGGTTAAGCATCGTCGCATTTGTAGAATTGACTTCTTCTATCAAGTAATGGTGAATGTCTGATTACAACGCTTCACGAATATCAAGAATTCACTTGTATCACCTGTCATACCGTTGATCGTCGAGTGACTCGAGAGGGAACCAGTATCACTTCTATTTTTCCCTATCTCGTGCAAAGGTAGCCCAGTGGGTCCTCCTCGCTCTAGGGCTTCGCTGAGCATAATATCTTCCTTCCATAGTTTTCGTGAAAAAATCGGACCAACGGGTCGATGGTCTTCCTGTAGAGCGCTTCCTGTCCCGAGGAATCCAGTCGGTAAAGGCTCTTGTCCATGGGTTGTCGTTGAAGCGCATCACCTGTCCGGCTCACCTTATTTTCGATATCCTGGCGTGTAGAACGTCGTCTCTGATTTTCGATCATTGACGTAGGTCGGAACTTCGGATCCTTTCTCTCATTTGCGAGATACGAGATACTCTTAGCATCGACCTTCTGACTGCCCCTCCGATGACGCCAAGTGATCTTTCATCCTGCTTTACGTAGCGACCAGATTTCTGCTGCATACGTTAGGACAGGGATAATTGTCGAGTCGAGAAGGAGGGCACGGAGTCGGATGAATTTGTTCTCTCCACTACATTGTCGATGCTCTTGAACGTTCCCCAAATCGCTCGTTTCCTCCTGCTCAACTCTGAAGCTAGGTCGTTCATCATGTTGATTTCACGACCTAGATATATTCTTCCGTCGATGCTGTCGAAAACTCATGGGGCTCGCCCCATGAGTTTGAAGATTTGAAGCACCACTTCAGGTATATTGATACTCCAAACAATTGTAACATGCAATGTAGTTAGAGAGGAATAAAGCTTAGAATGGTGTACAACAGCAATGCAGGCAACGAGTATTGTCACGAAATCTATCTTTAATTCACGACCGAAATAGCCACTAATTTTAGTGAATTAATCAACTTCATTTAGTCAATTTTTTCATAAGAAAGCTTCAGAGTGTGAACGTTAAGCAGCTTTAGGACTATCGTGTAACGCGCCGATAACACCACTGGGTGCCTCACTCAGCTACTCAAGCGGAAACTCGCTTGGCCCATTTGCTCCAGGAACAGTCGTGACAATGACATGCATCAATAGCACACCTCTAGGTGCTTTTCTTTTATCGAATTAATAACCTGAATTTTTACGTTCTTGATGAGATAAGAATATATCGACTCTACCTAAAATGTGAGTAGCCAAAATGAGTCACTTCGGAGGCGGTGGAAATCTATCTACTTAGTGAAATAGACTTAGCATAAACAGTATCTCTTCAACTCAAGAAATACAAAAAAGTCAGCAGCCAAGACAAAATGGGTAGAAAATTAGTTCTGAGAGAAAGAACTTAACTTTTTAAAGGTGCTACATCAGCGTCGTGTTCCAACGGTCAATGGTTTCCGCCCGCTCTTGGCACATGCAGCTCAGATAATGGTGAGATCTATTAGCCCAATCGCAACGAGCTGCTTTTTTTATAAAGGGACAGCGATACCGTCTAGTTGAGGGATTCATCAGTTCAGATTTCTACAGTTTTGTAGACGAAACAGTGCTCTGGCATGATATACCTTTCAGCTTCTGATATCTCTAGGAATCAAAAACCTAAGAATCGAGGATGATTTTCAGAATTCCAACATTTCCAACGCAAAAGCGGCGCCAGCATAGACAGAACATTAGCGAGCATTATGTATCCTTCTAGTCAAATTCCTTACTGGTCATTTTCTTCCGTGTTATGTACAAGAAGTTTGAAGCCATAAACTGAAATAAATAAGTATGATCGTCTCCAAAAATTGTGAGCTACAGCGCAGCAAAACAAGAACTTCCTTCTTGTGAACAACGATTTACAATTTCTAATGTTTATGTTGCTAATGGTGAGATTTGTGACGGCTTAAGGCATGCCGACATGAACTCAAAGGTGGCCTAGCTTTTTGCAATTTATTATTATCCTATAGACGTCATGCCGTCTCAAATCAGTGATAATCCCTTCAGTAGTTCTCAGATATGAAGTCTTATTATGAATTTATGTTTCAAATAAGAAACTAAATGTTCTAATTTCAAAACTTCCTTTGCGAAAGTCGTCTGTCGAGATGTCACAATAGTGAACTCGTTTCAGAACTTAGTACTTAGTGTATTGTTTTATGTAACGATTAAATTAATAAAAATTCCAAAAAGTGACTTCTTAGTCTTGGAATAAGTAGTAAAAAATTTCCTACAAAGCTTTTCTGTAATTAAAGTCTGCATAAGGTTGACAGTACTCCCTTCAAAATCGATGGCTCACGTTTAATTAGATATTGCTCTGGGCTCTCAGGAGTGCGAAATGACCTGATATTTAGGCATTGATTTCGCCGAGAGAATCACTAGCCTCGTGTAAATTTACTCAAAAAGATGATTTGTTACAAATCAACTCAAAAGGTTTTCCTTAACTGAGGTACAAGGCATTGAACAGAGTACTTCAGGAGGTCTCGCGTGCCCAGAGTTGACCGTCCCTCCAGGAGGTACCATTACATTGACGAACAGCGCGTGGGCTGCTCGTGCTACTCAAGGAACAACCGCTGTACTCAAATGTCCGTTCGGTGTGCAAGGCAAGATTTATCTCAATCTAGGCCTGGATATCGATCGTGGTTTTGAGTCATGAATTTGTCACAGCTCATAATTCGAAAGCGGTATGAATGGTGATGAACAAACAATTTGATTGAATCCTCACGTTCTCAGCTCTCTGTTGAACGAGAGATTCAGCAGATCTTTAGAGTTAGACGGAAACAGTTCATTGATTAACAAATTTTTCTAAACATCCAGCAATAAAATGAATCATGTTTAGCTCAATAAATGTAAACAAATCAATCCTATCTAGAATCTCGTCAACGAAGAGCGATCCTTGGAATTGTTTCGTCAAAAAATTTTTTCTTGCTTTTTCTACTTGCTCCTTGTTCTAAAAAACTTCACATTCATTTTTGTTTTGCAAAAATAATACATTTCACCACCTTTATATCACTTTTGTTTTTTTACAACGCGTAAACATTAATGGGGACACTAACGAGGTAAAGAAACGATTTCTGGAAAGTCGATGTGTTGATTGCAAACTAGTCAACGCTGACCATACACTATGCTCGGAACATATCGATAATACAGATAAAGAAAAAATAACGTTCACGGCATCAGTCAATTTCACTGATGAACGTCCTCGCAAAAAAAAGATTGCCGCGCTCATAAGTTGTTCGTATTTAAACTCACAAATAAAGTTATACCTATTGAACAGGAAGCTTAGCCTAGACGTCCGCGGCCTATAAACGCAATTTTCATCTCAACAAAAATCATAATGGATAGAAAACATGTTCCCCACACACCGCTGCTCTGATCAGCCTTGCGAAATATGCCCCAAAACTCGAAAAATTGACACGATTGCATACTTCTGCATTAAGCTCTTGAAACGAGCCCATGACCATGAACACCTTCGATCAGTTTTGATTTTTGCATCAACGAAACCCCCTAAGGAATGCGAAATGCATTCGACTTCATTAAACATCATTAAAAGTATGATTGTATATGTGGCCTTTACAATGAATGACTCATAGTTGCTCACTGACGAATTAAGTTCGTGCTGCCGTCCTACTACAAAAATCTGGTAAGATCGACATCGACCAAACTTGTCGCAGGCCACCTTTAACCACATTCCCGTGAACATCTTAGTAATACAGAGAAACAGAGGAAAATGAACTACCAGCTCACGAATAGCAATTTTGGGAGATGTCTCACACAGTGTCACATGTGTTGCGTAGTGACGCTGTAAATTACGTGTTCGTCTCTCGGTTTCGGGTGGAAAAATTCGTCCATTTCTTCGATATCCGCATAGTACTAGTTTCCTTCGGGAAAAACGCAACATGACACATTGGTCGAGCACCGAAGATCATTCGATAAGGCAAATATGCATTAAGTTTTCTTAATCACGTTTCAAAAACGAACGTATAACACCGTAAATGGAATAACCAGTGTTAAACTTTTGATCCTCTGTACCTAAATTATTATCCATTTTTTTAAGGAACGGCGAGTGCACTATGTAACAACGGGCAATGGACGCCGTCACAGCTCGGCACTTGCACAGGCTTTGCAGGAAACGGTGGAGGTGTGTTTGTATCTGGCGCTCAAAGAAACTACCAGTAGTTGAAGGATATCGCCATCATATTGCGACCTATATTAGTGATTTCAGCGTCAACATGTCAAGCGATGTCGACACCTTCAGGAGCCACATTGTCTTATTCGAATCTTGCGCTCTTAGCACCGTTTCCTGAGGGCACTACCGTGACAGCCAAGTGTATCAGTGGAGCGGCTATCACAGGTATAAAATCGAACAAGGTCGAGTTAAGTACCAATGCAAAGTAAAGACTAACGCGAAAGGGGGAAAACGGCGAAGGAAGTCCTCTGCTTCATGTTGAAACCACTTGCAGCTGACTTCAATATAATTCATGTATAAGAGATATTATATAGTACATTATATATAGATATTATATAAGAGATTAGTGGTCATGCCATGCGTTGCTTATGACTACATTGTGCAGACGCTTCGGGATGAAACTTGAGGATAGGAACTTATATTTACTACCGGTACATCGACAACGGCAAAGAGGTAAAAGTAGCTATATACGAGGAAAATAAGTAAAGAGATTTGTGCACAGATATTGTGAGGACGGAACTGTGAGGCGAGTCGGGAAAAGTTGCTGGCAGCTAAGTAGAATAACTTAGCAGATCTTATCAGTCTTTTTATTATCTAGTCAATGCTTGAATCACTACTGATGCAAAATCTATGTGCCACTTTTGATTATTGAGCTCTCCTATATCTCTATATATCTCCTTAAGAGATATTCTTGAATACTAGTAGACGTTTATCGCTCTATCGGCAGACCTTGTCATATATAACGTAACTACCTTTGACTTGACACTGACTTTGTCACAGCCCTTCTTCTTTTGAAAAGAATTGCTCATTATTGAGTATTGTGTTGGGAGAGGGGGAGGGGAAAAACGTGGGCCGAGGGTTGCGATGATCGTCGCTGTCCGAGGCATATTCCCTTCGAAACTTTACTGCAGCAATAACCAACGCTCTATGGGTCGCCACAGCCGGGCTCTCCTCGAGATTGCAAGAAGACGCTTTCAACCAGTTTAATATAAGTAGAGGAATCTGCACATTGTTAGGAAAAAGCTGTGAGCTGGATCAAATAAAAGTTAAAATGTTGCCATAGCTTTTACACGCATGGATTAAGGGAGAGAAATAGTGTTGCCGACGCTGTCTCTAGTTAACACTGTTAACCTCATCCGGAAAAACAAAATTTTTTCACAAATCGATGATCTGTGGCGTATAAATGGCATTAATCAAATTTCTTTAATATTCTTCAACTGACCCCCTATATAGATGCTTCTCCTCAAATATACTGAAGAGGCCTTGTCATAATATCACTGAATCGACAATGGCCAAGTGAAAACAGTCTCCTTTTGCAGTTGTCACAAAAAATTGCATCAAAGCAACTTCCGGCGCTTCTGGTAAACTGCATTGTTTTCTTTTTTTTCGACAGTTCAACGTGCAAGACAGATTAAGCACACGAATAATATGCATCAGTAAACCTGTTTCAATGAAAGACAAAATTCAATTCAAGTGGTACGATTAGACGGCCATTACCCTAACTGAGCTCACTTTTATCTTGGTGAAAATCATACGTTCCACCTAGTATCATGAGCATTTCAAGTAGTGCCGGTTTTCATGAGCATTTGAACCTTCAATATGCCTGATAATTATTTTCGAGCCATGCATGTGGTCTGTATTAGGCACTCATACAGCGCAATACACGTGTTTCGGCCTTACAGTCTCATCAGTGGCACGGTGCCCTTCGTCTTGACCAATTCCTTTGGGGGGTGAACCTACTTATGTAGAGGACCGCAGACGTAATATTTGCACGCTCTATCAAGTGATAAAAATGGCCAAGAAGCAATCAAGTGTACAACACTGCCCGTTTGGTGATTTTTATCACTCGATGGTGCGTGTAAGTATTACATCTGAGATTCCTCTATGTGAGAGAGTTCTCGCCCAAGAGGGATTAGCTTAACACGAAAGGCACCGTGCAGCTGAGAAAGCTGCAGGGCTGAAACACGTATATTGCACTGTATAAGTGGCCATAATAGACCACATGATTGGTTCAAAAATAATTATTAGGCATATTGGAATTTGAGCGTGGTCTTAAGAAAACACTCGAAACAAATCACATGACATTCAAACCTTGCCTGCTTCATGTTCGAACAGTGCATCTGACATAAAGCCTAAATGCTTCAAGCTTTTTGACGAAAAGAGGTTACCGTACTGGGCTGGATTTATGTCTTGTTTGCATCATCATTTCTATATTTCACTCAGTCTTATCTGCTTGTTTTCAAGTTTGGCTTACTATTTGCTTCAGGAACCAGCATGGCTGTATGCACAAATGGGCAATGGGTACCTTCTTATCTAGGCACATGCCCCTCATCTGGAAGTGGGGCTGGTAAGCTCCATTGATCTCTGAGAGATACGTTCTTGTGATATTTTTCGTTCATTGATTAATTCAGAAATCCCATGCCTATCTATTGAGCAAATCGGCGGTACTGTGGATTACAGTGATGGTCCTTTCTCAGCAAGTCATCCATCCGGCTCCACTGCCACATTGATTTGTAAAAGCGGAGTTCCTTTAGGTTAGTTTGATTGCTTCACAGCCATCTACTCTGTCACTGACACTCCTTCATTGACACTCCTAAGAAAACCTACCTGTTTTTAGGAAAAAAGAATTTTGAGCAACAACAACAAGTCTCAAAGAGGTCTTTATCTATATGTAGTTCAACGGCTTTGTGGGAATGGATAAACCGTGGCTTGTTTGTTAGGCTTTACCACAGTCGGATATGGGCCGAATTAGAGAATAAACATTTCTAACCCTCCTAAGATCAAGCCTTTTTCACTGAGCAAAACCTTCAAAAATTATTTAACTGTTTAAATCTCGGCGGCTACGCACCTTATATGGCCTTCAGAAACACCTTTCGCGCACTGTCGCAGCGCGAATCAAAATGTCTTCCACACTCGGTTTGCTTTGTTCGCTCAGCCAGGGTCTGTGGATAGCTTTTCATTAAATATCCACTAGTTATTTCATATCATAGATCTTATTGGTTTACAACTGTGTTTATATCCTGAAAAGGTCTTTACAGAGTGCTGCAAGAGCAGGAAGAAAATTATGTTCCACCATCACAGTTTTCTTTGCACATAAGGGATATATATGCATCAAAAGTCTATAAGCATATAGAGACAGCTTATGTAACATTGAAAAAAATGCTAAAGTCTTTTCTCGGAGGAGAGGAAAAGATTTTAAGCAAATAATGGAAATGCGCTCTCTCGAATCGCTGTGCGCGAAGGAATTTTAGCAGCCGATTCAAAGGAGTGCAGTTTTCGTTATTTATCAAATGTTATTCTGTTCCAAAACTTTTGGCTTTGCATAATTGTGAAAAAAAAACTTGTTTTTTCAATGTTATGGATATCAATTCCAATATTTTCATTCTATATCATTAATAATCCGTTATGAATTGCAAGTAATGGGTTTATTATTAGGAAAGCAAAGCTTAATCCTTTTTTGGCACCTATAACGCTCTATGAAGAGCTTGCTGAAATCTAAGCCATGAATTAGGGTAACCAAAACTTTTCTGCAAAGCGGTTGTTGAATTATTGTTCAAAATCTGGAAAAAGAAAGCACAGACCCCAACCTTGCAGATAGAAATCCAAGGTGACACAAAAACTTCTTTTCGCCGTTATTGCAGCCAATAAAAAGGACTTTTCAGACAAATTTACTAATAGAAATTCCGTTTCTCAGATATTCGAAAATTGCCGAAATTGTCCTGGAAAACCCTGTCCGAAGGATGTACAGTTAAAAATGTGTGCTCGAAGAAAAAAGCCACGAAAACGCCAGCGCACCGATTGTGGGTACAGATTTTTTCCCGAAAAAAGATTACCGACTCTTATGTAGCACCTATGCCGTTGATGACAGTCTTGCTGCCGCATGTGTTGAGGTGCAAAGCAGTATGTACGAGCTGGTTTAGTGCAGCAATCGAACTTGATTGAGACTTTTCGCACTTTCTTTTTTTTCTTCTGCACATTTTCAGACTTTTTTTCAGAGTAAAATGTCTAAACTGTCTATGTTTTGTCCTCTATTACGCTTTTCTAAAATGTTTTGCATTTAATAGCTACCTCGAGATGTCCAATTCCAGAGAGATCTTTAAAAATTCAACACAATGTAGTAGCAAAGACTTAATATTCTTATGTTCGGATTCGAATTGCGAGTCTGGTTGAGGTTTTGGCAAGATTTGAACAGTCTTTTTGAGCTTCTGCATCAAAATATTAAGTGACATTATATCTGGCAATGTATTTTTTGGTCCTTTCATGAAATCTTTTATAGGCACTTATACAGTGCAATACACATTCATCGGCCTTGCAGCCTCGTCAGTTGCACGACACCTTTCCTCTATGCCAAACTCTTTCGCAAAAAACCTTCTCAACTCTTTCGGAAAAAACCTTCTCATATAAAGAAATCGTCGACAAACATCTTACAGTGCCTCGTGTGAATGGAAATCAACTTCACACACGGCAGAGATAACATATCACTCTGCATATTCAGCGGCATAATCACCAGACATTGCAGAGATTAACAGTCGATTGCGCAAAGCTGATATTTTTGATAATGCCTTCATAGTAAAAAAAACAGTCGAATATGAAGAAATTTTTCAAAATATCAACCTTGAGCAATCGGCTGTCAATCACAGCAATGTCCGGTGATCATGTCACTGGGCATACAATGATATGTTATTTCTGCCATGTGTGAAGTGAATTTTCACTTTACACGCGCTAGTCTAACATGTTCGTCGACGATTTCCTTATATGAGGGGATTCTCCTCTGAAAGGGATTGGCTAAAACGAAAGGCAAAGTGCAACTTCCCAGGCTGCGAGGCCCGAACACGTGCATTTTACTCTATAAATACATATAAAAGACTTCATGAAAGGCTCAATAAATACATTGCCACATCATATTGTTCTGAACGATGTCTGAAAAAAACAGTCGAATATGAAGGTGTCATCATATCATAACAATAGGTTAAAATGTTCTTTAATTCGTCAAAAAAGTTTTGAAACATCATCACTTTTTTGTACGCTTTACTGGAGTGTTTATCAATTCGAGTAAAAGAAAACAATTGTAAAAGAAACAAAGTAGTCATTGCAGCAATCAGCAGTGGCTAATAGATTTTTATAAAGGAAGAATGAATTATTGAAGGTTGTGTGCGCTAGACATAAAGCTGTAATCTCACAATCAAAGAATTATTCCTAAGGTGCCTCACTATCCACTTGCCAGAACGGGCAATGGACTCCATTGCTTGGGAGCTGCCCAAGTTCTGGCGGAATGCAATGTAGCCTTCCTCCTTCTTTCCCAATTGGAGCTACTGTCACATATTCCTCCGGTAACATGTTTGGACCATGGAACTCAGGTCGGTTTCTCTTTGAGGCTGGAAGTGCGACATCGCTCAAAAGACATCAATAAATGTGTTCAGGAACGGTAGCCACCATGACATGTCCACTCGCTCTGACTGTGCTCGGCTCCGCAACATCCACATGTAATAACGGCGTATGGTCGTCACTAGGAACGTGTTCGTCTTCAGGTACTGATAATTCTATAATATTTGCTTATCTTAAAAAGTTCTCAGGTTCCGAAAAAACGTGCTAAAAGATCGCCTCCGATTTGATTCAATGAGGTGCGCTCTACAATTTAGAAGGTTTTGAAAATTATTTTGACGCTTTATATTCGATTATTGAAAAAATGTTAAAATGTTTGACCGAATTTTGTAGAATGAGTTCATTGCCTTTTTTTAAAGATATTTGTATGCTCGCATGTGGCACGCAATGCATCCTTCCGGGTTTGTGAATTAGTAATAGAGTGGTCTTAGATTGTGTGGGAGGATAAGCAGCACTGACTCAGTACAGTGGTAGGCCACCGGGAGTCATTGTAATGGCCAGATATGCATTTACCACCTCAAACGAAGTTGAAAATTAAGTACGAATGCATGGCGCAATCCTCAGGGATTGTTCAACTCCAAGAGCTTTACTTTATCCTCTAGAGCTTTATTTCCGTGCTCAAAGTTAAAATGTTGAATTAACATCACATGGGGTCAACCCTCAAGAACCGATGATTACCTTTATTTTTTCTCCGCATCTATTTGATTCACAGTTACTCGTCCTAGTGAAGGTACGTCGAGATCTACTCTTTCCTGTCCGCTTACCCTTAGGGATCAACTACACCTATTTTTTCTGCTTCTTGCGCCGCTTCTCGTTTTCAATGCGTTTTTACTACGTTTTCGGGTTTTTATGCTTCTTATAAATCCTAATTGTTCTTCCGTTTGTTTGACTATGCTTTTGGGACATTTTGAACCTTCACCTGGGCTGAATTTTATACGTAGTAGTGTAAATCCACTAACGTCGGACTTCAAGTGCTAGTGCGCTCACATGAATATATCAACAAAGAGTTATGCTAATTATTAGACAATGCTGTGTATTTTTTGTGAAATCTTGCACAGATGCATGTTTATGTTTTGCATTACTATTTGCTTAGTTCGCATCTATCCCTTCGATGTTTCCCCGTCAGGGGCGGAAATTCCGTGATATCTTGGATTGCTTCAGTCGCTGAACAACTTCATCTGTTAAATAAGCTCGATGCGAACATATCCGTCCGGTACGATCGCAACTTTGAAGTTCGGTTATATAGTGTCAGGAGCCATAATCTCAATAGGCATCAATGGCTCGTTAACCACCATTGGGCTTGCAATACGTCAAATCCGTTTTCTCACTTTTATGTGTTTGTTGTTTGTTTTCAATTAGTCCAATGCACTTTCCGCTTGGTGTTCTCCTATTTATTCGTGTTATTGCGTTTTCTTCTTGCTACTGCTATATGGTTTTTGCGCTTCATTGCGCGAAAACAGGAGTACTGTCATCCGTTTCATCTTACTTTATCAGATCTGACTGCGCGACATTAGCAGATGTTTTACATTTTTAGCCTAATTTGGTGAAAATTTTTGAGTTTTTAGCATTGAATAAGACAATAAACGCCGAGTCCGTGGATCAGAAAGAACTTTGATGTGCTAATCAGCAGTATAGCTTTCTTTCCATATAAGCTCTTTAGGCGAAATAATGAATTTTGCCTCGGCTAATCCTATTGCCGAATTAAGAACTACTTTGTATCGCATTTCGGCCTGCACTTAATAGTAGCTGTGAGGTAGTATAAATACGGTCGCGCAGTCAACCATGCACGAAAGGATTCGTTTGTATATAAAACTCACAAAGATATAGAATACATACTTAGACTTTGACTTACCATTAAAAGCTAATTTTTTGCTATTATTAGCAGACCCCTTAGAACATGTTTTAAAGTTATCACCAATGTGTTTATTTACAGTAAAAACTATTGAAAACCGTAGGTGCAGAGTTTTGCCTCCTGAAAAAAAGGAAGATAAATCTACAGGGTAGTTCAAATGCTGAAACTATTGCCCAAATAAGTCACCAGCTCCTTTCATACATAAATACCTAGAAAACCCGAGAGAACTTTCGTGAGTACTATTGCTTTTATACACATCGACATGAGGTATTCAGGTGGTGGGAATGGATTGCGATGCAGCAAGATGTTTGCTTCACCCCAAAATGGCGCTGTCCTCTATTCATCTACGGGAGACGACGGATACTATAGATCGGTAAGTACCACACCGAAATGTTGCTGTTGTGTAATAGTTCTATCAAGCGGGTGTTCCCGATTTACAACGATCAAATATGAGCGATTGAAGCGCTCGTAAATGATTACTCGTTTTGTCTTTTCAAGAGAAGCACGAGGTTTTTATGGTAGAATTTGGTCTGACGGCCGACATCTCGCCGCTGTCGCCTTCCTCAGAGTTGGCGAATATCATGCCCACAACCCAGTCAAACGAACACCTCCTATATCTGAGCAGAATAAATCATCAAACCTAGATTTCACCGCTTTGAGTGCAAAAAACTTTCAAAATTAACTATTTTTTATGAGTCGTCCACTGACCTGTCCAAGTGGAGACCAATTGTGAGGAGATCAACTGCATTGTGAAAGACATGTATACATATATATACATACATCTACATATAGATGCGCTTATATACATATGTATATATATACATGTATCTACATATATACATATATATTTGTATATACATGTATATGTATATTTAGATGTCGACGATGGATTACAGAAAGAAGATGGTAGTAACAGTGCAATCTGTTTGAGAGAATGGCTTAACGCCACTCTATGTTATGATGAAGCTTGGAAATTTCCAAGATTGAGCTATCAGACGATCTCATCTTGTTCTGTGATTATGACAAGGAATAGAAAATAAACAAGCATGCGGGTCTAATGTCAATTAATCTGGAATATGATAGATTACATGTCACCCGTAAATAATTGTGAGGAGATGTAAATAATCAATGTAAGAGACGGTTAAGTAGAGGCGAAAAGCGCTGTAAAGGAAATTTGCTCTTTGAGCAGTGTATTGTCGTTTCCTGGAAACATATAGCCATTATAAACTTCACTTGACCCCGGATTTACCACAACATCGAAAAAAACATTTATGATCTTTTAGGTGTAGATCGTGCACTAGATTTTATTTCTAGTATCGCAGAGATGCGTAAACTCATACTTAGCTCATACAATGACTTACATATCTACCTGATTGAGAAGTTAAAGTCTTGATCTCAAGACAAATCTAGTGACCATTTGTCCATTCCGAAAAAATGGGTAGTCTAAATTGTTCTGACACGGAATCGAGCCAGAGACCACGTGTTTGTAAGAGGGAGTTCTTAATTTTTGCGTAATGCGCCCTAACAAGAAAGGGTACTTACATGTTGTACGGCTACAAATTTTTGAGTCGATCTCATTCGCTGGACAGGAACTTTTCATAGGAGTAATAGGAAATACTTGGAGCTCAAATCTCTGGCTACATTTCTACGTCACCGATTTCTTGAAACACCCTGTTATAACACTGAAGCATCCAGAATAAAATTTTATTTCACACTTGCTCTTCCCAAGACCGACTGTTGATTAACCTCGGCATTGAATGGAATATTCCGTGATTTTCTTTGCTTTAGTACACACACGAGGTTCTTAATACAAGTTTGTTCTGTACAAAGTAGTACAATAGAGATCGTATCCGTGCTAACGTTTTGGCAGTCTTGCCTTCCTAGATGTGGACTATGTCGTGCTAAAGAACACCTAGCTGTTATATGAGGGGGATGATTTGATGTGAAAGTAAACATCCTTACGCAAGAACGCAAGACCTCGGAGCGCATAGTCCTTGAGGCGTTTTGGATCGATTCCAAAAATCCCGCGATGAATCATAAAGATGAGTGCCTCCTAATCACGCTTGATTTCGCGCCATATCTTGGATCGATCTTTACGGATCTGAGTCAGGCACACACCTCGTCCATGTAAGACATAGTGCGGCTAGTCTACATAAAAAGTGAATACGACAGCAACAAAACCGTGAGACAAATCTAGCTGATTATTTTGTGATTTGAAATTACTAAGATATTTTTCCGAAACGTTAGCCACGGATACGATCTCCATTGCACTACTTTGTATAAAATGAACTTGTATTAAAAATCTCGTGTGTGTACCTAGAACAAAGGAAATCACGGAATATTCGCTTTTCTTCTTCATTTTTATCACGCCTATAAATTGCTAGAATCATACGAAAAGCATACGTGTAGAGAATTTCCCGTAGTATCAAAATCTACGTCTATCTGATGTTTCTGTTATGCGGTGAAGAAACCTCCTATTGAATAACAGTATTTCTAACGCGATCGACCACCCCCTCCCCGCTTTATGAGTTGGCCGGAAACAAAGTCGCCAACAATGTAAGATTCGATTTCACTTGCCCTCCTAACGATCCAGAAAACAAGCACAACATTGAAATATTTTTGTGTTGTGAATAGGAATAAATCAATCAATCAACAGCAATGATCACTTTGACGACACTTAGGAGGCAAGAAGGTCCTAACTGCTTCCAATACTGATTTCATAGAATCATCACCTGATCGTAAATTAAGAGCACATTGAGCTCTACAGCGTTACTCTACAGTGATTTTCTGCACTATGCGTCAAAACGACGGAAACTAATGTTATTCTATTAAGGATTTTTTCACCGCATCGACATAAACCTCGGATAAAAACTATGATTCTGATGCTACGGAAAATCCTCAACATGCTGATGTGCTCTTTTTGCTTCCAGTGATTTATACGCATGATAAAAATGAAGGCGAAGGTCGAGTGGAACAAAATTTCATTCTGGATGCTACAGCATTATGAAAGGGTGTTTTGGGAAACCGGTGAGGTGGAGTTAAAGCCAGAGATTCATGCTTTCAAATAATTACTAACAGTCCTATGAAAAGTTCCGTCCAGCAAATGAATTCGGCTCAAATACTCGCTGCCATCTAACATATAAGTACCCAAAAACCTACAGGTTCTCATCAAGAATCTTGCCAACCTTTCCAGTAGCGTTAAAGCGTTAATATCACATTAGAGATTGTATAATATGGGATGTGATTAACAAGCGTTCTCTTGGTCGCACGAAAAGGAGGCGCATTTTTCAATGGAAATCATAAAAGTCGATAGTGGAAAAGCTAAAGTGGTGTGGATATTTTTTTGAGAAGGCGAAAATATAAGGAGAGGTGGTTAACGATGGAATTACAATTAGGTTTCTTCAGGGTACGACAGCAACACTTGTGTGCGATCTAGGTTACCAAGCTGTCGGCGCCACAACAGCTGTATGCCAAGGAGTGTTTTGGTCACCGTCAGAGATAGGCCAATGTAGATCTGTGCTAAACTCAGGTTAGCTCTATCGAAGACAAATCCTTGTTTACTTGCTACAAAAAAATTTACTGAACAATGTGATTCATATTATTGAGCTGAAATAGAGGTGCATTAAAATAAAACGAGAGACTTTTATAGCGTATGTTTGGTGACGCTTAACTGCCTAAGAAGCCTGCTAACCTTATGGTAATGTTCAAGCTTTTGTGAAGTGAAGAAATTTCAATGTATCAGACATGACGTCGCTTATCTAGAATGATTTAGGTGAAGCAGCGAGTCAGTGCTCGATAGGCGTTCCGCTTGTAGCCAATGGTGTCATCAATTACAGCACTGTATGTTTAATATTGAATTTAGACTTTTTCATCACCATTAATAACCAGCAGCTCATAGCGTTCGGAACGTATGAAATCAAATGCATTTGTTGTGAAACAATAATCACCTTCAATTTTTGGTTAACGTGCCTTAGCTCATACTGAACCGCAAATCTTGATTTATTTTGTACCTATATGACAAACTGTGAGGGTCTCATCAATAGTGCGTGAAGACTTTATCTTCTTTTTGGATTCAGTTCAGTGCTAATCGAGTCAATCTTTCTTGGAATCCTGCAATTGATCCCATCGAAACACGGCACCGATTTTTTAGATTTCGAAGTTTAGGGTACCGAGTTGGCTCAAGGAGTCGCCAAACGAGGCCTCACACGCCTTGGGCGACATTAGTACTCCACAGCTTGAATAAGAACTGTTGCAGTCTATAGACTACTGTTAGCAAAATGCAAGCACACGGGCTCTGTCGAGTTGAAATTCTGGCTTCTTAGAAATACTGACAATTATTTTTTAAGGATTCTTTAGAAAGAGTTCAACTGAGCAAGAAAGCAGCTGAACTAAGGGATTTCATCCAGCGAAAGCGTGTTCCCAGTGTCTCTTGTTTCCATCCGTTATTTTTGCATTCAGAACGTTGTACTGTATTTCAAGTATTTCGATGCCAAACACGTTTGCAAGCATTATTTCTTAGGAATTTATGTAGATCTCAACTCTTCAAATACTGAAATGGTTAAGAACCGATCACTAGGAAAAAGCACTTTTGGAATGTCGTGAAAAACATGATTGAGACTTATAAATACGAAAACCTCCATATAGGTTTTTTCAACAAAAGTTTCAAAGCTCTCCATTCATTCCAATTCAATGCCAAAATATTGTTTCCAAACTTTGATCTTGATTCAGACTATCAAACCTGCCCAAAGTTCCCAGCGAATAGTAATTTTTTCGAAGTTGTGAAGAATCTACAAAATCCTATTTAGGGTAGACAGTTAGGACCATGGCAACAAGGCTCTACAGCAACACTGTACTGCAATAGTGGATATGTGGCAGCAGGTTTTATTAGAAATCTTGCTGTCTCGTTCTGCTCTTTCTTTCAACTTGATATGTTGAGAAACGAAGGCGATTACGTGCACGATTCATGTTGAAACATTTTGACATTGTCAGAAAAACAAAAATACACCAGATACAGAAATCTGCCATTAAAACATATAAATATGATTCCGCCATTTTTTTATTTTTTGCTGTAATAATGGTAGAAATGAAGATGTGCAAACTCTTTTTTGCTTTGTTTGAAAGTGCGTTAGAACACTTTAGACACTTTAATTGATTCGTCTTCACAGTGTCTTTTTTACTTTTTTTCACTGTGCGGATCCCAGTAGTTTTAGTACTCGATTCATTTTTTCGTCTTTTTCTTAAACATCGTAGAATACTGACTGAGTACGTGTCGTGGGCGGGGAGAACGGGAGAGAGGAAGGCGGGGTTCACCCCGCGCGCATCTCAACAGGCATCACAATCATACGGCCACGGCGCCCCGCGTAAAACGCTATTTATTTATGCCTGATAGTTATTTTTGAGCCATGCGTGTGGTCTGTTATGGGCAATTACGTAGTGCAATGCAGGAGTTTCGGCCTTTCAGCTCGTCATTGCATAGTGTCGTCTTAGCCAATAACCTCGGAGAGAGGGGTGACCCCCTTACAAAGAGGAGTCAACGACGAACGTTTTACAGGCGCCGATAAGTGATAAAAAGCTATAAAAAGACAAAAAGATGAGTGATAAGCCAGTATTTTATATGTTTTTACGTACAAAATATTCTAAAAAATGGCTTTTATTAGGACTTTGAAGATGACGACTTTTGTACCAAAAAAAACGCCATTGGTGGGAGCTTTACTTTGCAGATTTATTAAACAGAAGTAGTCGAAAATGCTGTATTTTAGTATCGTTCAATTGCGCATTTTCTTACGAATATTTTGATATACAACTTGCCTATGCTTACCTAAGATGGAGCTGCGTGGGAACAAATTTTCTCGCTACCCATGCATGAATGGCGCTTAGGCGAACGATTCCAGTGAAGTGGCGCACAAGATTAATGTAGCTTGAAGCGAGTTTCATCTCCAAGAAAGTGCAGACAAATTGTAAAACAAAATGTTTACGAGAAAATGCGCAATTTAACTATGCCGAGGTCAAACAATTTCATTGCGAAAATCGCGTTAAAACCAAAATGGCATGAACTTTAAAATTATGTTGCATCATAACCTCGGCTTCACGTTGCAAAACCGATCGAAATGGTCATAAAAGAACTGAGGTGAGAGGTTTCAGGAGGTTTTTACTTTGCTCGCCTTAATCACCAATATTGTACCGTTACAATCACTTGAAAGTACCACATTCAAATCAAATTATGAAGTTGAAAAATGGCGTTTTTGGGTGCAACACTCATCTGCTCCAAAGTCCCATAAAACCATCATATAATTTGATTTGTATATTCAAAACTACAAATAAATAACGTTTTCAACGTACTTTCATATGAGAAATCTACATAACTTTATTTTTACCATTATTGCAGCAAAAAAAAAAGAACGGTGGAGCCATATCTGTACACCTAATACTTCAGCGAAAAACAAATGTATTGAAAACAAGCGCCTTTTGGTTATACTTCAACAAAAGTGCTTTTACAAACCCTCCGCAGACTGCTTTCCCATATGTCATGCAATTTTATATGAGTTCATCTACAATGTATAGCGTGGAAAACCGTGAACTCTCGTACGTCTCTAACCTTTTAGGGGCAATTATAAGCACGTGCATGGGGAACGGTCGATGGCTGCCAGAAGCGCTCGGTCAATGTGTAATAGGCAGCACTTCTCCACTTACCTGTCAGGCTTTGTCATTCATCATCGGTGGTACGGTACGAAGCTTGATCCTGTTTATATGCCCTAGTAATTGATTCAGTTAGGTTTAATTCTTCTTCGATTTTCCTAAACCCAATGTGATGCATCAATGTCTAGATGAAAGAGAGTATAACCATTTAATGTAAGCAGTTGCTTTGATTTCCAGGTAACATACAGCAATCCAGGAATCGCTCCTTACCCTCAAGGAACAAGTGCCACGTTGAGCTGTGCGCCTGGATACGCACTTTCCGGATTCGGCACAATGGTTTGCCTAGGAGGCCAGTGGTCCCCAGGCAAGTTCATTATTAGATTTCATGAAAATTACTTTTAAAAAAACCGCTCAAGCAACCAGTTTTGTTTCTGAGATCTGACAGAAATGGCACGCTTATGTAGAGTAAGGATGGGCAATTATGGCAAGCTATTCACGACAAAATGCACAGGAAGATGTAAACAAGAATTGATAGATAAGCGACTGTACTCGGCTTCGCATTGTGGCAGTGGCTGTTCTGCACTAGACGTTCGTGTGTTACCCATATTCATGGCAATTTAAATTTTCATAAGCCATCTATTCTATTGTGCTCAGGTTTTTCGTGGACGTTATACACTATGCTAATCCATTCAATTAAGCCTAGAACACAGACTGTCCATACCACTTTACTGAAGTAGCCAGATACATCCCACTCTATTGAATTACCACTTCGCAAAGCGTTGTAAGAGCAAGAATTGCTCCGGTGTTAAGCTCAGGTTAATCGCAATGATTTCGGACTGTATATATTACGAATGGCAAGATGTGTTGGATGTCCAAAAAAGTGATTCCAAAGCAACTTTTCCTAAATAGAATGCATCAAGCTTTCAATGTTAAAAGTAGGATGTGTACTTCCATAGTCACAACTATAATCTAATAACCACAAGAGTGCTGAGGTACTGGCAAAACTTGGAACTTGATGTATGTGGAGTTTAGTTATTACAATAGAATAATTGAGGTGTGGGTGGTTGCCAGCCAAGCTGGATACAACGTCGTACCATCAACGATGTAGGCGGACCACAATGGCAGGAGTTATTTTGTCAAGCTCCAAGTGCTCCGGCTTTCGGAGAGGTATAACTAATTTATTGGTGTTTCCTACGTCATTTGAAACATTAGTTTAAATAGTGTTGAAAGTAAAGCCATTATGATTATCGATGTTACTTCATGCGGGGCGACATATACAACTCTCTGATCAGCAACTCGACGTAATATAAAAATGTTTGCTCGTTTCTCTACTTCGGATTCGACATATGGATACCGGGATTGTCTGTGAATACAAGAAAAGCACTAACTCGGTCTATCGGGAGGCATCCACAAGTCATTGTATAGGCCAAATATACATTCAACCACATCAACGCAGTGGGGCACATGGTACAATCCCTTAGTGGCCTTTCTAATCAACTGTTCTTTGAGACCTCATTAAACCCCAGTATAATCCGATAGTATATTTCAAGCCTTCAAGAGGTTCGATATGGCACTTATAGTGCTAGACGTACGTTTCGTTCATGTAAAACCTCATCAGTAGCGCATCTGTTGATTCAACCGAACCCTTCACATATAAGGCAATCGACGCCGAACAGCTACACTGCACGCCTGGTGGAAAGGTGATCTGGCACTGCAGTCGTGCTTGGTGGCGGGTAAAAACAAGTATAGCAGTACTTTTCTATCGATTGTTTCTTATTTCCCTATGTGATCGATCAACGTCGGACGCTTCAACTTCAACTCTCTATGCTTGTTAGCTGCAAGAATCTGTCGATTCTCTATTAAACGTATAGAAACATTGAAAAATGCACAGAATAAAAGGTTTTAGACGTGCTCTTGTAATTATTAGCACTAAGTAATTCATTACAGATTACCTTCTCCAAAACTTCAACCCCAAGAGGTTTCACATCAGGGACAACGGCGACTCTTCGGTGTAGCTTTGGTAGATCGATAACTGGTCCTTCGTTTTCAACGTGCTCTCAAGGAATGTTCCTACCAGCTCTTGGTACATGCACAAATGACAAGCAAAGCGTTCTGCCTTTCACGGGCGTGTGTCTGCCTTTGACGGCTCCTATTAACGGCCGAGTACGTTTTCCAGAATCATGTTGGTCGTTAAGTAAGAATGTAGATTCCATTAGTGTTTTTTTTTTAACAGATCACGTATATTCAACCTCGACGGCAGGATATGATTGAAGTCGGTACTACGGCTCTCCTGTACTGTTTGGAATCGTTCGCCGTGACAGGACAGGCGACGGTGATTTGCACTAAAGACGGTTGGCGGCCAGCCACCGGGCTTGGGCATTGCGATTCAACGAATAGCATCAACGCTTACCTCAGAGTCTGACATATCGTGCACGTTGTGATAACCTTTGTTATTTGAATGTGATATCTGGTTACTTGTTTCTCAAGCTTCACGTATACTGAACTTGATTAACTGCTCTGTCAACGATGTGATTGCCATGAAGTCCTTGTTGCCTATGACGTTATACTTCTACACATATCTGATTCAAGTGAATATAATGATCTGAATAAAGAAAAAGCTTGTAGACAACAAGACAACAAGACAACACACTCTTCGTGCGAAGTTACGTATTGATGATTGATTATTTCAGTATAATTAGAGCGACATGCAGTGACATCACATTGTGCTCCATATATGACATGACAATTTCATGAGGCAGCACAGCGATAAAATCTGATTGAATTTGAATCGATCAAATCGACGTCGAATCTCATTGAGTTATACCAAGTGTTCACTAAGTGGTATCATACCTTTTCTTCAGAGTGTTTTCTTAGAACCACGCTCAAATTTCAATATATCTCGTAATTATTATTTGAGCCAACATGTCATGTTGTCTGTTAAATGGGCTGACTAATAGAGCCCGATACACCTTGACGGTCATACCAAAAGCAATCGAATGTACGACACTGTATGCTCAGTGATAATTTCGCTTGATATACAGTGTAAAATGTTCGTCGTCGCCTACTTATAGTATAAGGGACTGAGCGCCCGAGAGGATCGGCAAAAGGCGAAGGGTACCGCTCGATTGATGACACTGTTAAGGTCAAAACACGTGTATCGGGCTCTATAAGTCAGCCCATTTAACAGATCAAGTGAATCTCCATACGGAAGCACGATTGACCAAACTCATTCAACTTCTGTTACATTGGCTATTCATGACACTGCTGAGCATTGTTTCTGGCGAAATTTTTTTGTATCGTTATATCTGTGTACGTATATTACAGCTTTTATGAGATCTTATCCAATTCCTAACAACATATATGATTGCGTAGCAAAAGTCACGAAATTTTCATCGAACGATTTCAGCCTTTTTACATTACGCCATCTTCTGTCGTATAAGGCTAATTTTCATTCAATATTAGAATACGACACATAATTTTTGAAACGTTTTTGGATCACATTCAGTTATTAACTTCACATAGTGTCGACTGCCCAATGTGTCCACAAATTCTTACGTCATGAATGCTCAGATTTTCTCTAAGTAACCTCCACTCTGCCTCTAGAAAGCATATCTCTGACCTATGCTTGCATCGTAATTCGCTTTGACGGTTTTAACTTTAAGCCCAACTTCATTCTCATATAAGAAAGTGATTCCATTCTTGTCATCCGTGGTTTGAAGTACACTGAGATAACTGTGGCCCACATCTTGAAAAAACGAAAAGCATCACACAATTACATTCACGCCATAGGGGTGCGAATGTAGCAGGGAAGTCAGCCATCGATTTTGATTAAAAAAACTAGCCTCTCTCAAGATTCATACGAAAATCAGTCGTAATTGAGATTCAGCCAGTGTAGAAAACACGTCACGCCAACCAGTATCCTCAATTTTCTTCACAAAAACCCACATCGTAGTCGCAGAACTCTTTGAATCACTAGAGTATAGATAGAAAATTTGGCGCTCAATATGCATAAATAAACGCTTGACCCACTCCCATAAGCTAATATGCGTTATAAACTAAGCCTGCTATTTCATTATTTTTTCCACGATGAAACTACCCGTCTATCGCATACCAAAGCCATAGTCGAGACGACCACCTGTTATCGTCAAGTAAAATAGAATAATGAGAGCAAGAGTATCACTCAACTGGATTGCTTATCATAATCACCGTCTGTCTAAGGTATAAAAGCCTATTTATTCTGATAAGGATATGACATATTTTGAGCCATAGGTCTAGTGCTATATAGGCGCCTATTTCGTCCTATTGGGACTCATCAGTAGCACCCTCCCTCGGTTCCGTCGATCCCTTGAGGTGAAACAATCCTATTTATTCTAGTAAATGGCACTTACTCGTAGTACTCGGCTCAAGCTATGTTCAGCCTACAACTTCCAGAACGTGAAAGAAGCCTCGGTAATTCTTCTTTCAAAGCTTTACTTCTGTAAAAGAAATTATCTTTATAATTATAATCTTTTGTTTCATTTCAAGCCACTCGCAATCTCACACTGTTCATGCGAGCAGTTCTATTGACCATCATGTGTGGAATTCTCGTTTTCAATTTTCAATCGACAGACAGTAAGGTTATATCAGACAACATTTTTTCTCATATATTGTTCAACCTCTAGTGTACCACACACGAACTAAACTAGTCGCACACAATATGAAGGTCCTTTGCTTGTTTTCAGTCATTTTCTAACGCAATTACTGTTGTGTCGGCGGTTCTACTCACTTCAAAAACACTTTTCACTGACCATGATATTAGCACAACCGGCGTTGTGAGTCCAGTTTATGCTGCCATCAGTGAGATTTTGATCTTCCACTCCTCAACAATTTTAGACCACTGTTGCGATTTTCTGGATCCACTACGGCATAGGAATAATTTGTGAGGCACCTATTGATGCTGGAAAAAAGGTCTACTTTTTTTGGCCTTTTGATATGCATTGTAATATTACCATTGTCCTTTGCTTAGCTTTCTGGTAATCCGGTTGGTGCTTGTCGCTTCTCTTGGTTGGATCGCCTATCGTAGAAGTGAAGTTGGTGAATCAAACAGCGACGAAGACTCTACTCAGCTTACAGGCCCCTTTAGCGTAATGCACCCCATGGTATGGTAAACTGAAGTCTGGCGCAAATTTGAACATTTTGTGAATACTAAATGTACATGTGCGATAACGATTGAAGGTTCCTGAGAGCCGCACGCACTGGTCGGTTCGGCCCTGTGTCCTAGGCAAACTCTGCCTTACATCCTTTCCGTGGTCGGCAGATTGATGCCATAGATGTGTGCGAGAAGGCTGCAACAATGATCTTATATGTAACTAGATCTCCGTGACTGCTTGTATAAGCCACATGTGCATTCAAACGCTTCGACAATATCGCTAAAAAAGTTCTATACATGGCAAGTTTCAACGAAGCGGGTCAAAACCCAAATAATATGAAGATTTTTTGATGCAACAAGTACGGGCGACGATCAGATGTCATTTAGAGCTATTAGCTCTCACATTTCGTATACCTCGTCCTTGTAAATATTAACTTTCAGTTAGGAAAAAATCATCAGCATAGAGCACTTACGGCGTGCGAGTTCGGCCATGTGGACACTGAGGTAGGCTAATCGCCATTGTGTTAGTGAAAAACTTTCTTCTTCATTACAAAGGTACATACCTTGCATGAAATGTGAGTGATTACAACCACGCTTTGAACTTATCTTAACTCGTTTTAATTCCAGGCGGTGGTCAGTTTCATGTTATCGCGACACACATAACTCGAGCATGAAAGAACTCAAGAAACTCAGCACTCGCCTTACCAACAGCCTGTACAACTTCAGTTTTTTTGTTCCAAAAGCGTTGCCACGGTGCTGTCTACCTATTTCCTTTACAAATTCACAATCGGCTGTTCACTCACATTGTATACACTAGCTTCAAAGATTAATGCTACATCTTTTGGGCAAGTGGAAGTAAGAAATTTTCCAGGGATTCCCATTTGAGAATGCTCATCTGGTACACTGCCAACACAGAAATGTATCGGTCTACTCCTCGACCTGATAGAGTTGACTAAAATCGCTAGTACTGAAGTGATGTTGAGTACCTGCTGGATTCGATTTCGATCAACTGATCACGCACTATCTCTTAGTAATTCTCTAAATAGTTATTGTTCGTATATGGTAGCAGTAATACGGTGAAAAAACACGGTGTTATTAAGTTAGTCACTATCGAAGAACCCACGACTGGATTTCATTTCAAAATTCCTCCCTTCTGCCAAAAAAACGAAAAGAAGGAAAAAAGAAAGCAACCTCTTCTTAGAGAAACTGAGTAAACCAGAAAATCTCATTTCCAATAGTAACTTACAACTCTCTTCTCTTCACTGCTTTGTTGAAGTCATCGCTCATCTTACTTCTTATCTCCTGCCGCTTTCATTAATCTTTGAATTTTTAGAAAATCGTTATTCAAACAAGGTTATTTGTCCTTAGAGCTATCATGGTAGTTTTCACTGGGGTAAGAAGCGATGTCTCTAATAATCGCAACTCTAACTGGATCAGTGAAGAAACTTCCTTGGATAGTAGGCAAGCAGTTGTTCATCTATTGGCCGAAAGGAATGATGGTGGAGAAATTCGCTATCCAGTAGAGGATTTCGGCAAATGGCATTTGGCTACTCATAAAAATGTTCTCATAGACATTGATTTGGCAGGAAGCAAAAATATACAGTGGCTGAATTTTGTTAGAATTTGTAACTGCATTTTATAAGTCGCACTTGGAACTCGTTGATGATGAATCCGCAAAACACGTTTCATAATGAAGTCTTTCAAAAACGATCAGCTTTTCCTCTATCTTTATTGGGCAATCTGGTTTTTCATCCGTTCTCTTCTTTATTACGACACTTCGGAATCTTGAACGATAAAATGTACTCGAGCAGTTACTGTATTAACCATTTCGAAGGTCTCCACCTATTCTAAGACTTCTTCCCACATAATGCCTCAAAGCCTTACTGCAATTTCACAAAGCAGTTAAGACGTGCTTCTAGATCAACAGTGAACTTCGTCCCAATGCAAATGACCTTTCTCGTTCATTTTATCAAACTTTCGCACTTAAGCTTCGTAAAATTCTCTGCAACGGTGTCGCAATAACAGCTTGAAAAACAGATTCTTTTTCTTCTTCTGATTCTTTTCAGACCCCACACAGTGGATTTCTGGCTTGAATTATAAATATGCTGAAATATGCCAGATTCGTCACTTTCAGTCAGCTTGACTAGCATTATTTCACAATTTCAGAGATCACTACTAACCTGCATAGCTACTAATGCAGAAACAGCCATGAGATTCCCGATACATTCAAAAAAATGTATTTCTCTGAATTAAACACGGCTATCCAAAGTGTTTCAAATACTGAAAACGACTACGAAATGAGCTATTTCGTCTTTTACGGTGTCAAAGATCAGTTCTTCACTCTGTCTTCAGGGACTGACTTCGAATGTAGAGAGTCTGCCCTCGAGCTGTTATGGAGATTTGATCACCACACCAGCAAGGGCGGTACGTTATTGCAATATTTACTCACAGTAAGAGGTTATTTTTCTGAAGAAGGTTGGTTTTTTCCTAAAAGTGTAAAGTGTTAACAAATATCACTGGAGATTAAAAGTATGAGTAGTCCTCTTAGTCTAGGAATATTCTTATGCACTATTACTAATACTTCATTGTCATTAATATTAGTATTATCAAGTATCATTAATCATTGCTATTGTTATTATTGTTTAGCGAAAATTTTCTAAGAATACGACTCTCACCATCATGAGTCATATTTCCATAGGTACTTATCATAGAATAAAATATCTGAGGGCTCTGAAGGTTTCATATAACGTTGTCTAGAAGTTTTTCTAAACATCACTTGACTCAACATCAACCAAGGGTTTCTTACCCTGGTCAAAACGAAAGTGGTCTACCTGCATCTAGAACCCTTACACAATGCCATCTGTTCACTGCAATAGGAAAATCATCCGACACTAGAAAATGCGGTATTCTATTCAAAATTTTAGCAGAATGTTCTTGAGCCCACCACCAAGTCTCACGTAAGTCGTGGTCGCCTTCTAGGCGGATACAGTAAATGTGAAAAACGGTTTAATGTCTTCTGCATGATTCTATTGAGCGGAGGCTTTTGAGAAGGATCAGTGAACAACGGTTAAAACGTGATCTTATTGATATTCACTCGATGACTAAGAGGGGAAGCGTTTTTAGCGAGAGGTGATCCACTTAGCACACACCTATGATCTAGTTCCATCTAGCACTGTTTAGATTCTGTTCAAACGAGTTAAAGATGTGCAAACTCTCACAGTTACCAATCTCTCAGGACACAACTTAAAGTGTAGTGTTCGCATAATGTTTTTACATTAGTTTTCCGCTATGCAGATGGATGGCACAAATAATATCAATTTAAGATCAAATCCACTCAGAGGGTCACCGCCTTTCCTCGTCACGGAGTGCTGCGGCGGCGATCATTGAAAAATATAAAACTGGTACTGAATGGGAAGTGCATGGCCCCATACGACAAGAAGTCCTCCTTTGACAAGGTAAACAACATGACTAACACTCTTTCAAGATATGCACGATGCTCCTTGATTTTCTTTCCACTCGATAGCATTAGTATTGAAAGGAATTGAGTAATAATGACATCCGATGTTGACAGAAAATTAGGTTCAGTAATTTCGGCGTGCATAAGTTGCAATAGTAATTTGCTCTCCCTGTCACTCTGTCGTACAATTCACATGCTCTAAGACTATTAGTTGTTAGACATTGATGTTGACAAAGAGTCAGAATACCCAATGGAATTTTCTAAGTAATTTCGTAAAATTCCATATAGCTAAAAATTCCGATACTGCGACCGCTATAGTTGCGAGATCGAAGGACTCACTCCGAGAGACTTCTTACTCATAGGTGACCATCTACTACTATGATGCCACGTGGAACTTACCAGAGCAACAAGAGCGATTCGGATCTAACATTGAAAAGCATCAAGTTGATATTGTGTACCTATTCTAGGCCGAATCGCCACCACTGATATGACATAAACGTGTTTAGATGCTTTCACGTTGTGTCACTTACTAATAAATGTGTTTCATTTCATTGATTGACTTGAATGAACGGTGTTTTGCTGTACATATGAGTTAGTCACTCGACGTGACTGCTGCTTATTTACACACTTTTCTGCGATATCTGTCACTGGTAATTTGATGGATCCAATTCAATTCACATTAGTACCACGTGCAAAGATATTCACGAATGTTTAGGCATAAAGATGCTCTTACTGCCTATGCAAAGATAATACATTATTACCAAGACATGGAGGAGAAATGTCGAAACGTTAACTGAGTAGTTTATGGAAATCATACCAAAAAATTATTACCTGAATACTGTCTCGCAAATCTCTGTGCTTTATTGCCTGAGTGTGCATATGAAGATTATACCTCAACAAATCGCTCAATGTGATCAAATTACGACCTGATGATGAGTAACAAAATTTTTTCTGCTAAGGTGAAGAGTTTCTTTTTACATGGGTCTTTTTATATATAATAAAAGTATAATATAATGAGAGCTTTTTGCGCTGATGAAACCTCTCAAGTTCCCTATGCCTTCGACTTCAATGAATATGGTGGACGTGCTTAGTATACATATGATCTTAGCAAGGACCTATAGTAGCCTACCTATGTATAAGTGCGTGTTTTTATCTTCGCAAACAAGTTTGACAAAGCTTACCGCAGTTGACGGTATCAAACTTGCTTTTGATACGCGCTAATCTCTGAGTTTGTGCAGGAGCAACAACAACCGAAATGTGGCTGGACAGAGACCCTGCTTCACTTCATCATCAAGAATATCTGCAATAGTACGATTGAATAACATTCATATTAATGTGTTCTACGGACCTTCCCCTAGAATTACTCAAGCAAACCCAAAAAAATGGTCTTCAACAAGAATGCTGAAACTTTCAACTTCTCTTCAGTATCTATTTTATCATGCCAAGGAAGTAATGGCGTGAAATAGAGCCACAAACATGTGTAGATACGTGTAGAACTCAGAACTTGATGTGTGTTTGAAACGCGATCACACTTCCGGGACAATCACGCTTTCCGCACTACACCATCGCGGCCCTCGCTTTGCTTTGCTCTCATTTATAGTCTATTCGTAGTAGCAGCAATCATCTGTCCGCGGGCGTGTTTCAGGAGCAAAAGTCAGCGCTGAACCCAGTTAAGCTTGAGCTACAGTTGAAGTAATAGTCCCAATTATGCTTAGTGATGCGCAAAACTTCTTGTGCTAGGCGCAACTAGAGCCCGCATTTCACCCAATACGGGCGTGCGCTCTAGCCCACTGCACTAATCTCGAATCTCGAGGATACTCTGGCTGTGACGCTGCATAGGATGTTCGTTGTTGACTGTTTGAGACTGTTGGGCGACTGGATTTAGCCCGCGCGCTACTTCGAGTATCACAACCGCTCGGCCACGGCTCCTCCAACAAAACATGATTGGCCCATAATTCTGAGGAGAGGTATCTCATCAATTCCAACGTTCAGACACTCTTTCCTTGTGTTTATATCTGGTTTCTGGAAAATGATTCAAAAAGCCTCAAACGTTTCTCGAGCCCACATCTTTGACTCACGCGCAAAGATTTTGGCTTGCACCTCAAACTAGTCACTGTCATGCATTTATGACCTTTGTGTACTTAGAATCATGATCACGTATAAGAGACCACGTGCATTGTACCTGCATTCATATAGGCCCCGGCCCCTCCATTAGAGCAAATCACGTATTCTTCCGTTTTACATATGAGGTCATGCAGGCGGATCCTGGCCAGTTAGGAACGTAACGTGACAGGTACATTCTCTATAAGTCGCGCAAAGTTCCCTAGATCATTATTTTTCAGACATCGTTCAATGACGATGCACTGCTTCTTATGAAGGACTTTTGATCTATTAGACTATTGATGCCAGTAAATCGCATTTATAATATAGATAGCGATTAACCGTTTGACTTCCGTGGGCCCCAATATGGGAGTGTCTAGCTGACAAAGACTCTCCCCCCCCCCCGGTGGGAACGACTCTACTGTTTATTCCTCAGCGTGGGAAACTTCCACCCCCTTACGTTACTCTAACCTCAGCTTGACAATCACCGTCTGTCTCAGTCCTCTCTGCCACTTGGCGTCCATCCATCGGGAAGAAAGTTGCTAGTTCGATCCCCTACCATAACACTTCAATGTGGTTTTTTAGTGTTATATTTTTTTGTTTTCATTGCAATATGCTCGAATGTCTAGCACATCGAATCAAACCATACTTCATATAGTAATGCCGTAACACAAGCGATCACTGTGTATAATTTATTTGCCACCATTTATTCAACGATCTGCATTTTATAACAATAAGTTTCAAAAATATGCAACTTATGACAGCATAGTATATATATATATATATAACATAAAATGGTGATAAATAAGTTATATACATTGGTCGCTTCTGTTAAGGGTTCACTATATGAGATATGGTGTGATATGCTCTGTCAGTGACTCGAATATTTTGTAGTGAAAACAAAAAGATGGCACCAACAAAAATTACAGTAAAGTGTTGTGGTAGGAGATCGAGCCAAAAACCTTCTCTGGGCGGTGCCTAGTGGCAAGAGAAATGGGACAGAAAGTGATTGCCACGCTGAGGTCAGAGCCCAGGAGGGAGGGGGGTGTGGAGCCGTGTTGCCAGTTGAACACGCCTAGTTGGATCCACGGAAGTCAGCCGGTTGTGATTCACAGTCTTGCGTTGTTCAGAAGGCATTAGTAAAAGTGTAAGGGTACCACAATAATATGTGCACTCACTCAAACTGTGTTCCGCTCCACAAAATCTACATGTAATAGCGAAACATGGTCGTCACTAGGAACGGTTCGCCTAAGGTAATGAGTGTTTCTAGAAAAGTCTTGCTTAATGGATGCTTCTGCTTCTAGAAAAAGCTGCTACCACATCTCTCCCTTAATAGGTGCTTAGATGTGTCCTACAATTCAAAAAGTACTGAAAATCATTTTGACGCTTTATATGCGAATAATAGTTTACTATTTAGGTCAGGAAAATCATCTACCATGGACATTTTCATACATATCACAAATTTTCGTCCATACCATGAGTGATGATTAATATTACAAGAATGCGGTTATTCCCTGAGGAACGAACAGACGAGGAAACGTCATCTATTCATTTTGAAGAGGATAGCCAACCTCGCTCAAGCTTTGTATGAAGATCACTTCGTCATTGAATGTGTTTCACAGGATGTAAGACACACGTCAGGCCGACCGTTATTCTCAATCCTTCTTACAGAGACCCTCAAGAAGTGTAGACATCTTCGAACTTTTTGTGCCAATAGAATGTACTAGGGACTTAGCACACGACAAGCATTAATAACACTCCACCACTCTTTTTCGTTGAATGCATCACATATTAAGCCTATTAATTAATTTCTTCCACATAAGACTCTCCATTTATCGCTCGTGAAAGCGCTAGCCAAGCCCACCGTTTGTTATCGTCAAGAAAGAAATAATGACGACACCATAACTATCACTCTAGCAGATTTCATATCATAATCATGCCTTGTGCAGTGTATAAAAGCTGGTTTATTCTAGAAAATGGTATTTACTCGTATTGTCCACCTCACTCAATTATGTACAGTCCACAAGTTCCCACACGTGGAAGAAATTCCTGTAATTCTTTTCTCCAAACTTTATTCGTGAACTAAAAAATTGTTCTATAAATATGCATACTTGTTTCAGTGCAAGCCAGAGATAGTATTACTCCGTCTATACAAGAAGTTCTGCTCTTGACCATCATGTGTGGATTCGTCGCCTTTAATTTGCAAGGGGCACACAGTAAAGTTAGATTAGACAGCATTTTCTTATGAATTGCTCGGCCCTTCTAAGCCACACGAAATCAATACCCATAATCACAATGCCGAAGTCTTTTTTTTTTATTTCAGTCCTTCTTCAATGCAATCACTATTGTGCCGGCGGTTATGTTCACTATGAAAATACTGGTCACAAACAACGATGACAGACCAATTAGCGTCGTGAGCACACTTTATGCTGCAATTAGTGGGATTTTCATCTCCAACTCTTCAACGATCTTAGGCTACCGTTGCAATATTCTGGATCTACCACGGTATAGAAGTGATCTACGAGGCACTAATCGGTGTTGAAGAAAGGTTGACTTGTTTTCAGCACCAAAATTGAAATGATAATCATATCAGTATCTGTTATTTAGCATAATGGCAATTCAGCTGGCACTTGTCGGTGCACTCGGATGGATCGCCTATCATGGAAATGGAGCAGCTCGATCGGACGAAGACGAATTTTGCACTCTGCTTACTGGTTCCTGCAGCGTAATGCGCCACCCGCTGGTATGCTGAACTGGAAAAAGCTTTCATTTTGCTTCTGATTGGACATATATGGGATTCTACCTGTCCTGTAAAGAACAGAGACTCACTGGTTCGGCCCTATGCCCTAGATAAGCTATGTTTTCCATCATTCTGTATTCGTCAAACTCGTGCCATTTGCGTGAGGTAGTAAAAGCTATGATATGGTACATAACTGGACCTCCGAAAGTGAATGTATAAGCCAAGTATGCATTCGTCTGCGAAGTCACAAAAAAGGTGAATTACATTTCATGCAATAAGGAAATGTACTAATGCCGAATATTTTGAATTTTCTTGTGACTCAATGTGCACTTTCATATGTAGCATAGAATCAGGGTTTGAAGGGGCCTGAGAGTATGCTTCATGCTCAATGAAATCCATGTTATATTATGAAAGTTTTATTTGATACAATAAGTGAGGACGATAATCAAAATATAGTTCCATGATTTGATCTTATTCCCCTCACACTTCGAATTTCTCGTCCTTATAGATAATCAATTTCTAGCCGATGAAAAAACACCACAATGAAACACCAAAACTCCAGCGCACGCAAAGCAACGGTGATACGACTTGCAGTACTGCTTACAAGTTCGGACCTGCGCATGTTAAAGTGGGCTAATCTTTAACTCTCACACAGCTGCCTCGTCCTCAAAAATGATTCATTTTCAGCCATCGAAAAATTACCACCGTGGAACACCAAAAACTCAGCGCACGCAAAACAACGGTGATCTGACATCCAGAGCGGTATACGAGTTCGGCCCTGTGGATACTGAGGTGAGCTAATCTTTAGCTCTCACACTTCACTTTTCTCGCCCTTATAAATAGTCGATTTTCAGCCAATGAAAAATCACGAAAATAGAACACAAAAAATTCAGCGAACGCAAAGCAGCTGCGATTTGACATCCAGTACGGCATACGAGTTCGGCCCTGTGGATACTGAGGTGAGCTAATCTTTAGCTCTCACACTTCACTTTTCTCGCCCTTATAAATAGTCGATTTTCAGCCAATGAAAAATCACGAAAATAGAACACTGAGAATTCAGCGAACGCAAAGCAGCTGCGATTTGACATCCAGTACGGCATACGAGTTCAGCCCTGTGGATATCGAGGTACGCCAATCCCTATTACTTTAGTGAGATATTTTTTTCTTCAAACGTAAGCACTCCCCGTGTACGGTATCGTGGATGCTTAGGCTACCCTTCAACTTTTCTCGACTTCTCTTCTTTTCACAGTGATCGTCAAACTCTAATGTGATCACTTCCTAGTGGAATCAAGCATGAAAGAATTTGGATAGCGCAGAACTAATCCTACAGACAGCTTCTACATCTTCAATTTCATTCCATTCAAAAATTCTCGCATTGAGATTCAAACATTTTTTTCTCTTCGTGAGATGATATGCTTTTCGCTATTTAATCTAGAATGTGTACATCATCTTCAAAAACAACATTTGAGATGGCCTGGATAGAATCAAGAAATCCATGAAGGATTACCATATAGAGTTGCTCAATTGTTAAACTCCCTTCAAACAAAGAAATGACGGCTCACTTCCCTTCTTGACATAAGCTGACAAAATCGCAAATGCTGGAGTGGCTTACTAAAACCACAGCTCCGATCAGCTGATCACATACTATCTTCTTACTTTTTCGCTTCAACAATCTTGTTGCTATAGGGGCACATCAGACAGACAAAGAAAGCGGTATTAGCAGGTCAGTGCTACTAAAATCACGACCATGTTAGGTCGAAAATTTTGTAAGAAACAGGAAGATAAAAAAAGAAGAGAAATGAAGGAAGACCTTCCTCTTCCCTTTGTAGGTCCAAGACTTAATTAATCAGGAAAACTTGCCTCTTCCACAAATGGCTTACCACTCTCCTTCCTTCACCTTTATTGAACCCATCGGGCATCTTCCAATCCCATTTTCTGCCGTTTTCACGAATGTGATTGTATTTCTGAATATTCAAAGTTGAAGACGAGATTGTCTATCCATATAACTGTCATGATACCTCTACGTTATTCCTGATGATTGAGATTCCAATAAATTGGTGAAGAAGCTTTCCTAAATAGTGTAGACAATCATCTATCGGCCCAAAAGAATGAAGGTAGAAAAGTTCAGCTTTTTAATAAAAATTGTGTTTGCTATTTATGAGAAAGTCGTACCTTTTGTATCTAGTGTTTTGGACATCTTGCTCAAAACAATATAATCTGATAATATATTTTGAGCCAAACATGTGGCCTGTTAAGACAGTTCTAAAGTACAAGACACGTGCTTCGGCATGACAGCCTCGTCAGCCGCACGGTGCCTTTCAGTCCAGTCAGCTGCGCGGGGAGATATCCCCTATATAAAGTAACTGACACCAAACTATTTACATGTACTATTTGATGAATAAATCTCCTCAAAAGAAAAATGGAGCTCCCCGCGGACCTGATTGAATTGAAAGGTACCGTGCGACTAACGAGGCAGCAATGCCAAAGCGAGTGTCCTGCACTTATCTAAGTGCCCTAATAAACCTCATGAAAAGATCAAAATATCAGAACATTCTATTCATAAGATTTTTTCTAGACGTTTCGGCGATTAGTTAATACGCATGAGAGCCGTTTTATTTTGCTAAAGTTTTTTATTGTGTAATTCAAATGTTGACCTTGGCAATCCAAAGCGTCAAAGCCGAAGAATACGCTTCATCATTGAGTCTCATAACGACAATGAGCTTCTCCTATATTTTGTTGAACAATTTTGGCCTCCCAACCAATTCTTTTCTCTCTTCACATGGCGCAGTGGAATGATGACGATGAAGTGTGTTCAAGAAGTTTTTGTACTAATCATTTTGGAGGTCTCCAAATAATTTAAGATTTTGAGTTACGACTTCTTATTTTTTTTCTTTCTTCTTAAGCGAGGCACGAGGTGTTCCAAACTTTATTCACACAATTTAACAGCTTACGTTTCGGCAGGTCACCTTCGTCAGAGCCTGGACAAGTCAAAGTTGTTTGAGATCCAATCATTCAAACACCTTCATCACTTCTTTAGAGAAAATTGTAAGGCTTAGATTTTGATCGCATCAAGCACAAAGTCAACCACAAAGATACTCACCGCTTTTATTATATGTCATCCACCGAATGTACAGGTGAAGAACAACGGAACGATAATCACATAGACCAGTAATGCACTATACCCATCAAAACAACAGTCTTAAACAACATCAAAAAACAGTCAAAGTATTACCGACTAGCAAAGGAGGCAATGTCTCTAAGGCAGAATATTGCCTTAGCCCGACAATGCATAAAGTTTCTCCGACGCTGCTTTGAACACCGAGTCGTGTCAAGTTTCATAAAACGAAATCGACTACATGAAGTATGTGGTGTATCAGAGGACAGCCGTCAAATACTGAAAATTGAAATGGAAGTGCTCCGAAACTGCCTACGAAGCAAGCAGGACGAGATGCTCGCTCAGCTGAAGAGTGTGACAGTGTGTGACCAAGGAACAATTTTGTGTTCAGTATTTGGAAGGCGACCTTTGGAGCAGAATCGTTGGTGGGCCAAAGTTGATTTGCAATTCTATTAAGTTGAATACTAAAGTTACTTTGTGGAGAAAGTTCGATGACCTTTTGAGAAATCGCATGATATGATTGTCAGAAGGCATACGGCTACCGCTAAAGAAGGTCAAACGTGTCACAATAGGGCAAATAATGCACCAATAAATTCCAGGGTCACGGTGCTAGGAGGCATAACTCTCCCTGATGGTGCGCGCTCAAATTTAGAATTGGGTCCAGGCTTCTCACCATCTCAGCCCATTTCTAAGGTATCCCTGCGTAGGGTTGCGTGTAATCTAAATGAGCTGCAAGACAACCTCCATAAAAACGCTAAAGCCAATGAGATTAGTAGGGAAGAACAACAGCAAGTAGAGACTTTACCAATACCACCATTTCCTCTGCCGTTCTATAGACAACAAGACCCCAACAAGGAAGTTGATAGGAATTTAGGAAATTTGCGGACGAAACTTTTAGAACTCTTATCTATTATTGCGCTAGAAGGTTTCAATCAAATCTCACCAAGGTGCAAAAATGTGGGATGAAAGAAATTTGGGATTTGATAAGGCAAGAAAAAATTAGACTATCAGTTAACGATAAGGATGGAGAGCTCGTAGTCATCCCCCGACAGCTAGATATCGACATAAGTAAAAGGCACCTCGAAAATGCTTCGCTTTACCGATCATCTCCTGAAAGGGCATTTAGAAGGCAGTACCGCAAATTAAACAATGAATAGGTTCAAACGGCAAAAGTGGCAGGTTTAAGACCATCTATCATCACTCAATTAAAAATCCAATCACCTACATGTCCCGTCTTATACTTGCTTATAAAAACACATAAGTTAGTATCCGCCGATGATCTGATGTCTATTAATCCATCCACATTCAAAGTTAAGCCCATCATCAGGTGTGGTGTGGACGGGCCGATGGATAGGATAGCATGGTTCTTGAATTTAATTACATCCCAGGTTCCTGGACTGTCTGCGCAAAGCGAATCCAAATAACGCGTTTGTAATGGAGTCATTTGACGTCACTTCTCTCCCTACCAACGTGTCAAATGACTCTGCCTTACAAGCCACACACGAGCTTCTTACAAAACATCAAGGAGCTGACAACATGTTTGGCTTATCGATCCAGCAATTCATGATATTCTTGAAAGAGTATCTGAGTTTTTTAATCTCCAGATGATCTGGGAAGTACTTTGCACAGACTAGAGGGTTGGCAATGGGGCACCGACTGGCGCCTAACCTAGTTAATAGCTTCATGTCCAAAGTAGAAGCTCCAATGATTGATCTCCGGCCATTACTCTACTGCAGGTATATAGATGATTGCTTGGTCATCTGTTCGACTCAAGGAAAGCTAGACAGATGTTTAGATTGCTAAGTGAATAGTCAGAGTATATAAATTCACCCATGAGGCACCAAAAGATAATTGGCTTCCTTTTCTGAACGTGCAAATAAACTCAAGCGATAAAGGCTATATACAAAGTGGTACTGAAAGCCAAGCAAATAATAAAAATATACTGGTTCCCTATCTCACCTCTTATCCCTAGTACATAAAAAAGGCGCTAGTAAAAAACATGTTTCGAACAGCCGCCGGTGTGTGCACCGGAGAGGAGCAGAGAAGACAATCCGAAAAGCTAGTTCGGGAAATAGCCATTTCTAATGGCTACAACTTTGTAACCCCCGGATTAGATTTACAGGGAACAACACGTCCTTGCACGAAGTTCTAAAGGAATTAAGATCCCGTTTATCCTCCTGTTCTTTTCAAATGAGATAACGGCTATATGTACGGCTATAAAACGTTGTTTGAAAAGAGCAGGCTTAGAGCATCTGGTAACAATAACAGAAATACCACCAAATACTCTTAGGCGCCAATTAGTTCGTAATCGTTTGTATGACCGCCTCTGCCCAACAAATACTGCCGAATGTGCCCTTACGGCAGAGACGCTGATTGCATGAGCGTAGGCACAGTGTACCTAATCTCTTGCAAAGCGTGCGACGATAAATATATTGGCGAAACGGGTAGGCCGCTCTATGCTCGCGTAGAAGAACACCTAGCCATGCGCCATACTAGAAAAAACACCCCACTAGGTAAACGTAGAGCCCAAAAGCATGCCTGAGTGCTTGATATAGAGGTCACCATCCTTGAGCAGGAGCAAAAAAGATCAGAGCAAAAGATACTTGAGGTGATCTGGACAAACACGACCAATCCAGCTATGAACCGCAGGGAAGAATGCCTCGTAATCACCCGTGATATGAGTCAGTATATAAGATTGTTGTTTTGATGGGTATAATGCAATACTGGCCTATGTGCTTATCCTTCCGATGTTCTTTACCTCTTCATTCAGTGGAAGACATATAATAAAAGCGGTGAGTTTGTTTGAGGTTGACTTTGCGCTTGATGCGATCGAAATCTAGGCCTGACAAGAAGTATTGGAGATTTACTTCAAAATTTGCGCTGAAGTTCTTCTCAACCAAAATGATCCTGGTCCTCTATTTATTTTATTATTTTTCGCGTAAGCTTTGTGAAAATATTTTCTGCACCGATGTCACTATGAGCACCTGAAGAAACAGGTTCTTTCTTTTCTTCTAGTTCATCTTTTCAGGTCGTAAAGAAGTGATTTTCTAAGTAGAGCGATAATTTTGCCAAAATCTGCAAAATTCTTCATTTAGAGATCACTTTTTACCTGCGTCGCTAACGATACAGAGACCGCCATAGAAATGCCCGATATATCCACAGAAATGTGTATTTCTGATACAAAAACGGCGATTCAAAATCTTTCAAGTACTGAAAACGACTACAGAGTGAGCGATTCCATCTTCTACAACGTCAGCGATTCATTTTCCGCTTCACATTTTAGGAAATGTCACCATTGTCAATTGACAGTTTGCTTGCGAGATTCTACGGCGATTTGCTTTCAAACCCTCCACGAGCGGTGCGTTGTTTCGATATTCACATAGAGTAGGAGGCCATTTTTTCAATAAGGAAAGTACTTCTTTCTGAGAAAACAAAGCGTGAATAACTTTAGTAGTAGTCTCAAGTAGAAATGTGACTAATCTCCCCATCGTTTTTTAATCTCATCAAAACGATAGTGATGCTTGTGTAAGTGGAACTAATCTGCGTAATGTACCATTTATTGTATCAACTGAAAGATCATCTTATGCTCAATACTGCAATATATCTAATCGGATATCTATCAGAGAGTTTCGGAAATCCAGCAAAAAGCAGAATTGGTGCCATGATCAAGTAAGAAGTGAGTCATGGCCGCCCTCTCGTCAAAATCGTAGATGTGAAGTAGATGTGATGCACTCTACATAATTGTAGTAAACAGGGGCCTTGAGAGGTACTAGTGAACAACGAAAAAAAGTGGTTTTGACTTGATGATTGGAAGGAAAAGCTTATGGAGAGAAGTGATCAACTTAGAACAAATCTATAACCGTCGTTTCAACTAGCAGTGTTTAGATCCACTTCAAACGTCTTGGAGATGTGCAGACTGCCTCATTCACCAACCTGTCAGGGCGTAAATTGAAGTATCGGATCCAAGTAACGTTTTCTTTTTTGCATTACTATTTTGCTATGAAAAGAGATTATTAAAACAACATCAATTTAAGATCAAGAGCATTTATAAGATCAGAGCATATCCTCGCTTTGGAGTTCTACGAAGGGGAAAAACCCTGAGGGTTAGACTAGCTCTGAACGGCAAAACTATTTCCCCACGCGACGCTGACTGCTCGAAAGACAAGGTAAGCAATATGATTAATCGTCTACTCAAGATTTGTTGCAGGTAATGCGCGAGTGATTAAGAGAAGCACCTCTTATACCAGAAGGATGCGATGATGAATTTTTGAAGCATTCGTTTATATCAAAATAATTGTTGTCGTTTGAAAAATGTCAAAACAATTGCTCTTTTAACGGAATCAGCCTAAATGTCATAAGAAAAAGTGTAGTGACTGCGTTTTTCACAGTTTTTCTCAATCTTAAACATGTTTAGAAGATTCTTAGCGTGGATAGATGTCTATAATATTTGCTAGTGTTTACCTTGTGTTTCCAAATCTTTGTGTAACATAGGCTCCTTTCCCCTCAAATACAGTACCGCGCGTTGAATTGAAGACATCACCAACTGATACTCCATAAATGTACCATGGACCCAACCGATGCCGACGTCGATTTGAATGTTGTGCAAGATCCGTTTTCAACGTACGGCATCGATTGCAGGCGATCAAGAAACAATTCGACTTCGCCGTGATTTTGAAAGGCAGAAGAGATTTCATGAATACCACTTCCCTCTTGTTTCTTCAGTTGACAATGCGTCAACTCTAATCGCGATACTTGCCGTAATCAAAAGATTCGCCGTTTTCTTGAAATAATTCGCGTCTCAGTTTCCCATTCATGTATTTGTATGTGGTGGCGATTTGCACAAGTTCTGTCATAACCACTGCGGATTTTACGGATTTTGAACCAGCAAGTAAGAATAACCTCTGATGCTTCTCAGATTTCCGCTCAGTCAGTAGCATTAGTACTAAATGACTAGTAATGTACACGTGATGAGGAGTGATGTGCAAAAACTTTTGCTTCAGTTGGGATTGGAACCCAGATTCCACCCTATCCGGGAGCGCGTGCTGAGCCGTTGCACAACCGACGCTCGTTTTGACACCACTCTTTTCTACTCTACAGCGCGTCCATCTGTCAAATCGGCGGTGTCGAAACGGGCATCTAGCGCAGCGAATCATCACGGGCCCCCATATAGGGTGAAATATGGGTTCGAATCCCAGCTGACGCAAATGTTTTTGCACATCACTCTTCATCACCGGGAATATTGTAACCTTTTACCACCGTTAAAGGCTGTCAAATAAAAAGAATTCTGAATGGTCATGAATGGCAATGATACTGCAAATTGACAGAAGAACTCATTCAGCAGTCTTGGTGTTCATACGACACGATACCTTTTTTTTATCCTTCTTCCATTTTATTTGCTATCTCCAGAATCAGAAATTTCAGAGTTTAGTGCATGAAACACCTCTAGATATCAAGAAAATATTTTAAGTCGTTTCATAGAATTTTATATAACTAGAAACTCCAGTATTCTTACTTCAATAATATGTAATTGAGAAACTCTTGACGAAAGACTTCATACTTACAGCTCACCATCGAATATGAACCTACGAACGATTCGTCGCTCTGCAAACATCAGGAAGTCTTCCACGCCACTGCGAAACACTATTCTCTTGATCTTTTGTATCACTTCTAGTCCGGATTTTGTCGCTGCCGATTTCGGTTTTAATGGCTTAGGTGTTCATAATTAATAGCGCCTACTGAATAATTGTGGTTTTTTCCTTTACTAAACTCAAAGCGACAGAACTTTACTGTCTTTGTGATTAATTCATTTACTTGAATGGCACTAATAAGAAGAATAAATCGCTTCTTTTCTATTCCATCATTATTCACGATCTTGTCACAGTTTCTTCTAGCAATAGAAATTGAGAGAATGCTGTGCTTTTCCAATGATAAACATTTGGTCGTGATCGGCCACCTCTCACATCTCAGCTGAGTAAACTAGCTTAACGATGCTGCCAGTGAAAACGGGATTGCTGGTTATTCTGCTGATTTTTCTGAGAGGTTTTTTGTTGGTATTTTCATCATTTAAGCTCAATACGCAAAGATATCAAAAAATATTGCAGCCTAGGATGAACTCACCGTATTCCAATGAGAATACTTTGTATACTCGTTTAAGTGACTTCAATCATCTCAATGCATGAATCAATACATTTTTCGTTGGTCAGGTAACACGAGACTGCGAAACCTCTGTTCAAATATACTTTTGATGACATTTACCTCATAGCCGTAGCTGTTCTAATCAGTTGTTTATAGGCGTTTTTTCAATACATCATAAAAATATCAAAAAAGCAAATAGATTTGGGTTAGAATTACTGAAGAGCAATCCTACATCATTTAAGCGGTCTCTCCACTGGCTTTGACTTATGGCCCTACAAAGTCTTCATATGACGAGGTGAACTGCTGTAGACAATAGACTCGAATCATTCTGGTCACAAAGGTAAAAACGTCGAAGCGATAGCTGAGTAGTTGATGAGAATTCACCGCAAAAATCATTGCTCATGTATCCGATAAAAAAAACCCCGCTATCATGGGCTTAGCGCAATTTCGAATATTCCTTTGACAAGGTGATTTGATTACGACTTAGCGAAAAGTAGAAAAAGTATTTTTGTCATGATGAATCACCAAGTTCAAAGCATTGCGCTCCGATTTCATCAACAATCGTGGAGATGCTTCCAATAATATCTGATCTTAAGAATGAGTTACAGTAGCGTAGCGATGTATATAGAGTCTGATTTACCCTACCTGCAATAAGCGGAAAGAGAGCTAGCGCAGTGAACGATATCAGACTCACTTCTAATTATTGCACTACATACACTCCTTGCTAAGTTGATGTGGAGTATCAACAACAACTCGAATGTGGGAGTGAAAATCCTGTTTCGGTATTTTATGAAAGAGATCTGCAGTATATCTCATGAAGAATAATATGTGTTCTGCAACATTCCCGCTAGATTACACCAGGAAACCTCAAAATATTGTAATAGTTATATTATAGTTTTAGGTCTCTACCTTTAATTTATTCTTACTTATATCATATCATGACTGGGTTACAACCCAACCGTAGGAATTCCAGCACCAATTCATCCGTCAACGCGAGTGCCTGTAAGCACACATCGGCACTGAACCCACTAGAGCAGAAGCTACAATCGAAATTATATTATACCTTCACTTCGAGTGTTCTCTTAAGACCACGCTCAAATTTCAGTAGATCCGTTCATTATTATTTGAGCCAACATGTCACGTGGTCTGGTAATGGGCTCTTGTATAACCCGATACACGTGTTTCGATCCTACAGTCTCGTCAGTCGGGTGAAAACCGTCGTCTTTCAATCTTCTTATGAGCTAATTCTCTCGGGAGTCCGCTCTCCCTACAGAGAGGTATCGAAGATGAACGATTTACACTGTAAGTCAAGTGAAAATATCATCGAACTTACAGCGTTTTACACTCGATTACTCTTTGGCTGGTAGTTTCATAATCTTGTACCTTTATTTTGAGTGTTTTCGGTGTAAACGATGCAAATCGTTCGTCATCGATACCTCTATGTAGGGAGAGCAGGTTCTCGAGAGGATTAGCTCTTAAAAAGATTGAAAGACGACGGGTCTGCCACACTGACGAGACTGTAAGGTCGAAACACGTGTATCGGGCTGGAGCCCTTACCATACCGCATGACATATTGGCTCAGTTAATAATGAAGAGATCTATTGAAATCGAGATTATAATTAGCAATAGACGAAATCATGCTGTAATAGTTATGCAAGTTACCACAAACTACCAAGACCAGCATAATCTTGTGAGTTTAGCACAGACCATGACCTTACAAAACTCGTTTTCATTCCTCCCAGAGAAATGAGTATGTTTAAATCAAAGCGCCTTGTTTATCTTCATTTCTGAAATATAATTATCTCACAGAGTTTTTCATTAGAAGAAGAAATGTGAAATTCAAAGGAAACAAAAAAAATAGCAGTCGACGTGCAGAACATAGTGATGCCTTCAGTTTTGTGTTTAGATTTGCGGTTTCTGCGGAACAAGGAGGGCAGGTGTGTAACAACGACAACGTTGCTTACAAACACTCCGAACTGTTCATGGACAAAGTGGAAGGAGGTAAACACTTTTTACACTTCACTGATTGAATCTACACTTAGGAATAATTTATTGAGATAAGTGTTTTGCTTGACAAATTGCTCATGTTGAAGTTGAACCAAACTTCATTAAGAACCTGGCCATTATAAAGTCCACTATTCTCTGTAGTTTACTTGACTTTAAA